>OY747713.1:8451820-9051820 GCA_963556495.2 Valencia hispanica | reverse complement strand
GTTCAGACTTAAGGTGTCAGCAGGAGAACAGCTTCCTGTTGAGAGTTGGTGATCCAGACCCTGACCATTTAGAATAAAAAACTCATTAAACTAATAAAATCAGAAGCAACATGTTTACATAGCAACAGATCAGTTTAGAGGTGTGTTTACCCTGAATATTGTGGTAATTAGCATACATCTCACAGGACTGAAGAGGAAACATGATGACATGCAGAGCAGATCTCCATGTGACTGACTCTGTGTGTTTGCATATGTGTCCTGCCTCTCTGCTCCCAGCTGTTAAGAGGTCAGAGTTGATCAGTGGCTGTCCAGGCCTTTCAGAGCCACTGATACACCAGCAGCACCATGATGATGTTACTGACTCTACAGCTGACCATCCTGGGGCTCCTTGTTCAGGGTGACAAGTTAAACTCTATTTCAGGGTTGAACACTTACATGATTAATCCATCTAGAGTAACTTAATACATTCTTCAAGAGCAGAACCTCTTGTTTTATAGTTCTTATTTTCATTTATTTATTTTTACAAAATTGGTGTTACCTTTTTTCCTTTATTTATTTATTTTCTAGGTTCATCAGCAGATATCGTCCTGACTCAGACTCCAGGATCTCAGGCTGTTGTTCCAGGACAGACTGTCTCCATCAGATGTAAAACCAGTTCCAGTGTTAGCAGCTACCTCCACTGGTACCTTCAGAAGGACAGTCAGTCTCCCAAACTTTTAATCTATGGAGCTTCATCTCGTCAGTCTGGGATTCCAGGTCGTTTTAGTGGAAGTGGCTCTGGAACTGATTACACTCTAACAATCAGTGGAGTTCAGGCTGAAGACGGAGGAGTTTATTACTGTCAGCAGGGTAGCAGCCGGCCGTTCACACAGTGATACAACGTCGTACAAAAACCTCTCAGCTGGAGAGGAACTGATCCACAGCTGCTGTTAGACAGAAACTGTTTAACTGGGTGATGGTTTCTTAAAGTACACAATCACAACACTTTAAATATATTATATTTATAAATAAAATAAAACAAGTAAAAAAGTTTATTATCCCTGCAGCACCGATGTTCCAAACTACTGTGCACCTAATAACACAAAACAAATTTCTACTCTAAGAGCCGAGGAATTATTTATTTTAAATGTTGCTTAACAATATTTTTATATTGCTTTTTAAAGAACCATCATTTAATTTTCATGGAATTAAAGAGGAAAACAATCAAATATGACAGGCGTTTGACAAAACTGAATAATTGTACTTCTTAAATAATAAATAATGCCCCATTTGAAACAGTCAGACACTTGATTGGCTCTTCCCTAACTGGATTCTCTCAGAGTTATTTATGATAGAATATAGTTAGAGAGATAATCTTGATTGATATATACGAGTAGAACATATTTACTTATATGACTCCATAATATATGAAAACGGAGAGTTATTTATGATTTGCAGCAAGGCAGAATTTACTTCCTGTGTAATACAAAAGTAATTCATCATTTCTGACTTCCTGATCTTAGATCAGTAACTATGGCAAAAACAAAAACATGCATCACTGAAGAGAACATTTTTGTTGGTATTTTTTTTTCTAATGGACTCATTTTTTTAAATTTAAGTAATCACATTTCTTACATTTGAAAAAAAAAAGAAACATTGTGGCAGTTCTCTTAGCTGTACAACAATCTAAAAAAGACATTTCTGCATCATACTTGGAGACCCACTTATGTAAACTCTTTTTCTACTGACAGTAATGTCTTCTCTGGTATTATTGAAGGAAAAAACATCAAAATCAAATAGAGACCACATTTTGTGATTCAAATCTCAGCCAGCCTCTAAAGAGAATAAAAGAAAAAAAAGGCCAATATTTAATGCCACCTCATGCAGCTCTCTCATCTATATTTGTCCTGTCAACTCCCAGCATGAAGAAATCAGCTCAGCAGTTTTTTTATCTTTCTTTTAAAAAAATAGTTTAATGCATCTTTAATCATCCATTAATGACAATATATCTTAAATGTTTACTCTCTCACAACCAACATCTGACAGCTTTTTATTTCTGTTAATTCAAACACTGAGGGAAATGTATCAAACGCTTGATTGGATTTCCCTCTTGAAAGTTAGAAACCCAAGTCAAGATGACATCAACTCTTACATCTTAATCTTTATATTTAAAATATAAATATATAACATATTTATAAAACATATTTAATATATAAAAAATATAAAAGGAGCATTGAAGGTCTCTGTATTTAATAATAAATCATACCCACAAATATGATTTTTATTTAAGATTTTATGTTTTCCCAAAACTGATGTTGAAACCTTTTGTAAACTATGAAAATGCTTAAACATTTATTATTTCTAATTTGTAATATACGTGTAATGGCAAAAATAGTATCTCAGGGTTTCCATTATAAAGAAGACTTGAGTCCAAGATGGCGTTTAAGTATTTAATTCAAACATGTCTGGCCAGAACACGGAGGGGACAGAGTCGTGCATCACCCTCACCAACCTTTCTAACTAACCGCTTAAATAGTATTCAGCAATCATTGTTTATCTCTGTAGATGTCTTATCCAACGTTCACACCCCGCCTCCGGAGAACTGCTTCACACGAGTCTCATATCAACGCATAAAGCAGCTCATCCGAAGGCCAGACTGTTATCTTACTGCCCCGGCGTCTGTCTCTCTGGTGACCTGACACATATATATCATAAACATTAAGTTGGAGCAATAACCTTGTCATTTTACTCTAGATGCATTCACTAAACAGAGAATAAACACTTAATTCCTAATTGCATAACAATTTTCCACCACAATTCCCTGCTTTTATTAACTTAAATAATACCATAAATATAAAGGAAAATTCAAAAGTGCTATCACAAATCTCCCTAAAAGGTTGGTAGGTTGATCAAACAAAAAAACAATGTTCAAAACACAAATTACAATCAGACATGAGACATGCTTGGCCATGGAATTAGCTCACAGTGACAAATATTAGATCCTTCCCGATGACTTTGCTGAGACTCCTGTGCATTGAGACCGAAAACCCACGGGGTCTTCTTACGCCATTTTCTTGTGGGCAAAATGTCATCTCAACAGCCCCTCGCCCCAGAAAGGAAGGAAAATATGTTTTCACTGTCAGTCAGCTTAGTCAAAATTTAAGTCAGTCAGGTTATAATTCACAACCTACTCTAAATGCCCCAATCAACTCTGCTATTTGTTCTAGTCGTAAAATAGGAACGTTTCCGTTTCTAAGTTAGTGCACACAAGCTGCGACAGCTAAGGAAACTTGTACTTGGTGTAATAACAATTCCATCAAATTACTTTCAACCAAAATGAAATAAAATAAAATGTGGACTCTCTTGACAGAGAGCATTAGGAGAGAAAATAAAACTATTGTCCATTTACCAGATAACTCCCCAGAAGACAAATGATCATGTCACTCTCTTGCCCTTAAAAAAAATAGATGTGCAACACCGTCTTTAAGCTCTGATTAGACTAAACTCACCGGATGACAACTCATCACCTTATCAGAGCCGTAGCAGTTTCTCTGTCTGCTTTACCCCGTCCGTCTAAAACAAACAAATTAAGTTAATTTGCACATCAACTTTCCCTTAACAATTACAACACAATAACAAAACAAAATTTAGATCAACATAGAAAATAGAAAGGATCAGAAATTATGGCCTGCTTCCATCGAGACCCCTTTCGCTCTAAGGGTCCTCTGGCAGAAACAAAACAAAAACAAAACAAGATTTACTTTCCTAAGGGAGTGTGTATGTGTGTCATAGGCAGGTGTCACAGAGATAAAATACAGCTACATCAGTCGGCAAGCATTTCTTAATTGCATTAGAGCTGTGTGTATTTTTGTCCTGCCTGAATTTCGCTGGGTCATCTGCAGGCTGGCCGGCCCAGGGCCCCCCCCTCGATCCAGCCAATCGCCATGTTTCAGGGACCACAGCCCCTAAATAACTCATCACACCTGAGCAAGAGTTTTCCCCTCTGCCCACTGGTCAGCCCGCATTCAGGCTGGAGTCTGGCCTCCGCCTTTGTTATGGCTGCCAAACCCTTTATTCCAAGGGTGGGGGAGGTACTAGGGCTCCTTGTGGCCCTCCCCAGGCACCGCTGGACCGAAGGCAGGGGTCCCAACCAGCCTGAAGAAAAACACAGGACAACTCAGCGAAACTCACCAGCAGTTCTACCATGGAATGTGTAACAATAACAGTGTGTGTGTGTGACATTCTGCATTATACCAAGCCATCAAACAAATGATCTTAATGCTCAAACACTCCAGTTCTGGAAGAAGCAAACAAGAGTAAATAAAAGAGAAATAAACAAAACCACAAAGAAATTACATCACTTTTAGATTTCCTTTCAGATTATCTAAATTCCTCCCCAGGGCCCATTAATTCTTTTATTTATTTATTTTATTTTATTTTTTTCTTTCTGTCGACATATTGGACTGTCTGGAGGTGAAGTGTTGCTAGATTACAGACCCGATTGTCTGCCTGGGTACCCAGTTCCAATGAAGGATGTCTCCCCCATCGCTTTCTAGTTTCCTTGAGTGAAACAAAAGCTTAAAAAAACCCTCGTCGGAAAATAATCAATCAATTTAATTAATTGACCACTTGTCCAACTGCCGTGCTCCCAGGTAAAACCTAGAGCAAAAACCCGATACTTTCTTTAACGTTGATTAAATAATTAACCATACAATTATATATAAGTATATATATTATATTAAGTAATCAATCAATCAACCGCGTGTAAGTAAATAAACACAAAACCGCTAGCAAATATTTCACCTCCTGAGAGTGCAAATAAAATTCTGTTATCACTATTTATTTAAAGGACTCAGTCTTACCAGGTTCTGTCTCAGGCGACGGCCGGGCCGACAGAGACGCTTCAAGGCCTCCATCTCCCAAACAGCTACTGGAGGTAAGAGGCTGGGAGAAACTTTCCCAGGACGCTAGCAACTCCCTTGACCCTGTCCCAGCCGGTCCATTCCGTTCGCTGAGGCTGCGTTGGGCGCCAAGTGTAATGGCAAAAATAGTATCTCAGGGTTTCCATTATAAAGAAGACTTGAGTCCAAGATGGCGTTTAAGTATTTAATTCAAACATGTCTGGCCAGAACACGGAGGGGACAGAGTTACTCGTGCATCACCCTAACCAACCTTTCTAACTAACCGCTTAAATAGTATTCAGCAATCATTGTTTATCTCTATAGATGTCTTCTCCAACGTTCACACCCCGCCTCCGGAGAACTGCTTCACACGAGTCTCATATCAACGCATAAAGCAGCTCATCCGAAGGCCAGACTGTTATCTTACTGCCCCGGCGTCTGTCTCTCTGGTGACCTGACACATATATATCATAAACATTAAGTTGGAGCAATAACCTTGTCATTTTACTCTAGATGCATTCACTAAACAGAGAATATACACTTAATTCCTAATTGCATAACAATTTTCCACCACATACACCTACGAATCTAAGATTGCAATGATGATTAAGCAAAATTATGCTTCTGTTGTAAGAAATCGAAATAAAAAAAAAAAAGAGATGCATCAGGTAGAGAATTTCAAAAAAAATTTTTAAAAATCTAAGAATTTATGTTTTTTCTTTCTTCACCATCAAAACAAAAATCACTTTCCACAAAATAAATTTGTTAAAAGTTCACACCTAATTATAACACTTGTGTTTTTGATTTTCACTGGCTGGTGATCTGTAAAGTAAATTTCTTTGTAGTTTGAGAAATTTAATTTTCCTGATATTTTGCCCCATATTGACATTCTGACTTTTTGTTAATAGTTTATTGCTCTTTCATACAAAATTAACAAGGTTTTCTTTCCTCATCAGTTAATCCTGTCATTTAATATTTGAGCAGACTACAGTTCTTCCTCTGGTGATAAATTGTACAACTTTTTTGTTAATTTAAAATTAATTGGGATATCTTAATAAAAGTCTCAATGAAACCATAAATTCTTTTAAATAAAATGTCTTTATTTTGTAAATTTAAGCCAAGGTTTTACTGGACAGATGACAGAGAAGCAAACAGCGATAGAAAAATCATTCAAAATGTAAGAAAAAGATAACTCCCAGAGAGTGATGTCAGTACTGGGAACACTGGTCTCTCCTCAGTGTCTCTGTGACTGCAGTCTGGGAGCTCTGGGTGGCCTCACAGGTCACAGAGCCCACCTTCCTCCACTGGTCTGCAGAGAGCCTCAGGGTGCTGCTCCAGCTGTAGAGGCCATCGTTCTGCATCACTCCACGGCTCCTGCTCTGCTCCAAGCTGCTGCTGCTGCCGTCCACCTTCCAGGACAGACTCCAGTCTGAGGGGAAGCCCTTGTTGGCCAGACACATGAGGGTGGCCTTCCCCTGCTGCAGCTCCTCACTGGAGGGGGGCAGCACTGTCAGGGTGGGCTGGCGTTGATCCACTGCAGAGAGAAAAAAAAACACATTGCAGAGTCCAGATAAGTCCTTGAAGTTTCACTTCCTGCTCTTGGTTTGGTAACCATGGCAGCACACATGCATAACTGCTCAACCTCAGCAACAGACAGATTTCAGTTCCACACATCAAAACTGGCATTTCTTCTGACATGTCTTCATGTTTTTCTGATTAAACTTGAAGCATTTTTGAAATTGAGACAAATATTCTAAAACCACCTGATAATTTGTTTCTGTTGTTTAAAAACATTTCTATTAACTGAATCACATTCACAAAAAAATTTACATAAACAGCAATTTTCTATATTAAACCAGAACTCGGAACTGTCAAGATTGTAGGTAATATTTTATTTACCCTTTAACTTATTTTACATTAATTATTTTTCACACTTTTTCATAAAAACTAGAAAAACCTCTTTTCTAAATAAGAACTGTTTTCCAGCATTAGATACAACTCAGACATCACAGTTTTCAACAAAAAAAGCAACAAAAATTAACCAAATACAAAAAGAAATGTTTTTACTCTGAAAAAAAAAACTATTTAAAAACTTTACAACACAGACATAGTTATTTATATTTAAGTTAGTTGTACTTACAGTTAACATCCAGTCTGGTTCCTCCACCGAACGTGTACCACAGGGATAGAAACTGATGGAGCCGCCGTACAAAATCCTCTGACTGTAGAGAGACACGGCTCTCTGACTCTGATACAAACAAAATATGGAGGATAAAAACTTTCTTAGGAGATGAAAAGGATATTGGCACATTGCTGTAATATTTAAACCCTATACATTTTTAAAAAAATTCATTGTTGTATTGTTTCTCGTGTGTTTTAATTCTTTTTTCCAGCAGAAGGTTGATCAGTCAGGCTTTCATTAAACACTGAGATCACTATTAGTGTCTCTTGAATTACTTTCTCAAACTTATATGACAAACATGCGTAGAAATTTTAAATAGTGAGGCACACCTTTCTTCTATTTTCATAAAGTCTGAATTGTGAGTTTCCCAAACAAATTGATATTTCCTCAGTATTAGACCTAAGGTGACTGTGTCTGTGGACACAATTGAGAAGGTTATGATAATAATAATAATTAATTTTATTTGAGGGTGCCTTTCTAAAACACAAGGTCACCTTACAGAAAAGAAAGAAAAACATAGAAAAACAATAATACATTAACGAACAATCATCTACAAAATAAATCAAATAGCAAATCAGTAGACAGAACAAGAATCAAAATCAGCGTCTAAAATGAACAAGCCCAGTTATCTGTTTTTATTCACGTTCAAATGAAAATGGCCTCTTGAAAATAATTTATATCCATCCAACTATACCTGCTAATCCTTGCAGGGCAGCAGGGGGTGGGGGTGTTGGGGGTGGGGTTGCCTATCTCCAGTGTTCATAGGGTGAGAGACAGAATTCACCCTGGACCAGACGCCTGTCCATCACAGGGTAACAGAGACACACACTAATATCTAAGGTCAATTTAATGAGCACAATTAATCTAACAGTCATGTTTTGGGAATAAAAACAGGTTTCCACATCAAGGCCTCTTTGCCATCACCCTAATCTTTTGCTCTCAGCATAGATTCTATTCATATTCAAGTTGGGACTTTGACCGGGTCACTCCAAAGTTTTCATATTACTTTCAGTCAGACGAAAAATGTTTGTAAAACTGAAAAGATAATTTTAAACATAAATAGTCAGAGGTGTGAATAATTTTTGACCTAATTGTATATGTAGAAAAATAAAAACGTTTCGTTAGTCATCTTCAAGTGTCAAACATAGAAAAAAAGTTAACCTTCTTAAAAGAACAGGGAAAAGAATATAAGTCAATAACTTTTCATTCCATACAAAAAGCAAAACTTCCATATTTGATCTATTTTCTGTTTTCAACAGCTTCATCATATTGATCCCTGATGGAGTCATTCAGAGCATTTTCATAGAGAACCACTTTGCATCAGCAGCACCATGCTCCAGTGCTCTGGGAGAGTTTATAGTCCTGAGAGTTGAACACTGGATGACTGACAGCTGTCCTTCATCACAACAGGAGACACAGAAATCCTCCTCATCAAAAACATGACTTTGATCTGCATTGTCCTCATCTGGACTCTCCTCTGCTGCTGCTTCACAGGTAAAGTCCAGAGAATCCAACTCCTCTCCTCTATGAACATCTGTCCCTCTGAAATGAAGCCGACTAAACCATGAAGCTGCTTTATGTTTTTGTCTCTGTGTCCTCAGAGTCCAGAGGTCAGATCACAGTGACTCAGCCTGCAGCAGAGAGAGCTGATCTGGGAGGATCTGTCAGCATCAGATGTAGAACCAGTCAAAGTGTTTATAACAACAACTTTTTAGCCTGGTACCAACAGAAAGATGGACAAACTCCTAAGCTCCTCATTTATTATGCTAGCACTCGAGCATCAGGGACTCCAAGTCGTTTTACAGGCAGTGGATCAAACTCTGACTTCACTCTGACCATCAGTGGAGTTCAGGCTGAAGATGCTGCAGTTTACTACTGTCAGAGTTACCATAGCGGTGGTGTGTTCACACAGTGAAAAACCGTCGTACAAAAACCTCCCTCAGTCAGACTGAACTGAAACTCCAGCTTGATGCTTCAGCAGGCACTGATACAGCTTTAAGCATCAGATGTAGGACCAGTCAGAATGTTCATCAAAGGTTCTCAATGATCAATTCTGGTTTTAAAAGAGAGATGGAGAGCCAGGGCCGGATCATGATAGCAGAGGCCCCTGGGCACAAAGTGTCTAAAGAGCCCCCCACACCACCAAAAAAAGTAATATAATTTAAACAGGATTTTCACCATATTCCTGTAAAACTATAGTTCTCATCTGAGGGCAACAATATAAAGACACTACACAGTGGTGTAACTCGCTTGACTATGTAAGTTTGTTCCATAACTTAATCACAAAAACTCACTCATACCTGTTAATTTTTCTTTCCTGTCTCACTCCTTCTCTTCTGTCTCACAGCGCTCCTTCAGTTCTTTTACTTCTCAGTTCTCCAATGATGCCGTTCTCTGTTTCTCCCCGTCTTCCCTTTATTTTTATTTTTCTTTTGTTTCTTAAAAAAGGTACAATCAGTTTATGTAAACTTGACTCGTACTTTACAGCATTTGATCATAAATGGAAGAAAATACTTTTCTCTTTACATAGTAATAATAATTATGTGTTTGATAAACCTGTATCCGTCTCTGGAAGTCCTGTTTCTCTCTTCATCCTCTCCTGTTTCTCATAACTAAATCCATGAGAACATGACTTTTGTCTAAAAATGAACAATATATTGGCAATAACATCGATATTGGATGATTTTAGCCATGTCTTAACAAATTGGTATAAGTTGGTATGAGGCAGTGTAGGGAAAGTTCAGTTTTTATATGAACCAGTTCAAAGTTGTAGTTGACAGCTTCAAAAACAAACTAATTCAGTTCATAGTTTATAATTAAATTTTTTGAACTAAGTTCACAGCTTCAAAAATGAACTAGTTCACAGTTCTTTTTTTTTATGTTGCCGCGAGCTATTTCCCCAGAATGCTGCCATTTTCTAATTGTTGCCACGCATTCAGTCCACACTTGTACCAAGCTGCAGCTTTTACCCCATACAGTAGGCTATATTCTCAAACAATAATTATTATTGCTGTTTTTCAGGAATTATTAAACAATCTGAGGTAGGAACCATGCTGGGGTAGGAAAACTAAGGCTGTACCTCAATGTGCAATATTCAAAGTACAAAACATTTAAACGTTAATTAACTTTCGTCAGTTTTCAGTTTCTGTGAAGGTATTTTCTGACTTGTTTGCCAAAAGAAAATGTATAGAACTTGGGTCATATTGGACAACAATTAGCCCAAATGAATTAGTAAGGTTGCAATACCTTAATAAAGTTTATGACAGCTGGGCATTCCATTTTTCTTAAAGGCTGCAGGTCTCCGACAAAATACTGCAATGTCAGGTTGTCCAGCTGCAGCTGGGAGATGAAGACAACAGAGTTGCTGCAACTGTACATACGGTGTTCATTTTAGGACATCCTCAGACTCAGGTGTCAGATTCAGAAAAACCTCTGTCATCCTCAGACAAAACTGCTTCAACCCAAACGGCCTCAGAAAAACATCTCAAAGGAGTCAGGTCTTGGAAAAAAAGAGTCAGACGAAAAGTTATCAGAGTCAGATATCAGACATCAGATGAAAATTAGTTGGGTCTCAGGAAAACCGCTGTCAGAAAAAGTGGAGTCAGAAATAAAAGTCTCAAATGAAAAATTATCAGAATTGGCTGAAAAATATCACGCGTCACGGACGAAGCTGAAGTTAGCTTCCGATTCGTAAATGTGTAAAGGGCAATTCCATTGAATCTTTGCTAACCTAGACTACATTAAACCAAGTCCAGATCAAAAACTGCAATACTTGGACTTTTCAAATCTAGACTGAAGTACTCTACACAGCATGTAGATTCATTAAAAACACATTTTCTGATTTGTGAAACCTTTATTCTATTTGTGACAATGCAAATTAGGTTCATTTTATGATATTTTTACCATCCAGACCACAATTCTGTGGAAATCCGTGCGCACAGTTTGATAAACTGTGCTCTCTGTTTTGCAACCCAGGCGCACGGATTACTTAACTGTCCTCTCTGTTTTTGATAGGCTATGTGTGTTATAACGTTAGGCTACTGCTACTGTAAAAACGTGAAACATATAACTTGATGGTTTATTGTAAAATCGTGAAATGTACATTAAAAGTGATAGATTTTATTGTAAAAACTTATTAGTCTACTTAAGTTTTGTGGTGAAAACTGGATAAACTGTGTTTGTCTTTGAATGATTAAACATGCAGCCTAGATCAGAGAAATATTAAATCAATGGATAAGTTGTACTTCATACTAGGCTGAGACATGGAGAATGTTGAAGCTTGGATGACACTGATCATGTTGCCGTTGCACCTTAAACCAGATAGTAGCACACGTCTTCGTGTCGGTAACCTACATGACATAGCGGGTGGAAAGTGGACCCAAAGCAGAAAGGAAGTTTATTTAAACAGTTTATTTAAAAGAAGCTAATGGCGATGTCCAGGCATTTGTTGTTCCTTGATGACAAGGTGGGTCAGCAGCAGGACGGAGTGACAGACAAATAAACGGAGCTCCTAACGGCGGGTCTGCTGCAGGGATTACTGAGCAGAGAGGGAGAGCCTGGGTCATGGTGTTTTTTATTTGCTGCAATAGATGGATAACTTCAATTGCCTACAGCTACTGTGCTGCACACAGTGCAATAAAACAAAAGATGAGAGTTAATTATATATTGGCTATAGCCAGGGTAGTTTATTTTAAACGTGTTTTAACATTTACACAATTTACACGTTTACATTTCTTTTTCCTGTTTGAAAAGCAGTAGGCAGAAGTATAAATTCATGTGTTGTGGGCTACACTAATACTGCGGGTTAACAAATTGTTGACTCTTTTTCCCACAATTTCACAATATCAGGTTCATCCACAAGAACAAAAGATCAGAACAAAAAAACACATGTTTATGATGTATGGCACTGTCATGACTATCCTGGTTTGAACTGCTGTTATTCAGATTTGAATGAATCCATTTGAATATGTATATAATGTTTGGGTTGACTAGGAAATTGATAGAATCTTAAAGAGCTAAAGTAATATTGATGAAAATGTTAAAATATCCAACACATGCATGCAGTGCAGTATATTTGACAAAAAAGTTATAAAATGAACCTAATTTGCATTTTCACAAATAGAATAAAGGTTTCACAAATCAGAAAATGTGTTTTAATGAATCTACATGCTGTGTAGAGTACTTCAGTCCAGATTTGAAAAGTCCAAGTATTGCAGTTTTTGATCAGGACTTGGTTTATTGTAGTCTAGGTTAGCAAAGATTCAATGGAATTGCCCTTTACACATTTACGAATCGGAAGCTAACTTCAGCTTCGTCCGTGATGCGTGATATTTTCAGGTAATTCTGATAACTTTTCATTTGACTGACTCATCTGACTCCACTTTTTCTGACAGCGGTTTTCCTGAGACCCGACTAATTTTCATCTGATGTCTGATACCTGACCCTGATAACTTTTCGTCTGACTCTGTTTTTTCCGAGACCTGACTCCTTTGAGATGTTTTTCTGAGGCCGTTTGGTTTGAAGCAGTTTTTTCTGAGGATGAAAGAGGTTTTTCTGACGCTGAGAGAGTTTTGTCTGAAGATGACGGATGTTTTTCTGAATCTGACACCTGAGTCTGAGGATGTCCTAAAATGAACACCGTATGTACACCGTTATCTGGTTTTGAGTGGTAGATGATTTTGTTTTTTTTGGTACGTCGTTGCCGTGTCTTGTAATTTTTTTAGTGACTTGCACATAGCCTACCTTGAAAGGCTAGCTAGCTGGCCGGATCCTTTATGTCAGTATACCGTTTAAAGTTTGCTGTTGACGTTGTTGATGTCCCGGGTAACTTTCTTGAGACCCGCCAGCAAAGCTTACACAAAAGTGTAAGATTTTTCCCACCTGGATCATCACTAACCTTTTCAAAAAAAATCTTTTAGGTGGTCATACGAAGATGCCGCTTTATTAGTTGATGCAGAATTACTTCTGCTGTTGCAATCACCTGAATTTGCCTGCATACTTCGCAATTTGACACCAGAATCATATGCTGTGCGACTTGATAATATTAAAAATTAAAAAATGCTGTTTAATTCAATCTTTTAAGAGATTTGTGTAATATTTATAACATTGTTAATATCGGTTATCAGCCATAACAGTAATATTAATATAAACTATCGTTATTGAAGCAAGTTTTTAGATCTGTGCATTCATACTTTTGACTCGATCCTCTACGATTTGCTGCCCCACCCTCTCTGTCCACTTCTTTATGAGTTCACTAACAAAAGTTGATTTGCAGGCTGAAGATGCAGGAGTTTATCACTGTCAGCAGGATTGGATCACACTGTTCACACAGTTGCCATCCATCCATTATCTATACCCGTTTATCTCCTGCAGGGGGCTGCTGCCTATCTCCAGCAATCATCAGTTGAGGTACAACCTGGACAGGTGGCCAGTTCATTGCTGGGCAATACAGAGACACACAGGACAAACAAACATGGACACACTCATACTTAAGGGCAATTTAGAAAGACAAATTAACCTAACAGTCATGTTTTTGGACTGTGGGAGGAAGCCAGAGTACCCGAAGAGAACCCATGCATTCACAGGGAGAACATGCAAACTCCTTGCTGCAAGGCAACAGTGCTACCAACTGCAACACTATTCGGCCCTAAATTAAAGTGAATTTTTTGTATAAAAATATATTTTATTCACTCTAAGTTACATGCAGGGAAAACAAGAGATATTATTAGCCTTCCTGTGGTCAGTGATCATGTGATCCAGTCTGGAGTGGAGAGTTTTTCTCCACTTGGGAAGTGACAGCTCAGCAGATGTTAGTAAGGGCGCACTTTACCGCCCAAACCCCGCCACGGGATGAAGCTGGATATCTGGTCACCTGATTATAAAAAGCAGCAGCTCCACCATCGATAATAACAGGGCGAGTATCTTCATTAACTGTCCCCCACAATGCTGCGTTACACACCGGATAAACCCAGTCTGAGCTGCCGCTGCTACAGCTAGCCTCAGGCTGTGTTGTGTAGCTAACGGCAGCTTCCTCCTAACAGGTTGGCCAAATGGCGCACCATCATCCAACATGTCTTCTTTTTCCTGATTTTCCTCCTTATGTTTTACAAAGAACCTGTCAACAGATGACAGACTTCTTAATAAACACGTCTTCTTCTCATTTTTCTCTCTTTCATTTATAAAAAACGCCTTTTTTCACTCATTTCGATTCTCTTACTACTCCCACTGTCTGGTGACGGTCAGTGGAGCCAAAGCGCTATATGCTGGGGTAGGGGCGGGGCATGTTGCCATGGTTTCCACAGTTGCGCCTTAGGAACTATGTACCCTGTTAAAGTAAAGTAACATAGTGTGGATCTTATGGGTTATCTCCACCAGCCTATCTCTGCCATATTTGAAATTTGAAGACTGTTTTTCCTTCCTTAAACTGCCTGTGACCATAAGACCCTTTGGATAATCCGGCCTTGTAGAGATCCTACAAATTTAATAATGACGTTTTAAGGTCAACAAGCATCTGTGGTTCCAGATCCCTGTTCAGGCGCATTTTCACATTAAACTATATAGACCCTGCAAGAGAAGTAAAGGCTAAAGATGCAGCAGTGTATTACTGAATGGGCACTTATCCACAGTGCTTTAAGTGGAAAGAAATAAGTGTTGGTACTCCCTTTAATGACCTGCTGTCAGTCTGTGATACAAATATGGGACACAAACATGGGTGATATTTATGTACATATAGATCAATCTATATGTAATCTATCAATCTAGCCAAATGTAAACGTTGACATGAAAAATCTAAATTCTAGATTCTAAAGTCTAAATATTTCAGATGCTATGCAGGTGATACAAAAACCTCTGGTATGTCGGAAACTATTGTGGCTCCTGTACTCTGGTAATAACCAGTGTTGGGTATAGTTACTTAGGAAAGTAGTTAATTAGGTTACAGCGTTACCATCAATTAAAAGTAATCAGTTACGTTACAGCGTTATCCATCATAAAAGCAACGCGTTAGAGTACTTATGCATTACCAAGAATTAAAAGCCAGTTCGCAGCGCCTCGCACATGATGCAACTTAATTGACAGACACAGCCTCCTTTAAATGCAGCGAGAAGCAGTGACGGCTGGTGAAAAATATTCTTGGTGGGACTGTGCTTTTTTTTTCTTTTTTTAAATCAAACTTGTGCTTTCTGAGCTTTGTGCACAACTCCACTATTTCCTGAACTAAGTACAGTTCTTAAATTTCCTGTCTTACATCATTGGACAAACTGATTAATCCAGGTGTGTCTGACCATTGTTGTTGTGACTACTGAGGTCAGACACACCTGGATTGATCAGTTTGTCCAATACAGACAGGAAATAAAAGGGCTGTACTTAGTTCAGGAAGTAGTGGAGCTGTGCATATAGCTTATCAAGTCATTTTCAATAATCATCCCAAAACAATTGAACATATACGGCTGGATACCAGTACTCTGTGAAATACTGATTATTTTAATGCCAATATTAACAACTTGTAAACTGTTGGGAAGTCTAAGCAGGGTATAGACTGCTGAGGAAAAGTCCCGGTACTCATCAATACATGCTGGAAAAACGTTCCGGTACTCAGCGCACGCCGGAAATAAGTCCCGGTGTACGCTGAGGAGTAAAATTTAGAAGTGCCGGTACTGCGTACCCTTGCGTACCGGCCCACTTAAAGCACTGCTTATCCATCATCAGCCCCTTCTTACACACAGTGAAATATTGTGATACAAAAACCCCCAGTGAGAAACGAAGCAAATTACTATAGGTCTGATTTCTGGAAGACCTAAAACACACATGCAATAAAAGCCTCTAGTGGCAGAATAAAGTATTCAGAAAATGAAGTAAAAATATGTAATATGTGATCAGTGGTTGTCCAGACTTTTCAGAGCCACAGACACACCAGCAGCACCGATTATCTATATTTAAAGCCTTTTGGTTATAATCCCAATTTACTTTGATCAGGAATTTCTGATGTTTTCAGCAGACGTCAGTCTGGAACTGATTTCACTCTGACCATTAGCAGAGTTCAGACTTAAGGTGTCAGCAGGAGAACAGCTTCCTGTTGAGAGTTGGTGATCCAGACCCTGACCATTTAGAATAAAAAACTCATTAAACTAATAAAATCAGAAGCAACATGTTTACATAGCAACAGATCAGTTTAGAGGTGTGTTTACCCTGAATATTGTGGTAATTAGCATACATCTCACAGGACTGAAGAGGAAACATGATGACATGCAGAGCAGATCTCCATGTGACTGACTCTGTGTGTTTGCATATGTGTCCTGCCTCTCTGCTCCCAGCTGTTAAGAGGTCAGAGTTGATCAGTGGCTGTCCAGGCCTTTCAGAGCCACTGATACACCAGCAGCACCATGATGATGTTACTGACTCTACAGCTGACCATCCTGGGGCTCCTTGTTCAGGGTGACAATTTAAACTCTATTTCAGGATTGAACACTTACATGATTAATCCATCTAGAGTAACTTAATACATTCTTCAAGAGCAGAGCCTCTTGTTTTATAGTTCTTATTTTCATTTATTTATTTTTACAAAATTGGTGTTACCTTTTTTCCTTTATTTATTTATTTTCTAGGTTCATCAGCAGATATCGTCCTGACTCAGACTCCAGGATCTCAGGTTGCTGTTCCAGGACAGACTGTCTCCATCAGATGTAAAACCAGTTCCAGTGTTGGCAGCTACCTCAACTGGTACCTTCAGAAGGACAGTCAGTCTCCCAAACTTTTAATCTATGGAGCTTCATCTCGTCAGTCTGGGATTCCAGGTCGTTTTAGTGGAAGTGGCTCTGGAACTGATTTCACTCTAACAATCAGTGGAGTTCAGGCTGAAGACGGAGGAGTTTATTACTGTCAGCAGGGTAACAGCTTCCCGTTCACACAGTGATACAACGTCGTACAAAAACCTCTCAGCTGGAGAGGAACTGATCCACAGCTGCTGTTAGAAACTATTTAACTGGGTGATGGTTTCTTAAAGTACACAATCACAACTCTTTAAATATATTATATTTATAAATAAAATAAAAAAAGTAAAAAAGTTAATTATCCCTGCAGCACCGATGTTCCACACTACTGTGCACCTAATAACACAAAACAAAAAAATCTACTCTCAGAGCCGAGGAATTATTTATTTTAAATGTTACTTAAAAATATTTTTATATTGCTTTTTAAAGAACCATAATTTCATCTTCATGGAATTAAAGAGGAAAACAATCAAATATGACAGGCGTTTGGCAAAACTGAATAATTGTACTTGTTAAATAGAAAATAATGCCACTTTTGAAACAGTCAGACACTTGATTGGCTCTTCCCTAACTAGACTCTCTCAGAGAGTTATTTATGATAGAATAAAGTTAGAGAGATATTCTTGATTCATATATACGAGAAGAACAAATCTACTTATCTGACTCAAAAATATATGAAAACAGAGAGTTACTGTATGTATGATTTGCAGCGAGACAAAATGTACTTCCTGTGTAATACAAAAAAGTCATCCATCGTTTCTGTCTTCCTGATCTTAGATCAGTAACTATGGCAAAAACATGCATTACTGCATTAAAAAAATTTAGTTCGCACATTTCTTACATTTGAAAAAAAGAAGCATTGTGGCAGTTCTTCAGTTGTAACAAGAAGGAATCTCTTTCTAAAATAGTCAAATAAATAGTTCATGTGGTTTAGTATCAATGTGGCAAGCTCTTCAGCAATTTTAAATATCTATAGCTACTGGCATTCCTTGACATAAAGCAACAAAGTACTGTTTTTCTCTTAGCTGTACAGCAGTCTAAAAAAGACCTTTCTGCATCATACTTGGACACCCACTTATGTAAACTCTTTTTCTACTGACAGTAATGTTTTCTCTGTTTAAGGAAAAAAAAAATCTAAATCAAATAGAGACCACCTTTTGTGATTCAAATCTCAGCCAGCCTCTAAAGAGAATAAAAGAAAAAAAGGCCAATATTTAATGCCACCTCATGCAGCTCTCTCATCTATATTTGTCCTGTCAACTCCCAGCATAAAGAAATCAGCTCAGCAGTTTTTGTTTTTATCTTCCTCAAAAAAAAGTTTAATGCATCTTTAATCATCTATTAATGACAATATATCTTAAATGTTTACTCTCTCACAACCAACATCTGACAGCTTTTTATTTCTGTTAATTCAAACACTGAGGGAAATGTATCAAACGCTTGATTGGATTTCCCTCTTGATAGTTAGAAACCCAAGTCAAGATGACATCAACTCTTACATCTTAATCTTTATGTTTAAAATATAAATATATAAAATAATTATAACATATTTAATTTATATATAAAATATAAATGGAGCATTGAAGGTCTCTGTATTTAATAATAAATCATAACCACAAATATGATTGTTTTTTTTAAATATATTTTTTCTTCCCAAAACTGATGTTGAAACCTTTTGTAAACTATGAAGATGTTTAAACATTTAATATTTCTAATTTGTAATATACACCTAGGAATCTATGATAGCGATGATGATTAAGCAAAATGATGCTTCTGATGAAATAAATCCTAATAAAACAACAAAGAGCTGCATCAGGCAGAGAATTTCCCAAAACTGTTTTAAAATCGAAAAATTTATGTTTCTTGCTTCACCATCAAAACAAAAATCACTTTCCACCAAATATATTTGTTAAGATTTTACAACTAAATAGTGAGTTGAGGAAGGATTGGGAAGTTGATTTTCACTGGCTGGTGATCGGTAAAGTAAATTCCTTTGCAGTTTGACAAATTTATTTTTCATTATATTTTGCCCCATATTGACATTCTGACTTTTTTGTTAATACTTTATCGCTCTTTCATACAAAATTAACAAGGATTTCTCTCCTCATCAGTTAAAACTATCATTTAATATTTGAGCAGACTACAGTTCTTCCTCTGATGAGAGATAAATTGTACAACTTTAGATGGAGTTCAATAGACTATATTGTTACTGCACTGAGATGTTTTGTTTCTCTGCTCATGTTAATCTGCTGTCTGCTGATGTGCCAGTTAAAGACATAAATATATTGTTTAGATTTTGTTCATTTGAAATTAACTCAGAAATATTAATAAAAGTCTTCACTTTTTTTTAAATAAAATGTCTTTATTTTTAAATTTAAGCCCAAGTTTTGCTGGACAGATGACAGAAAAGGAAACAGCAATAGAAACATCAGTCAAAATGTAAGAAAAAGATAACTCCCAGAGAGTGATGTCAGTACTGGGAACACTGGTCTCTCCTCAGTGTCTCTGTGACTGCAGTCTGGGAGCTCTGGGTGGCCTCACAGGTCACAGAGCCCACCTTCCTCCACTGGTCTGCAGAGAGCCTCAGGGTGCTGCTCCAGCTGTAGAGGCCATCGTTCTGCATCACTCCACGGCTCCTGCTCTGCTCCAAGCTGCTGCTGCTGCCGTCCACCTTCCAGGACAGACTCCAGTCTGAGGGGAAGCCCTTGTTGGCCAGACACATGAGGGTGGCCTTCCCCTGCTGCAGCTCCTCACTGGAGGGGGGCAGCACTGTCAGGGTGGGACGGGTGTTACCTAGGAGACACCAATCAGGTTAGAGGACAGGAACCATGAAGGCATCAAATAAACGACACCAGGACAGCTTCACTATGAGAAACTTGAGTTTCTTTATTAAATCGTTTCTGCCAGATGTATTTTTCTGCTCCAACAGATACTGAGACACATTGTTTCACTTCCCTTTAAAAAATAAGTGTCATGCATATCAGCACAGAGAGAAATATAACAAATTTAGATTGAATGAATCAACAAAGAATTGATCAATTATCATTTTAACTTGTAGCTAAAATACGTCTAATAGGTGTTATAGAAATCATATAAACAGATTTACACATTTCCAAATTAAATTGTGCTTCATCTTCTTTCACACATTTCATTTAAAGCTTTTAAAAAGGTGCTTAGTGGATCAATACAAAAAACCATTTAAAGTGCAAGAAATATTTTTCAGGTAAAAATAGTTTCTTTTAAAAACTGCAGATTATTTGAAACTAGATTTAAAGTAAAACCTGATTTAATAATACAGAAATTATAAATGTAATCTCCCTTTAGCATGGCTGAATCTCTTATTTGATAATAAAAAAGGTAAAATAAACTGTGATAAATTCTTAACTTCTTATTAACAAATATCTTTTGTTATGCATCTGTTTTCCAAACTTACAGTTTTAAATATATTCACTGATTCTAACATGAGTATCTGAATTGATCTGCAGTGTTATTAATTGTTACATTTCAAATTTTAACTTCTTACAATGAAACCTTTCCCTTCTTCAGAAATGAAAACTTTTGATCTAAAGTAAAATGACAGCACAATAAAACATTTAATATAGTAAAAAACTTACTTCCAACATCCAGTCTGGTTCCTCCACCGAACGTGAGCCACGGTGATACAAACTGATGGAGCCGTCGTACAAAAACCTCTGACTGTAGAGACACGGCTCTCTGACTCTGACACAAACATATTTACTAAAACATTTGCTGTTTGTGGAATATTATCAAGTGGTATGAAAATAAAGCAACAGAACCTGCAGTCTGTATAGTAAAAATATAGATTTTAAATCTAAATATCTATATTTGAAACATTCTTATATACAGCTGGATCTGAAAAAACTGAAACAATACTAAATTTTTTATTTTTTATTTTAAGTAACTCAATTCACTCAGATAAACACATTCTATGGATTAATCAGACACACAGATCAATGTTTTCAAGTCTTTTTTCTGTTTATTATTATGATTTTTCACATAATGGTGATTAAAATATGACATTTAATTTAACATACAATTAGAATGTTACATCAGACTAATAAACAAAGCAACTTATCCACATAAATGGGAATTTAATGAAATGCTTTTTAATCAATGCTGAAAACTTTATTTTCAAAACAAATCTGACAAAAAGAAAACATATTTCAATTTACTTATATGTGTAAGCGGTTGAAATGTACACAAAAGTGCAAAATGCCTAAAATATATGATGACACATGAAGGTGATTAATCAATTAATTAGTAATATCATCACAGTGATCCATAATCCCTGATGGAGTCATTCAGAACATTTTCATAGAGAACCACTTTGCATCAGCAGCACCATGCTCCAGTGCTCTGGGAGAGTTTATAGTCCTGAGAGTTGAACACTGGATGACTGACAGCTGTCCTTCATCACAACAGAAGACACAGAAATCCTCCTCATCAAAAACATGACTTTGATCTGCGTCCTCATCTGGACTCTCCTCTGCTGCTGCTTCACAGGTAAAGTCCAGAGAATCCAACTCCTCTCCTCTATGAACATCTGTCCCTCTGAAATGAAGCTGGGACATTCACAAAGCTGTTTGATGATTTTCTTTTTTACTAGAGTCCAAAATCCAACCTACAGTGACTCAGCCTGCAGCTGTGAGCTCTTCGTTGAGAGGAACCGTCAGAATTAGCTGTAGGACCAGTCACAATGTTTATGGCTTCAATCGTCTAGACTGGTACCAACAGAGGGATGGAGGGGTTCCTAAGCTGCTGCTGTACTCCACCAGCACTCGAGCTTCAGGGACTCCAAGTCGTTTTACAGGCAGTGGATCAAACTCTGACTTCACTCTGACCATCAGTGGAGTTCAGGCTGAAGATGCTGCAGTCTACTACTGTAACGGGGAGTTCCCTTCAAGCACTCACGAGTACTTCACACAGTGAAAAACAGTCATACAAAAACCTACATCAGTAAAACTGAACTGAAACTAAAGTGACTGCTGCAGCTACTGATGCCCGCAGAGACCGATACTCTTTATTGGAGGCACAGACACATAATACATTTTGTTGAGAGCTACATTTCTTGACTGATTAGATTTAAAATGTATAAAACTACTAACCTTTTTCACATAGTTTACTTATTCTTAAAATGCTGCAATGTTTAAAACCAAGAAAATATTTATGTTCATTAAAACTTGCAAACAGTACATATAACCGAGTCAAAGAATTAATGGAGCAAAGGTAAACAGTTGTCAAATCTCCCTTTCTTCACTAGACTCTAACAACATATCCAAAACCTTAAAAAGATATAGCAGGTAAACTGTGATTTAAAAAAAAGTATTTATTTAGCACTCATGTAAAATTCACAAACCATAGTAAAATTAGAACAACAACAAAAGAACAAATGTGAATCACACCATTTCACACAGAGCCCTCTTTATTTAATCACCACTTATCAAATTTGTTCCTTTCAGCCTTAAAATGAACAGGTTAGCAAAGACTCTTTTCTAATCATCTGAAAAAAACAAAACAAATGAGAGATGTAGACTACAGACATACAGTATTTCAATATTTCACTGTCATCATTTCTCTTATGGTAACTGCTGAACCTACCCATAATATCAATATTGTCTTTGATATTTAAGTTGTGTTGTGTCAGTAAGAGGTAATATGTTAACAAAGACACTGCTCTCTGGTTTTGTTAGATCTCAGTGCTGCTTTTGACACAGTCGATCATAATATTCTCTTAGAAAGGCTTGAACATGTTGCAGGGATCAAAGGAACAGCACTAGGCTGGTTTAAATCATATTGGTCTGATAGATTCCAGTTTGTTCATCTAAATGATAAATCTTCTTCACTCTCAAGGGTTACTTGTGGAGTTCCACAGGGTTCTGTGCTTGGACCAATTCTGTTCACCATATATATGCTCCCAATTGGTAGAATAATTAGACGGCATGGGATAAATTTCAACAGCTATGCAGATGATACACAACTATATTTATCCATAAATCCTGATGAACCCAGTCAGTTAGGTAGATTACAGGCATGTCTGAAAGACATAAAAACATGGATGACCCTACACTTTTTGCTTTTAAATTCTGACAAAACCGAAGTTGCTGTCTTTGGACCAGAAGTTCTTAAACAGAAACTGATTAGTCAATCACTTCATCTGGATGGCATTAAATTGGCCCCCAGTAATAACGTAAAGAACCTCTGCGTTATTTTTGACTGAGACATGACATTTAAATCCCATAATAAACAGGTTTCTAAGATTTCTTTCTTTCACCTCCGGAATATTGCTAAAATTAGAAACATCCTGTCCAGAAGTGATGCTGAGAAACTAGTCCATGCATTTGTTACCTCAAGGCTGGACTACTGTAATTCTTTACTATCAGGAAGTCCACAAAATGCCATTAAAAGCCTTCAGTTGATCCAAAATGCGGCAGCAAGAGTTCTGATGAATATTAAAAAGAGAGATCACATTTCTCCTGTTTTAGCTTCCCTTCATTGGCTCCCTGTTAAATCCAGAATAGAATTTAAGATCCTTCTTTTTACATACAAAGCCCTTAATAATCAAGCTCCATCATACATCAGAGATCTAATTGTTCCATATGTTCCTAACAGAGCACTTTGCTCTCAGACTGCAGGTTTACTTGTAGTTCCTAGGATCTCTAAAAGTAGAATGGGAGGCAGATCTTTTAGTTATCAGGCTCCTCTCCTGTGGAACCAGCTCCCAGCTTTAGTCCGTGAGGCAGACACTGTTTACTTTTAAGGCCAGGCTTAAAACTTTCCTTTTTGATAAAGCTTATAGTTGGAGTGGCTTAGGTCATCCTGAGCTATCTCTGTAGTTATGGTGCTATAGGCTTAGACTGCTGGAGGACAGACTTAGCAATTTTCTTCACCCTGCTACTTCCTTTTCTCCTACTACTCTCCAGTTGTATTACAGTACATTCTGTTATTTCGACTATTAACTTTGTTTTCTCTCAGTGTTTTTCTCTCCATAGAAGCTACACCTGGTCTGGTATCCTGCTTGGCTGCAATGCCCTGTTGGACGGGGGGCATCGACTGGGATGATCCTCCCAGTAACTAAACATCCACTGTGTCATGTTATCAACTTTTTACTTTCTGTAACATAGAAAGTTCTCTCATATCAGATCTTCTGTTCCTTCTGTGTTTCTGCTTTGTCTTCTCAAACCCCCAGACGGTCGTGGCAGATGGCCGCTCCTACTGAGCCTGGTTCTGTTGGAGGTTTCTTCCTGTTAAAGGGGAGTTTTTCCTCTCCACCGTCGCTACATGCTTGATCAGTATGAGGGATTGCTGAAGGATTGCTGTGGTTGGAAAGTCTGCATCAACGGGCCCAACCTCACGCCAATGACTGACGCAATCTCCTGGGATTCCTTAAATAGGAAACTTTTTAACTGATCTGAATGTTTGTATAAATGTATTGAGATTACTTCTTGTTAAGTGCCTTGAGATGACATCTGTTGTGAATTGGCGCTATATAAATAAACTGAATTGAATTGAATTGCTCTTAGTATAACCTAATCTTTTTTTTATGTAATTCTTGTCATTTGGTATAACTTCAGGCTGATAAAGACACAAATTATTATTTGTCTTTCGACAATATTTAAGTTTAGATAGATAGATAGATAGATAGATAGATAGATAGATAGATAGATAGATAGATAGATAGATAGATAGATAGATAGATAGATAGATAGATAGATGGATAGATAGATAGATAGATAGATAGATAGATAGATAGATAGATAGATAGATAGATAGATAGATAGATAGATAGATAGATAGATAGATAGATAGATAGATAGATAGATAGATAGATAGATAGATAGATAGATACTTTATTTATCCCCAAAAAGGGAAATTCCCTGATATGTCAAGTTATAACTTTTTTCTGGAAAGTTTTACTTTTTATCCAAACCTTCTCCTCTTTAGTTTCTCTCCCAAAGCTGTGGTATATCCCTGAAGGTATTAGTTTTTATTTTAATCTATATCCAAAATACTGTTTGTCACATCATATAGTCTTTAAAGCACTTAGAAATAATGTTCTCCTGTACAGAAACAAACCTGTTTAAGATCCAGTCATGGAGAAACTTAATCCTTAACCCCTTAAAAACTTAACCCCCCTCATGGTCCCAAAAATATTTAAAAAAATTAAGTGAGAAGTGATAAAAAGTCATCCACTTTTCAGAAATTCTCTGAAAAGCTGAACCTCTTTGTTGGCTCATTGTTTGTTTTTCAGTTGCAAATCTTTCAGCATTCATATGGAAACATGATGACATGTAGAGCAGATCTCCATGTGACTGACTCTGTGTGTTTGCATATGTGTCCTGCCTCTCTGCTCCCAGCTGTTAAGAGGTCAGAGTTGATCAGTGGCTGTCCAGGCCTTTCAGAGCCACTGATACACCAGCAGCACCATGATGATGTTACTGACTCTACAGCTGACCATCCTGGGGCTCCTTGTTCAGGGTGACAATTTAAACTCTATTTCAGGATTGAACACTTACATGATTAATCCATCTAGAGTAACTTAATACATTCTTCAAGAGCAGAGCCTCTTGTTTTATAGTTCTTATTTTTATTTATTTATTTTTACAAAATTGGTGTTACCTTTTTTCCTTTATTTATTTATTTTCTAGGTTCATCAGCAGATATCGTCCTGACTCAGACTCCAGGATCTCAGGCTGTTGTTCCAGGACAGACTGTCTCCATCAGATGTAAAGCCAGTTCCAGTGTTAACAGCTACCTCAGCTGGTACCTTCAGAAGGACAGTCAGTCTCCCAAACTTTTAATCTATTACGCTTCATCTCGTCAGTCTGGGATTCCAGGTCGTTTTAGTGGAAGTGGCTCTGGAACTGATTTCACTCTAACAATCAGTGGAGTTCAGGCTGAAGACGGAGGAGTTTATTACTGTCAGCAGGGTAACAGCTTCCCGTTCACACAGTGATACAACGTCGTACAAAAACCTCTCAGCTTGAGAGGAACTGATCCACAGCTGCTGTTAGACAGAAACTGTTTAACTGGGTGATGGTTTCTTAAAGTACACAATCACAACACTTTAAATATATTATATTTATAAATAAAATAAAACAAGTAAAAAAGTTAATTATCCCTGCAGCACCGATGTTCCACACTACTGTGCACCTAATAACCCCCCCCAAAAAAATATACTCTCAGAGCCGAGGAATGATTTATTTTAAATGTTACTTAAAAATATTTTTATATTGCTTTTTAAAGAACCATAATTTCATCTTCATGGAATTAAAGAGGAAAACAATCAAATATGACAGGCGTTTGGCAAAACTGAATAATTGTACTTGTTAAATAGAAAATAATGCCACTTTTGAAACAGTCAGACACTTGATTGGCTCTTCCCTAACTAGACTCTCTCAGAGAGTTATTTATGATAGAAAACAGTTAGAGAGATAATCTTGATTCATATATACGAGTAGAACAAATCTACTTATATGACTCAAAAATATATGAAAACAGAGAGTTATTTATGATTTGCAGCAAGGCAAAATGTACTTCCTGTGTAATACAAAAAAGTCATCCATCATTTCTGTCTTCCTGATCTTAGATCAGTAACTATGGCAAAAACATTAATTACTGAAGAGAACATTTTTGTTGGTATTTCTGTTTGCTAATGGCTTCATAAAAAAAAATTAAAGTTCGCACATTTCTTACATTTGAAAAAAAGAAACATTGTGGCAGTTCTTCAGTTGTAACAAGAAGGAATCTCTTTCTAAAATAGTCAAATAAATAGTTCATGTGGTTTAGTATCAATGTGGCAAGCTCTTCAGCAACTTTTAAATATCTATAGCTACTGGCATTCCTTGGCATAAAGCAACAAAGTACTGTTTTTCTCTTAGCTGTACAGCAGTCTAAAAAAGACATTTCTGCATCATACTTGGACGCCCACTTATGTAAACTCTTTTTCTACTGACAGTAATGTCTTCTCTGTTTAAGGAAAAAAAAAAATCTAAATCAAATAGAGACCACCTTTTGTGATTCAAATCTCAGCCAGCCTCTAAAGAGAATAAAAGAAAAAAAGGCCAATATTTAATGCCACCTCATGCAGCTCTCTCATCTATATTTGTCCTGTCAACTCCCAGCATAAAGAAATCAGCTCAGCAGTTTTTGTTTTTATCTTCCTCAAAAAAAAGTTTAATGCATCTTTAATCATCTATTAATGACAATATATCTTAAATGTTTACTCTCTCACAACCAACATCTGACAGCTTTTTATTTCTGTTAATTCAAACACTGAGGGAAATGTATCAAACGCTTGATTGGATTTCCCTCTTGATAGTTAGAAACCCAAGTCAAGATGACATCAACTCTTACATCTTAATCTTTATATTTAAAATATAAATATATAAAATAATTATAGCATATTTAATTTATATATAAAATATAAATGGAGCATTGAAGGTCTCTGTATTTAATAATAAATCATAACCACAAATATGATTGTTTTTTTTAAATATATTTTTTCTTCCCAAAACTGATGTTGAAACCTTTTGTAAACTATGAAGATGCTTAAACATTTAATATTTCTAATTTGTAATATACACCTAGGAATCTATGATAGCGATGATGATTAAGCAAAATGATGCTTCTGATGAAATAAATCCTAATAAAACAACAAAGAGCTGCATCAGGCAGAGAATTTCCCAAAACTGTTTTAAAATTGAAAAATTTATGTTTCTTGCTTCACCATCAAAACAAAAATCACTTTCCACCAAATATATTTGTTAAGATTTTACAACTAAATAGTGAGTTGAGGAAGGATTGGGAAGTTGATTTTCACTGGCTGGTGATCGGTAAAGTAAATTCCTTTGCAGTTTGACAAATTTATTTTTCATTATATTTTGCCCCATATTGACATTCTGACTTTTTTGTTAATACTTTATCGCTCTTTCATACAAAATTAACAAGGATTTCTCTCCTCATCAGTTAAAACTATCATTTAATATTTGAGCAGACTACAGTTCTTCCTCTGATGAGAGATAAATTGTACAACTTTAGATGGAGTTCAATAGACTATATTGTTACTGCACTGAGATGTTTTGTTTCTCTGCTCATGTTAATCTGCTGTCTGCTGATGTGCCAGTTAAAGACATAAATATATTGTTTAGATTTTGTTCATTTGAAATTAACTCAGAAATATTAATAAAAGTCTTCACTTTTTTTTAAATAAAATGTCTTTATTTTTAAATTTAAGCCCAAGTTTTGCTGGACAGATGACAGAAAAGGAAACAGCAATAGAAACATCAGTCAAAATGTAAGAAAAAGATAACTCCCAGAGAGTGATGTCAGTACTGGGAACACTGGTCTCTCCTCAGTGTCTCTGTGACTGCAGTCTGGGAGCTCTGGGTGGCCTCACAGGTCACAGAGCCCACCTTCCTCCACTGGTCTGCAGAGAGCCTCAGGGTGCTGCTCCAGCTGTAGAGGCCATCGTTCTGCATCACTCCACGGCTCCTGCTCTGCTCCAAGCTGCTGCTGCTGCCGTCCACCTTCCAGGACAGACTCCAGTCTGAGGGGAAGCCCTTGTTGGCCAGACACATGAGGGTGGCCTTCCCCTGCTGCAGCTCCTCACTGGAGGGGGGCAGCACTGTCAGGGTGGGACGGGTGTTACCTAGGAGACACCAATCAGGTTAGAGGACAGGAACCATGAAGGCATCAAATAAACGACACCAGGACAGCTTCACTATGAGAAACTTGAGTTTCTTTATTAAATCGTTTCTGCCAGATGTATTTTTCTGCTCCAACAGATACTGAGACACATTGTTTCACTTCCCTTTAAAAAATAAGTGTCATGCATATCAGCACAGAGAGAAATATAACAAATTTAGATTGAATGAATCAACAAAGAATTGATCAATTATCATTTTAACTTGTAGCTAAAATACGTCTAATAGGTGTTATAGAAATCATATAAACAGATTTACACATTTCCAAATTAAATTGTGCTTCATCTTCTTTCACACATTTCATTTAAAGCTTTTAAAAAGGTGCTTAGTGGATCAATACAAAAAACCATTTAAAGTGCAAGAAATATTTTTCAGGTAAAAATAGTTTCTTTTAAAAACTGCAGATTATTTGAAACTAGATTTAAAGTAAAACCTGATTTAATAATACAGAAATTATAAATGTAATCTCCCTTTAGCATGGCTGAATCTCTTATTTGATAATAAAAAAGGTAAAATAAACTGTGATAAATTCTTAACTTCTTATTAACAAATATCTTTTGTTATGCATCTGTTTTCCAAACTTACAGTTTTAAATATATTCACTGATTCTAACATGAGTATCTGAATTGATCTGCAGTGTTATTAATTGTTACATTTCAAATTTTAACTTCTTACAATGAAACCTTTCCCTTCTTCAGAAATGAAAACTTTTGATCTAAAGTAAAATGACAGCACAATAAAACATTTAATATAGTAAAAAACTTACTTCCAACATCCAGTCTGGTTCCTCCACCGAACGTGAGCCACGGTGATACAAACTGATGGAGCCGTCGTACAAAAACCTCTGACTGTAGAGACACGGCTCTCTGACTCTGACACAAACATATTTACTAAAACATTTGCTGTTTGTGGAATATTATCAAGTGGTATGAAAATAAAGCAACAGAACCTGCAGTCTGTATAGTAAAAATATAGATTTTAAATCTAAATATCTATATTTGAAACATTCTTATATACAGCTGGATCTGAAAAAACTGAAACAATACTAAATTTTTTATTTTTTATTTTAAGTAACTCAATTCACTCAGATAAACACATTCTATGGATTAATCAGACACACAGATCAATGTTTTCAAGTCTTTTTTCTGTTTATTATTATGATTTTTCACATAATGGTGATTAAAATATGACATTTAATTTAACATACAATTAGAATGTTACATCAGACTAATAAACAAAGCAACTTATCCACATAAATGGGAATTTAATGAAATGCTTTTTAATCAATGCTGAAAACTTTATTTTCAAAACAAATCTGACAAAAAGAAAACATATTTCAATTTACTTATATGTGTAAGCGGTTGAAATGTACACAAAAGTGCAAAATGCCTAAAATATATGATGACACATGAAGGTGATTAATCAATTAATTAGTAATATCATCACAGTGATCCATAATCCCTGATGGAGTCATTCAGAACATTTTCATAGAGAACCACTTTGCATCAGCAGCACCATGCTCCAGTGCTCTGGGAGAGTTTATAGTCCTGAGAGTTGAACACTGGATGACTGACAGCTGTCCTTCATCACAACAGAAGACACAGAAATCCTCCTCATCAAAAACATGACTTTGATCTGCGTCCTCATCTGGACTCTCCTCTGCTGCTGCTTCACAGGTAAAGTCCAGAGAATCCAACTCCTCTCCTCTATGAACATCTGTCCCTCTGAAATGAAGCTGGGACATTCACAAAGCTGTTTGATGATTTTCTTTTTTACTAGAGTCCAAAATCCAACCTACAGTGACTCAGCCTGCAGCTGTGAGCTCTTCGTTGAGAGGAACCGTCAGAATTAGCTGTAGGACCAGTCACAATGTTTATGGCTTCAATCGTCTAGACTGGTACCAACAGAGGGATGGAGGGGTTCCTAAGCTGCTGCTGTACTCCACCAGCACTCGAGCTTCAGGGACTCCAAGTCGTTTTACAGGCAGTGGATCAAACTCTGACTTCACTCTGACCATCAGTGGAGTTCAGGCTGAAGATGCTGCAGTCTACTACTGTAACGGGGAGTTCCCTTCAAGCACTCACGAGTACTTCACACAGTGAAAAACAGTCATACAAAAACCTACATCAGTAAAACTGAACTGAAACTAAAGTGACTGCTGCAGCTACTGATGCCCGCAGAGACCGATACTCTTTATTGGAGGCACAGACACATAATACATTTTGTTGAGAGCTACATTTCTTGACTGATTAGATTTAAAATGTATAAAACTACTAACCTTTTTCACATAGTTTACTTATTCTTAAAATGCTGCAATGTTTAAAACGAAGAAAATATTTATGTTCATTAAAACTTGCAAACAGTACATATAACCGAGTCAAAGAATTAATGGAGCAAAGGCAAAGAGTTGTCAAATCTCCCTTTCTTCACTAGACTCTAACAACATATCCAAAACCTTAAAAAGATATAGCAGGTAAACTGTGATTTAAAAAAAAGTATTTATTTAGCACTCATGTAAAATTCACAAACCATAGTAAAATTAGAACAACAACAAAAGAACAAATGTGAATCACACCATTTCACACAGAGCCCTCTTTATTTAATCACCACTTATCAAATTTGTTCCTTTCAGCCTTAAAATGAACAGGTTAGCAAAGACTCTTTTCTAATCATCTGAAAAAAACAAAACAAATGAGAGATGTAGACTACAGACATACAGTATTTCAATATTTCACTGTCATCATTTCTCTTATGGTAACTGCTGAACCTACCCATAATATCAATATTGTCTTTGATATTTAAGTTGTGTTGTGTCAGTAAGAGGTAATATGTTAACAAAGACACTGCTCTCTGGTTTTGTTAGATCTCAGTGCTGCTTTTGACACAGTCGATCATAATATTCTCTTAGAAAGGCTTGAACATGTTGCAGGGATCAAAGGAACAGCACTAGGCTGGTTAAAATCATATTGGTCTGATAGATTCCAGTTTGTTCATCTAAATGATAAATCTTCTTCACTCTCAAGGGTTACTTGTGGAGTTCCACAGGGTTCTGTGCTTGGACCAATTCTGTTCACCATATATATGCTCCCAATTGGTAGAATAATTAGACGGCATGGGATAAATTTCAACAGCTATGCAGATGATACACAACTATATTTATCCATAAATCCTGATGAACCCAGTCAGTTAGGTAGATTACAGGCATGTCTGAAAGACATAAAAACATGGATGACCCTACACTTTTTGCTTTTAAATTCTGACAAAACCGAAGTTGCTGTCTTTGGACCAGAAGTTCTTAAACAGAAACTGATTAGTCAATCACTTCATCTGGATGGCATTAAATTGGCCCCCAGTAATAACGTAAAGAACCTCGGCGTTATTTTTGACTGAGACATGACATTTAAATCCCATAATAAACAGGTTTCTAAGATTTCTTTCTTTCACCTCCGGAATATTGCTAAAATTAGAAACATCCTGTCCAGAAGTGATGCTGAGAAACTAGTCCATGCATTTGTTACCTCAAGGCTGGACTACTGTAATTCTTTACTATCAGGCAGTCCACAAAATGCCATTAAAAGCCTTCAGTTGATCCAAAATGCGGCAGCAAGAGTTCTGATGAATATTAAAAAGAGAGATCACATTTCTCCTGTTTTAGCTTCCCTTCATTGGCTCCCTGTTAAATCCAGAATAGAATTTAAGATCCTTCTTTTTACATACAAAGCCCTTAATAATCAAGCTCCATCATACATCAGAGATCTAATTGTTCCATATGTTCCTAACAGAGCACTTCGCTCTCAGACTGCAGGTTTACTTGTAGTTCCTAGGATCTCTAAAAGTAGAATGGGAGGCAGATCTTTTAGTTATCAGGCTCCTCTCCTGTGGAACCAGCTCCCAGCTTTAGTCCGTGAGGCAGACACTGTTTACTTTTAAGGCCAGGCTTAAAACTTTCCTTTTTGATAAAGCTTATAGTTGGAGTGGCTTAGGTCATCCTGAGCTATCTCTGTAGTTATGGTGCTATAGGCTTAGACTGCTGGAGGACAGACTTAGCAATTTTCTTCACCCTGCTACTTCCTTTTCTCCTACTACTCTCCAGTTGTATTACAGTACATTCTGTTATTTCGACTATTAACTTTGTTTTCTCTCAGTGTTTTTCTCTCCATAGAAGATATACCTGGTCTGGTATCCTGCTTGGCTGCAATGCCCTGTTGGACGGGGGGCATCGACTGGGATGATCCTCCCAGTAACTGAACATCCACTGTGTCCTGTTATTAACTTTTTACTTTCTGTAACATAGAAAGTTCTCTTATATCAGATCTTCTGTTCCTTCTGTGTTTCTGCTCTGTCTTCTCAAACCCCCAGACGGTCGTGGCAGATGGCCGCTCCTACTGAGCCTGGTTCTGTTGGAGGTTTCTTCCTGTTAAAGGGGAGTTTTTCCTCTCCACCGTCGCTACATGCTTGATCAGTATGAGGGATTGCTGAAGGATTGCTGTGGTTGGAAAGTCTGCATCAACGGGGCCCAACCTCACGCCAATGACTGACGCAATCTCCTGGGATTCCTTAAATAGGAAACTTTTTAACTGATCTGAATGTTTGTATAAATGTATTGAGATAACTTCTTGTTAAGTGCCTTGAGATGACATCTGTTGTGAATTGGCGCTATATAAATAAACTGAATTGAATTGAATTGCTCTTAGTATAACCTAATCTTTTTTTTATGTAATTCTTGTCATTTGGTATAACTTCAGGCTGATAAAGACACAAATTATAATTTGTCTTTCGACAATATTTAAGTTTAGATAGATAGATAGATAGATAGATAGATAGATAGATAGATAGATAGATAGATAGATAGATAGATAGATAGATAGATAGATAGATAGATAGATAGATAGATAGATAGATAGATAGATAGATAGATAGATAGATAGATAGATAGATAGATAGATAGATAGATAGATACTTTATTTATCCCCAAAAAGGGAAATTCCCTGATATGTCAAGTTATAACTTTTTTCTGGAAAGTTTTACTTTTTATCCAAACCTTCTCCTCTTTAGTTTCTCTCCCAAAGCTGTGGTATATCCCTGAAGGTATTAGTTTTTATTTTAATCTATATCCAAAATACTGTTTGTCACATCATATAGTCTTTAAAGCACTTAGAAATAATGTTCTCCTGTACAGAAACAAACCTGTTTAAGATCCAGTCATGGAGAAACTTAATCCTTAACCCCTTAAAAACTTAACCCCCCTCAGGGTCCCAAAAATATTTTAAAAAATTAAGTGAGAAGGGATAAAAAGTCATCCACTTTTCAGAAATTCTCTGAAAAGCTGAACCTCTTTGTTGGCTCATTGTTTGTTTTTCAGTTGCAAATCTTTCAGCATTCATATGGAAACATGATGACATGCAGAGCAGATCTCCATGTGACTGACTCTGTGTGTTTGCATATGTGTCCTGCCTCTCTGCTCCCAGCTGTTAAGAGGTCAGAGTTGATCAGTGGCTGTCCAGGCCTTTCAGAGCCACTGATACACCAGCAGCACCATGGTGATGTTACTGACTCTACAGCTGACCATCCTGGGGCTCCTTGTTCAGGGTGACAATTTAAACTCTATTTCAGGATTGAACACTTACATGATTAATCCATCTAGAGTAACTTAATACATTCTTCAAGAGCAGAGCCTCTTGTTTTATAGTTCTTATTTTTATTTATTTATTTTTACAAAATTGGTGTTACCTTTTTTCCTTTATTTATTTATTTTCTAGGTTCATCAGCAGATATCGTCCTGACTCAGACTCCAGGATCTCAGGCTGTTGTTCCAGGACAGACTGTCTCCATCAGATGTAAAACCAGTTCCAGTGTTGGCAGCAACCTCCACTGGTACCTTCAGAAGGACAGTCAGTCTCCCAAACTTTTAATCTATAGAGCTTCATCTCGTCAGTCTGGGATTCCAGGTCGTTTTAGTGGAAGTGGCTCTGGAACTGATTTCACTCTAACAATCAGTGGAGTTCAGGCTGAAGACGGAGGAGTTTATTACTGTCAGCAGGGTAACAGCTTCCCGTTCACACAGTGATACAACGTCGTACAAAAACCTCTCAGCTTGAGAGGAACTGATCCACAGCTGCTGTTAGACAGAAACTGTTTAACTGGGTGATGGTTTCTTAAAGTACACAATCACAACACTTTAAATATATTATTTTTATAAATAAAATAAAACAAGTAAAAAAGTTAATTATCCCTGCAGCACCGATGTTCCACACTACTGTGCACCTAATAACCCCCCCCAAAAAAATATACTCTCAGAGCCAAGGAATTATTTATTTTAAATGTTACTTAAAAATATTTTTATATTGCTTTTTAAAGAACCATAATTTCATCTTCATGGAATTAAAGAGGAAAACAATCAAATATGACAGGCGTTTGGCAAAACTGAATAATTGTACTTGTTAAATAGAAAATAATGCCACTTTTGAAACAGTCAGAAACTTAATTGGCTCTTCCCTAACTAGACTCTCTCAGAGAGTTATTTATGATAGAATAAAGTTAGAGAGATAATCTTGATTCATATATACGAGTAGAACAAATCTACTTATCTGACTCAAAAATATATGAAAACAGAGAGTTATTTATGATTTGCAGCAAGGCAAAATGTACTTCCTGTGTAATACAAAAAAGTCATCCATCATTTCTGTCTTCCTGATCTTAGATCAGTAACTATGGCAAAAACATTAATTACTGAAGAGAACATTTTTGTTGGTATTTCTGTTTGCTAATGGCTTCATAAAAAAAAATTAAAGTTCGCACATTTCTTACATTTGAAAAAAAGAAACATTGTGGCAGTTCTTCAGTTGTAACAAGAAGGAATCTCTTTCTAAAATAGTCAAATAAATAGTTCATGTGGTTTAGTATCAATGTGGCAAGCTCTTCAGCAGTTTTTAAATATCTATAGCTACTGGCATTCCTTGGCATAAAGCAACAAAGTACTGTTTTTCTCTTAGCTGTATAGCAGTCTAAAAAAGACATTTCTGCATCATACTTGGACACCCACTTATTTAATCTCTTTTTCTACTGACAGTAATGTCTTCTCTGTTTAAGGAAAAAAAAAAATCTAAATCAAATAGAGACCACCTTTTGTGATTCAAATCTCAGCCAGCCTCTAAAGAGAATAAAAGAAAAAAAGGCCAATATTTAATGCCACCTCATGCAGCTCTCTCATCTGTATTTGTCCTGTCAACTCCCAGCATAAAGAAATCAGCTCAGCAGTTTTTGTTTTTATCTTCCTCAAAAAAAAGTTTAATGCATCTTTAATCATCTATTAATGACAATATATCTTAAATGTTTACTCTCTCACAACCAACATCTGACAGCTTTTTATTTCTGTTAATTCAAACACTGAGGGAAATGTATCAAACGCTTGATTGGATTTCCCTCTTGATAGTTAGAAACCCAAGTCAAGATGACATCAACTCTTACATCTTAATCTTTATATTTAAAATATAAATATATAAAATAATTATAGCATATTTAATTTATATATAAAATATAAATGGAGCATTGAAGGTCTCTGTATTTAATAATAAATCATAACCACAAATATGATTGTTTTTTTTAAATATATTTTTTCTTCCCAAAACTGATGTTGAAACCTTTTGTAAACTATGAAGATGCTTAAACATTTAATATTTCTAATTTGTAATATACATCTAGGAATCTATGATAGCGATGATGATTAAGCAAAATGATGCTTCTGATGAAATAAATCCTAATAAAACAACAAAGAGCTGCATCAGGCAGAGAATTTCCCAAAACTGTTTTAAAATTCAAAAATTTATGTTTCTTGCTTCACCATCAAAACAAAAATCACTTTCCACCAAATATATTTGTTAAGATTTTACAACTAAATAGTGAGTTGAGGAAGGATTGGGAAGTTGATTTTCACTGGCTGGTGATCTGTAAAGTAAATTCCTTTGCAGTTTGTCTAATTTAATTTTCCTGATATTTTGCCCCATATTAACATTCTGACTTTTTGTTAATAGTTTATTGCTCTTTCATACAAAATTAACAAGGTTTTCTCTCCTCATCAGTTAAACCTGTCATTTAATATTTGAGCAGACTACAGTTCTTCCTCTGATGAGAGATAAATTGTACAACTTTAGATGGAGCTCAATAGACTATATTGTTACTGCACTGAGATGTTTTGTTTCTCTGCTCATGTTAATGTGCTGTCTGCTGATGTGCCAGTTAAAGACATGAATATATTGTTTAGATTTTGTTAATTTGAAATTAACTCAGAAATATTAATAAAAGTCTCCACTTTTTTTAAATAAAATGTCTTTATTTTGTAAATTTTAGCCAAAGTTTTACTGGACAGATGACAGAGAAGCAAACAGCGATAGAAACATCAGTCAAAATGTAAGAAAAAGATAACTCCCAGAGAGTGATGTCAGTACTGGGAACACTGGTCTCTCCTCAGTGTCTCTGTGACTGCAGTCTGGGAGCTCTGGGTGGCCTCACAGGTCACAGAGCCCACCTTCCTCCACTGGTCTGCAGAGAGCCTCAGGGTGCTGCTCCAGCTGTAGAGGCCATCGTTCTGCATCACTCCACGGCTCCTGCTCTGCTCCAAGCTGCTGCTGCTGCCGTCCACCTTCCAGGACAGACTCCAGTCTGAGGGGAAGCCCTTGTTGGCCAGACACATGAGGGTGGCCTTCCCCTGCTGCAGCTCCTCACTGGAGGGGGGCAGCACTGTCAGGGTGGGCTGGCGGTGATCCACTGCAGAGAGAAAAAAAAACAACACGTTGTAGGCTCCAGATAAGAGTGCTTAAAGTTTCACTTCCTACTCCAGGTTTTGTAACCATGGCAGCACACAGGCATCACTGCTCAACCTCTGCAACAGACAAGTTTCAGTTCCACACATATAAACTGACCTTTCTTCTTACATGTCTTCATGTGTTTCTTATTTAACTTAAAGCATTGTTAAAATTGAGAAAATAGTCTTTACATTCACATTGCTTGGTAACAAAACATGAACATAAAAAATAAAAACAGTCAAAGGAAACAAAAAAGTTTGAGAAAAGCTTTTTTATAATACAAAACATCTATAAAATGTGATTGTAGAAATATAAAATATAAGTGCCACCATTTTAGTTAATGTTTTATTTACCCTTTAACATTATTTTCTGTTTATTACTTTTCTTCCTTTTTTTCATATAAACTAGAAGAGCCTGTTTTGTCTTTTCAAAATAGGACCAGTTTTCAAGTATTAGATAAAACTCAGACATCACAGAATTTTCAATAAACAAACCAGCTGAATAAATAAAAACGAACTAAATCCAAAAAGAAATGTTTTTCTCTGAAAAAAAAACTATTTAAAAACTCTACATTACACACAGTTAATTATATTTAAGTTAGGGAACGCCTTAGTTGTACTTACAGTTAACATCCAGTCTGGTTCCTCCACCGAACGTCCACCACAGTGATAGAAACTGATGGAGCCGTCGTACAAAAACCTCTGACTATTAGAGACACGGCTCTCTGACTCTGACACAAACAAAACATGGAGGATACAACGTTTTTAAGGAGATGAAAACATTCGGTTTTGGCACATTGCTGTGATAATTAAACCCCATAAACTTTTTTAATTAGTAGTTGTATTGTTACTTTTGTGTTTAAAATTCTCTTTGCCAACAGAAGCTGATCAGCCTGGCTTTCATTAAACACTGAGATCACTATTAGTTTCTCTTAAATTACTTTCTCAAGCTTGTATGACAAACATGCTTATAGAAATTGTAAATGGTGAGGCATGCCTTTCTTCTATTTTCATAAAGTCTAAATTGTGACTTTCCCAAACAAATGTATATTTCCTCAGTATTAGACATAAGGTGACTGTGTCTGTGGATAAAGACTTTTCCCTCCAAATGAGAAGGTTATTTTAATATTAATACGTTATTTGAGGGCACCTTTCTTAAACCAAAGGCGACCTTACAGAGAAGAAAAACCCGAGAAATATAATAATACATAGACAAACAATCAGTAAAACAATTAATCAAATAGCAAATCAACAGACAGAACACCAACCAAAATCAACGTCTAAAGTGAATAAGCCCAGTTATCTGTTTTTATTTACATTCAAATAAAAATGCTGTCCTGACGATTATTATTATCCATCCAATTATTCCTGCTACCTGTGCATCCATACTTTTGACTCGATCCTCCATGATTTGCTGCCCCAAACTTTCTGTCCACCTGTTTTTGTGATCACTAAGAAAATGACCAAACTGACAGATACGATCCAAATTGCCAACAAAGTTAACACTGTGTACTGATCCCAGTGGCGTCGTCAGCCGATTTTCTCAGGGCTTCAGCCACAAATGTTTTCAGTCTAGACCTGGATGTTTTAAATCTGGTGTTTCACTCACCAGGCACTGGCTTGCTGCTCTCTTAATCACACAGAACGGGTGACTGTGCTCTACTCTGATCAACATTGCAGCGCTGACTTGACTTGGTTTCAGGTTACAGTCTGTTATGGCTGGCCACCGGTATCAAAAATAAAGCGTATATTCAGCTTTTTCAAGAAAGAGACCAAAAGTAAGACATTTTCTTTGTAAAATGGAATGATTCACAAAGGCAAACTCTGGTTTATGCAAAATTTTCTTTATCTGTCCTGTTGGTAGCAAACTAGTTATCCTTAAGTACCCGGAACAAGGAAATTAATGAAATATTACTAATACAAAAGTAACAAAATCACATTAAAACGACAGAGCCAGCAGAGTAAAAAAAATAAGTACAAGAAAAAATAAAAAATCATATATAAAACAAAAATGTTGGCCATAAAATTGGATTTCATTTTTTTTATTTTCTGTTGTTTTTTAAAAGTATTTTATAGCTCTGATCATTTCTTTAAATACCTCCTGCAGAACTCCACTGTATGCCCCATTTAGGAACTACTGCTTTAGACAGGAAGGCTGAATGCTTCCATTCTTGTTGTTGAACATGTTGATTTGTTGTTGTTGTCCACTTGTTTGTATTATATTATTGTGTTAGAATATGTGTGACTTGTTTTCTGTTGGTTTGTTGCACACTTTGATTGGATTTCATAATCCTGTAGAAGGAAGCAAAGATGAGCTCCAGACAGAGAAGGAGTCGGCAGCAGAGCTGTTCCAATCAAACATGGAAATTGGTCACAATTATTTGAATAGATTTTTTGTGTGATAACCATGTAAACACGTTTGTAATACTCTTGAAACATCATGAATGGATGTAGCCTAATTGTTTACATGAGGATATTTAGTTTGTATTATTAGTTTATAATAGTCATACTTGGCCCTCTTAATTTGGACGTCATGATTTTGTAGAGGGAAGAGAGATGACATAAAGAAAAAGGAGCCTGTAGGAGCAGTAGCTGTAGCTGCATCACCAGCATCATCATTAGGCTTGTGAACTGGTAACATTTAACTATTTTATCATTGTGTTTATACATAATGAATCAGAAAGGCCTTTGTTCCAATTATCATAATTACCTATAAGGCTATTAAAATATAGATGGAAGCAACATTGAAATGGGTCAATAACAGTGCATCATTGAGAGAGACAGCTGAATGGTGTATGAATTATGGTATGTGTACTGTGTGTGTTAGCATTCTAATGCTAAATAACCAATTTTTTTGGTAGTTCACTGGTGGAAGGACAGAGATGGAAAAGCAAAGATAGACTGTCAGTTTGGTCAAATAAAGAAGAGAAAATGGAGATCAACTGAAGCAGATGAGGAAAGACTGACACCCTTTTATTTTTTTCTTCACAAAAAATATCACATTTTGTCCGGACTAAGCCCAAGTACTTCTTAAAGGCTGGAGACACCCCTGGCTGATCCAAGTAATTCATCATCACCACAGAACAGCAGGCCTCTTTCACCTAAAGACTGACTGACAGCTACAACCCGCCTGAGCAGAACCTCCCTCCAGTACCGCGTCTCTACCTCCAGCTGTTCCAGTTTAGTTTTCCCACTACCAGTGGCTGATGCTAGCACACTGCAATGATCAGAGCGTTCCTCATGGTCACACAAGCAACCAGTAATTAACTGGTTTTAATTTACTACAAATAACATGAAGGGAAAACAAAAGATATTATTAGCCTTCCTGTGGTCGGTGATCATGTGATCCAGTCTGGAGTGGAGAGTTTTTCTCCACTTGGGAAGTGACAGCACAGCAGATCGTTAGTAAGGGCGCACTTTACCGCCCAAACCCCGCCACGGGATGAAGCTGGATATCTGGTCACCTGATTATAAAAAGCAGCAGCTCCACCATCGATAATAATAGCGCAAATATTTTCGTTAACTGGTCACCACAATGCTGCGTTACACACCGGATAAACCCAGTCTGAGCTGCCGCTGCTATTGCACTTGTTTCATCAGGTTTTAAAATTAATAAAGATTTTAAAAAGAACACGTTTTTTTATTTTTAATTCAGCTTGGGAAGCAGAAATACCAAGGTTCAATGCTACTTGATACGCTATTGACTGTTGCAGCCAATCCAGGACCAAAAAATAGGAGACAAAATATGGAGAACAAGAAGTTTCTAAAAGATAAAAAGATTTAACATCCTCATTTAGATTTGTTGTAAAGATCAAAAATCGTAAGAAAAATCAGAACTCACTATGACATTCTATCTATTTATTTGTAATAGTTGGACATGTAAATATTTATTGTAATTTTGAGAATTATTGAGAAATTTAAGTAAAGTACATAGACAACAAAATCTGAATTATATACATTTATATTTTCTATTAAATGTAAAAAAAAACAACACAATTTCTATGGAAGAATAAATTAACACAGCCCCAAATTTATTACCACCTAAAATAACATTCACATGCATGTAATAAAAACATTGTTCATTGTTTGAAGTAGGTTTGCTCTGTTTACATCTCACTGACTTTTTAAATGAGATTTAGATGCAAAGAGATGTGTTACACTGCAGAAGGAAGATTATTAGGACCCCCACAGCTTATGAGTCAGAAAATAGATCTAGAAAAGTCTCAAAATTAGATTTAGTTAGCAGTTCCACTGTAAGGAAAAGAGTCAACCGGTGGAGAAATTTGAAATCAACTGCCTACATGTGCAGATTAGGCTTTACATCAAGTTCACCTCCAAAGAAGACCAGAAGATGCTAAAACAAGTCTCCCAAAAAACTAAAATGTCATCAAGGGACCTACAGCAGACTTGCTGCTGCTAATATGAAGAGACGTGCTTCAATAATAGAAAGAGACTGTACAGGTTGAACCTTTCTGGGACATATGTCTGGAGGAAATCTTTGCTCTCAAAGTAAAAAAAAAAACCTCTGGAATCATGTTTTTTTTGGACACACGAGTCAAAAACTAAATTATTTGGACACCAGAACATGTGACATGTTGGACTTCAGTCAGATTCAGCACCTTAAAGACCTCATGACACGAAGCTGACTTCATGTAAATGTTATATGACATAATGCATCTTGTCAAAGTATGTGGTTCTGTAAATTTATGAGCCGAACAGACTTGATTTTACGCGATAATTAGAGTTTCAAAAATATTAGCTTAACCCTGGCTTCAAAACTACGTCTCCATTATGTGACGTCAGCCACAGAACCGCTTAGGTTGGACAGTCCGAAAACTATGCTGCCAGGCATCATGGAGGCGCTCATATTTGAAGATTCTTCCTCCAGTTCTAGCATGGAGATGGTTTTTGAGGTGGAAAATGCAGCCAGTTCTGGTGCTTCTAGAGGTGGTGGTGGCCTGAACCGTACAGGTACTAGTCGTACACAACGACTGAGATGGATAGAAGAAAGCGGGTCAGAGAACGATGAAGCTAACATAGCAGCGGGAGAAGTGACGTCAGGGAAACACAGATTGGTAAGGATTAAAAATACCTTTTAATCGTGGCTTCTTTTCTTTTCAAATAATTAACAACATTATATAAATGAGCATAATAATATTAACGTGTAGTGATTTTAGTAGTGACCTGAACAATAAACATTACATAACGTAAATATGCTAAATCAGTTTTAAATCTAAAAATAATAAACTAATCCAAACGTACTTATTTATAAGGTCTGAGACTGATATCGGAAAAATGAAATCATATTGTAGGCAGACATTCAAGGCAAACAACAAAGCAAGTAAGACTTCATTACAATTCTTTATGATTATCGTAGCAATTTATTAGTTTCAGGTGAAACACGTTTGTTATTTAATTTCTTTGTCAGACTCACTAAATAAAGTTTGAATTATTTTTAATTGTAGCAATACTGCTTTGAATATGTACCTGTCTCTTCTGGACACAAGATCTAATTGGGGGGTCAGTGGAAGTGGAGCTTGTAGGAGTAGCGATGCTGACGCTGTCAGTGTCGCGCAGTCCATGAGCGCCGTGGTGGCCCGCCACCACACGCTGCCACACTCCTGCTGAACACTGTAGGTACAGCTGCCGGCAGCAACACACGCTTGTGTTGAACTAAACAACCCAGTGATTCCTTTATCATAGCAACAGAATCAAAACAATTCAGCTCAAAATGTTCCGAACAGAGAAGAGAGGAGGGAGCCCACTTCTCACGGGTGCTTCTAACCTGTTTCACCCACTTAGACAGTAACTCTGGGTCTTTGGGAAACTTAAATAAACTGACACAGTCCTTGTGTGTATTTGAGCAAAATCCCGCAACACAACGCGAAGGCATTGCGATCACTTTTCTTTGTCAAGAACAGAAAATAGCGGTCCCAGTCACAGCTGAAAAGCCGCTGTCAAATGTGTCAACGAACAGAATGCGTTCTCTCGCTAACGTCACTTCCGGCTTTATGCTCGTACAGTGCGCGGCGATACAGTACGAGTAAAATGCTAGTCACCGCAGCGGTTTTTTGCTCTCAGTAGGATTATGCAATGCGTGTCTGTAACTTTGAAATAGTCCATTGGGTTCGGATATCTTTATTATATGTTATGTTTAAAAATGTCAGCTTCGTGTCATGAGGTCTTTAAATAAATCAGGTTAGAGGATAGAAACCGTGAAGGCATCAAATAAATGACACCAGGACAGCTTCATTATGTGAAAGTTGACTTTCTCTGTTAAAATGTTTCTGCCAGATGTTTTTCTGCTTCAACAGTCACTGAAACATTGATTCACTTCTTATTAACAAACCTCACATGCATATCAGCACAGAGAGAAACATTATAATTTTAGGTTGAATGATAGCCTATTGCAAATTATTTATGAAGAATCATCATAACTTGTAGTTGAATAATTAAACCCCATAAACTTTTTAAATTCGTTGTTATGTTTCTCTTGTGTTTGATTATTTTTGCCAGCAGAAGGCTGATCAGTCTGGCTCTCATTAAACACTGAGATCACTATTAGTGTCTCTTGAATTACTTTTTCCAGCTTGTATGACAAACATGCTTAGAAATTCTAAATGGTGAGGCATCCCTTTCTTCTATTTTCATAAAGTCTGAATTGTGAGTTTCCCCAAATAAATTCATATTTCCTCAGTATTAGACCAAAGGGTTCTGTGTCTCTGGGTAAAGACTTTCCCTCCAACCAGAAGGTTATAATAATAAATAAAAAAATAATATTAACAATGCATTTTATTTTAGGGTGCCTTTCTAAAACCCAAGGTCATATAACAGAGAAAGAAAACGGAGAATAATAACAGAAATGGAAAAATAATAAATTTAAAAGATAATTTTAAATATAAATAACAACAAATGTGAATAATCTTTGACCTAATTGAATATGTAGGAAAAGTAAAAAAACCTTTCTTAAATTTTTTCACTTCAATTCAGTTTATTTATATAACGCCAATTCACAACAGATATAAGCAAAACTTCCATATTTGATCTATTTTCTGTTTTCAACAGCATCATCATATTGATCCCTGATGGAGTCATTCAGAACATTTCCATAGAGAACCACTTTGCATCAGCAGCACCATGCTCCAGTGCTCTGGGAGAGTTTATAGTCCTGAGAGTTGAACACTGGATGACTGACAGCTGTCCTTCATCACAACAGAAGACACAGAAATCCTCCTCATCAAAAACATGACTTTGATCTGCATTGTCCTCATCTGGACTCTCCTCTGCTGCTGCTTCACAGGTAAAGTCCAGAGAATCCAACTCCTCTCCTCTATGAACATCTGTCCCTCTGAAATGAAGCCGACTAAACCATGAAGCTGCTTTATGTTTTTGTCTCTGTGTCCTCAGAGTCCAGAGGTCAGGTCACAGTGACTCAGTCTGCAGCAGAGAGAGCTGATCTGGGAGGATCTGTCAGCATCAGATGTAGAACCAGTCAAAGTGTTTATAACAACAACTATTTAGCCTGGTACCAACAGAAAGATGGACAAACTCCTAAGCTCCTCATTTATTATGCTAGCACTCGAGCATCAGGGACTCCAAGTCGTTTTACAGGCAGTGGATCAAACTCTGACTTCACTCTGACCATCAGTGGAGTTCAGGCTGAAGATGCTGCAGTTTACTACTGTCAGAGTTACCACAGCGGTTATGTGTTCACACAGTGAAAAACCGTCGTACAAAACCTCCCTCAGTCAGACTGAACTGAAACTCCAGCTTGATGCTTCAGCAGGCACTGATACAGCTTTAAGCATCAGATGTAGGACCAGTCAGAATGTTCATCAAAGGTCCTTCAATGATCAATTCTGGTTTAAGAGAGATGGAGAGCCAGGGCCGGATTATGATAGCAGAGGCCCCTGGGCACAAAGTGTTTAAAGGATCCCCGCCCCACCACCAAAGAAAGTTATATCATTTAAAGGATTTTCACCATATTCCTGTAAAACTAGCTCTTATCTGAGGGCATTCATCCTGCTTGATTTCACCTCCACCAGGCCAGGACTATAATTCAGTTTATGTAAACTTGACTCATACTTTAAAGCATTTGATCATGAATAGAAAATGAATAGATGCTTTTCCTTTTACATAATAATAATAATGTGTTTATTAAACCTGTATCCGTCTCTAGAAGTTCTGTTTCTCTCTTCATCCTCTCCTGTTTCTAGTAATTAAAACCATGAAAAAAATGGCTTTTGTCTAAGAATGAACAATATATTGGCAATAATATCGATAAAGAATTGTTTAAAGTTGGTATAAGGTATAATAAAACTGGGCCAATATCAACTATCGTTATTGGCACAAATTTTTAGATCTGTGCATCCATACTTTTGACTCGATCCTCTACGATTTGCTGCCCCAGCCTCTCTGTCCACCTCTTTATGAGTTCACTAACAAAAGTTGATTTGCAGGCTGAAGATGCAGGAGTTTATCACTGTCATTAGGATTGGATCACATTGTTCACACAGTTACCATCCATCCATTATCTATACCCGTTTATCTCCTGCAGGGGGCTGCTGCCTATCTCCAGCAATCATCAGGTGAGAGGTACAACCCGGACAGGTGGCCAGTTCATTGCTGGGAAACACAGAGACACACAGGACAAACAAACATGGACACACTCATACTTAAGGGCAATTTAGAAAGTAAGTAACATGCAGGGAAAACAAGAGATATTATTAGCCTTCCTGTGGTCGGTGATCATGTGATCCAGTCTAGAGTGGAGAGTTTTTCTCCACTTGGGAAGTGACAGCTCAGCAGATGTTAGTAAGGGCGCACTTTACCGCCCAAACCCCGCCACGGGATGAAGCTGGATATCTGGTCGCCTGATTATAAAAAGCAGCAGCTCCACCATCGATAATAACAGGGCGAGTATCTTCATTAACTGTCCCCCACAATGCTGCGTTACACACCGGATAAACCCAGTCTGAGCTGCCGCTGCTACAGCTAGCCTCAGGCTGTGTTGTGTAGCTAACGGCAGCTTCCTCCTAACAGGTTGGTTAATTGGCGCACCATCATCCACCATGTCTTCTTTTTCCTGATTTTCCTCCTTATGTTTTACAAAGAACCTGTCAACAGATGACAGACTTCTTAATAAACACGTCTTCTTCTCATTTTTCTCTCTTTCATTTATGAAAAACGCCTTTTTTCACTCATTTCGATTCTCTTACTACTCCCACAGTCGGGTGATGGTCAGTGGAGCCAAAGCGCTATATGCTGGGGTAGGGGCGGGACATGTTGCCATGGTTTCCACAGTTGCGCCTTAGGAACTATGTAACTCTGTTAAAGTAAAGTAACATAGTGTGGATCTTATGGGTTATCTCCACCAGTCTTTCTCTGCCATATGTGAAATTTGAAGACTGTTTTTTCTTCCTTAAACTGCCTGTGCCCATAAGGCCCTTTGGATAATCTTGTAGAGATCCTACAAAATTAATAATGACGTTTTAAGGTCAACAAGCATCTGTGGTTCCAGATCCCTGTTCAGGCGCATTTTCACATTAGACTATATAGACCCTGCAAGAGAAGTAAAGGCTAAAGATGCAGCAGTGTATTACTGAATGGGCAGTTATCCACAGTGCTTTAAGTGGAAAGAAATAAGTGTTGGTACTCCCTTTAATGACCTGCTTTCAGTCTGTGATACAAATATGGGACAAAAACATGGGTGATATTTATGTACATATAGATCAATCTATATGTAATCTATCAATCTAGCCAAATGTAAACGTTGACATGAAAAATCTAAATTCTAGATACTAAAGTCTAAATATTTCAGATGCTATGCAGGTGATACAAAAACCTCTGGTATGTCGGAAACTATTGTGGCTCCTGTACTCTGGTAATAACCAGTGTTGGGTATAGTTACTTAGGAAAGTAGTTAATTAGGTTACAGCGTTACCATCAATTAAAAGTAATCAGTTACGTTACAGCGTTATCCATCATAAAAGCAACGCGTTAGAGTACTTATGCATTACCAAGAATTAAAAGCCAGTTCGCAGCGCCCCGCACATGATGCAACTTAATTGACAGACACAGCCTCCTTTAAATGCAGCGAGAAGCAGTGACGGCTGGTGAAAAATATTCTTGGTGGGGCTGTGCTTTTTTTTTCTTTTTTTAAATCAAACTTGTGCTTTCTGAGCTTTGTGCACAACTCCACTATTTCCTGAACTAAGTACAGTTCTTTTATTTCCTGTCTTACATCATTGGACAAACTGATTAATCCAGGTGTGTCTGACCATTGTTGTTGTGACTACTGAGGTCAGACACACCTGGATTAATCAGTTTGTCCAATACAGACAGGAAATAAAAGGGCTGTACTTAGTTCAGGAAGTAGTGGAGCTGTGCATATAGCTTATCAAGTCATTTTCAATAATCATCCCAAAACAATTGAACATATACGGCTGGATACCAGTACTCTGTGAAATACTGATTATTTTAATGCCAATATTAACAACTTGAGGCCTTCTTGTACTAAACATAAATACAATATTGCACAAACAAGTTTAGAACCAAACTGGAAACAAATAACTTATTAGGTTTACACAAAATTGTACACACAAAGCTGTTAACTCTTACAGCAGCGCCCCCTTGTGGCAGAGAAATCACACTGCCAATGTCACCACCAGATATCTTGCCCGTCCTCACACCAGCCTTGCGGCGATTTCTCTATCGCCCTTCATGCGTCCGAATCAACGACGCTGATTGGATAAATTCCTGTTGCTATGTGCGAATTTCTTGTCAGTGATTGGCGGCTGCTGCACTGCTTGGGGAGATCTTTCTGTCGCCCCAGCCGCAACAGCGGGAGCTTTTCCTCCGAAAATGATATATATTTTACTTTTATATATGATACTTTGTTACGAATTTAAACACACAATAAATTTAGAATATGTGATTATTGTAAAAAAAATCAAAATAAAATCAAAATCAAAAACACTTGGGAAACACTGGGGGGGGCGGCGCCCTATCGCCCTCTATTGGCCAGCCGCCACTGCCGAGAAGTCGTGACGATGAATAACGTCAGTCATCCAACTAAATTAACTCTGCAGGATAACAACAGGAAAGACAGCCAGCAATAGGCTATTCCACATAAGGTTTTATTAATTATTTTTTTGATAACAGAACATATGAATCAAAAACACTTATCCAGCCCAGGTAGCCTGATAGAGTGGTCTTTGGATACAAGATGTTTTAAATTTGAAGTGAAATTTTTTGCGGTCGACAGAAACTTTTCCCAAAAGCAGAGTGTGCATTTTACCATTATATTCCTTTCTCTTTCGTTGACGAAATTAAAATAATGTCCGTTCTTCCACGAAACTGTGCTACTCCTCTCTGCCGTCTTGCCAGGAGTTCAAAAACACTCACACACACACACAGGGTCAGGAGGAGCAGAGCACAGATGAATCACAGCGCTTCGGCTCCGTTGATACAGCCGCAGGTGGCATCGTTCCTTTCACTTCACTACGACAACAAAAGCACTTGAACATAGCAATGAGAATTTCCACTTCACAAGTGGAATGTATCATCTTTCCCATACCACATGAAGGCAGCAGTACAGCAAGCTTTATGCGTATAAACAATAGTTTTATTTTGAGGCGATTTTTATTATAAACAAATAGAAGCTGTAAACTGTTGGGAAGTCTAAGCAGGGTATAGACTGCTGAGGAAAAGTCCCGGTACTCATCAACACATGCTGGAAAAACGTTCCGGTACTCAGCGCACGCTGGAAATAAGTCCCGGTGTACGCTGAGGAGTAAAATTTAGAAGTGCCGGTACTGCGTACCCTTGCGTACCGGCCCACTTAAAGCACTGCTTATCCATCATCAGCCCCGTCTTACACACAGTGAAATATTGTGATACAAAAACCCCCAGTGAGAAACAAAGCAAATTGCTATAGGCCTGATTTCTGGAAGACATAAAACACACACGCAATAAAAGCCTCTAGTGGCAGAATAAAGTATTCAGAAAATGAATAAAAAATATGCTATGTGTGATCAGTGGTTGTCCAGACTTTTAAATCCAAAGACACACCAGCAGCACTGATTATCTATATTTAAAGCCTTTTGGTTATAATCCCAATTTACTTTGATCAGGAATTTCTGATGGTTTCAGCAGACGTCAGTCTGGAACTGATTTCACTCTGACCATTAGCAGAGTTCAGACTTAAGGTGTCAGCAGGAGAACAGCTTCCTGTTGAGAGTTGGTGATCCAGACCCTGACCATTTAGAATAAAAAACTCATTAAACTAATAAAATCAGAAGCAACATGTTTACATAGCAACAGATCAGTTTAGAGGTGTGTTTACCCTGAAAATTGTGGTAATTAGCATACATCTCACAGGACTGAAGAGGAAACATGATGACATGCAGAGCAGATCTCCATGTGACTGACTCTGTGTGTTTGCATATGTGTCCTGCCTCCCTGCTCCCAGCTGTTAAGAGGTCAGAGTTGATCAGTGGCTGTCCAGGCCTTTCAGAGCCACTGATACACCAGCAGCACCATGATGATGTTACTGACTCTACAGCTGACCATCCTGGGGCTCCTTGTTCAGGGTGACAATTTGAGCTCTATTTCAGGGTTGAACACTTACATGATTAATCCATCTAGAGTAACTTAATACATTCTTCAAGAGCAGAACCTCTTGTTTTATAGTTCTTATTTTTATTTATTTATTTTTACAAAATTGGTGTTACCTTTTTTCCTTTATTTATTTATTTTCTAGGTTCATCAGCAGATATCGTCCTGACTCAGACTCCAGGATCTCAGGCTGTTGTTCCAGGACAGACTGTCTCCATCAGATGTAAAACCAGTTCCAGTGTTAACAGCTACCTCAGCTGGTACCTTCAGAAGGACAGTCAGTCTCCCAAACTTTTAATCTATACAGCTTCATCTCGTCAGTCTGGGATTCCAGGTCGTTTTAGTGGAAGTGGCTCTGGAACTGATTTCACTCTAACAATCAGTGGAGTTCAGGCTGAAGACGGAGGAGTTTATTACTGTCAGCAGGGTAGCAGCCGGCCGTTCACACAGTGATACAACGTTGTACAAAAACCTCTCAGCTGGAGAGGAACTGATCCACAGCTGCTGTTAGACAGAGACTGTTTAACTGGGTGATGGTTTCTTAAAGTACACAATCACAACACTTTAAATATATTATATTTATAAATAACATAAAACAAGTACAAAAGTTTATTATCCCTGCAGCACCGATGTCCCAAACTACTGTGCACCTAATAACCCCCAATAAAAATCTACTCTCAGAGCCGAGGAATGATTTATTTTAAATGTTACTTAAAAATATTTTTATATTGCTTTTTAAAGAACCATAATTTCATCTTCATGGAATTAAAGAGGAAAACAATCAAATATGACAGGCGTTTGGCAAAACTGAATAATTGTACTTGTTAAATAGAAAATAATGCCACTTTTGAAACAGTCTGAAACTTAATTGGCTCTTCCCTAACTAGACTCTCTCAGAGAGTTATTTATGATAGAATAAAGTTAGAGAGATAATCTTGATTCATATATACGAGTAGAACAAATCTACTTATCTGACTCAAAAATATATGAAAACAGAGAGTTATTTATGATTTGCAGCAAGGCAAAATGTACTTCCTGTGTAATACAAAAAAGTCATCCATCATTTCTGTCTTCCTGATCTTAGATCAGTAACTATGGCAAAAACATTAATTACTGAAGAGAACATTTTTGTTGGAATTTCTGTTTGCTAATGGATTCACTTAAAAAAATTTAAGTTTGCATATTTCTTACATTTGAAAAAAAGAAACATTGTGGCAGTTCTTCAGTTGTAACAAGAAGGAATCTCTTTCTAAAATAGTCAAATAAATAGTTCATGTGGTTTAGTATCAATGTGGCAAGCTCTTCAGCAACTTTTAAATATCTATAGCTACTGGCATTCCTTGGCATAAAGCAACAAAGTACTGTTTTTCTCTTAGCTGTACAGCAGTCTAAAAAAGACCTTTCTGCATCATACTTGGACGCCCACTTATGTAAACTCTTTTTCTACTGACAGTAATGTCTTCTCTGTTTAAGGAAAAAAAAAAATCTAAATCAAATAGAGACCACCTTTTGTGATTCAAATCTCAGCCAGCCTCTAAAGAGAATAAAAGAAAAAAAGGCCAATATTTAATGCCACCTCATGCAGCTCTCTCATCTATATTTGTCCTGTCAACTCCCAGCATAAAGAAATCAGCTCAGCAGTTTTTGTTTTTATCTTCCTCAAAAAAAAGTTTAATGCATCTTTAATCATCTATTAATGACAATATATCTCAAATGTTTACACTCTCACAACCAACATCTGACAGCTTTTTATTTCTGTTAATTCAAACACTGAGGGAAATGTATCAAACGCTTGATTGGATTTCCCTCTTGATAGTTAGAAACCCAAGTCAAGATGACATCAACTCTTACATCTTAATCTTTATGTTTAAAATATAAATATATAAAATAATTATAACATATTTAATTTATATATAAAATATAAATGGAGCATTGAAGGTCTCTGTATTTAATAATAAATCATAACCACAAATATGATTGTTTTTTTTAAATATATTTTTTCTTCCCAAAACTGATGTTGAAACCTTTTGTAAACTATGAAGATGTTTAAACATTTAATATTTCTAATTTGTAATATACACCTAGGAATCTATGATAGCGATGATGATTAAGCAAAATGATGCTTCTGATGAAATAAATCCTAATAAAACAACAAAGAGCTGCATCAGGCAGAGAATTTCCCAAAACTGTTTTAAAATTGAAAAATTTATGTTTCTTGCTTCACCATCAAAACAAAAATCACTTTCCACCAAATATATTTGTTAAGATTTTACAACTAAATAGGGAGTTGAGGAAGGATTGGGAAGTTGATTTTCACTGGGTGGTGATCGGTAAAGTAAATTTCTTTGCAGTTTGTCTAATTTAATTTTCCTGATATTTTGCCCCATATTAACATTCTGACTTTTTGTTAAAAGTTTATCGCTCTTTCATACAAAATTAACAAGGTTTTCTCTCCTCATCAGTTAAACCTGTCATTTAATATTTGAGCAGACTACAGTTCTTCCTCTGATGAGAGATAAATTGTACAACTTTAGATGGAGCTCAATAGACTATATTGTTACTGCACTGAGATGTTTTGTTTCTCTGCTCATGTTAATGTGCTGTCTGCTGATGTGCCAGTTAAAGACATGAATATATTGTTTAGATTTTGTTAATTTGAAATTAACTCAGAAATATTAATAAAAGTCTCCACTTTTTTTAAATAAAATGTCTTTATTTTGTAAATTTTAGCCAAAGTTTTACTGGACAGATGACAGAGAAGCAAACAGCGATAGAAACATCAGTCAAAATGTAAGAAAAAGATAACTCCCAGAGAGTGATGTCAGTACTGGGAACACTGGTCTCTCCTCAGTGTCTCTGTGACTGCAGTCTGGGAGCTCTGGGTGGCCTCACAGGTCACAGAGCCCACCTTCCTCCACTGGTCTGCAGAGAGCCTCAGGGTGCTGCTCCAGCTGTAGAGGCCATCGTTCTGCATCACTCCACGGCTCCTGCTCTGCTCCAAGCTGCTGCTGCTGCCGTCCACCTTCCAGGACAGACTCCAGTCTGAGGGGAAGCCCTTGTTGGCCAGACACATGAGGGTGGCCTTCCCCTGCTGCAGCTCCTCACTGGAGGGGGGCAGCACTGTCAGGGTGGGCTGGCGGTGATCCACTGCAGAGAGAAAAAAAAACAACACGTTGTAGGCTCCAGATAAGAGTGCTTAAAGTTTCACTTCCTACTCCAGGTTTTGTAACCATGGCAGCACACAGGCATCACTGCTCAACCTCTGCAACAGACAAGTTTCAGTTCCACACATATAAACTGACCTTTCTTCTTACATGTCTTCATGTGTTTCTTATTTAACTTAAAGCATTGTTAAAATTGAGAAAATAGTCTTTACATTCACATTGCTTGGTAACAAAACATGAACATAAAAAATAAAAACAGTCAAAGGAAACAAAAAAGTTTGAGAAAAGCTTTTTTATAATACAAAACATCTATAAAATGTGATTGTAGAAATATAAAATATAAGTGCCACCATTTTAGTTAATGTTTTATTTACCCTTTAACATTATTTTCTGTTTATTACTTTTCTTCCTTTTTTTCATATAAACTAGAAGAGCCTGTTTTGTCTTTTCAAAATAGGACCAGTTTTCAAGTATTAGATAAAACTCAGACATCACAGAATTTTCAATAAACAAACCAGCTGAATAAATAAAAACGAACTAAATCCAAAAAGAAATGTTTTTCTCTGAAAAAAAAACTATTTAAAAACTCTACATTACACACAGTTAATTATATTTAAGTTAGGGAACGCCTTAGTTGTACTTACAGTTAACATCCAGTCTGGTTCCTCCACCGAACGTCCACCACAGTGATAGAAACTGATGGAGCCGTCGTACAAAAACCTCTGACTATTAGAGACACGGCTCTCTGACTCTGACACAAACAAAACATGGAGGATACAACGTTTTTAAGGAGATGAAAACATTCGGTTATGGCACATTGCTGTGATAATTAAACCCCATAAACTTTTTTAATTAGTAGTTGTATTGTTACTTTTGTGTTTAAAATTCTCTTTGCCAACAGAAGCTGATCAGCCTGGCTTTCATTAAACACTGAGATCACTATTAGTTTCTCTTAAATTACTTTCTCAAGCTTGTATGACAAACATGCTTATAGAAATTGTAAATGGTGAGGCATGCCTTTCTTCTATTTTCATAAAGTCTAAATTGTGACTTTCCCAAACAAATGTATATTTCCTCAGTATTAGACATAAGGTGACTGTGTCTGTGGATAAAGACTTTTCCCTCCAAATGAGAAGGTTATTTTAATATTAATACGTTATTTGAGGGCACCTTTCATAAACCAAAGGCGACCTTACAGAGAAGAAAAACCCGAGAAATATAATAATACATAGACAAACAATCAGTAAAACAATTAATCAAATAGCAAATCAACAGACAGAACACCAACCAAAATCAACGTCTAAAGTGAATAAGCCCAGTTATCTGTTTTTATTTACATTCAAATAAAAATGCTGTCCTGACGATTATTATTATCCATCCAATTATACCTGCTACCTGTGCATCCATACTTTTGACTCGATCCTCCATGATTTGCTGCCCCAAACTTTCTGTCCACCTGTTTTTGTGATCACTAAGAAAATGACCAAACTGACAGATACGATCCAAATTGCCAACAAAGTTAACACTGTGTACTGATCCCAGTGGCGTCGTCAGCCGATTTTCTCAGGGCTTCAGCCACAAATGTTTTCAGTCTAGACCTGGATGTTTTAAATCTGGTGTTTCACTCACCAGGCACTGGCTTGCTGCTCTCTTAATCACACAGAACGGGTGACTGTGCTCTACTCTGATCAACATTGCAGCGCTGACTTGACTTGGTTTCAGGTTACAGTCTGTTATGGCTGGCCACCGGTATCAAAAATAAAGCGTATATTCAGCTTTTTCAAGAAAGAGACCAAAAGTAAGACATTTTCTTTGTAAAATGGAATGATTCACAAAGGCAAACTCTGGTTTATGCAAAATTTTCTTTATCTGTCCTGTTGGTAGCAAACTAGTTATCCTTAAGTACCCGGAACAAGGAAATTAATGAAATATTACTAATACAAAAGTAACAAAATCACTTTAAAACGACAGAGCCAGCAGAGTAAAAAAAATAAGTACAAGAAAAAATAAAAAATCATATATAAAACAACAATGTCGGCCATAAAATTGGATTTCATTTTTTTTATTTTCTGTTGTTTTTTAAAAGTATTTTATAGCTCTGATCATTTCTTTAAATACCTCCTGCAGAACTCCACTGTATGCCCCATTTAGGAACTACTGCTTTAGACAGGAAGGCTGAATGCTTCCATTCTTGTTGTTGAACATGTTGATTTGTTGTTGTTGTCCACTTGTTTGTATTATATTATTGTGTTAGAATATGTGTGACTTGTTTTCTGTTGGTTTGTTGCACACTTTGATTGGATTTCATAATCCTGTAGAAGGAAGCAAAGATGAGCTCCAGACAGAGAAGGAGTCAGCAGCAGAGCTGTTCCAATCAAACATGGAAATTGGTCACAATTATTTGAATAGATTTTTTGTGTGATAACCAAGTAAACACGTTTGTAATACTCTTGAAACATCATGAATGGATGTAGCCTAATTGTTTACTTGAGGATATTTAGTTTGTATTATTAGTTTATAATAGTCATACCTGGCCCTCTTAATTTGGACGTCATGATTTTGTAGAGGGAGGAGAGATGACATAAAGAAAAAGGAGCCTGTAGGAGCAGTAGCTGTAGCTGCATCACCAGCATCATCATTAGGCTTGTGAACTGGTAACATTTAACTATTTTATCATTGTGTTTATACATAATGAATCAGAAAGGCCTTTGTTCCAATTATCATAATTACCTATTAGGCTATTAAAATATAGATGGAAGCAACATTGAAATGGGTCAATAACAGTGCATCATTGAGAGAGACAGCAACAGGTGAATGGTGTATGAATTATGGTATGTGTACTGTGTGTGTTAGCATTCTAATGCTAAATAACCAATTTTTTTGGTAGTTCACTGGTGGAAGGACAGAGATGGAAAAGCAAAGATAGACTGTCAGTTTGGTCAAATAAAGAAGAGAAAATGGAGATCAACTGAAGCAGATGAGGAAAGACTGACACCCTTTTATTTTTTTCTTCACAAAAAATATCACATTTTGTCCGGACTAAGCCCAAGTACTTCTTAAAGGCTGGAGACACCCCTGGCTGATCCAAGTAATTCATCATCACCACAGAACAGCAGGCCTCTTTCACCTAAAGACTGACTGACAGCTACAACCCGCCTGAGCAGAACCTCCCTCCAGTACCGCGTCTCTACCTCCAGCTGTTCCAGTTTAGTTTTCCCACTACCAGTGGCTGATGCTAGCACACTGCAATGATCAGAGCGTTCCTCATGGTCACACAAGCAACCAGTAGTTAACTGGTTTTAATTTACTACAAATAACATGAAGGGAAAACAAAAGATATTATTAGCCTTCCTGTGGTCGGTGATCATGTGATCCAGTCTGGAGTGGAGAGTTTTTCTCCACTTGGGAAGTGACAGCACAGCAGATCGTTAGAAAGGGCGCACTTTACCGCCCAATCCCCGCCACGGGATGAAGCTGGATATCTGGTCACCTGATTATAAAAAGCAGCAGCTCCACCATCGATAATAATAGCGCAAATATTTTCGTTAACTGGTCGCCACAATGCTGCGTTACACACCGGATAAACCCAGTCTGAGCTGCCGCTGCTATTGCACTTGTTTCATCAGGTTTTAAAATTAATAAAGATTTTAAAAAGAACACGTTTTTTTATTTTTAATTCAGCTTGGGAAGCAGAAATACCAAGGTTCAATGCTACTTGATACGCTATTGACTGTTGCAGCCAATCCAGGACCAAAAAATAGGAGACAAAATATGGAGAACAAGAAGTTTCTAAAAGATAAAAAGGTTTAACATCCTCATTTAGATTTGTTGTAAAGATCAAAAATCGTAAGAAAAATCAGAACTCACTATGACATTCTATCTATTTATTTGTAATAGTTGGACATGTAAATATTTATTGTAATTGTGAGAATTATTGAGAAATTTAAGTAAAGTACATAGACAACAAAATCTGAATTATATACATTTATATTTTCTATTAAATGTAAAAAAAAAACAACACAATTTCTATGGAAGAATAAATTAACACAGCCCCAAATTTATTACCACCTAAAATAACATTCACATGCATGTAATAAAAACATTGTTCATTGTTTGAAGTAGGTTTGCTCTGTTTACATCTCACTGACTTTTTAAATGAGATTTAGATGCAAAGAGATGTCTTACACTGCAGAAGGAAGATTATTAGGACCCCCACAGCTTATGAGTCAGAAAATAGATCTAGAAAAGTCTCAAAATTAGATTTAGTTAGCAGTTCCACTGTAAGGAAAAGAGTCAACCGGTGGAGAAATTTGAAATCAACTGCCTACATGTGCAGATTAGGCTTTACATCAAGTTCACCTCCAAAGAAGACCAGAAGATGCTAAAACAAGTCTCCAAAAAAACTAAAATGTCATCAAGGGACCTACAGCAGACTTGCTGCTGCTAATATGAAGAGACGTGCTTCAATAATAGAAAGAGACTGTACAGGTTGAACCTTTCTGGGACATATGTCTGGAGGAAATCTTTGCTCTCAAAGTAAAAAAAACAACCTCTGGAATCATGTTTTTTTTGGACACACGAGTCAAAAACTAAATTATTTGGACACCAGAACATGTGACATGTTGGACTTCAGTCAGATTCAGCACCTTAAAGACCTCATGACACGAAGCTGACTTCATGTAAATGTTATATGACATAATGCATCTTGTCAAAGTATGTGGTTCTGTAAATTTATGAGCCGAACAAACTTGATTTTACGCGATAATTAGAGTTAAAAAAATATTAGCTTAACCGTGGCTTCAAAACTACGTCTCCATTATGTGACGTCAGCCACAGAACCGCTCAGGTTGGACCGTCCGAAAACTATGCTGCCAGGCATCATGGAGGCGCTCATATTTGAAGATTCTTCCTCCAGTTCTAGCATGGAGATGGTTTTTGAGGTGGAAAATGCAGCCGGTTCTGGTGCTTCTAGAGGTGGTGGTGGCCTGAACCGTACAGGTACTAGTCGTACACAACGACTGAGATGGATAGAAGAAAGCGGGTCAGAGAACGATGAAGCTAACATAGCAGCGGGAGAAGTGACGTCAGGGAAACACAGATTGGTAAGGATTAAAAATACCTTTTAATCGTGGCTTCTTTTCTTTTCAAATAATTAACAACATTATATAAATGAGCATAATAATATTAACGTGTAGTGATTTTAGTAGTGACCTGAACAATAAACATTACATAATGTAAATATGCTAAATCAGTTTTAAATCTAAAAATAATAAACTAATCCAAACGTACTTATTTATAAGGTCTGAGACTGATATCGGAAAAATGAAATCATATTGTAGGCAGACATTCAAGGCAAACAACAAAGCAAGTAAGACTTCATTACAATTCTTTATGATTATCGTAGCAATTTATTAGTTTCAGGTGAAACACGTTTGTTATTTAATTTCTTTGTCAGACTCACTAAATAAAGTTTGAATTATTTTTAATTGTAGCAATACTGCTTTGAATATGTACCTGTCTCTTCTGGACACAAGATCTAATTGGGGGGTCAGTGGAAGTGGAGCTTGTAGGAGTAGCGATGCTGACGCTGTCAGTGTCGCGCAGTCCATGAGCGCCGTGGTGGCCCGCCGCCACACGCTGCCACACTCCTGCTGAACACTGTAGGTACAGCTGCCGGCAGCAACACACGCTTGTGTTGAACTAAACAACCCAGTGATTCCTTTATCATAGCAACGGAATCAAAACAATTCAGCTCAAAATGTTCCGAACAGAGAAGAGAGGAGGGAGCCCACTTCTCACGGGTGCTTCTAACCTGTTTCACCCACTTAGACAGTAACTCTGGGTCTTTGGGAAACTTAAATAAACTGACACAGTCCTTGTGTGTATTTGAGCAAAATCCCGCAACACAACGCGAAGGCATTGCGATCACTTTTCTTTGTCAAGAACAGAAAATAACGGTCCCAGTCACAGCTGAAAAGCCGCTGTCAAATGTGTCAACAAACAGAATGCGTTCTCTCGCTAACGTCACTTCCGGCTTTATGCTCGTACAGTGCGCGGTGATACAGTACGAGTAAAATGCTAGTCACCGCAGCGGTTTTTTGCTCTCAGTAGGATTATGCAATGCATGTCTGTAACTTTGAAATAGTCCATTGGGTTCGGATATCTTTATTATATGTTATGTTTAAAAATGTCAGCTTCGTGTCATGAGGTCTTTAAATAAATCAGGTTGGAGGATAGAAACCGTGAAGGCATCAAATAAATGACACCAGGACAGCTTCATTATGTGAAAGTTGACTTTCTCTGTTAAAATGTTTCTGCCAGATGTTTTTCTGCTTCAACAGTCACTGAAACATTGATTCACTTCTTATTAACAAACCTCACATGCATATCAGCACAGAGAGAAACATTATAATTTTAGGTTGAATGATAGCCTATTGCAAATTATTTATGAAGAATCATCGTAACTTGTAGTTGAGTAATTAAACCCCATAAACTTTTTAAATTCGTTGTTGTATTGTTTCTCTTGTGTTTGATTATTTTTGCCAGCAGAAGGCTGATCAGTCTGGCTCTCATTAAACACTGAGTTCACTATTAGTGTCTCTTGAATTACTTTTTCCAGCTTGTATGACAAACATGCTTAGAAATTCTAAATGGTGAGGCATCCCTTTCTTCTATTTTCATAAAGTCTGAATTGTGAGTTTCCCCAAATAAATTCATATTTCCTCAGTATTAGACCAAAGGGTTCTGTGTCTCTGGGTAAAGACTTTCCCTCCAACCAGAAGGTTATAATAATAAATAAAAAATAATATTAACAATACATTTTATTTTAGGGTGCCTTTCTAAAACCCAAGGTCATATAACAGCGAAAGAAAACGGAGAATAATAACAGAAATGGAAAAATAATAAATTAAAAAGATAATTTTAAATATAAATAACAACAAATGTGAATAATTTTTGACCTAAATGAATATGTAGAAAAAGTAACAAAACCTTTCTTACATTTTTTCACTTCAATTCAGTTTATTTATATAGCGCCAATTCACATCAGATATAAGCAAAACTTCCATATTTGATCTATTTTCTGTTTTCAACAGCTTCAACATATTGATCCCTCATGGAGTCAGTCTGAACATTTCCATAGAGAACCACTTTGCATCAGCAGCACCATGCTCCAGTGCTCTGGGAGAGTTTATAGTCCTGAGAGTTGAACACTGGATGACTGACAGCTGTCCTTCATCACAACAGAAGACACAGAAATCCTCCTCATCAAAAACATGACTTTGATCTGCATTGTCCTCATCTGGACTCTCCTCTGCTGCTGCTTCACAGGTAAAGTCCAGAGAATCCAACTCCTCTCCTCTATGAACATCTGTCCCTCTGAAATGAAGCCGACTAAACCATGAAGCTGCTTTATGTTTTTGTCTCTGTGTCCTCAGAGTCCAGAGGTCAGGTCACAGTGACTCAGCCTGCAGCAGAGAGAGCTGATCTGGGAGGATCTGTCAGCATCAGATGTAGAACCAGTCAGAATGTTTATAGCAACAACTTTTTAGCCTGGTACCAACAGAAAGAAGGACAAACTCCTAAGCTCCTCATTTATCTTGCTAGCACTCGAGCATCAGGGACTCCAAGTCGTTTTACAGGCAGTGGATCAAACTCTGACTTCACTCTGACCATCAGTGGAGTTCAGGCTGAAGATGCTGCAGTTTACTACTGTCAGAGTGCTCACTATATCAATAGTCTCTGGGTGTTCACACAGTGAAAAACAGTCGTACAAAAACCTCCCTCAGTCAGACTGAACTGAAACTCCAGCTTGATGCTTCAGCAGGCACTGATACAGCTTTAAGCATCAGATGCAGAACCAGTCAAAATTTTCATCAAAGGTCCTTCAATGATCAATTCTGGTTTTAAGAGAGATGGAGAGCCAGGGCCGGATTATGATAGCATAGGCCCCTGGGCACAAAGTGTTTAAAGGGCCCCCACACCACCAAAAAAAGTAATATCATTTAAACAGGATTTTTACCAGTGGTTTCTTCCTGTGGTCGGTGATCATGTGATCCAGTCTGGAGTGGAGAGTTTTTCTCCACTTGGGAAATGACAGCACAGCAGATGTTAGTAAGGGCGCACTTTACCGCCCAAACCCCGCCACGGGATGAAGCTGGATATCTGGTCGCCTGATTATAAAAAGCAGCAGCTCCACCATCGATAATAACAGGGCGAGTATCTTCATTAACTGTCCCCCACAATGCTGCGTTACACACCGGATAAACCCAGTCTGAGCTGCCGCTGCTACAGCTAGCCTCAGGCTGTGTTGTGTAGCTAACGGCAGCTTCCTCCTAACAGGTTGGCCAAATGGCGCACCATCATCCACCATGTCTTCTTTTTCCTGATTTTCCTCCTTATGTTTTACAAAGAACCTGTCAACAGATGACAGACTTCTTAATAAACACGTCTTCTTCTCATTTTTCTCTCTTTCATTTATAAAAAACGCCTTTTTTCACTCATTTCGATTCTCTTACTACTCCCACTGTCTGGTGACGGTCAGTGGAGCCAAAGCGCTATATGCTGGGGTAGGGGCGGGGCATGTTGCCATGGTTTCCACAGTTGCGCCTTAGGAACTATGTAACTCTGTTAAAGTAAAGTAACATAGTGTGGATCTTATGGGTTATCTCCACCAGCCTATCTCTGCCATATTTGAAATTTGAAGACTGTTTTTTCTTCCTTAAACTGCCTGTGCCCATAAGGCCCTTTGGATAATCTTGTAGAGATCCTACAAAATTAATAATGACGTTTTAAGGTCAACAAGCATCTGTGGTTCCAGATCCCTGTTCAGGCGCATTATCACATTAGACTATATAGAGCCTGCAAGAGAAGTAAAGGCTAAAGATGCAGCAGTGTATTACTGAATGGGCAGTTATCCACAGTGCTTTAAGTGGAAAGAAATAAGTGTTGGTACTCCCTTTAATGACCTGCTGTCAGTCTGTGATACAAATATGGGACACAAACATGGGTGATATTTATGTACATATAGATCAATCTATATGTAATCTATCAATCTAGCCAAATGTAAATGTTGACATGAAAAATCTAAATTCTAGATTCTAAAGTCTAAATATTTCAGATGCTATGCAGGTGATACAAAAACCTCTGGTATGTCGGAAACTATTGTGGCTCCTGTACTCTGGTAATAACCAGTGTTGGGTATAGTTACTTTGGAAAGTAGTTAATTAGGTTACAGCGTTACCATCAATTAAAAGTAATCAGTTACGTTACAGCGTTATCCATCATAAAAGCAACGCGTTAGAGTACTTATGCATTACCAAGAATTAAAAGCCAGTTCGCAGCGCCTCGCACATGATGCAACTTAATTGACAGACACAGCCTCCTTTAAATGCAGCGAGAAGCAGTGACGGCTGGTGAAAAATATTCTTGGTGGGGCTGTGCTTTTTTTTTCTTTTTTTAAATCAAACTTGTGCTTTCTGAGCTTTGTGCACAACTCCACTATTTCCTGAACTAAGTACAGTTCTTTTATTTCCTGTCTTACATCATTGGACAAACTGATTAATCCAGGTGTGTCTGACCATTGTTGTTGTGACTACTGAGGTCAGACACACCTGGATTGATCAGTTTGTCCAATACAAACAGGAAATAAAAGGGCTGTACTTAGTTCAGGAAGTAGTGGAGCTGTGCATATAGCTTATCAAGTCATTTTCAATAATCATCCCAAAACAATTGAACATATACGGCTGGATACCAGTACTCTGTGAAATACTGATTATTTTAATGCCAATATTAACAACTTGAGGCCTTCTTGTACTAAACATAAATACAATATTGCACAAACAAGTTTAGAACCAAACTGGAAACAAATAACTTATTAGGTTTACACAAAATTGTACACACAAAGCTGTTAACTCTTACAGCAGCGCCCCCTTGTGGCAGAGAAATCACACTGCCAATGTCACCACCAGATATCTTGCCCGTCCTCACACCAGCCTTGCGGCGATTTCTCTATCGCCCTTCATGCGTCCGAATCAACGACGCTGATTGGATAAATTCCTGTTGCTATGTGCGAATTTCTTGTCAGTGATTGGCGGCTGCTGCACTGCTTGGGGAGATCTTTCTGTCACCCCAGCCGCAACAGAGGGAGCTTTTCCTCCGAAAATGATATATATTTTACTTTTATATATGATACTTTGTTACAAATTTAAACACACAATTAACTTAGGATATGTGATTATTGTAAAAAAATAAAATAAAATCTAAATCTAAAAAACTTGGGAAACACTGGGGGTGGCGGCGCCCTGTCGCCCTCTATTAGTGACGATGAATAACGTCAGTCATCCAACTAAATTAACTCTGCAGGATAAAAACAGGAAAGACAGCCAGCAACAGGCTATTCCACATAATGTTTAATTAATTTATTTTTTTTTTTCACAGAACATATGAATCGAAAACACTTATCCAGCCCAGGTAGCCTGATAGAGTGGTCTTTGGATACATGATGTTTTAAATTTGAAGTGGAATTTTTCGCGGCCGACAGAAACTTTTCCCAAAAGCAGAGTGTGCATTTTACCGTTATATTCTTTTCTCTTTCGTCGACGAAATTAAAATAATGTCCGTTCTTCCACGAAGCTGTGCTACTGCTCTCTGCCGTCTTGCCAGGAGTTCAAAAACACTCACACACACACACAGGGCCAGGAGGAGCATGGCACAGATGAATCACAGCGCTTCGGCTCCGCTGATACAGCCGCAGGTGGCATAGTTCCTTTCACTTCACTACGACAACAAAAGCACTTGAAAATAGCAATGAGAATTTCCACTTCACAAGTGGAACATATCATCTTTTCCATACCACATGAAGGCAGCAGTACAGCAAGCTTTATGCGTATAAACAATAGTTTTATTTTGAGGCGATTTTTATTATAAACAAATAGAAGCTGTAAACTGTTGGGAAGTCTAAGCAGGGTATAGACTGCTGAGGAAAAGTCCCGGTACTCATCAACACATGCTGGAAAAACGTTCCGGTACTCAGCGCACGCTGGAAATAAGTCCCGGTGTACGCTGAGGAGTAAAATTTAGAAGTGCCGGTACTGCGTACCCTTGCGTACCGGCCCACTTAAAGCACTGCTTATCCATCATCAGCCCCTTCTTACACATAGTGAAATATTGTGATACAAAAACCCCCAGTGAAAATCGAGGCAAATTGCTATAGGTCTGATTTCTGGAAGACATAAAACACACATGCAATAAAAGCCTCTAGTGGCAGAATAAAGTATTCAGATAATGAAGTAAAAATATGCAATGTGTGATCAGTGGCTGTCCAGGCTTTTAAATCCAAAGACACACCAGCAGCACTGATTATCTATATTTAAAGCCTTTTGGTTATAATCCCAATTTACTGGTCAGGAATTTCTGATGGTCTCAGCAGACGTCAGTCTGGAACTGATTTCACTCTGACCATTAGCAGAGTTCAGACTTAAGGTGTCAGCAGGAGAACAGCTTCCTGTTGACAGTTGGTGATCCAGACCCTGATCATTTAGAATAAAAAACTCATTAAACTAATAAAATCAGAAGCAACATGTTTACATAGCAACAGATCAGTTTAGAGGTGTGTTTACCCTGAATATTGTGGTAATTAGCATACATCTCACAGGACTGAAGAGGAAACATGATGACATGCAGAGCAGATCTCCATGTGACTGACTCTGTGTGTTTGCATATGTGTCCTGCCTCTCTGCTCCCAGCTGTTAAGAGGTCAGAGTTGATCAGTGGCTGTCCAGGCCTTTCAGAGCCACTGATACACCAGCAGCACCATGATGATGTTACTGACTCTACAGCTGACCATCCTGGGGCTCCTTGTTCAGGGTGACAATTTAAGCTCTATTTCAGGGTTGAACACTTATATGATTGATCCATTTAGAGTAACTTAATACATTCTTCAAGAGCAGAACCTCTTGTTTTATAGTTCTTATTTTTATTTATTTATTTTTACAAAATTGGTGTTACCTTTTTCTTTATTTTCTAGGTTCATCAGCAGATATCGTCCTGACTCAGACTCCAGGATCTCAGGCTGTTGTTCCAGGACAGACTGTCTCCATCAGATGTAAAACCAGTTCCAGTGTTGGCAGCTGGCTCAACTGGTACCTTCAGAAGGACAGTCTTTCTCCCAAACTTTTAATCTATTACGCTTCATCTCGTCAGTCTGGGATTCCAGGTCGTTTTAGTGGAAGTGGCTCTGGAACTGATTTCACTCTAACAATCAGTGGAGTTCAGGCTGAAGACGGAGGAGTTTATTACTGTCAGCAGGGTAGCAGCCGGCCGTTCACACAGTGATACAACGTCGTACAAAAACCTCTCAGCTGGAGAGGAACTGATCCACAGCTGCTGTTAGACAGAAACTGTTTAACTGGGTGATGGCTTCTTAAAGTACACAATCACAACACTTTAAATATATTATATTTATAAATAAAATAAAACAAGTAAAAAGTTAATTATCCCTGCAGCGCCGATGTTCCAAACTACTGTGCACCTAATAACCCCCCCCAAAAAAATATACTCTCAGAGCCGAGGAATGATTTATTTTAAATGTTGCTTAAAAAATTTTTTATATTGCTTTTTAAAGATCCATAACTTAATTTTCATGGAATTAAAGAGGAAAACATTCAAATATGACAGCCCTTTGACAAAACTGAATAATTGTACTTCTTAAATAATAAATAATGCCCCATTTGAAACAGTCAGACACTTGATTGGCTCTTCCCTAACTAGACTCTCTCAGAGAGTTATTTATGATAGAATATAGTTAGAGAGATAATCTTGATTGATAAATACGAGTAGAACAAATCTACTTATATGACTCCATAATATATGAAAACAGAGAGTTATTTATGATTTGCAGCAAGGCAAAATGTACTTCCTGTGTAATACAAAAAGTCATTCATCATTTCTGACTTCCTGATCTTAGATCAGTAACTATGGCAAAAACAAAAACATGCATCACTGAAGAGAAGATTTTTGTTGGTATTTTTTTTTCTAATGAACTCATTTTTTAAAATTTAAGTAATCACATTTCTTACATTTGAAAAAAAAAGAAACATTGTGGCAGTTCTCTTAGCTGTACAACAATCTAAAAAAGACATTTCTGCATCATACTTGGAGACCCACTTATGTAAACTCTTTTTCTACTGACAGTAATGTCTTCTCTGGTATTATTGAAGGAAAAAACATCCAAATCAAATAGAGACCTCCTTTTGTGATTCAAATCTCAGCCAGCCACAAAAGAGAATAAAAGAAAAAAAGGCCAATATTTAATGCCACCTCATGCAGCTCTCTCATCTATATTTGTCCTGTCAACTCCCAGCATAAAGAAATCAGCTAGGCAGTTTTTGTTTTTATCTTCCTTTTAAAAAAAATAGTTTAATGCATCTTTAATCATCCATTAATGACAATATATCTCAAATGTTTACACTCTCACAACCAACATTTGACAGCTTTTTATTTCTGTTAATTCAAACACTGAGGGAAATGTATCAAACGCTTGATTGGATTTCCCTCTTGATAGTTAGAAACCCAAGTCAAGATGACATCAACTCTTACATCTTAATCTTTATATTTAAATTATAAATATATAACATATTTATAAAACATATTTAATATATATAAAATATAAATGGAGCATTGAAGGTCTCTGTATTTAATAATAAATCATACCCACAAATATGATTTTTATTTAAGATTTAATGTTTTCCCAAAACTGATGTTGAAACCTTTTGTAAACTATGAAAATGCTTAAACATTTATTCTAATTTGTAATATACACCTACGAATCTAAGATAGCAATGATGATTAAGCAATATGATGCTTCTGATGTAAGAAATCTAAATAAAAAAACAAAGAGATGCATCAGGTAGAGAATTTCAAAAAAACATTTTTAAAATCTAAGAATTGATGTTTTTTCTTTCTTCACCATCAAAACAAAAATCACTTTCCACCAAATAAATTTGTTAAAAGTTCACACGTAATTATAACACTTGTGTTTTTGATTTTCACTGGCTGGTGATCTGTAAAGTAAATTTCTTTGTAGTTTGACAAATTTAATTTTCCTGATATTTTGCCCCATATAGTTTATTGCTCTTTCATACAAAATTAACAAGGTTTGCTCTCCTGATCAGTTAAAACTATCATTTAATATTTGAGCAGATTACAGTTCTTCCTCTGATGAGAGATAAATTGTACAACTTTAGATGGAGCTCAATAGACTATATTGTTACTGCACTGAGATGTTTTGTCTTTCTGCTGATGTGCCAGTTAAAGACATAAACATATTGCTGTTTAGATTTTGTTAATTTTAAATTAATTGGGACATCTTAATAAAAGTCTCAATGAAACCATAAATTCTTTTAAATAAAATGTCTTTATTTTGTAAATTTAAGCCAAAGTGTTACTGGACAGATGACAGAGAAGCAAACAGCAATAGAAACATCAGTCAAAATGTAAGAAAAAGATAACTCCCAGAGAGTGATGTCAGAACTGGGAACACTGGTCTCTCCTCAGTGTCTCTGTGACTGCAGTCTGGGAGCTCTGGGTGGCCTCACAGGTCACAGAGCCCACCTTCCTCCACTGGTCTGCAGAGAGCCTCAGGGTGCTGCTCCAGCTGTAGAGGCCATCGTTCTGCATCACTCCACGGCTCCTGCTCTGCTCCAAGCTGCTGCTGCTGCCGTCCACCTTCCAGGACAGACTCCAGTCTGAGGGGAAGCCCTTGTTGGCCAGACACATGAGGGTGGCCTTCCCCTGCTGCAGCTCCTCACTGGAGGGGGGCAGCACTGTCAGGGTGGGACGGGTGTTACCTAGGAGACACCAATCAGGTTAGAGGACAGGAACCATGAAGGCATTAAAGAAGTGACACCAGGAAAGCTTCACTATGAGAAAGTTGAGTTTCTTTCAGCACCAATATAGTTACCAAAGAATTACATTTGAAAAATATCAATCCAGGTTTAAATTTAGAGATTTAGAGAGAATTTAGCAGATACTGTGACATGGTTACGGTTAGAGAGGGATTTTCTATAATAGGAAGTTCTGCCAGATGTTTTCATGCTCCACTCGTCACTCACCAACACACTGTTTCATTTCCCTTTCAGAGTCTCAGATCAGCACGAATAAGGTCACCAAAGAATTGTGTTTGAAAAATTTCAGATTAGTTAAAAATTAAAATAAGAAAATAATAATAAAAAAAATCTTTAGAATCTCATATTTACATGGAACATCACTTTTTTTAAAATATGTTTTTAAAATGTAGGTTTGATGGAAAAAAACAGTTAAATGTGAAATACTAAATCTGAAAGGAAGTTTTTCCTAGCTGCTTTCAACAGTAGATTAAGACTGATTTTATTCTACCACCAACAGCTTTGGTTTTGTTCATGTTCTGATTTGTTGCTGGCAGTGAAGAATTAAGGTAAAAAGTAATATCATTAACAAAAAAATCCAACCTGCAATCATGAAAATTATTTTAGAAGCAACATAACATGGACATAAAATAAAAGCTATTTGACTTCAGCTTCAAACTGCTTTGTATAAGAAAGATACGAACACAAAGTTATAATTTTCGAATTTCTAAATAAATCCAGAAATGTGCTTTTAAAGATTCCAAGATATTTTTAAAATTTGTTTTAAGCAGGTAGTAAGCTTACTTCCAACATCCAGTCTGGTTTCTCCAACAAAAGTCCACCAAAGTGATACAAACTCACTGAGGCGCCGTACAAAAACCTCCGACTGTAGAGAGACACGGCTCTCTGACTTGGTCTGACTAAACTAAACCTACAAACCAAGATTACATTACAAGGTCAACCCAAATATAATTCAATCATTAGATTAGTAACTTGTTATGCTCCATTGTAAATTGCAATTTTAAGAAGTAGTTTTTGTATTTTAGAAATGTCTTTGCAAAATATTAAATAATGCATTTTTTCCCGGCTTCAAAATGTCAAGAAGAATTACAATAATAGAATAAAATCGTCAAAAGAGCAGCTTTTTCTTTGACTTACTTCCAAACTCCAGTCTGGTTCCTCCACCGAACGTGTACCACAGTGATACAAACTCATTGAGCCGTCGTACAAAAACCTCTGACTGTAGAGAGACACGGCTCTCTGACTCTGATCACAAACAACTGAGATAAAACTGTTTTTGTACATTTTTCTCATTTAAAGCCAAACCTGAGCACTAAACCAAAACTTTTTTCTTATTTTTTTCAGAACTTAATTGCTTTTTAAAGAACATAATTGTAAATTTGTCCTCTTAGGTGTCTTTTAAAGCTCAGAGAATAGACTTCAAAATACTTTTACTAGTTTATAAATCATTAAATGGCTTAGCACCAAAGTATATTAAAGATAAGCTGTTACTATACCAGCCCCCCAGAACACTCAGGTCCTCTAATTCCAGTCTAGTCAACATCTCTAGAATCAGAACCAAACATGGAGAAGCAGCTTTCAGTTTCTATCCTCCTCTAATCTGGAACAAACCAGACAACTGTAAAGCTGCTGAAACACTGAGGTCTTTTAAAACATAGCTAAAAACAAATCTGTTTAGAGCTCCTTTGAGTAATGTTTTGATGTATCATGTTTTCTATATGCTTCTAGCTTTACTGCTGTTTTTACTTTATCCAAAAGTTGTGTAATGTTTATACGTATCATATGCTCTGTGTGTGTTTTATGCTTTGTTTTTGTTTTTTACTTTATCCCCTAATCATGTAAAGGACCTTGAATTATCTTGTTGTTGAAAGTTTGCTATACAAATAAAATGGCCTTGGCTTAAATAAAAGCCTTGGTCCCAAATATCAACTTTCGTACAACAAAACATGTTTTTTTTCATTTCAAGAAAAGCCAGTTCAGCCTGTCTGAAGTGATTCAATAAGGAATAACTCACAATAAAGGTTTTGTCTAGTTTCAAACGTTTAGGATATTAAATTGATGAACTCAGATTGTAAAGGAAGACATTCGCTAACCCAACATAAAACCAAAACTCTTTACTGGATTTATAGAAAAGAGTTTTTCAGTTTCTTTTCATGTAAAATAGAATTGAATGCATTTGACCTTTTTGCCTGTTATTGACTGTGGAGATGTGTTGTATTTGAATGCATCTGTTTGTTGTTTTTAAATATGTTTTATACTGGAACACTGATATTTATGACTACAGTGGAGTCCTGCATATTTGTGATTCATTATTTGTGGATTTTCCTACTTTTCTGTGGAACATGACTGTTATTTGTGGAAAATACAGCTATTCCCTGATTATTTCTTTGCTGGACATATCTATAACATTTAAAGGAAAATTCAGCTTGGGAAGCAGAAATACCAAGGTTCAATGCTACTTGATACGCTATAGACTGTTGCAGCCAATCCAGGACCAAAAAATAGGAGACAAAATATGGAGAACAAGAAGTTTCTAAAAGATAAAATGATTTAACATAATCATTTAGATTTGTTTGAAAGATCTAAAGTCATAAGAAAAATCAGAACTCACTATGACATCCTATCTATTTATTGGTAATAGTTGGACATGTAAATATTTATTGTCATTTTGAGAATTATTGAGAAATTTAAGTGAGGTATTTACACAAAATCTGAACTATATACGTTTATATTTTCTATAAATTGTAATAAAAAGCAACATTTCTATGGAAGAATAAATTAACACAGCCCAACAATTATTCCCACCTATAATAACATTCACATGGATGTAATAAAAACATTGTTCATTGTTTACATCTCACTGACTTTTCAAATGAGATTTAGATGCAAAGAGATGTCTTACACTGCAGAAGGAAGATTATTAGGACCCCCACAGCTTATGAGTCTGAAAATAGATCTAGAAAAGTCTCAAAATTATAGTTATTTGGATACATGAGTCAAAAACTAAATTATTTGGACACCAGAACATGTCACATGTTGGACTTGAGCCAGATACAGGACTTCAAGATAAGAACATCATACTAACGATGAAGCATGGAGGTGGAAGTGTTATGGATTGGAGATAATATGCTGCAGCAGGAACTGGCCACTGTGAACTCTGGAGTGCAAAAGTCAGGGAGGACGCAAAGGGGATCATGGAAAACAGGCAAATACTCAGTGATTCATTTAAAACCAGCCATAGTGTGCATGAAATGTTTTCATTGCTCAGATACAGCAGGAGGAACTGATAAATTACCTTGAAATTAATATCGTTAATTTAACTTTAAAACTATGCAGTTTTCCTTTCTATGTTCAGAGCTGATATGCTTCTTCACCTCTCCTACATGTTTTAATTTAAATATATTTTTTAAATTTTGCATTAGAGGTTTATATATAAATATATTTAGATTTAAAAAGTCAAAACAACCTGCAGTTTAGAAAAAAACAGTTTTAGAAACTGAGCAAGTTAGGAGAGAACATGGTGACATGTAGAGTTCAGGTCAGCAAAGTCTGTAATAGGAAGTTTCTGCCAGATGTTTTCATGCTCCACTCGTCACTCACAGACTCACAGTTTCACTGCTCTTCAAGAGTCTCAGATCAGTACAAATAAAGTCACCAAAGAATTGGGTATGAAAAATCTCCTTTCAGTTTTAAAATTGAAGTCAGAAAATAAGATTTCTTCAGAATCTCATATTTACATGCAACTATATTCATTTTTAGGATTACCGCAAATTTTTGTAGATTCAAAAGATTTGAAAGAAACTGTTAAACCTGAAATAAATAAACTGAAAGAAAACAGAGTGCAGTTTTTTTCTGACTGTGTTCAACAGCAGATTAAGAATGATTTTAATATACCACCATCAACAGCTTCTGTCTTGTTCTGATTCATCGTTCTATACCAAACCACCAAACTGTTTTATAGCTGGCAGCAAACAATTGTGGTAAAAAGTAATAGCAATAACAAACATACCAACCAGCAATTCTGAAAATTATTTTTGAAGCAACATTTGATGTGATTATAACTTAAAATAGTTGATACAGTATTTCACTTTAGCTTCGATATGTTTGCTGAAAGAAAGAAATCAGGTAAAGTTATAATTTTCTACATTCTAAAAAAAAATATATATCTTGAAAGATTCCAATATATTTTTAAAATTAGTATTAAGAATGAAGTCAAATTACTTCCAACATCCAGTCTGGTTCCTCCACCAAAAGTCCACCACAGTGATACAAACTAATTGAACCGCCGTACAAAAATCTCTGACTGTGGACAGATACGGCTCTCTGACTTTGTGTGACTATACTAAAACTACAAACTGGTCAACCCAAATATAATTCCATCCTAAGATTAGTACTAACTTATTTTTCTCTGATATAATTTGGAATATTAACTATCAAGTAATTTCTGTATCTTGGAGCTTTCTTCAAAATATTTAACAATGCATTTTTTCCAGCTTCAATCTGTCAAACCGAATTCAAACAATAGAATCAAATTACTAAAAGAGCAGCTTTATATTTTACTTACTTCCAAACCCCAGTCTGGTTCCTTTACCGAACGTCCACCACAGTGATACAAACTCATTGAGCCTTTGTACAAAAACCTCTGACTGTAGAGAGACACGGCTCTCTGACTCTGAACACAAATCATGGAAAAAAAGTTTCTAAAAGATAAAAATATTTAACTCCAGCATTTCGATTTATTTTTTGTAAATTTTTGTTGTGAAAAATTAGAACTCATTATGACATTCTGTTTGTTTATCTAACAGTTGAACATAAAATTATTGATTCGTCTAATTGTGAAATACAGCAATTTCTATAAAATCTAATACAAAACAATTTCTATGAAAGAATAAATAAACAGTTCCACATTTATTCCCACCTAAAATGACAATCATGTGCATGTGATAAAAAAATTGTTCATCAGGATTGAAATAGTTTTTTTTTGTTTACATAACTAATGAGTCTGGAAATAGATAGAAAGAAGTCTCAAAAGTAAATGCAATTAACTGTCCCACTGTTAGGAAAGGAGTCTAGAAGTAGAGTGTTAGGTTTTTGTTGTGGTTTACCTAAAACAAGTCACACACAAAAGTCGGAGATTATTTAGACAATAAGCTCTGCAGAGGTAGATGTGGTTCAATCAGTTCTGCAGAGGGAGACCAGGAAAATACTATAAGGAATGAGCCAACCGTCTGTCTGTTATCAGCTCCTGTCACTCGTCTCCCACTGATCTCTCATCACTGGTCTCAAAGGGTCTCACCTCTGCAGGCTCTCTTTATTTAGTCACACTTCATTAACATATTAAAAGAACAGGATGTCATGCACAAGAGCATGTGACTGAAACCAAAATGACATTTAAAAAGTACATTAGAACTATGTGATAAAAACACCCTAAGAAAATAATAATACACCATTATTATTTTTCCCTAACATTTCCCCCCTGAAATGTGGTTTTTAAATGTGATCACGAACAACAAAAAGTTGTAAAATAGGTAACAACTCTAATAATATAAAAATATAAGAATCATAAATACCAGACAACAAAAGGTTGCAAAATAAGTAGCATCCCAAATTCAAAAAAGGTAATAAGACATATAACAAAGAAATTGCAAAAGTAAGTAGCAATTTCAAAAAGGTATTTATGCGAGCTTCACCTAGACATCATCCAATTAATCGCTACCTGAACAGTAGTTTAGATTAATGGAATCATAAAAGGTTTTTACACATGTTAATTACACTTCATCTTCTTCTGTATTTCTATCTTCATCTTCAAGCCTCTGATTAAGAAGAGAGTATTGGACCAATGTGTTAGTTATCATCTTATTCATCATTTGTTTTATACATGGAAGAACACAACTAACAAAAATGCAGAAAAGTATCAAAATTACAATGAATGGCATAGCTATTTTTAAAAGAACCTGATACCACCTGCCAGTTGTCAGCCAGGCCATGAGATCCCATTGTCCATTACTGCTTTCCTGTGATTCTAAAAAGTCAGCTAATTCCTGCACCCGGTCACCAATTACAGTACAAAGTCCACCTTCAGAAGCAAAAAGAGTGTCCAGAGCTACCCGATGTTGCATCAGCATGGTCTTCATCGCCAGTTTTTCAGGATCGTTGGCCAGCAGGTTGGACATTTCAGCAAGGATGTCTGTGATGTTTTCCAAAGTCCACCAAACCTCGTTCATCCGTTTTGTCAGACTTGCAACTCCAACAGGTGGGAACATGGTGTGGAAGATTCCTTTTGCATCACTGTAGAGAGGTTTTCGTCCACCATTGTCAGAGAACGGGTTGAACACTTGTGGAGGGTTGAATTCCCGTTTATTCAGCTCTGTAGGTTTAGAAGGTGCTCCGTTTTCTGTTATGATGTATGAGGAGGGTTGCAGTCGAGCCAAACTACATGTGCCACACCAATCCTTAGGTAGGTAGAGGTAGAAAGTGTGACCACACTTCCAGATGTATCCGTCAGGCGTTCCCAGGCCAAATTGGGATTATTTAAGGTGGTTGGGACAGCAGTCATCGATGAGACTTCTTCAGAATGGTGTGGGATCCATGAACAGACATAACAGCTGGTATTGAAACCTAAACGTTTTGCAGTCAAATTAACTATTTGGTACCAGGTGTTCTTGAATGCATGGTGGGTTAGAATTTTAGCTCTTCTTTCCTTTGATGTCTGGGCGTTATCAGGTGTGAGGAAAAAGCAGTGGAATAGAGGCAGGCAAACTGCCAGACAGGAGGGGAGCCAAACTAGTTTCATGTTGGCTAGAGGCAAATAAGAGGACTAGCCCTCCAAAACAGAGGTTTGACCACTAAGGGGACAGGGATGCTGTTCTGCTGGGTTTGAGACCAGAGGCCCTATTGGTCACTCTGTCCTTTGTAGCCCAGACTTCCCCACTGTCCCGTGTCTAGTCCCCTAATTGTCTTTGCAATTTGCAGTGTGAGATGTGTATCCACGAGGGTCTCTCAGCGATTTTCACAGCCGTGGGCGTGGTCAGCAGGACTTCAAAAGGTCCTTCCCAGCGGGGACTCGTCCAGTTCTTTTTAATCACTTTGATGAATACCCAGTCTCCAGGTTTGATTGGCTTTTCAGGATCCTGCAAAACAGAAGGAGAGATAGGCAGATTGTTTTCGCTTTGCACTTCTTTGGCTAGGATAATTATCTTCATGTAATCAGCTAATGTGATTTCTTATACATGTTAGGCATGTTTTGAAGAAATGTTTTAAGTATGTTTCCAGGTTGTATGTTGTAAAGTTTTGCTGTATTATTGATACCATCCCCCCTGTGGAGGCATGGCAAGGCCCATGGCTCACAAACGCAGCAGCTTTAAACAGTGATTTGGGAAGGATGGGTTTATTACGAACTTCATAAAGTCCATTTTCGTTTAGAATGGCACCTGTTGTTAATAATTCCTCAATTACTGGTTGAATTCCTAATTCTGCTTCCACAGAGAGGGGATATTCTCTTACTCTGGGTCTAAAATGTGATTTAGCAGTTATTTGAACGGGAGCAATGGATGAGAGTAGGCCCACATCAATGGGGCTTTTAGACCATAATGTGTCAGGGACTTCTTTGAGTTGCTTTTCTTCCTCTTCAGTCAATAGGAGGGTTTCTGCTTCTGGTCATTATAATGTTGCAATTTTGGTTGTGCAGTGGAGTGGCATGATACAGGGCAGTCTATATAAACCTGTGGATTCACTGTATTGCCAACTATCTTCTTTATTTTCTTGCAAAGTTTTAAAATCTGTGGTATTATTTGCTTTTCGCACCATATATCCCAGATCTTTCCAACGTGATGTACTGCTTTTTGTCAGGGATATATGCGGATCTGTAGGCAAATCAAAGAATGGTTTAAGGCTGGTAGGCAGTGTTACTGAGGCAGCTGAATCAGATTTTCCATCAGTAATGATGTATGAGGTGAACACTACAGCAGGTGAGAGTTGCATAAAATAGTCTTGGAACTTGGGATCAGGTTCAGGGCTCAGAGCCATAGTCACATGTAACTGTGATGTAGGCATAATTTGTTTGTCGGGTTCAGGAACTACCTGCAAAACTGTGTCCATCATTGTTGTTGTATCTTTAAGGTTTTCTTTAGGTTCAACTCGTAAAGAGTAGTACAGACCGAGCCCCTGTGGTCTATGAATTGTATTTAGGTAAATGTCATCATTTCCTGTTCTCACAGCTCTCATGCCGTCTCCCACTGGGATAATTGAGATTTTTAGGGCTGACATTAAGTCTCTGCCTAACAAATTGAGTGGACATTGTGGTGAAATGACTATTGAGTTTTTAGAACTTAACCTAGTTTTTGGATCTGTTATTAACACTGGTTTAGATAAAAATGAGCGAGTAGTGGCACCATCTGCTGATTTTACCAAAATGCTTTCTTTAGATTCTGGCAGATTAACGCCAGAAGAGATCACTGTTCTGCAAGCTCCAGTATCACAAAGGAGCTCTACTGTTTGTTCATTACATTTAAGTGTTATGTAAGGCTTCTCTTTCAGAACATTAAGTAATTCCCAGGCGCCACAGCAGTCCACCACCTCATTAGAGGCGGTAAAAGTATCTAGTCGTTGCTGTGTGAACCGCGAGTGATCTGGGGCAGTTGAACCCTGTGTATGGATCTGATCTCGCCCTATGCCCCCTCCTCGGCCTCTGCCTCTGCTACATTGATGTGAAATGTGGCCTACTTTCCCGCAGATCCAACACGTGGGGGCAGTGTGACCACCTTGATATCTCCAAGACCCCTGTGGTGTCTTATGATGTGTATTCCTTTGTGGTCTAAACCCCCTTCCTTTGTTGTGGTTATCACTTTGATAATAAACTTCCCCCTCATCGTCTTCAACCTGAGTGTGAAATACCTGTGTGTCAGAGTCTGGAGGTTTTGGTTTCTTCCCCTTTCTTTCAATGACACCTTCTGCAAAACGTGCATTGGCCATAAGGGTAGTAAGGTTGCATGTTTCCCATGTCAGAAGGTGATTTTTAATCCAATTAGTGATAGTGGGGTGGAAACTATGTAGCAGACCATTACAGAAATGCCGCATATATGGAGTTTCATCACCATTCTCTTTAGTTAGGCCACTATGGGTATCATGTTCCTTTTGGTATCTGTATTTAAAATCATCTACAGTTTCCCCAGGCTTCTGTTTTATGGAGGCCATATGCCCATAATCTGGTTTCTTTTTAAACTGTGTACGAACTTTATCCGCTACTGCATCGAATTGTTGCTTTAGTGCCCCCTGGAAATCATTCTGAAATTGTAACACAACTCCGGCATCATCTCTTCCTGTGTAATTTCCAGCTACATGGTGCCAGTCTTTCCCCAGCGATGCAGCCATAGCCTGTCCTAATTCATGACCGTTTAACCGGTAGGATTTGACCACATCAACCATATCCTCTGTCCATTTTTCTGGATCCTCCTTATGGCTAGTGATTTGTTCTACAACTTCTTTAACGTCTTTAAGTGACCATGGTCTAAAAACAAATCTCGGAGTACCATCGGCAGATGGTACTTGAATCATAGGGTTGATATTTATTGAGTCCTCTGGTTCACTCTCATAAGATTTATCCTCAGATTTTTTTGGACCTGACTTTGTAATTCTAAGTCTTTGTTTTATTGTGGTACCATTTGTTTTTTCTTCAATTGCAAATTGATCTCTTGGAACAGGAGGATATAGACCTTCCCCTAAAGCCCCCCGCTGGTCTGCTGGGGGTGCTGGTGGAGGTGCATAAGGTTCTCCTCCAACAGCCCCAGGGGGGTCTGTCTGAGCTGTAGGTGGTGGTGAATAAGGGGGAGGGCACAGTGTGAGCTCGTCACCTAGCTTTTTCATAAGAAGAGCCTCATCTGGAATAACAGTCTACTGCTGTATAAAAAGACCCTTCGACAAGCTAGAACAGCATATTTTTCATCATTAATAGAGGCGAATAAAAACAATCCTAGGTTTCTTTTTAGTACAGTTGCCAAACTTACACAGAGTCATAGCTCTGTTGAGCAAACTATTCCCCCAGCTCTTAGCAGTGATGATTTTATGAGATTCTTCATAAATAAAATAAATTTTATTAAAAATAAAATCATTGGCACCCTCCCAAACATGATTACTTCTTCCTCAGTAAATGAGTCAGTATCGGAAAGAACTGTAGAACCTCAGTATTGCTTAGGCTGTTTTGATTCAGTCGAGCTTTCAGAATTATCAAAAATATTAGCCTCATCTAAATCTTCAACTTGTATTTTGGACCCAATCTCAACCAAATTATTTAAAGAAGTGTTCCATTTGGTTCCTGGCCCCATTTTGGATATGATGAATCTATCCTTAGTAAACGGATACGTACCACAGGAATTTAACATAGCTGTAATTAAACCTTTACTCAAGAAACCTTCCCTTGATCAAGATGACTTAGTGAATTACAGACCTATATCTAACCTTCCTTTCTTATCCAAAGTCCTTGAGAAAATAGTTGCTAATCAAGTCTGTGAACATCTAAACAGTAACGAGCTGTTTGAAGAGTTTCAGTCAGGTTTTAGAGCTCATCATAGCACTGAAACAGCACTGGTGAAGGTTACTAATGATATTCTCATGGCCTCAGATAATGGACTGGTGTCTGTTCTGGTTTTGTTAGATCTCAGTGCTGCTTTTGACACAGTCGATCATAATATTCTCTTAGAAAGGCTTGAACATGTTGCAGGGATTAAAGGAACAGCACTAGGCTGGTTTAAATCATATTTGTCTGATAGATTCCAGTTTGTTCATCTAAATGATAAATCATCTTCACTCTCAAGGGTTACTTGTGGAGTTCCACAGGGTTCTGTCCTTGGACCAATTCTTTTCACCATATATATGCTTCCAATTGGTAGAATCATTAGACAGCATGGGATAAATTTCCACAGCTATGCCGATGATACACAACTATATTTATCCATAAATCCTGATGAACCCAGTCAGTTAGGTAGATTACAGGCATGTCTGGAAGACATAAAAGCATGGATGACCCTAAACTTTTTGCTTTTAAATTCTGACAAGACAGAAGTTGCTGTCTTTGGACCAGAAGTTCTTAAACAGACACTGATTAGTCAATCACTTCATCTGGATGGCATTAAATTGGCCCCCAGTAATAACGTAAAGAACCTCAGCGTTATTTTTGACCGAGACTTGACATTTAAATCCCATATTAAACAGGTTTCTAGGATTTCTTTCTTTCACCTCCGGAATATTGCTAAAATTAGAAACATCCTGTCCAGGAGTGATGCTGAGAAACTAGTCCATGCATTTGTTACCTCAAGGCTGGACTACTGTAATTCTTTACTATCAGGAAGTCCACAAAATGCCATTAAAAGCCTTCAGTTGATCCAAAATGCGGCAGCAAGAGTTCTGATGAATATTAAAAAGAGAGATCACATTTCTCCTGTTTTAGCTTCCCTTCATTGGCTCCCTGTTAAATCCAGAATAGAATTTAAGATCCTTCTTCTTACATACAAAGCCCTTAATAATCAAGCTCCATCATACATCAGAGATCTAATTGTTCCATATGTTCCTAAAAGAGCACTTCGCTCTCAGACTGCAGGTTTACTTGTAATTCCTAGGATTTCTAAAAGTAGAATGGGAGGCAGATCTTTTAGTTATCAGGCTCCTCTCCTGTGGATCCAGCTCCCAGCTTTAGTTCGTGAGGCAGACACTCTGTTTACTTTTAAGGCCAGGCTTGAAACTTTCCTTTTTGATAAAGCTTATAGTTAGAGTGGCTTAGGTCATCCTGAGCTATCTCTGTAGTTATGCTGCTATAGGCTTAGACTGCTGGAGGACAGACTTACCAATTTTCTTCACTCTGCTACTTCCTTTTCTCCTACGACTCTCCAGTTGTATTACAGTACATTCTGTTATTTCGACTGTTAACTTTGTTTTCTCTCAGTGTTTTTCTCCCCATCGAAGATATACCTGGTCTGGTATCCTGCTTGGCTGCAATGCCCTGTTGGACGGGGGGCATCGACTGGGATGATCCTCTCAGTAACTGAACATCCACTGTGTCCTGTAATCAACTTTTTACTTTCTGTAACATAGAAAGTTCTCTTATATCGGATCTTCTGTTCCTTCTGTGTTCTGCTCTGTCTTCTCAAACCCCCAGACGGTCGTGGCAGATGGCCGCTCCTACTGAGCCTGGTTCTGTTGGAGGTTTCTTCCTGTTAAAGGGGAGTTTTTCCTCTCCACTGTCGCTACATGCTTGCTCAGTATGAGGGATTGCTGAAGGATTGCTGTGGTTGGAAATCTGCCCAACCTCACGCCAATGACTGACGCAATCTGCTGGGATTCCTTAAATAGGAAACTTTTTAACTGATTGGAATGTTTGTATAATTGTATTGAAATGACTTCTTGTTAAGTGCCTTGAGATGACATCTGTTGTGAATTGGCGCTATATAAATAAACTGAATTGAATTGAATTGAAATATCATTTAAACAGGATTTTCACCATATTCCTGTAAAACTAGTTCTTATTTGAGGGCATTCATCCTGCTTGATTTCACCTCCACCAGGCCAGGACTATAATTCAGTTAATGTTAACTTGACTCATACTTTAAAGCATTTGATCATGAATAGAAAATGAATAGATGCTTTTCCTTTTACATAATAATAATAATGTTGTCTAAGAGAATGTTGGGAGCAACAACACCATGAAGTCCAAAGAACACACCAGACAGGTCAGGGATAAAGTTACTGAGAAATTTAAAGCAGGCTTAGGCTACAAAAAGATTTCCCAAGCCTTGAACATCCCACGGAGCGCTGTTCAAGTGATCATTCAGAAATGGAAGGAGTATGGCACAACTGTAAACCTACCTAAACTCACAGGCCGAACAAGGAGAGCGCTGATCAGAAATGCAGCCAAGAGGCCCATGGTGACTCTGGATGAGCTGCAGAGATCTACAGCTCAGGTAGAGGAATCTGTCCATAGGACAACTATTAGTCGTGCACTGCACAAAGTTGGCCTTTATGGAAGAGTAGGGAGAAGAAAGCCATTGTTAAAAGAAAACCATAAGAAGTCCCGTTTGCAGTTCGCCACAAGCCATGTGGGGGACACAGCAAACATGTGGAAGAAGGTGCTCTGGTCAGATGAGACCAAAATGGAACTTTTTGGCCAAAATGCAAAACGCTATGTGTGGCGGAAAACTAACACTGCACATCACTCTGAACACACCATCCCCACTGTCAAATATGGTGGTGGGAGCATCATGCTCTGGGGGTGCTTCTCTTCAGCAGGGACAGGGAAGCTGGTCAGAGTTGATGGGAAGATGGATGGAGCCAAATACAGGGCAATCTTGGAAGAAAACCTCTTGGAGTCTGCAAAAGACTTGAGACTGGGGCGGAGGTTCACCTTCCAGCAGGACAACGACCCTAAACATAAAGCCAGGGCAACAATGGAATGGTTTAAAACAAAACATATCCATGTGTTAGAATGGCCCAGTCAAAGTCCAGATCTAAATCCAATCCAGAATCTGTGGCAAGATCTGAAACCTGCTGTTCACAAACGCTGTCCATCTAATCTGACTGAGCTGGAGCTGTTTTGCAAAGAAGAATGGGCAAGAATTTCAGTCTCTAGATGTGCAAAGCTGGTAGAGACATACCCTAAAAGACTGGCAGCTGGAATTGCAGCAAAAGGTGGTTCTACAAAGTATTGATTCAGGGGGCTGAATAATTACGCACACCCCACTTTTCAGTTATTTATTTCTAAAAAATGTTTGGAATCATGTATGATTTTTGTTCCACTTCTCACGTGTTCACCACTTTGTATTGGTCTTTCACGTGGAATTCCAATAAAATTGATTCATGTTTGTGGCTGTAATGTGACAAAATGTGGAAAAGTTCAAGGGGGCCGAATACTTTTGCAAGCCACTGTATCAGCCATAACCGCAATATTAATATCAACTATCGGTATTGGAGCAAATTTTTAGATTGGTGCATTCAAAGGTGTCAGCTTGTTTTTTAAATAGCTGGGAACAATAAATACAATTTCATGGGACAGGGGAGGAAGTTTCTTTAAATCGGGCGGGTTGCGAGTGAGAAAATATAATTGTTTTAATCTTTTGTTTAAGTCTCCCAAAGAGGATTGTGTTGATATATTGTCTTGGTGGAAAGACCATGAGAGAAAATGTCCCAACGTTGCGCTGATGGATGAAAATTCTCGCTATCTAGGCATCTTGTGCTGCCAGAGAGAGACTTTTCTGTGGCTGGTTTTGCGATTCAGGAACCGAGAACACAGTTAAAGCCAGTGACTGTAATAAACCAACGCATTAACAGAGAGAACATGCAAACTCCATGCAGAAAGACCCCAGGCTGGGATTTGAACCCAGGACCTTCTTGCTGCAAGGCAACTGTGCTACCACTGTTCGGCCCTTAATCAAAGTATTTTTTTTTCATATAATATTCAAGTTAAAAAGCATGATCTACAGCTCACTCATATTTAGGCCTGATGCTGATATAAATGAGCAGCAGCTGTTCCCCCTTTGTGCAACAATCTACCTCTAAAAGCATCCTACACTCAGTAATAGGAGAAATGAAAATATGTATTTTTTTCTCTAACAATGTAACGATAAATAATAAAATGACAATTAAAGACTGATTTATTCTGAAATAATTGAAAGTCAAAACAAGAGTAATGATTTATGTTTTATTGTTTTCGAAAAATGAAACTTGAGCTACTAAACAAGTAACAGAGATTCTGAAGATTAAGTCAAACAGATTTTAAAGCAAATGATCTGTAGCAGAATAAAACACTAGAAAATCCATGAATCAGCTCAGAACTGGGAACACTGGTCTCTCCTCAGTGTCTCTGTGACTGCAGTCTGGGAGCTCTGGGTGGCCTCACAGGTCACAGAGCCCACCTTCCTCCACTGGTCTGCAGAGAGCCTCAGGGTGCTGCTCCAGCTGTAGAGGCCATCGTTCTGCATCACTCCACGGCTCCTGCTCTGCTCCAAGCTGCTGCTGCTGCCGTCCACCTTCCAGGACAGACTCCAGTCTGAGGGGAAGCCCTTGTTGGCCAGACACATGAGGGTGGCCTTCCCCTGCTGCAGCTCCTCACTGGAGGGGGGCAGCACTGTCAGGGTGGGACGGGTGTTACCTAGGAGACACCAATCAGGTTAGAGGACAGGAACCATGAAGGCATCAAATCAACGACACCAGGAAAGTTTCACTATGAGAAAGTTGAGTTTCTTTATTAAATCGTTTCTGCCAGATGTTTTTCTCCTCCAACAGTTATTGAGACACATTGTTTCACTTTCCTTTAACAAGCCTCTCATTCATATCAGCACAGAGAGAAACATTATAGATTTAGATTGAATGAGTCAACAAAGAATTGATCAAGAATCATTGTAACTTGTAGCTAAAATACGTCTAATATGCATTATAGAAATCATCATAACAGATTTACACATTACCAAATTACATTGTGCTTCATCTGTTTTCCAAACTTACAGTTTTAAGTATATTCACAGATTCTAACATGAGGATTTGAGTTGATCTGCAGTATTATTAATTGTGACATTTAAAAGTGTTACTTCTTACAATGAAACCTTTCTCTTCTTCAGAAATTAAAACTTTTGATCTAAAGTAAAATGACAGCAAAATAAAACATTTAATATAGTAAAAAACTTACTTCCAACATCCAGTCTGGTTCCTCCACCGAACGTGTACCACAGTGATACAAACTGATGGAGCCGTCGTACAAAAACCTCTGACTGTAGAGACACGGCTCTCTGACTCTGACACAAACATATTTACTAAAACATTTGTTGTTTGTGGAATATTATTAAGTGGTATGAAAATAAAGCAACAGAACCAGCTGTCTATATTGTAAAATTATAGATTTTAAATCTAAATATATAAAAGTTATTTTTTTAATAGAAAATATTGCATACATTTTTAAAATTACACGAAAACATTAAATAAGATATTTTAAAAATTCTTACATACAGCTGGATCTGAATAAAGTGAAACAATATTAAATGTATTGTTTTTTTATTTGCAGTAGCCTAACTCAGTTCACTCGGATAAACACATTCTATGGATTAATCAGACACACAGATTGATGTTTTTAAGCCTTTTTTCTGTTTATTGTTATGGTTTTTCACATAATGTTAATGAAAATATGACATTTAATTTAGCAGACAATTAGAATGTTACATCAGACTAACAAACAAAGCAACTTAACCACAGAAATGTGAATTTAATTAAATATTTTAAATCCTTGCTGAAAAGTTTAGTTTCAAAACAAATCTGACAAAAAGAAAATTTTACATATTTCAATTTACTTATATGTGTAAGCGGTTGCAATGTACACAAAAGTGCAAAATGCCTAAAATATATGATGACACATGAAGGTGATTAATTAATTGATTAGTAATATCATCACACAGATCCAGAATCCCTGATGGAGTCATTCAGAACATTTCCATAGAGAACCACTTTGCATCAGCAGCACCATGCTCCAGTGCTCTGGGAGAGTTTATAGTCCTGAGAGTTGAACACTGGATGACTGACAGCTGTCCTTCATCACAACAGAAGACACAGAAATCCTCCTCATCAAAAACATGACTTTGATCTGCATTGTCCTCATCTGGACTCTCCTCTGCTGCTGCTTCACAGGTAAAGTCCAGAGAATCCAACTCCTCTCCTCTATGAACATCTGTCCCTCTGAAATGAAGCCGACTAAACCATGAAGCTGCTTTATGTTTTTGTCTCTGTGTCCTCAGAGTCCAGAGGTCAGGTCACAGTGACTCAGCCTGCAGCAGAGAGAGCTGATCTGGGAGGATCTGTCAGCATCAGATGTAGAACCAGTCAGAATGTTTATAGCAACAACTTTTTAGCCTGGTACCAACAGAAAGATGGACAAACTCCTAAGCTCCTCATTTATCTTGCTAGCACTCGAGCATCAGGGACTCCAAGTCGTTTTATAGGCAGTGGATCAAACTCTGACTTCACTCTGACCATCAGTGGAGTTCAGGCTGAAGATGCTGCAGTTTACTACTGTCAGAGTGCTCACTATATCAATAGTCTCTGGGTGTTCACACAGTGAAAAACCGTCGTACAAAAACCTCCCTCAGTCAGACTGAACTGAAACTCCAGCTTGATGCTTCAGCAGGCACTGATACAGCTTTAAGCATCAGATGCAGAACCAGTCAAAATTTTCATCAAAGGTCCTTCAATGATCAATTCTGGTTTTAAGAGAGATGGAGAGCCAGGGCCGGATTATGATAGCAGAGGCCCCTGGGCACAAAGTGTTTAAAGGGCCCCCACACCACCAAAAAAAGTAATATCATTTAAACAGGATTTTTACCAGTGGTTTCTTCCTGTGGTCGGTGATCATGTGATCCAGTCTGGAGTGGAGAGTTTTTCTCCACTTGGGAAATGACAGCACAGCAGATGTTAGTAAGGGCGCACTTTACCGCCCAAACCCCGCCACGGGATGAAGCTGGATATCTGGTCGCCTGATTATAAAAAGCAGCAGCTCCACCATCGATAATAACAGGGCGAGTATCTTCATTAACTGTCCCCCACAATGCTGCGTTACACACCGGATAAACCCAGTCTGAGCTGCCGCTGCTACAGCTAGCCTCAGGCTGTGTTGTGTAGCTAACGGCAGCTTCCTCCTAACAGGTTGGCCAAATGGCGCACCATCATCCACCATGTCTTCTTTTTCCTGATTTTCCTCCTTATGTTTTACAAAGAACCTGTCAACAGATGACAGACTTCTTAATAAACACGTCTTCTTCTCATTTTTCTCTCTTTCATTTATAAAAACCGCCTTTTTTCACTCATTTCGATTCTCTTACTACTCCCACTGTCTGGTGACGGTCAGTGGAGCCAAAGCGCTATATGCTGGGGTAGGGGCGGGGCATGTTGCCATGGTTTCCACAGTTGCGCCTTAGGAACTATGTAACTCTGTTAAAGTAAAGTAACATAGTGTGGATCTTATGGGTTATCTCCACCAGCCTATCTCTGCCATATTTGAAATTTGAAGACTGTTTTTTCTTCCTTAAACTGCCTGTGCCCATAAGGCCCTTTGGATAATCTTGTAGAGATCCTACAAAATTAATAATGACGTTTTAAGGTCAACAAGCATCTGTGGTTCCAGATCCCTGTTCAGGCGCATTATCACATTAGACTATATAGACCCTGCAAGAGAAGTAAAGGCTAAAGATGCAGCAGTGTATTACTGAATGGGCAGTTATCCACAGTGCTTTAAGTGGAAAGAAATAAGTGTTGGTACTCCCTTTAATGACCTGCTGTCAGTCTGTGATACAAATATGGGACACAAACATGGGTGATATTTATGTACATATAGATCAATCTATATGTAATCTATCAATCTAGCCAAATGTAAATGTTGACATGAAAAATCTAAATTCTAGATTCTAAAGTCTAAATATTTCAGATGCTATGCAGTTGATACAAAAACCTCTGGTATGTCGGAAACTATTGTGGCTCCTGTACTCTGGTAATAACCAGTGTTGGGTATAGTTACTTTGGAAAGTAGTTAATTAGGTTACAGCGTTACCATCAATTAAAAGTAATCAGTTACGTTACAGCGGTATCCATCATAAAAGCAACGCGTTAGAGTACTTATGCATTACCAAGAATTAAAAGCCAGTTCGCAGCGCCTCGCACATGATGCAACTTAATTGACAGACACAGCCTCCTTTAAATGCAGCGAGAAGCAGTGACGGCTGGTGAAAAATATTCTTGGTGGGGCTGTGCTTTTTTTTTCTTTTTTTAAATCAAACTTGTGCTTTCTGAGCTTTGTGCACAACTCCACTATTTCCTGAACTAAGTACAGTTCTTTTATTTCCTGTCTTACATCATTGGACAAACTGATTAATCCAGGTGTGTCTGACCATTGTTGTTGTGACTACTGAGGTCAGACACACCTGGATTGATCAGTTTGTCCAATACAGACAGGAAATAAAAGGGCTGTACTTAGTTCAGGAAGTAGTGGAGCTGTGCATATAGCTTATCAAGTCATTTTCAATAATCATCCCAAAACAATTGAACATATACGGCTGGATACCAGTACTCTGTGAAATACTGATTATTTTAATGCCAATATTAACAACTTGAGGCCTTCTTGTACTAAACATAAATACAATATTGCACAAACAAGTTTAGAACCAAACTGGAAACAAATAACTTATTAGGTTTACACAAAAATTGTACACACAAAGCTGTTAACTCTTACAGTAGCGCCCCCTTGTGGCAGAGAAATCACACCGCCAATGTCACCAACAGATATCTTGCCCGTCCTCACACCAGCCTTGGGGCGATTTCTCTATCGCCCTTCATGCGTCCGAATCAACGACGCTGATTGGATAAATTCCTGTTGCTATGTGCGAATTTCTTGTCAGTGATTGGCGGCTGCTGCACTGCTTGGGGAGATCTTTCTGTCACCCCAGCCGCAACAGAGGGAGCTTTTCCTCCGAAAATGATATATATTTTACTTTTATATATGATACTTTGTTACAAATTTAAACACACAATTAACTTAGGATATGTGATTATTGTAAAAAAATAAAATAAAATCTAAATCTAAAAAACTTGGGAAACACTGGGGGTGGCGGCGCCCTGTCGCCCTCTATTAGTGACGATGAATAACGTCAGTCATCCAACTAAATTAACTCTGCAGGATAACAACAGGAAGGACAGCCAGCAACAGGCTATTCCACATAATGTTTAATTAATTTATTTTTTTTTTTCACAGAACATATGAATCGAAAACACTTATCCAGCCCAGGTAGCCTGATAGAGTGGTCTTTGGATACATGATGTTTTAAATTTGAAGTGGAATTTTTTGCGGCCGACAGAAACTTTTCCCAAAAGCAGAGTGTGTATTTTACCGTTATATTCTTTTCTCTTTCGTCGACGAAATTAAAATAATGTCCGTTCTTCCACGAAGCTGTGCTACTGCTCTCTGCCGTCTTGCCAGGAGTTCAAAAACACTCACACACACACACAGGGTCAGGAGGAGCAGAGCACAGATGAATCACAGCGCTTCGGCTCCGCTGATACAGCAGCAGGTGGCATAGTTCCTTTCACTTCACTACGACAACAAAAGCACTTGAACATAGCAATGAGAATTTCCACTTCACAAGTGGAATGTATCATCTTTCCCATACCACATGAAGGCAGCAGTACAGCAAGCTTTATGCGTATAAACAATAGTTTTATTTTGAGGCGATTTTTATTATAAACAAATAGAAGCTGTAAACTGTTGGGAAGTCTAAGCAGGGTATAGACTGCTGAGGAAAAGTCCCGGTACTCATCAACACATGCTGGAAAAACGTTCCGGTACTCAGCGCACGCTGGAAATAAGTCCCGGTGTACGCTGAGGAGTAAAATTTAGAAGTGCCGGTACTGCGTACCCTTGCGTACCGGCCCACTTAAAGCACTGCTTATCCATCATCAGCCCCTTCTTACACACAGTGAAATATTGTGATACAAAAACCCCCAGTGAGAAACGAAGCAAATTGCTATAGGCCTGATTTCTGGAAGACATAAAACACACACGCAATAAAAGACTCTAGTGGCAGAATAAAGTATTCAGAAAATGAAGTAAAAATATGCTATGTGTGATCAATGGCTGTCCAGACTTTTAAATCCAAAGACACACCAGCAGCACTGATTATCTATATTTAAAGCCTTTTGGTTATAATCCCAATTTACTTTGGTCAGGAATTTCTGATGGTTTCAGCAGACGTCAGTCTGGAACTGATTTCACTCTGACCATTAGCAGAGTTCAGACTTAAGGTGTCAGCAGGAGAACAGCTTCCTGTTGACAGTTGGTGATCCAGACCCTGACCATTTAGAATAAAAAACTCATTAAACTAATAAAATCAGAAGCAACATGTTTACATAGCAACAAATCAGTTTAGAGGTATGTTTACCCTGAATATTGTGGTAATTAGCATACATCTCACAGGACTGAAGAGGAAACATGATGACATGCAGAGCAGATCTCCATGTGACTGACTCTGTGTGTTTGCATATGTGTCCTGCCTCTCTGCTCCCAGCTGTTAAGAGGTCAGAGTTGATCAGTGGCTGTCCAGGCCTTTCAGAGCCACTGATACACCAGCAGCACCATGATGATGTTACTGACTCTACAGCTGACCATCCTGGGGCTCCTTGTTCAGGGTGACAATTTAAACTCTATTTCAGGGTTGAACACTTACATGATTGATCCATTTAGAGTAACTTAATACATTCTTCAAGAGCAGAACCTCTTGTTTTATAGTTCTTATTTTTATTTATTTATTTTTACAAAATTGGTGTTACCTTTTTTCCTTTATTTATTTATTTTCTAGGTTCATCAGCAGATATCGTCCTGACTCAGACTCCAGGATCTCAGGCTGTTGTTCCAGGACAGACTGTCTCCATCAGATGTCAAACCAGTTCCAGTGTTGGCAGCTGGCTCAGCTGGTACCTTCAGAAGGACAGTCAGTCTCCCAAACTTTTAATCTATTACGCTTCATCTCGTCAGTCTGGGATTCCAGGTCGTTTTAGTGGAAGTGGCTCTGGAACTGATTTCACTCTAACAATCAGTGGAGTTCAGGCTGAAGACGGAGGAGTTTATTACTGTCAGCAGTTTAGCAGCCGGCCGTTCACACAGTGATACAACGTCGTACAAAAACCTCTCAGCTGGAGAGGAACTGATCCACAGCTGCTGTTAGACAGAAACTGTTTAACTGGGTGATGGCTTCTTAAAGTACACAATCACAACACTTTAAATATATTATATTTATAAATAAAATAAAACAAGTAAAAAGTTTATTATCCCTGCAGCGCCGATGTTCCAAACTACTGTGCACCTAATAACACAAAACAAATTTCTACTCTCAGAGCCGAGGAATTATTTATTTTAAATGTTGCTTAAAAATTTTTTTATATTGCTTTTTAAAGATCCATAACTTAATTTTCATGGAATTAAAGAGGAAAACATTCAAATATGACAGCCCTTTGACAAAACTGAATAATTGTACTTCTTAAATAATAAATAATGCCCCATTTGAAACAGTCAGACACTTGATTAGCTCTTCCCTAACTAGACTCTCTCAGAGAGTTATTTATGATAGAATATAGTTAGAGAGATAATCTTGATTGATAAATACGAGTAGAACAAATCTACTTATATGACTCCATAATATATGAAAACAGAGAGTTATTTATGATTTGCAGCAAGGCAAAATGTACTTCCTGTGTAATACAAAAAGTCATTCATCATTTCTGACTTCCTGATCTTAGATCAGTAACTATGCCAAAAACAAAAACATGCATCACTGAAGAGAAGATTTTTGTTGGTATTTTTTTTTCTAATGGACTCATTTTTTAAAATTTAAGTAATCACATTTCTTACATTTGAAAAAAAAAGAAACATTGTGGCAGTTCTCTTAGCTGTACAACAATCTAAAAAAGACATTTCTGCATCATACTTGGAGACCCACTTATGTAAACTCTTTTTCCACTGACAGTAACGTCTTCTCTGGTATTATTGAAGGAAAAAACATCCAAATCAAATAGAGACCTCCTTTTGTGATTCAAATCTCAGCCAGCCTCTAAAGAGAATAAAAGAAAAAAAAGGCCAATATTTAATGCCACCTCATGCAGCTCTCTCATCTATATTTGTCCTGTCAACTCCCAGCATGAAGAAATCAGCTCAGCAGTTTTTTTTATCTTCCTTTAAAAAAAATAGTTTAATGCATCTTTAATCATCCATTAATGACAATATATCTCAAATGTTTACTCTCTCACAACCAACATTTGACAGCTTTTTATTTCTGTTAATTCAAACACTGAGGGAAATGTATCAAACACTTGATTGGATTTCGCTCTTGATAGTTAGAAACCCAAGTCAAGATGACATCAACTCTTACATCTTAATCTTTATATTTAAATTATAAATATATAACATATTTATAAAACATATTTAATATATATAAAATATAAATGGAGCATTGAAGGTCTCTGTATTTAATAATAAATCATACCCACAAATATGATTTTTATTTAAGATTTAATGTTTTCCCAAAACTGATGTTGAAACCTTTTGTAAACTATGAAAATGCTTAAACATTTATTATTTCTAATTTGTAATATACACCTAGGAATCTATGATAGCAATGATGATTAAGCAATATGATGCTTCTGATGTAAGAAATCTAAATAAAAAAACAAAGAGCTGCATCAGGTAGAGAATTTCAAAAAAACATTTTTAAAATCTAAGAATTGATGTTTTTTCTTTCTTCACCATCAAAACAAAAATCACTTTCCACCAAATAAATTTGTTAAAAGTTCACACGTAATTATAACACTTGTGTTTTTGATTTTCACTGGCTGGTGATCTGTAAAGTAAATTTCTTTGTAGTTTGACAAATTTAATTTTCCTGATATTTTGCCCCATATAGTTTATTGCTCTTTCATACAAAATTAACAAGGTTTGCTCTCCTGATCAGTTAAAACTATCATTTAATATTTGAGCAGATTACAGTTCTTCCTCTGATGATAAAATGTACAACTTTAGATGGAGCTCAATAGACTATATTGTTACTGCACTGAGATGTTTTGTCTTTCTGCCCATGTTAATGTGCTGTCTGCTGATGTGCCAGTTAAAGACATAAACATATTGCTGTTTAGATTTTGTTAATTTTAAATTAATTGGGACATCTTAATAAAAGTCTCAATAAAACCATAAATTCTTTTAAATAAAATGTCTTTATTTTGTAAATTTAAGCCAAAGTGTTACTGGACAGATGACAGAGAAGCAAACAGCAATAGAAACATCAGTCAAAATGTAAGTAAAAGATAACTCCCAGAGAGTGATGTCAGAACTGGGAACACTGGTCTCTCCTCAGTGTCTCTGTGACTGCAGTCTGGGAGCTCTGGGTGGCCTCACAGGTCACAGAGCCCACCTTCCTCCACTGGTCTGCAGAGAGCCTCAGGGTGCTGCTCCAGCTGTAGAGGCCATCGTTCTGCATCACTCCACGGCTCCTGCTCTGCTCCAAGCTGCTGCTGCTGCCGTCCACCTTCCAGGACAGACTCCAGTCTGAGGGGAAGCCCTTGTTGGCCAGACACATGAGGGTGGCCTTCCCCTGCTGCAGCTCCTCACTGGAGGGGGGCAGCACTGTCAGGGTGGGACGGGTGTTACCTAGGAGACACCAATCAGGTTAGAGGACAGGAACCATGAAGGCATTAAAGAAGTGACACCAGGAAAGCTTCACTATGAGAAAGTTGAGTTTCTTTCAGCACTAATATAGTTACCAAAGAATTACATTTGAAAAATATCAATCCAGGTTTAAATTTAGAGATTTAGAGAGAATTTGGCAGATACTGTGACATGGTTACGGTTAGAGAGGGATTTTCTATAATAGGAAGTTCTGCCAGATGTTTTCATGCTCCACTCGTCACTCATCAACACACCGTTTAATTTCCCTTTCAGAGTCTCTGATCAGCACGAATAAGGTCACCAAAGAATTGCATTTGAAAAATTTCAGATTAGTTAAAAATTAAAATAAGAAAATAATAATAAAAAAATCTTTAGAATCTCATATTTACATGGAACATCACTTTTTTTAAAAGATGTTTTTAAAATGTAGGTTTGATGGAAAAAAAACTGTTAAATGTGAAATACTAAATCTGAAAGGAAGTTTTTCCTGGCTGCTTTCAACAGCAGATTAAGACTGATTTTATTCTACCACCAACAGCTTTGGTTTTGTTCATGTTCTGATTTGTTGCTGGCAGTGAAGAATTAAGGTAAAAAGTAATATCATTAACAAAAAAATCCAACCTGCAATCATGAAAATTATTTTAGAATCAATATAACATGAACATAAAATAATAGATATTTGACTTCAGCTTCAATCTGCTTTGTATAAGAAAGATACGATCACAAAGTTATAATTTTCTAATTTCTAAATAAATCCAGAAATGTGCTTTTAAAGATTCCAAGATATTTTTAACATTTGTATTTAGCAGGAAGTAAGCTTACTTCCAACATCCAGTCTGGTTTCTCCAACAAAAGTCCACCAAAGTGATACAAACTCACTGAGGCGCCGTACAAAAACCTCCGACTGTAGAGAGACACGGCTCTCTGACTTGGTCTGACTAAACTAAACCTACAAACCAAGATTACATTACAAGGTCAACCCAATCATTACTAAGTTACATTATATCATTACAAGTTACTAATCATTGGATTAGTAACTTTAGTAATTAGTAATTTGCAATTTTAAGAAGTACTTTCTGTATTTTACAAAATGTCTTTGCAAAATATTAAATAATGCATTTGTTCCCATTTTCAAAATGTCAAGCAGAATTACAATAATAGAATAAAATCATCAAAAGAGCAGCTTCATCTTTGACTTACTTCCAACATCCAGTCTGGTTCCTCCACCGAACGTGTACCACAGTGATACAAACTCATTGAGCCGTCGTACAAAAACCTCTGACTGTAGAGAGACACGGCTCTCTGACTCTGATCACAAACAACTGAGATAAAACTGTTTTTGTACATATTTCTCACGTAAAGCCAAACCTGAGCACTAAACCAAAACTTTTTTCTTAGCTTTATCAGAGCTTAATTGCTAAAGTAGATACTGTAATTGTAATTCTGTCCTCTTAGGTGTCTTTTAAAGCTCAGAGAATAGACTTCAAAATACCTTTAGTAGTTTATAAATCAGTGAATGGCCTGACGCTAAAGTATCTTGAAGATCTACTGTTACTATACCAACCCCCCCAGAACACTCAGGTCCTCTAATTCCAGTCGACTCAACATCCCTAGAATCAGAACCAAACATGGAGAAGCAGCTTTCAGTTTCTATGCTCCTCTAATCTGGAACAAACTTCCAGACAACTGCAGAGTTCTTTTAAATCATAGCTAAAATTGTATCCGTTTAGAGTTTAGAGTAATGTTTTCATGTATGAACTGTTTTGTGTGTGCTTCATGCTTTATGGCTGTTTTTACTTTATCCTAAATTCATGTAATGTTTATACGTATCATATGCTCTGTGTGTTTTTTATGCTTTGTTTTTGTTTTTTACTTTATCCCCTAATCATGTAAAGCACCTTGAATTATCTTGTTGTTGAAAGTTTGCTATAGAAATAAAATGGCCTTGGCTTAAATCAAAGCCCTGGTCTCAAACATCAACTTTTGTACAACAAAACATGTTTTATTCATTTTTTAAGAAAAGTCAATTAATCACTGTCTGATGTGATTCAATAAGGAATAACTCACAAATAAAGGTTTTGTCTAGTTTCAAAAGTTTAGGATATTAAATTGATGAACTCAGATTGTAATGGAAGACATTCGCTAACCCAACATAAAACCAAAACTCTTTACTGGATTTATAGAAAGGAGTTTTTCAGTTTCTTTTCATGTAAAATAGAATTGAATGCATTTGACCTTTTTGCTTGTTATTGACTGTGGAGATGTGCTGTATTTGAATGCATCTGTTTGTTGTTTTTAAATATGTTTTATACTGGAACACTGATATTTATGACTACAGTGGAGTCCTGCATATTTGTGATTCATTATTTGTAGATTTTCCTACTTTTCTGTGGAACGTGACTGTTATTTGTGGAAAATCTGCCTAATCACTGATTATTTCTTTGCTGCACATATCTAAAACATTTAAAGGAAAATTCAGCTTGGGAAGCAGAAATACCAAGGTTCAATGCTACTTGATACGCTATTAACTGTTGCTGTTAAAGCAGCCAATCCAGGACCAAAAAATAGGAGACAAAATATGGAGAACAAGAAGTTTCTAAAAGATAAAAAGATTTAACATCCTCATTTAGATTTGTTGTAAAGATCAAAAGTCGTAAGAAAAATCTGAACTCACTATGACATTCTATCTATTTATTTGTAATAGTTGGACATGTAAATATTTATTGTAATTTTGAGAATTATTGAGGAATTTAAGTAAAGTACATAGACAACAAAATCTGAATTATATACATTTATATTTTCTATTAAATGTAAAAAAAAAAACACAATTTCTATGGAAGAATAAATTAACACAGCCCCAAATTTATTACCACCTAAAATAACATTCACATGCATGTAATAAAAACATTGTTCATTGTTTGAAGTAGGTTTGCTCTGTTTACATCTCACTGACTTTTTAAATGAGATTTAGATGCAAAGAGATGTCTTACACTGCAGAAGGACGATTATTAGGACCCCCACAGCTTATGAGTCAGAAAATAGATCTAGAAAAGTCTCAAAATTAGATTTAGTTAGCAGTTCCATTGTAAGGAAAAGAGTCAACCGGTGGAGAAATTTGAAATCAACTGCCTACATATGCAGATTAGGCTTTACATCAAGTTCACCTCCAAAGAAGACCAGAAGATGCTAAAACAAGTCTCCCAAAAAACTAAAATGTCATCAAGGGACCTACAGCAGACTTGCTGCTGCTAATATGAAGAGACGTGCTTCAATAATAGAAAGAGACTGTACAGGTTGAACCTTTCTGGGACATATGTCAGGAGGAAATCTTTGCTCTCAAAGTAAAAAAACAACCTCTGGAATCATGTTTTTTTTGGACACACGAGTCAAAAACTAAATTATTTGGACACCAGAACATGTGACATGTTGGACTTCAGTCAGATACAGAACCTTAAAGACCTCATGACACGTATCCATTATGTGACGTCAGCGACAGAACCGCTCAGGTTGGACAGTCCGAAAACTATGCTGCCAGGCATCATGGAGGCGCTCATATTTGAAGATTCTTCCTCCAGTTCTAGCATGGAGATGGTTTTTGAGCTGGAAAATGCAGCCGGTTCTGGTGCTTCTAGAGGTGGTGGTGGCCTGAACCGTACAGGTAAGAGTCGTACACAACGACTGAGATGGATAGAAGAAAGCGGGTCAGAGAACGATGAAGCTAACATAGCAGCGGGAGAAGTGACGTCAGGGAAACACAGATTGGTAAGGATTAAAAATATCTTTTAATCGTGGCTTCTTTTCTTTTCAAATAATTAACAACATTATATAAATGAGCATAATAATTATAACGTGTAGTGATTTTAGTAGTGACCTTAAAAATAAACATTACATAATGTAAATATGCTAAATCAGTTTTAAATCTAAAAATAATAAACTAATCCAAACGTACTTATTTATAAGGTCTTAGACTGATATCGGAAAAATTAGATCATATTGTAGGCCGACATTCAAGGCAAACAACAAAGCAAGTAAGACTTCATTTCAATTCTTTATGATTATCGTAGCAATTTATTAGTTTCAGGTGAAACACGTTTGTTATTTAATTTCTTTGTCTGACTCACTAAATAAAGTTTGAATTATTTTTAATTGTAGCAATGCTGCTTTGAATATGTACCTGTCTCTTCTGGACACAAGATCTAATTGGGGGGTCAGTGGAAGTGGAGCTTGTAGGAGTAGCGATGCTGACGCTGTCAGTGTCGCGCAGTCCATGAGCGCCGTGGTGGCCCGCCGCCACACGCTGCCACACTCCTGCTGAACACTGTAGGTACAGCTGCCGGCAGCAACACACGCTTGTGTTGAACTAAACAACCCAGTGATTCCTTTATCATAACAACAGAATCAAAACAATTCAGCTCAAAATGTTCCGAACAGAGAAGAGAGGAGGGAGCCCACTTCTCACGGGTGCTTCTAACCTGTTTCACCCACTTAGACAGTAACTCTGGGTCTTTGGGAAACTTAAATAAACTGACACAGTCCTTGTGTGTATTTGAGCAAAATCCCGCAACACAACGCGAAGGCATTGCGATCACTTTTCTTTGTCAAGAACAGAAAATAACGGTCCCAGTCACAGCTGAAAAGCCGCTGTCAAATGTGTCAACAAACAGAATGCGTTCTCTCTCTAACGTCACTTCCGGCTTTATGCTCGTACAGTGCGCGGTGATACAGTACGAGTAAAATGCTAGTCACCGCAGCGTTTTTTTGCTCTCAGTAGGATTATGCAATGCGTGTCTGTAACTTTGAAATAGTCCATTGGGTTCGGATATCTTTATTATATGTTATGTTTAAAAATGTCAGCTTCGTGTCATGAGGTCTTTAAATAAATCCGGTTAGAGGATAGAAACCGTGAAGGCATCAAATAAATGACACCAGGACAGCTTCATTATGTGAAAGTTGACTTTCTCTGTTAAAATGTTTCTGCCAGATGTTTTTCTGCTTCAACAGTCACTGAAACATTGATTCACTTCTTATTAACAAACCTCACATGCATATCAGCACAGAGAGAAACATTATAATTTTAGGTTGAGTGATAGCCTATTGCAAATTATTTATGAAGAATCATCATAACTTGTAGTTGAATAATTAAACCCCATAAACTTTTTAAATTAGTTGTTATGTTTCTCTTGTGTTTGATTATTTTTGCCAGCAGAAGGCTGATCAGTCTGGCTCTCATTAAACACTGAGTTCACTATTAGTGTCTCTTGAATTACTTTTTCAAGCTTGTATGACAAACATGCTTAGAAATTTTAAATGGTGAGGCATCCCTTTCTTCTATTTTCATAAAGTCTGAATTGTGAGTTTCCCCAAATAAATTCATATTTCCTCAGTATTAGACCAAAGGGTTCTGTGTCTGTGGATAAAGACTTTCCCTCCAACCAGAAGGTTATAATAATAAATAAAAAAATAATATTAACAATACATTTTATTTTAGGGTGCCTTTCTAAAACCCAAGGTCATATAACAGAGAAAGAAAAGGGAGAATAATAACAGAAATGGAAAAATAATAAATTAAAAAGATAATTTTAAATATAAATAACAACAAATGTGAATAATCTTTGACCTAATTGAATATGTAGGAAAAGTAACAAAACCTTTCTTAAATTTTTTCACTTCAATTGAGTTTATTTATATAGTGCCAATTCACAACAGATATAAGCAAAACTTCCATATTTGATCTATTTTCTGTTTTCAACAGCGTCATCATATTGATCCCTGATGGAGTCATTCAGAACATTTCCATAGAGAACCACTTTGCATCAGCAGCACCATGCTCCAGTGCTCTGGGAGAGTTTATAGTCCTGAGAGTTGAACACTGGATGACTGACAGCTGTCCTTCATCACAACAGAAGACACAGAAATCCTCCTCATCAAAAACATGACTTTGATCTGCATTGTCCTCATCTGGACTCTCCTCTGCTGCTGCTTCACAGGTAAAGTCCAGAGAATCCAACTCCTCTCCTCTATGAACATCTGTCCCTCTGAAATGAAGCTGGGACATTCACAAAGCTGTTTGATGATTTTCTTTTTTACTAGAGTCCAAAATCCAACCTACAGTGACTCAGCCTGCAGCTGTGAGCTCTTCGTTGAGAGGAACCGTCAGAATTAGCTGTAGGACCAGTCACAATGTTTATGGCTCCAATCGTCTAGACTGGTACCAACAGAGGGATGGAGGGGTTCCTAAGCTGCTGCTGTACTCCACCAGCACTCGAGCTTCAGGGACTCCAAGTCGTTTTACAGGCAGTGGATCAAACTCTGACTTCACTCTGACCATCAGTGGAGTTCAGGCTGAAGATGCTGCAGTCTACTACTGTAACGGGGAGTTCCCTTCAAGCACTCACGAGTACTTCACACAGTGAAAAACAGTCATACAAAAACCTACATCAGTAAAACTGAACTGAAACTAAAGTGACTGCTGCAGCTACTGATGCCCGCAGAGACCGATACTCTTTATTGGAGGCACAGACACATAATACATTTTGTTGAGAGCTACATTTCTTGACTGATTAGATTTAAAATGTATAAAACTACTAACCTTTTTCACATAGTTTACTTATTCTTAAAATGCTGCAATGTTTAAAACCAAGAAAATATTTATGTTCATTAAAACTTGCAAACAGTACATATAACCGAGTCAAAGAATTAATGGAGCAAAGGCAAAGAGTTGTCAAATCTCCCTTTCTTCACTAGACTCTAACAACATACCCAAAACCTTAAAAAGATATAGCAGGTAAACTGTGATTTAAAAAAAAGGATTTATTTAGCACTCATGTAAAATTCACAAACCATAGTAAAATTAGAACAACAACAAAAGAACAAATGTGAATCACACCATTTCACACAGAGCCCTCTTTATTTAATCACCACTTATCAAATTTGTTCCTTTCAGCCTTAAAATGAACAGGTTAGCAAAGACTCTTTTCTAATCATCTGAAAAAAACAAAACAAATGAGAGATGTAGACTACAGACATACAGTATTTCAATATTTCACTGTCATCATTTCTCTTATGGTAACTGCTGAACCTACCCATAATATCAATATTGTCTTTGATATTTAAGTTGTGTTGTGTCAGTAAGAGGTAATATGTTAACAAAGACACTGCTCTCTGGTTTTGTTAGATCTCAGTGCTGCTTTTGACACAGTCGATCATAATATTCTCTTAGAAAGGCTTGAACATGTTGCAGGGATCAAAGGAACAGCACTAGGCTGGTTAAAATCATATTGGTCTGATAGATTCCAGTTTGTTCATCTAAATGATAAATCTTCTTCACTCTCAAGGGTTACTTGTGGAGTTCCACAGGGTTCTGTGCTTGGACCAATTCTGTTCACCATATATATGCTCCCAATTGGTAGAATAATTAGACGGCATGGGATAAATTTCAACAGCTATGCAGATGATACACAACTATATTTATCCATAAATCCTGATGAACCCAGTCAGTTAGGTAGATTACAGGCATGTCTGAAAGACATAAAAACATGGATGACCCTACACTTTTTGCTTTTAAATTCTGACAAAACCGAAGTTGCTGTCTTTGGACCAGAAGTTCTTAAACAGAAACTGATTAGTCAATCACTTCATCTGGATGGCATTAAATTGGCCCCCAGTAATAACGTAAAGAACCTCTGCGTTATTTTTGACTGAGACATGACATTTAAATCCCATAATAAACAGGTTTCTAAGATTTCTTTCTTTCACCTCCGGAATATTGCTAAAATTAGAAACATCCTGTCCAGAAGTGATGCTGAGAAACTAGTCCATGCATTTGTTACCTCAAGGCTGGACTACTGTAATTCTTTACTATCAGGCAGTCCACAAAATGCCATTAAAAGCCTTCAGTTGATCCAAAATGCGGCAGCAAGAGTTCTGATGAATATTAAAAAGAGAGATCACATTTCTCCTGTTTTAGCTTCCCTTCATTGGCTCCCTGTTAAATCCAGAATAGAATTTAAGATCCTTCTTTTTACATACAAAGCCCTTAATAATCAAGCGCCATCATACATCAGAGATCTAATTGTTCAATATGTTCCCAACAGAGCACTTCGCTCTCAGACTGCAGGTTTACTGCTGGTTCCTAGGATTTCTAAAAGTAGAATGGGAGGCAGATCTTTTAGTTATCAGGCTCCTCTCCTGTGGAACCAGCTCCCAGCTTTAGTCCGTGAGGCAGACACTCTGTTTACTTTTAAGGCCAGGCTTAAAACTTTGCTTTTTGATAAAGCTTATAGTTGGAGTGGCTTAGGTCATCCTGAGCTATCTCTGTAGTTATGGTGCTATAGGCTTAGACTGCTGGAGGACAGACTTAGCAATTTTCTTCACCCTGCTACTTCCTTTTCTCCTACTACTCTCCAGTTGTATTACAGTACATTCTGTTATTTCGACTATTAACTTTGTTTTCTCTCAGTGTTTTTCTCTCCATAGAAGATATACCTGGTCTGGTATCCTGCTTGGCTGCAATGCCCTGTTGGACGGGGGGCATCGACTGGGATGATCCTCCCAGTAACTAAACATCCACTGTGTCCTGTTATTAACTTTTTACTTTCTGTAACATAGAAAGTTCTCTCATATCAGATCTTCTGTTCCTTCTGTGTTTCTGCTCTGTCTTCTCAAACCCCCAGACGGTCGTGGCAGATGGCCGCTCCTACTGAGCCTGGTTCTGTTGGAGGTTTCTTCCTGTTAAAGGGGAGTTTTTCCTCTCCACCGTCGCTACATGCTTGATCAGTATGAGGGATTGCTGAAGGATTGCTGTGGTTGGAAAGTCTGCATCAACGGGCCCAACCTCACGCCAATGACTGACGCAATCTCCTGGGATTCCTTAAATAGGAAACTTTTTAACTGATCTGAATGTTTGTATAAATGTATTGAGATTACTTCTTGTTAAGTGCCTTGAGATGACATCTGTTGTGAATTGGCGCTATATAAATAAACTGAATTGAATTGAATTGCTCTTAGTATAACCTAATCTTTTTTTTATGTAATTCTTGTCATTTGGTATAACTTCAGGCTGATAAAGACACAAATTATAATTTGTCTTTCAACAATATTTAAGTTTAGATAGATAGATAGATAGATAGATAGATAGATAGATAGATAGATAGATAGATAGATAGATAGATAGATAGATAGATAGATAGATAGATAGATAGATAGATAGATAGATAGATAGATAGATAGATAGATAGATAGATAGATAGATAGATAGATAGATAGATAGATACTTTATTTATCCCCAAAAAGGGAAATTCCCTGATATGTCAAGTTATAACTTTTTTCTGGAAAGTTTTACTTTTTATCCAAACCTTCTCCTCTTTAGTTTCTCTCCCAAAGCTGTGGTATATCCCTGAAGGTATTAGTTTTTATTTTAATCTATATCCAAAATACTGTTTGTCACATCATATAGTCTTTAAAGCACTTAGAAATAATGTTCTCCTGTACAGAAACAAACCTGTTTAAGATCCAGTCATGGAGAAACTTAATCCTTAACCCCTTAAAAACTTAACCCCCCTCAGGGTCCCAAAAATATTTAAAAAAATTAAGTGAGAAGGGATAAAAAGTCATCCACTTTTCAGAAATTCTCTGAAAAGCTGAACCTCTTTGTTGGCTCATTGTTTGTTTTTCAGTTGCAAATCTTTCAGCATTCATATGGAAACATGATGACATGTAGAGCAGATCTCCATGTGACTGACTCTGTGTGTTTGCATATGTGTCCTGCCTCTCTGTTCCCAGCTGTTAAGAGGTCAGAGTTGATCAGTGGCTGTCCAGGCCTTTCAGAGCCACTGATACACCAGCAGCACCATGATGATGTTACTGACTCTACAGCTGACCATCCTGGGGCTCCTTGTTCAGGGTGACAATTTAAACTCTATTTCAGGATTGAACACTTACATGATTAATCCATCTAGAGTAACTTAATACATTCTTCAAGAGCAGAGCCTCTTGTTTTATAGTTCTTATTTTTATTTATTTATTTTTACAAAATTGGTGTTACCTTTTTTCCTTTATTTATTTATTTTCTAGGTTCATCAGCAGATATCGTCCTGACTCAGACTCCAGGATCTCAGGCTGTTGTTCCAGGACAGACTGTCTCCATCAGATGTAAAACCAGTTCCAGTGTTAACAGCTACCTCAGCTGGTACCTTCAGAAGGACAGTCAGTCTCCCAAACTTTTAATCTATTACGCTTCATCTCGTCAGTCTGGGATTCCAGGTCGTTTTAGTGGAAGTGGCTCTGGAACTGATTTCACTCTAACAATCAGTGGAGTTCAGGCTGAAGACGGAGGAGTTTATTACTGTCAGCAGGGTTACAGGGACCCGTTCACACAGTGATACAACGTCGTACAAAAACCTCTCAGCTTGAGAGGAACTGATCCACAGCTGCTGTTAGACAGAAACTGTTTAACTGGGTGATGGTTTCTTAAAGTACACAATCACAACACTTTAAATATATTATATTTATAAATAAAATAAAACAAGTAAAAAAGTTAATTATCCCTGCAGCACCGATGTTCCAAACTACTGTGCACCTAATAACTCCCCTCAAAAAAATATACTCTCAGAGCCAAGGAATTATTTATTTTAAATGTTACTTAAAAATATTTTTATATTGCTTTTTAAAGAACCATAATTTCATCTTCATGGAATTAAAGAGGAAAACAATCAAATATGACAGGCGTTTGGCAAAACTGAATAATTGTACTTGTTAAATAGAAAATAATGCCACTTTTGAAACAGTCAGACACTTGATTGGCTCTTCCCTAACTGGATTCTCTCAGAGAGTTATTTATGATAGAATAAAGTTAGAGAGATAATCTTGATTCATATATACGAGTAGAACAAATCTACTTATCTGACTCAAAAATATATGAAAACAGAGAGTTATTTATGATTTGCAGCAAGGCAAAATGTACTTCCTGTGTAATACAAAAAAGTCATCCATCATTTCTGTCTTCCTGATCTTAGATCAGTAACTATGGCAAAAACATTAATTACTGAAGAGAACATTTTTGTTGGTATTTCTGTTTGCTAATGGCTTCATAAAAAAAAATTAAAGTTCGCACATTTCTTACATTTGAAAAAAAGAAACATTGTGGCAGTTCTTCAGTTGTAACAAGAAGGAATCTCTTTCTAAAATAGTCAAATAAATAGTTCATGTGGTTTAGTATCAATGTGGCAAGCTCTTCAGCAACTTTTAAATATCTATAGCTACTGGCATTCCTTGGCATAAAGCAACAAAGTACTGTTTTTCTCTTAGCTGTATAGCAGTCTAAAAAAGACATTTCTGCATCATACTTGGACACCCACTTATTTAATCTCTTTTTCTACTGACAGTAATGTCTTCTCTGTTTAAGGAAAAAAAAAAATCTAAATCAAATAGAGACCACCTTTTGTGATTCAAATCTCAGCCAGCCTCTAAAGAGAATAAAAGAAAAAAAGGCCAATATTTAATGCCACCTCATGCAGCTCTCTCATCTATATTTGTCCTGTCAACTCCCAGCATAAAGAAATCAGCTCAGCAGTTTTTGTTTTTATCTTCCTCAAAAAAAAGTTTAATGCATCTTTAATCATCTATTAATGACAATATATCTTAAATGTTTACTCTCTCACAACCAACATCTGACAGCTTTTTATTTCTGTTAATTCAAACACTGAGGGAAATGTATCAAACGCTTGATTGGATTTCCCTCTTGATAGTTAGAAACCCAAGTCAAGATGACATCAACTCTTACATCTTAATCTTTATATTTAAAATATAAATATATAAAATAATTATAGCATATTTAATTTATATATAAAATATAAATGGAGCATTGAAGGTCTCTGTATTTAATAATAAATCATAACCACAAATATGATTGTTTTTTTTAAATATATTTTTTCTTCCCAAAACTGATGTTGAAACCTTTTGTAAACTATGAAGATGTTTAAACATTTAATATTTCTAATTTGTAATATACACCTAGGAATCTATGATAGCGATGATGATTAAGCAAAATGATGCTTCTGATGAAATAAATCCTAATAAAACAACAAAGAGCTGCATCAGGCAGAGAATTTCCCAAAACTGTTTTAAAATTGAAAAATTTATGTTTCTTGCTTCACCATCAAAACAAAAATCACTTTCCACCAAATATATTTGTTAAGATTTTACAACTAAATAGTGAGTTGAGGAAGGATTGGGAAGTTGATTTTCACTGGGTGGTGATCGGTAAAGTAAATTCCTTTGCAGTTTGTCTAATTTAATTTTCCTGATATTTTGCCCCATATTAACATTCTGACTTTTTGTTAATAGTTTATTGCTCTTTCATACAAAATTAACAAGGTTTTCTCTCCTCATCAGTTAAACCTGTCATTTAATATTTGAGCAGACTACAGTTCTTCCTCTGATGAGAGATAAATTGTACAACTTTAGATGGAGCTCAATAGACTATATTGTTACTGCACTGAGATGTTTTGTTTCTCTGCTCATGTTAATGTGCTGTCTGCTGATGTGCCAGTTAAAGACATGAATATATTGTTTAGATTTTGTTAATTTGAAATTAACTCAGAAATATTAATAAAAGTCTACACTTTTTTTTAAATAAAATGTCTTTATTCTGTAAATTTTAGCCAAAGTTTTACTGGACAGATGACAGAGAAGCAAACAGCGATAGAAACATCAGTCAAAATGTAAGAAAAAGATAACTCCCAGAGAGTGATGTCAGTACTGGGAACACTGGTCTCTCCTCAGTGTCTCTGTGACTGCAGTCTGGGAGCTCTGGGTGGCCTCACAGGTCACAGAGCCCACCTTCCTCCACTGGTCTGCAGAGAGCCTCAGGGTGCTGCTCCAGCTGTAGAGGCCATCGTTCTGCATCACTCCACGGCTCCTGCTCTGCTCCAAGCTGCTGCTGCTGCCGTCCACCTTCCAGGACAGACTCCAGTCTGAGGGGAAGCCCTTGTTGGCCAGACACATGAGGGTGGCCTTCCCCTGCTGCAGCTCCTCACTGGAGGGGGGCAGCACTGTCAGGGTGGGCTGGCGGTGATCCACTGCAGAGAGAAAAAAAAACAACACGTTGTAGGCTCCAGATAAGAGTGCTTAAAGTTTCACTTCCTACTCCAGGTTTTGTAACCATGGCAGCACACAGGCATCACTGCTCAACCTCTGCAACAGACAGGTTTCAGTTCCACACATATAAACTGACCTTTCTTCTTACATGTCTTCATGTGTTTCTTATTTAACTTAAAGCATTGTTAAAATTGAGAAAATAGTCTTTACATTCACATTGCTTGGTAACAAAACATAAACATGAAAAATAAAAACAGTCAAAGGAAACAAAAAAGTTTGAGAAAAGCTTTTTTATAATACAAAACATCTATAAAATGTGATTGTAGAAATATAAAATATAAGTGCCACCATTTTAGTTAATGTTTTATTTACCCTTTAACATTATTTTCTGTTTATTACTTTTCTTCCTTTTTTTCATATAAACTAGAAGAGCCTGTTTTGTCTTTTCAAAATAAGACCAGTTTTCAAGTATTAGATAAAACTCAGACATCACAGAATTTTCAATAAACAAACCAGCTGAATAAATAAAAACGAACTAAATCCAAAAAGAAATGTTTTTCTCTGATAAAAAAAACTATTTAAAAACTCTACATTACACACAGTTAATTATATTTAAGTTAGGGAACGCCTTAGTTGTACTTACAGTTAACATCCAGTCTGGTTCCTCCACCGAACGTCCACCACAGTGATAGAAACTGATGGAGCCGTCGTACAAAAACCTCTGACTTTTAGAGACACGGCTCTCTGACTCTGACACAAACAAAACATGGAGGATACAACGTTTTTAAGGAGATGAAAACATTCGGTTTTGGCACATTGCTGTGATAATTAAACCCCATAAACTTTTTTAATTAGTAGTTGTATTGTTACTTTTGTGTTTAAATTCTCTTTGCCAACAGAAGCTGATCAGCCTGGCTTTCATTAAACACTGAGATCACTATTGGTTTCTCTTAAATTACTTTCTCAAGCTTGTATGACAAACATGCTTATAGAAATTGTAAATGGTGAGGCATCCCTTTCTTCTATTTTCATAAAGTCTAAATTGTGACTTTCCCAAACAAATGTATATTTCCTCAGTATTAGACATAAGGTGACTGTGTCTGTGGATAAAGACTTTTCCCTCCAAATGAGAAGGTTATTTTAATATTAATACGTTATTTGAGGGCACCTTTCATAAACCAAAGGCGACCTTACAGAGAAGAAAAACCCGAGAAATATAATAATACATAGACAAACAATCAGTAAAACAATTAATCAAATAGCAAATCAACAGACAGAACACCAACCAAAATCAACGTCTAAAGTGAATAAGCCCAGTTATCTGTTTTTATTTACATTCAAATAAAAATGCTGTCCTGACGATTATTATTATCCATCCAATTATTCCTGCTACCTGTGCATCCATACTTTTGACTCGATCCTCCATGATGTGCTGCCCCAAACTTTCTGTCCACTTGTTTTTGTGATCACTAAGAAAATGACCAAACTGACAGATACGATCCAAATTGCCAACAAAGTTAACACTGTGTACTGATCCCAGTGGCGTCGTCAGCCGATTTTCTCAGGGCTTCAGCCACAAATGTTTTCAGTCTAGACCTGGATGTTTTAAATCTGGTGTTTCACTCACCAGGCACTGGCTCGCTGCTCTCTTAATCACACAGAACGGGTGACTGTGCTCTACTCTGATCAACATTGCAGCGCTGACTTGACTTGGTTTCAGGTTACAGTCTGTTATGGCTGCCCACAGGTATCAAAAATAAAGCGTATATTCAGCTTTTTCAAGAAAGAGACCAAAAGTAAGACATTTTCTTTGTAAAATGGAATGATTCACAAAGGCAAACTCTGGCTTATGCAAAATTTTCTTTATCTGTCCTGTTGGTAGCAAACTAGTTATCCTTAAGTACCCGGAACAAGGAAATTAATGAAATATTACTAATACAAAAGTAACAAAATCACTTTAAAACGACAGAGCCAGCAGAGTAAAAAAATAAGTACAAGAAAAAATAAAAAATCATATATAAAACAACAATGTCGGCCATAAAATTGGATTTCATTTTTTTTATTTTCTGTTGTTTTTTAAAAGTATTTTATAGCTCTGATCATTTCTTTAAATACCTCCTGCAGAACTCCACTGTATGCCCCATTTAGGAACTACTGCTTGTTGTTGAACATGTTGATTTGTTGTTGTTGTCCACTTGTTTGTATTATATTATTGTGTTAGAATATGTGTGACTTGTTTTCTGTTGGTTTGTTGCACACTTTGATTGGATTTCATAATCCTGTAGAAGGAAGCAAAGATGAGCTCCAGACAGAGAAGGAGTCGGCAGCAGAGCTGTTCCAATCAAACATGGAAATTGGTCACAATTATTTGAATAGATTTTTTGTGTGATAACCATGTAAACACGTTTGTAATACTCTTGAAACATCATGAATGGATGTAGCCTAATTGTTTACATGAGGATATTTAGTTTGTATTATTAGTTTATAATAGTCATACCTGGCCCTCTTAATTTGGACGTCATGATTTTGTAGAGGGAAGAGAGATGACATAAAGAAAAAGGAGCCTGTAGGAGCAGTAGCTGTAGCTGCATCACCAGCATCATCATTAGGCTTGTGAACTGGTAACATTTAACTATTTTATCATTGTGTTTATACATAATGAATCAGAAAGGCCTTTGTTCCAATTATCATAATTACCTATAAGGCTATTAAAATATAGATGGAAGCAACATTGAAATGGGTCAATAACAGTGCATCATTGAGAGAGACAGCTGAATGGTGTATGAATTATGGTATGTGTACTGTGTGTGTTAGCATTCTAATGCTAAATAACCAATTTTTTTGGTAGTTCACTGGTGGAAGGACAGAGATGGAAAAGCAAAGATAGACTGTCAGTTTGGTCAAATAAAGAAGAGAAAATGGAGATCAACTGAAGCAGATGAGGAAAGACTGACACCCTTTTATTTTTTTCTTCACAAAAAATATCACATTTTGTCCGGACTAAGCCCAAGTACTTCTTAAAGGCTGGAGACACCCCTGGCTGATCCAAGTAATTCATCATCACCACAGAACAGCAGGCCTCTTTCTCCTAAAGACTGACTGACAGCTACAACCCGCCTGAGCAGAACCTCCCTCCAGTACCGCGTCTCTACCTCCAGCTGTTCCAGTTTAGTTTTCCCGCTACCAGTGGCTGATGCTAGCACACTGCAATGATCAGAGCGTTCCTCATGGTCACACAAGCAACCAGTAATTAACTGGTTTTAATTTACTACAAATAACATGAAGGGAAAACAAAAGATATTATTAGCCTTCCTGTGGTCGGTGATCATGTGATCCAGTCTGGAGTGGAGAGTTTTTCTCCACTTGGGAAGTGACAGCACAGCAGATCGTTAGAAAGGGCGCACTTTACCGCCCAAACCCCGCCACGGGATAAAGCTGGATATCTGGTCTTCTGATAATAAAAAGCAGCAGCTCCACCATCGATAATAATAGCACAAATATTTTCGTTAACTGGTCGCCACAATGCTGCGTTACACACCGGATAAACCCAGTCTGAGCTGCCGCTGCTATTGCACTTGTTTCATCAGGTTTTAAAATTAATAAAGATTTTAAAAAGAACACGTTTTTTTATTTTTAATTCAGCTTGGGAAGCAGAAATACCAAGGTTCAATGCTACTTGATACGCTATTGACTGTTGCAGCCAATCCAGGACCAAAAAATAGGAGACAAAATATGGAGAACAAGAAGTTTCTAAAAGATAAAAAGATTTAACATCCTCATTTAGATTTGTTGTAAAGATCAAAAATCGTAAGAAAAATCAGAACTCACTATGACATTCTATCTATTTATTTGTAATAGTTGGACATGTAAATATTTATTGTAATTTTGAGAATTATTGAGAAATTTAAGTAAAGTACATAGACAACAAAATCTGAATTATATACATTTATATTTTCTATTAAATGTAAAAAAAAACAACACAATTTCTATGGAAGAATAAATTAACACAGCCCCAAATTTATTACCACCTAAAATAACATTCACATGCATGTAATAAAAACATTGTTCATTGTTTGAAGTAGGTTTGCTCTGTTTACATCTCACTGACTTTTTAAATGAGATTTAGATGCAAAGAGATGTCTTACACTGCAGAAGGACGATTATTAGGACCCCCACAGCTTATGAGTCAGAAAATAGATCTAGAAAAGTCTCAAAATTAGATTTAGTTAGCAGTTCCACTGTAAGGAAAAGAGTCAACCGGTGGAGAAATTTGAAATCAACTGCCTACATGTGCAGATTAGGCTTTACATCAAGTTCACCTCCAAAGAAGACCAGAAGATGCTAAAACAAGTCTCCAAAAAAACTAAAATGTCATCAAGGGACCTACAGCAGACTTGCTGCTGCTAATATGAAGAGACGTGCTTCAATAATAGAAAGAGACTGTACAGGTTGAACCTTTCTGGGACATATGTCAGGAGGAAATCTTTGCTCTCAAAGTAAAAAAAACAACCTCTGGAATCATGTTTTTTTTGGACACACGAGTCAAAAACTACATTATTTGGACACCAGAACATGTGACATGTTGGACTTCAGTCAGATACAGAACCTTAAAGACCTCATGACACGTATCCATTATGTGACGTCAGCGACAGAACCGCTCAGGTTGGACAGTCCGAAAACTATGCTGCCAGGCATCATGGAGGCGCTCATATTTGAAGATTCTTCCTTCAGTTCTAGCATGGAGATGGTTTTTGAGGTGGAAAATGCAGCCGGTTCTGGTGCTTCAAGAGGTGGTGGTGGCCTGAACCGTACAGGTACGAGTCGTACACAACGACTGAGATGGATAGAAGAAAGCGGGTCAGAGAACGATGAAGCTAACATAGCAGCGGGAGAAGTGACGTCAGGGAAACACAGATTGGTAAGGATTAAAAATACCTTTTAATCGTGGCTTCTTTTCTTTTCAAATAATTAACAACATTATATAAATGAGCATAATAATTATAACGTGTAGTGATTTTAGTAGTGACCTTAAAAATAAACATTACATAATGTAAATATGCTATATCAGTTTTAAATCTAAAAATAATAAACTAATCCAAACGTACTTATTTATAAGGTCTTAGACTGATATCGGAAAAATTAGATCATATTGTAGGCGGACATTCAAGGCAAACAACAAAGCAATTAAGACTTCATTACAATTCTTTATGAGTATCGTAGCAATTTATTAGTTTCAGGTGAAACACGTTTGTTATTTAATTTCTTTGTCAGACTCACTAAATAAAGTTTGAATTATTTTTAATTGTAGCAATACTGCTTTGAATATGTACCTGTCTCTTCTGGACACAAGATCTAATTGGGGGGTCAGTGGAAGTGGAGCTTGTAGGAGTAGCGATGCTGACGCTGTCAGTGTCACGCAGTCCATGAGCGCCGTGGTGGCCCGCCGCCACACGCTGCCACACTCCTGCTGAACACTGTAGGTACAGCTGCCGGCAGCAACACACGCTTGTGTTGAACTAAACAACCCAGTGATTCCTTTATCATAGCAACACAATCAAAACAATTCAGCTCAAAATGTTCCGAACAGAGAAGAGAGGAGGGAGCCCACTTCTCACGGGTGCGTCTAACCTGTTTCACCCACTTAGACAGTAACTCTGGGTCTTTGGGAAACTTAAATAAACTGACACAGTCCTTGTGTGTATTTGAGCAAAATCCCGCAACACAACGCGAAGGCATTGCGATCACTTTTCTTTGTCAAAAACAGAAAATAGCGGTCCCAGTCACAGCTGAAAAGCCGCTGTCAAATGTGTCAACGAACAGAATGCGTACTCTCGCTAACGTCACTTCCGGCTTTATGCTCGTACAGTGCGCGGTGATACAGTACGAGTAAAATGCTAGTCACCGCAGCGGTTTTTTGCTCTCAGCAAGATTATGCAATGCATGTCTGTAACTTTGAAATAGTCCATTGGGTTTGGATATCTTTATTATATGTTATGTTTAAAAATGTCAGCTTCGTGTCATGAGGTCTTTAAATAAATCAGGTTGGAGGATAGAAACCGTGAAGGCATCAAATAAATGACACCAGGACAGCTTCATTATGTGAAAGTCTACTTTCTCTGTTAAAATGTTTCTGCCAGATGTTTTTCTGCTTCAACAGTCACTGAAACATTGATTCACTTCTTATTAACAAACCTCACATGCATATCAGCACAGAGAGAAACATTATAATTTTAGGTTGAATGATAGCCTATTGCAAATTATTTATGAAGAATCATCGTAACTTGTAGTTGAATAATTAAACCCCATAAACTTTTTAAATTCGTTGTTGTATTGTTTCTCTTGTGTTTGATTCTTTTTGCCAGCAGAAGGCTGATCAGTCTGGCTCTCATTAAACACTGAGTTCACTATTAGTGTCTCTTGAATTACTTTTTCAAGCTTGTATGACAAACATGCTTAGAAATTCTAAATGGTGAGGCATTCCTTTCTTCTATTTTCATAAAGTCTGAATTGTGAGTTTCCCCAAATAAATTCATATTTCCTCAGTATTAGACCAAAGAGTTCTGTGTCTGTGGATAAAGACTTTCCCTCCAACCAGAAGGTTATAATAATAATAAAAAAATAATATTAACAATGCATTTTATTTTAGGGTGCCTTTCTAAAACCCAAGGTCATATAACAGCGAAAGAAAACGGAGAATAATAACAGAAATGGAAAAATAATAAATTAAAAAGATACATTTAAATATAAATAACAACAAATGTGAATAATTTTTGACCTAATTGAATATGTAGGAAAAGTAACAAAACCTTTCTTAATTTTTTCACTTCAATTCAGTTTATTTATATAGCGCCAATTCACAACAGATATAAGCAAAACTTCCATATTTGATCATCATATTGATCCCTGATGGAGTCATTCAGAGCATTTTCATAGAGAACCACTTTGCATCAGCAGCACCATGCTCCAGTGCTCTGGGAGAGTTTATAGTCCTGAGAGTTGAACACTGGATGACTGACAGCTGTCCTTCATCACAACAGAAGACACAGAAATCCTCCTCATCAAAAACATGACTTTGATCTGCGTCCTCATCTGGACTCTCCTCTGCTGCTGCTTCACAGGTAAAGTCCAGAGAATCCAACTCCTCTCCTCTATGAACATCTGTCCCTCTGAAATGAAGCCGACTAAACCATGAAGCTGCTTTATGTTTTTGTCTCTGTGTCCTCAGAGTCCAGAGGTCAGGTCACAGTGACTCAGCCTGCAGCAGTGAGAGCTGATCTGGGAGGATCTGTCAGCATCAGATGTAGAACCAGTCAGAATGTTTATGTTGCCAGCTACTACCACCATTTAGCCTGGTACCAACAGAAAGATGGACAAACTCCTAAGCTCCTCATTTATTATGCTAGCACTCGAGCATCAGGGACTCCAAGTCGTTTTACAGGCAGTGGATCAAACTCTGACTTCACTCTGACCATCAGTGGAGTTCAGGCTGAAGATGCTGCAGTTTACTACTGTCAGAGTTACCATAGCGGTGATGTGTTCACACAGTGAAAAACCGTCGTACAAAAACCTCCCTCAGTCAGACTGAACTGAAACTCCAGCTTGATGCTTCAGCAGGCACTGATACAGCTTTAAGCATCAGATGTAGGACCAGTCAGAATGTTCATCAAAGGTTCTCAAAGATCAATTCTGGTTTTAAAAGAGATGGAGAGCCAGGGTCAGATTATGATAGCAGAGGCCCCTGGGCACAAAGTGTTTAAAGGGCCCCTGCCCCACCACCAAAGAAAGTTATATCATTTAAACAGGATTTTCACAATATTCCTGTAAAACTAGCTCTCATCTGAGGGCATTCATCTTGCTTGATTTTACCTCCACCAGGCCAGGACTATAATTCAGTTTATGTGAACTTGACTCATACTTTAAAGCATTTGATCATGAATAGAAAATGAATAGATGCTTTTCCTTTTACATAATAATAATAATGTGTTTATTAAACAAGTATCCGTCTCTAGAAGTCCTGTTTCTCTCTTCATCCTCTCCTGTTTCTAGTAATTAAAACCATGAAAAAAATGGCTTTTGTCTAAGAATGAACAATATATTGGCAATAATATCGATAAAGAATTGTTTAAAGTTGGTATAAGGTATAATAAAAGTGGGCCAATATTAAAAATGCTGTTTAATTCTATCTTCTTAAGAGATTTCTGTAATATTTATAACATTCTAAATATAGGTTATCAGCCATAACAACAATAATAATATCAACTATCGTTATTGGCACAAATTTTTAGATCTGTGCATCCATACTTTTGACTCAATCCTCTACGATTTGCTGCCCCAGCCTCTCTGTCCACCTCTTTATGAGTTCACTAACAAAAGTTGATTTGCAGGCTGAAGATGCAGGAGTTTATCACTGTCAGCAGGATTGGATCACACTGTTCACACAGTTGCCATCCATCCATTATCTATACCCGTTTATCTCCTGCAGGGGGCTGCTGCCTATCTCCAGCAATCATCAGGTGAGAGGTACAACCTGGACAGGTGGCCAGTTCATTGCTGGGCAACACAGAGACACACAGGACAAACAAACATGGACACACTCATACTTAAGGGCAATTTAGAAAGACAAATTAACCTAACAGTCATGTTTTTGGACTGTGGGAGGAAGCCAGAGTACCCGGAGAGAACCCATGCATTCACAGGGAGAACATGCAAACTCCTTGCTGCAAGGCAACAGTGCTACCAACTGCAACACTATTCGGCCCTAAATTAAAGTGAATTTTTTGTATAAAAATATATTTTATTCACTCTAAGTAACATGCAGGGAAAACAAGAGATGTTATTAGCCTTCCTGTGGTCGGTGATCATGTGATCCAGTCTAGAGTGGAGAGTTTTTCTCCACTTGGGAAGTGACAGCACAGCAGATCGTTAGTAAGGGCGCACTTTACCGCCCAAACCCCGCCACGGGATGAAGCTGGATATCTGGTCACCTGATTATAAAAAGCAGCAGCTCCACCATCGATAATAACAGGGCGAGTATTTTCATTAACTGTCCCCCACAATGCTGCGTTACACACCGGATAAACCCAGTCTGAGCTGCCGCTGCTACAGCTAGCCTCAGGCTGTGTTGTGTAGCTAACGGCAGCTTCCTCCTAACAGGTTGGTTAATTGGCGCACCATCATCCACCATGTCTTCTTTTTCCTGATTTTCCTCCTTATGTTTTACAAAGAACCTGTCAACAGATGACAGACTTCTTAATAAACACGTCTTCTTCTCATTTTTCTCTCTTTCATTTATGAAAAACGCCTTTTTTCACTCATTTCGATTCTCTTACTACTCCCACTGTCTGGTGACGGTCAGTGGAGCCAAAGCGCTATATGCTGGGGTAGGGGCGGGGCATGTTGCCATGGTTTCCACAGTTGCGCCTTAGGAACTATGTACCCTGTTAAAGTAAAGTAACATAGTGTGGATCTTATGGGTTATCTCCACCAGCCTATCTCTGCCATATTTGAAATTTGAAGACTGTTTTTTCTTCCTTAAACTGCCTGTGACCATAAGGCCCTTTGGATAATCCGGCCTTGTAGAGATCCTACAAAATTAATAATGACGTTTTAAGGTCAACAAGCATCTGTGGTTCCAGATCCCTGTTCAGGCGCATTTTCACATTAGACTATATAGACCCTGCAAGAGAAGTAAAGGCTAAAGATGCAGCAGTGTATTACTGAATGGGCAGTTATCCACAGTGCTTTAAGTGGAAAGAAATAAGTGTTGGTACTCCCTTTAATGACCTGCTGTCAGTCTGTGATACAAATATGGGACACAAACATGGGTGATATTTATGTACATATAGATCAATCTATATGTAATCTATCAATCTAGCCAAATGTAAACGTTGACATGAAAAATCTAAATTCTAGATTCTAAAGTCTAAATATTTCAGATGCTATGCAGTTGATACAAAAACCTAAGGTATGTCGGAAACTATTGTGGCTCCTGTAATCTGGTTATAACCAGTGTTGGGTATAGTTACTTTGGAAAGTAGTTAATTAGGTTACAGCGTTACCATCAATTAAAAGTAATCAGTTACGTTACAGCGTTATCCATCATAAAAGCAACGCGTTAGAGTACTTATGCATTACCAAGAATTAAAAGCCAGTTCGCAGCGCCTCGCACATGCTGCAACTTAATTGACAGACACAGCCTCCTTTAAATGCACCGAGAAGCAGTGAAAGCTGGTGAAAAATATTCTTGGTGGGGCTGTGCTTTTTTTTTCTTGTGCTTTCTGAGCTTTGTGCACAACTCCACTATTTCCTGAACAAAGTACAGCTCTTTTATTTCCTGTTTTACATCATTGGACAAACTGATTAATCCAGGTGTGTCTGACCATTATTGTTGTGACTACTGAGGTCAGACACACCTGGATTGATCAGTTTGTCCAATACAGACAGGAAATAAAAGGGCTGTACTTAGTTCAGGAAGTAGTGGAGCTGTGCATATAGCTTATCAAGTCATTTTCAATAATCATCCCAAAACAATTGAACATATACGGCTGGATACCAGTACTCTGTGAAATACTGATTATTTTAATGCCAATATTAACAACTTGAGGCCTTCTTGTACTAAACATAAATACAATATTGCACAAACAAGTTTAGAACCAAACTGGAAACAAATAACTTATTAGGTTTACACAAAAATTGTACACACAAAGCTGTTAACTCTTACAGCAGCGCCCCCTTGTGGCAGAGAAATCACACTGCCAATGTCACCACCAGATATCTTGCCCGTCCTCACACCAGCCTTGCGGCGATTTCTCTATCGCCCTTCATGCGTCCGAATCAACGACGCTGATTGGATAAATTCCTGTTGCTATGTGCGAATTTCTTGTCAGTGATTGGCGGCTGCTGCACTGATTGGGGAGATCTTTCTGTCACCCCAGCCGCAACAGCGGGAGCTTTTCCTCCGAAAATGATATATATTTTACTTTTATATATGATACTTTGTTACGAATTTAAACACACAATAAATTTAGAATATGTGACTATTGTAAAAAAAAAATCAAAATAAAATCGAAATCAATTGGCCAGCCGCCACTGCCGAGAAGTCGTGACGATGAATAACGTCAGTCATCCAACTAAATTAACTCTGCAGGATAACAACAGGAAAGACAGCCAGCAATAGGCTATTCCACATAAGGTTTTATTAATTATTTTTTTGATAACAGAACATATGAATCAAAAACACTTATCCAGCCCAGGTAGCCTGATAGAGTGGTCTTTGGATACAAGATGTTTTAAATTTGAAGTGAAATTTTTTGCGGTCGACAGAAACTTTTCCCAAAAGCAGAGTGTGCATTTTACCATTACATTCCTTTCTCTTTCGTTGATGAAATTTAAATAATGTCCGTTCTTCCACGAAGCTGTGCTACTGCTCTCTGCCGTCTTGCCAGGAGTTCAAAAACACTCACACACACACACAGGGTCAGGAGGAGCAGGGCACAGATGAATCACAGCGCTTCGGCTCCGCTGATACAGCCGCAGGTGGCATCGTTCCTTTCACTTCACTACGACAACAAAAGCACTTGAACATAGCAATGGGAATATCCACTTCACAAGTGGAATGTATCATCTTTCCCATACAACATGAAGGCAGCAGTACAGCAAGCTTTATGCGTATAAACAATGGTTTTATTTTGAGGCGATTTTTATTATAAACAAATAGAAGCTGTAAACTGTTGGGAAGTCTAAGCAGGGTATAGACTGCTGAGGAAAAGTCCGGGTACTCATCAACACATGCTGGAAAAACGTTTCGGTACTCAGCGCACGCTGGAAATAAGTCCCGGTGTACGCTGGGGAGTAAAATTTAGAAGTGCCGGTACTGCGTACCCTTGCGTACCGGCCCACTTAAAGCACTGCTTATCCATCATCAGCCCCTTCTTACACATAGTGAAATATTGTGATACAAAAACCCCCAGTGAGAAACGAGGCAAATTGCTATAGGTCTGATTTCTGGACGACATAAAACACACACGCAATAAAAGCCTCTAGTGGCAGAATAAAGTATTCAGAAAATGAATTAAAAATATGCTATATGTGATCAGTGGTTGTCCAGACTTTTAAATCCAAAGACACACCAGCAGCACTGATTATCTATATTTAAAGCCTTTTGGTTATAATCCCAATTTACTGGTCAGGAATTTCTGATGGTTTCAGCAGACGTCAGTCTGGAACTGATTTCACTCTGACCATTAGCAGAGTTCAGACTTAAGGTGTCAGCAGGAGAACAGCTTCCTGTTGAGAGTTGGTGATCCAGACCCTGACCATTTAGAATAAAAAACTCATTAAACTAATAAAATCAGAAGCAACATGTTTACATAGCAACAAATCAGTTTAGAGGTGTGTTTACCCTGAATATTGTGGTAATTAGCATACATCTCACAGGACTGAAGAGGAAACATGATGACATGCAGAGCAGATCTCCATGTGACTGACTCTGTGTGTTTGCATATGTGTCCTGCCTCTCTGCTCCCAGCTGTTAAGAGGTCAGAGTTGATCAGTGGCTGTCCAGGCCTTTCAGAGCCACTGATACACCAGCAGCACCATGATGATGTTACTGACTCTACAGCTGACCATCCTGGGGCTCCTTGTTCAGGGTGACAATTTAAACTCTATTTCAGGGTTGAACACTTACATGATTGATCCATTTAGAGTAACTTAATACATTCTTCAAGAGCAGAACCTCTTGTTTTATAGTTCTTATTTTCATTTATTTATTTTTACAAAATTGGTGTTACCTTTTTTCCTTTATTTATTTATTTTCTAGGTTCATCAGCAGATATCGTCCTGACTCAGACTCCAGGATCTCAGGCTGTTGTTCCAGGACAGACTGTCTCCATCAGATGTAAAACCAGTTCCAGTGTTAGCAGCTACCTCAGCTGGTACCTTCAGAAGGACAGTCAGTCTCCCAAACTTTTAATCTATTACGCTTCATCTCGTCAGTCTGGGATTCCAGGTCGTTTTAGTGGAAGTGGCTCTGGAACTGATTTCACTCTAACAATCAGTGGAGTTCAGGCTGAAGACGGAGGAGTTTATTACTGTCAGCAGTTTAGCAGCTTCCCGTTCACACAGTGATACAACGTCGTACAAAAACCTCTTAGCTGGAGAGGAACTGATCCACAGCTGCTGTTAGACAGAAACTGTTTAACTGGGTGATGGTTTCTTAAAGTACACAATCACAACACTTTAAATATATTATATTTATAAATAACATAAAACAAGTAAAAAAGTTTATTATCCCTGCAGCACCGATGTTCCAAACTACTGTGCACCTAATAACCCCCAATAAAAATCTACTCTCAGAGCCGAGGAATGATTTATTTTAAATGTTACTTAAAAATATTTTTATATTGCTTTTTAAAGAACCATAATTTCATCTTCATGGAATTAAAGAGGAAAACAATCAAATATGACAGGCGTTTGGCAAAACTGAATAATTGTACTTTTTAAATAGAAAATAATGCCACTTTTGAAACAGTCAGACACTTGATTGGCTCTTCCCTAACTAGACTCTCTCAGAGAGTTATTTATGATAGAATAAAGTTAGACAGATAATCTTGATTCATATATACGAGTAGAACAAATCTACTTATCTGACTCAAAAATATATGAAAACAGAGAGTTATTTATGATTTGCAGCGAGACAAAATGTACTTCCTGTGTAATACAAAAAAGTCATCCATCATTTCTGTCTTCCTGATCTTAGATCAGTAACTATGGCAAAAACATGCATTACTGAAGAGAACATTTTTGTTGGTATTTCTGTTTGCTAATGGCTTCATTAAAAAAAATTAAAGTTCGCACATTTCTTACATTTGAAAAAAAGAAACATTGTGGCAGTTCTTCAGTTGTAACAAGAAGGAATCTCTTTCTAAAATAGTCAAATAAATAGTTCATGTGGTTTAGTATCAATGTGGCAAGCTCTTCAGCAACTTTTAAATATCTATAGCTACTGGCATTCCTTGGCATAAAGCAACAAAGTACTGTTTTTCTCTTAGCTGTACAGCAGTCTAAAAAAGACATTTCTGCATCATACTTGGACGCCCACTTATGTAAACTCTTTTTCTACTGACAGTAATGTCTTCTCTGTTTAAGGAAAAAAAAAATCTAAATCAAATAGAGACCACCTTTTGTGATTCAAATCTCAGCCAGCCTCTAAAGAGATTAAAAGAAAAAAAGGCCAATATTTAATGCCACCTCATGCAGCTCTCTCATCTATATTTGTCCTGTCAACTCCCAGCATAAAGAAATCAGCTCAGCAGTTTTTGTTTTTATCTTCCTCAAAAAAAAAGTTTAATGCATCTTTAATCATCTATTAATGACAATATATCTCAAATGTTTACACCCTCACAACCAACATCTGACAGCTTTTTATTTCTGTTAATTCAAACACTGAGGGAAATGTATCAAACGCTTGATTGGATTTCCCTCTTGATAGTTAGAAACCCAAGTCAAGATGACATCAACTCTTACATCTTAATCTTTATATTTAAAATATAAATATATAAAATAATTATAGCATATTTAATTTATATATAAAATATAAATGGAGCATTGAAGGTCTCTGTATTTAATAATAAATCATAACCACAAATATGATTGTTTTTTTTAAATATATTTTTTCTTCCCAAAACTGATGTTGAAACCTTTTGTAAACTATGAAGATGCTTAAATATTTAATATTTCTACTTTGTAATATACACCTAGGAATCTATGATAGCGATGATGATTAAGCAAAATGATGCTTCTGATGAAATAAATCCTAATAAAACAACAAAGAGCTGCATCAGGCAGAGAATTTCCCAAAACTGTTTTAAAATTGAAAAATTTATGTTTCTTGCTTCACCATCAAAACAAAAATCACTTTCCACCAAATATATTTGTTAAGATTTTACAACTAAATAGGGAGTTGAGGAAGGATTGGGAAGTTGATTTTCACTGGGTGGTGATCGGTAAAGTAAATTTCTTTGCAGTTTGTCTAATTTAATTTTCCTGATATTTTGCCCCATATTAACATTCTGACTTTTTGTTAATAGTTTATTGCTCTTTCATACAAAATTAACAAAGTTTTCTCTCCTCATCAGTTAAACCTGTCATTTAATATTTGAGCAGACTACAGTTCTTCCTCTGATGAGAGATAAATTGTACAACTTTAGATGGAGCTCAATAGACTATATTGTTACTGCACTGAGATGTTTTGTTTCTCTGCTCATGTTAATGTGCTGTCTGCTGATGTGCCAGTTAAAGACATGAATATATTGTTTAGATTTTGTTAATTTGAAATTAACTCAGAAATATTAATAAAAGTCTCCACTTTTTTTAAATAAAATGTCTTTATTCTGTAAATTTAAGCCAAAGTGTTACTGGACAGATGACAGAGAAGCAAACAGCGATAGAAACATCAGTCAAAATGTAAGAAAAAGATAACTCCCAGAGAGTGATGTCAGTACTGGGAACACTGGTCTCTCCTCAGTGTCTCTGTGACTGCAGTCTGGGAGCTCTGGGTGGCCTCACAGGTCACAGAGCCCACCTTCCTCCACTGGTCTGCAGAGAGCCTCAGGGTGCTGCTCCAGCTGTAGAGGCCATCGTTCTGCATCACTCCACGGCTCCTGCTCTGCTCCAAGCTGCTGCTGCTGCCGTCCACCTTCCAGGACAGACTCCAGTCTGAGGGGAAGCCCTTGTTGGCCAGACACATGAGGGTGGCCTTCCCCTGCTGCAGCTCCTCACTGGAGGGGGGCAGCACTGTCAGGGTGGGACGGGTGTTACCTAGGAGACACCAATCAGGTTAGAGGACAGGAACCATGAAGGCATTAAAGAAGAGACACCAGGAAAGCTTCACTATGAGAAAGTTGAGTTTCTTTATTAAATCGTTTCTGCCAGATGTTTTTCTGCTCCAACAGTTACTGAGACACATTGTTTCACTTTCCTTTAACAAACCTCTCATGCATATCAGCACAGAGAGAAACATTATAGATTTAGATTGAATGAGTCAACAAAGAATTGATCAACAATCATTTTAACTTGTAGCTAAAATACGTCTAATATGCATTATAGAAATCATCATAACAGATTTACACATTACCAAATTACATTGTGCTTCATCTTCTTTTACACATTTCATTTAAAGCTCTTAAAAAGGTGCTTAGTGGATCAATACAATAAACCATTTAAAGTGGAAGAAATATTTTTCAGGTAAAAATAGTTTCTTAATTATTTGAAACTAGATTTAAAGTAAAACCTGATTTAATAATACAGAAATGTTAAATGTAATCTCTCTTTAGAATGGCTGAATCTCTTATTTGAAAAAAAAGGTAAAATAAACTGGGATAAATTCTTAACTTCTTATTAACAAATTCCTTTTGTTATGCATCTGTTTTCCAAACTTACAGTTTTAAGTATATTCACAGATTCTAACATGAGGATTTGAGTTGATCTGCAGTATTATTAATTGTGACATTTAAAAGTTTTACTTCTTACAATGAAGCATTTCTCTTCTTCAGAAATTAAAATTTTTGATCTAAAGTAAAATGACAGCAAAATATAACATTTAATATAGTAAAAAACTTACTTCCAACATCCAGTCTGGTTCCTCCACCGAACGTGAGCCACAGTGATACAAACTGATGGAGCCGTCGTACAAAAACCTCTGACTGTAGAGACACGGCTCTCTGACTCTGACACAAACATATTTACTAAAACATTTGTTGTTTGTGGAATATTATCAAGTGGTGTGAAAATAAAGCAACAGAACCTGCTGTCTATATTGTAAAATTATAGATTTTAAATCTAAATATCTAAAAGTTATTTTTTTAATAGAAAATATTGCATAAATTAAAAAAATTACACGAAAACATTAAATAAGATATTTAAAAAATTCTTACATACAGCTGGATCTGAATAAAGTGAAACAGTATTAAATGTATTGTTTTTTAATTTGCAGTAGCCTAACTCAGTTCACTCGGATAAACACATTCTATGGATTAATCAGACACACAGATCGATGTTTTTAAGCCTTTTTTCTGTTTATTGTTATGGTTTTTCACATAATGTTAATGAAAATATGACATTTAATTTAGCAGACAATTAGAATGTTACATCAGACTAACAAACAAAGCAACTTAACCACAGAAATGAGAATATAATTAAATATTTTAAATCCTTGCTGAAAAGTTTAGTTTCAAAACAAATCTGCCAAAAAGAACATTTCACATATTTCAATTTACTTATGTGTGTAAACGGTTGCAATGTACACAAAAGTGCAAAATGCCTAAAATATATGATGACACATGAAGATGATTAGTTAATTGATTAATAATATCATCACACTGATCCAGAATCCCCGTTGGAGTCATTGAGAACATTTCCATAGAGAGCCACTTTGCATCAGCAGCACCATGCTCCAGTGCTCTGGGAGAGTTTATAGTCCTGAGAGCTGAACACTGGATGACTGACAGCTGTCCTTCCTCACAACAGAAGACACAGATATCCTCCTCATCAAAAACATGACTTTGATCTGCATTGTCCTCATCTGGACTCTCCTCTGCTGCTGCTTCACAGGTAAAGTCCAGAGAATCCAACTCCTCTCCTCTATGAACATCTGTCCCTCTGAAATGAAGCCGACTAAAGCATGAAGCTGCTTTATGTTTTTGTCTCTGTGTCCTCAGAGTCCAGAGGTCAGGTCACAGTGACTCAGCCTGCAGCAGTGAGAGCTGATCTGGGAGGATCTGTCAGCATCAGATGTAGAACCAGTCAGGATGTTTATTATAGCTGGAGTTATAGCAACTATCTGTTAGCCTGGTACCAACAGAAAGAAGGACAAACTCCTAAGCTCCTCATTTATTGGTCTAGCACTCGAGCATCAGGGACTCCAAGTCGTTTTACAGGCAGTGGATCTTACTCTGACTTCACTCTGACCATCAGTGGAGTTCAGCCTGAAGATGCTGCAGCTTACTACTGTCAGAGTTACCATAGCGGTGATGTGTTCACACAGTGAAAAACCGTCGTACAAAAACCTCCTTCAGTCAGACTGAACTGAAACTCCAGCTTGATGCTTCAGCAGGCACTGATACAGCTTTAAGCATCAGATGTAGGACCAGTCAGAATGTTCATCAAAGGTCCTTCAATGATCAATTCTGGTTTAAGAGAGATGGAGAGCCAGGGCCGGATTATGATAGCAGAGGCCCCTGGGCACAAAGTGTTTAAAGGGCCCCCCACACCACCACCAAAAAAAGTTATATCATTTAAACAGGATTTTCACCATATTCCTGTAAAACTAGCTCTTATCTGAGGGCATTCATCCTGCTTGATTTCACCTCCACCAGGCCAGGACTATAATTCAGTTTATGTAAACTTGACTCATACTTTAAACCATTTGATCATGAATAGAAAATGAATAGATGCTTTTCCTTTTACATAATAATAATAATGTTGTCTAAGAGAATGTTGGGAGCAACAACACCATGAAGTCCAAAGAACACACCAGACAGGTCAGGGATAAAGTTATTGAGAAATTTAAAGCAGGCTTAGGCTACAAAAAGATTTCCCAAGCCTTGAACATCCCATGGAGCACTGTTCAAGTGATCATTCAGAAATGGAAGGAGTATGGCAAAACTGTAAACCTACCAAGACAAGGCCGTCCACCTAAACTCACAGGCCGAACAAGGAGAGCGCTGATCAGAAATGCAGCCAAGACGCCCATGGTGACTCTGGATGAGCTGCAGAGATCTACAGCTCAGGTGGAGGAATCTGTCAATAGGACAACTATTAGTTGTGCACTACACAAAGTTGGCCTTTATGGAAGAGTGGCAAGAAGAAAGCCATTGTTAAAAGAAAACCAAATGAAGTCCCGTTTGCATTTTGCACAAGCCATGTGGGGGACACAGCAAACATGTGGAAGAAGTTGCTCTGGTCAGATGAGACCAAAATTGAACTTTTTGGCCAAAATGCAAAACGCTATGTGTGGCGGAAAACTAACACTGCACATCACTCTGAACACACCATCCCCACTGTCAAATATGGTGGTGGCAGCATCATGCTCTGGGGGTGCTTCTCTTCAGCAGGGACAGGGAAGCTGGTCAGAGTTGATGGGAAGATGGATGGAGCCAAATACAGGGCAATCTTGGAAGAAAACCTCTTGGAGTCTGCAAAAGACTTGAGACTGGGGCGGAAGTTCACCTTCCAGCAGGACAACGACCCTAAACATAAAGCCAGGGCAACAATGGAATGGTTTAAAACAAAACATATCCATGTGTTAGAATGGCCCAGTAAAAGTCCAGACCTAAATCCAATCGAGAATCTGTGGCAAGATCTAAAAACTGCTGTTCACAAACACTGTCCATCTAATCTGACTGAGCTGGAGCTGTTTTGCAAAAAAGAATGGGCAAGAATTTCAGTCTGTAGATGTGCAAAGCTGGTAGAGACATACCCTAAAAGACTGGCAGCTGGAATTGCAGCAAAAGGTGGTTCTGCAAAGTATTGATTTAGGGGGCTGAATAATTATGCACACCCCACTTTTCACTTATTTGTTTGTAAAAAATGTTTGGAATCATGTATGATTTTCGTTCCACTTCTCACGTGTACACCACTTTGTTTTGGTCTTTCATGTGGAATTCCAATAAAATTGATTCATGTTTGTGGCTGTAATGTGACAAAATGTGGAAAAGTTCAAGGGGGCCGAATACTTTTGCAAGCCACTGTATCAGCCATAACCACAATATTAATATCAACTATCGGTATTGGAGCAAATTTTTAGATTGGTGCATTCAAAGGTGTCAGCTTGTTTTTAAAATTGCTGGGAACAATAAATACAATTTCATGGGAGAGGGGAGGAAGTTTCTTTAAATCGGGCGGGTTGCGAGTGAGAAAATATAATTGTTTTAATTTTTTCTTTAAGTCTCCCAAAGAGGATTGTGTTGATATATTGTCTTGGTGGAAAGAACATGAGAGAAAATGTCCCAACGTTGCGCTGATGGATGAAAATTCTCGCTATCTAGGCATCCAGCGCTGCCATAGAGAGACTTTTCTGTGGCTGGTTTTGCAATTCAGGAACCGAGAACACAGTTAAAGCCAGTGACTGTAATAAACCAACGCATTAACAGGGAGAACATGCAAACTCCATGCAGAAAGACCCCAGGCTGGGATTTAAACCCAGAACCTTCTTGCTGCAAGGCAACTGTGCTACCAACTGTGCTACCACTGTTCGGCCCTTAATCAAAGTATTTTTTTTCATATAATATTAAAGTTAAAAAACATGATCTACAGCTCACTCATATTTAGGCCTGATGCTGATATAAATGAGCAGCAGCTGTTCCCCCTTTGTGCAACAATCTACCTCTAAAAGCATCCTACACTCAGTAATAGGAGAAATGAAAATATGTATTTTTTTCTCTAACAATGTAACGATAAATAATAAAATGACAATTAAAGACTGATTTATTCTGAAATAATTGAAAGTCAAAACAAGAGTAATGATTTATGTTTTATTGTTTTTGAAAAAAGAAACTTGAGCTACTAAACAGTAACAGAGTTTCTGAAGATTTAGTCAAACAGATTTTAAAGCAAATGATCTGTAGCAGAATAAAACATTAGAAAATCCATGAATCAGCTCAGAACTGGGAACACTGGTCTCTCCTCAGTGTCTCTGTGACTGCAGTCTGGGAGCTCTGGGTGGCCTCACAGGTCACAGAGCCCACCTTCCTCCACTGGTCTGCAGAGAGCCTCAGGGTGCTGCTCCAGCTGTAGAGGCCATCGTTCTGCATCACTCCACGGCTCCTGCTCTGCTCCAAGCTGCTGCTGCTGCCGTCCACCTTCCAGGACAGACTCCAGTCTGAGGGGAAGCCCTTGTTGGCCAGACACATGAGGGTGGCCTTCCCCTGCTGCAGCTCCTCACTGGAGGGGGGCAGCACTGTCAGGGTGGGCTGGCGTTGATCCACTGCAGAGAGAGAAAAAAACACATTGCAGAGTCCAGATAAGTCCTTGAAGTTTCACTTCCTGCTCTTGGTTTGGTAACCATGGCAGCACACATGCATAACTGCTCAACCTCAGCAACAGACAGATTTCAGTTCCACACATCAAAACTGGCATTTCTTCTTACATGTCTTCATGTTTTTCTGATTAAACTTGAAGCATTTTTGAAATTGAGACAAATATTTTAAAACCACCTGATAATTTGTTTCTGTTGTTTAAAAACATTTCTATTAACTGAATCACATTCACAAAAAAATTTACATAAACAGCAATTTTCTATATTAAACCAGAACTCGGAACTGTCAAGATTGTAGGTAATATTTTATTTACCCTTTAACTTATTTTACATTAATTATTTTTCACACTTTTTCATAAAAACTAGAAAAACCTCTTTTCTAAATAAGAACTGTTTTCCAGCATTAGATACAACTCAGACATCACAGTTTTCAACAAAAAAAGCAACAAAAATTAACCAAATACAAAAAGAAATGTTTTTACTCTGAAAAAAAAAAACTATTTAAAAACTTTACAACACAGACATAGTTATTTATATTTAAGTTAGTTGTACTTACAGTTAACATCCAGTCTGGTTCCTCCACCGAACGTGTACCACAGTGATAGAAACTGATGGAGCTGCCGTACAAAATCCTCTGACTGTAGAGAGACACGGCTCTCTGACTCTGATACAAACAAAATATGGAGGATAAAAACTTTCTTAGGAGATGAAAAGGATATTGGCACATTGCTGTAATAATTAAACCCTATACATTTTAAAAAAATTCATTGTTGTATTGTTTCTCGTGTGTTTTAATTCTTTTTGCCAGCAGAAGGTTGATCAGTCAGGCTTTCATTAAACACTGAGATCACTATTAGTGTCTCTTGAATTACTTTCTCAAACTTATATGACAAACATGCTTAGAAATTTTAAATAGTGAGGCATGCCTTTCTTCTATTTTCATAAAGTCTGAATTGTGAGTTTCCCAAACAAATTGATATTTCCTCAGTATTAGACCTAAGGTGACTGTGTCTGTGGACACAATTGAGAAGGTTATGATAATAATAATAATTAATTTTATTTGAGGGTGCCTTTCTAAAACACAAGGTCACCTTACAGAAAAGAAAGAAAAACATAGAAAAACAATAATACATTAACGAACAATCATCTACAAAATAAATCAAATAGCAAATCAGTAGACAGAACAAGAATCAAAATCAGCGTCTAAAATGAACAAGCCCAGTTATCTGTTTTTATTCACGTTCAAATGAAAATGGCCTCTTGAAAATAATTTATATCCATCCAACTATACCTGCTAATCCTTGCAGGGCAGCAGGGGGTGGGGGTGTTGGGGGTGGGGTTGCCTATCTCCAGTGTTCATAGGGTGAGAGACAGAATTCACCCTGGACCAGACGCCTGTCCATCACAGGGTAACAGAGACACACACTAATATCTAAGGTCAATTTAATGAGCACAATTAATCTAACAGTCATGTTTTGGGAATAAAAACAGGTTTCCACATCAAGGCCTCTTTGCCATCACCCTAATCTTTTGCTCTCAGCATAGATTCTATTCATATTCAAGTTGGGACTTTGACCGGGTCACTCCAAAGTTTTCATATTACTTTCAGTCAGACGAAAAATGTTTGTAAAACTGAAAAGATAATTTTAAACATAAATAGTCAGAGGTGTGAATAATTTTTGACCTAATTGTATATGTAGAAAAATAAAAACGTTTCGTTAGTCATCTTCAAGTGTCAAACATAGAAAAAAAGTTAACCTTCTTAAAATAACAGGGAAAAGAATATAAGTCAATAACTTTTCATTCCATACAAAAAGCAAAACTTCCATATTTGATCTATTTTCTGTTTTCAACAGCTTCATCATATTGATCCCTGATGGAGTCATTCAGAGCATTTCCATAGAGAACCACTTTGCATCAGCAGCACCATGCTCCAGTGCTCTGGGAGAGTTTATAGTCCTGAGAGTTGAACACTGGATGACTGACAGCTGTCCTTCATCACAACAGAAGACACAGAAATCCTCCTCATCAAAAACATGACTTTGATCTGCATTGTCCTCATCTGGACTCTCCTCTGCTGCTGCTTCACAGGTAAAGTCCAGAGAATCCAACTCCTCTCCTCTATGAACATCTGTCCCTCTGAAATGAAGCCGACTAAACCATGAAGCTGCTTTATGTTTTTGTCTCTGTGTCCTCAGAGTCCAGAGGTCAGATCACAGTGACTCAGCCTGCAGCAGTGAGAGCTGATCTGGGAGGATCTGTCAGCATCAGATGTAGAACCAGTCAGAATGTTTATGTTGATAGCCCCTACCACCTTTTAGCCTGGTACCAACAGAAAGATGGACAAACTCCTAAGCTCCTCATTTATTATGCTAGCACTCGAGCATCAGGGACTCCAAGTCGTTTTACAGGCAGTGGATCTTACTCTGACTTCACTCTGACCATCAGTGGAGTTCAGGCTGAAGATGCTGCAGTTTACTACTGTCAGAGTTACCATTACATCAACAGCCAGATGTGTTCACACAGTGAAAAACCGTCGTACAAAAACCTCCCTCAGTCAGACTGAACTGAAACTCCAGCTGGATGCTACAGCAGGCACTGATACAGCTCACTAAACACACACACACACACACACACACACACACACACACACACACACACACACACACACACACACACACACACACACACACACACACACACACACACACACAAAGCAATGATAATTAAATACACTAAATGGTGACTGATAAATTTATTACTGGTTTCACAGCAATCTTTAAAGTCAACATATTGGTTAAAATACTTTAATACACCTTGAAAAAATGTTGTTGGTTGTAGAAGATAAGATTTGAGTTAAGACATTATAGCAGGTAACCAGAGTGAAAAGCCATCATAGAAAAAACATTTTTAGTCAGAATGAACTGAAACTGAAAAGTTGCTCCTTCTTGGTTCTGCTGCAGAGAAAGCTGCAGTTCACTAGAACCCACAGAAATGTATAAAAATGCAAGATTCCTTATTTGTACTTTAACACTTAACTTTGCAAGAACACTTTGATGAAGCAGGTTAAAGGCAAGTTCATCTCTAAGATCAGACATAGGAAAGATTGGCTTTGTGTACTTATTGTCCTGGAATGAAAACAAAGTTTAAGTCACTTTGTTGGCAAAGCTTTGTCTTAAAGGAATCATCATAAAGTTTCAATCCCAGAATCTTTACATCTGAATCCATAGCTTCATTTTTAACATAAGATTAAGTTGACATTTAATTGACAGAATTAGTGAGGCCAGGTGTTTTACTGTAAAGGCCAGAATATGGACAGAGGAGTGTCAAAAGAGGGTTTTGGTCAATAAAATACTGGGATTGATTAAAAAAGGTAATAATAACTTTAGAGAAAATAAAAATACATAAATTGAAGATAAGCTTGTTTCTGTTGCAATAGAAACCTGAAGTAACAGAAGAACTCTTTGCACAGCTCAGAAGATCAGGGTTACTCGTAGACTTACTACTAATCAGTTCTGAATGAGTGGAATTGATCTTCTCCTCTCAGCTCATTTTAAATTCATAGTTGAAATAATTCACTTGGCATTAAATAAACACTAAGTAAGTTTTGCTCTCTGGGTCCCCCTACAGGTGGGAAAAATGTATTGTTTTCTACCACTGACGTTAAAAACGCAGCTGAAGTTAGCTTCCGATTTACAGCTTCCTGTTCGCAATATGTGTAAAGGGCAATTCCACTGAATCTTTGCTGACCTAGACTACATTAAACGAGTCCTGATAAAAAACTACAATACTTGGACTCTTCAAATCTGGACTGAAGTGTTCTACACAGCATGTAGATTCATTAAAACACTGTTTCTGATCTGTGAAACCTTTATTCTATTTGTCAAAATGCAAGTAAGAGTTGGCTTCTGATTCGCAGCTTCTGATTCACCATATGGTTAAAGGGCAATTCCACATGTTTTTTGGAAACCAGACCACATTAGACCAGCTCCTGATCAAAAACTGCAATTCTTGGACTCTTCAAATCTGGACTGAAGTGTTCTACACAGCATGTAGATTCATTAAAACACAGTTTCTGATTTGTGAAACCTTTACCTTATTTGTGAAAATGCAAATTAGGTTCATTTTAGGATTTTTTTTGGGGCAAATATACTGCACTGAATGCATGTGTTGGATATTTTAACATTTTCATCAATATTACTTTAGTTCTTTAAGATTTTGTCAATTTCCTACAGTCTACCCAAACATTATATAGCCTACATATTTGAATGGGTTCATTCAAATCGGAATAAGAGCAGTTCAAACCAGAATAGTCATGACATTGTCATACACCATACATATGTGGTGTTGTTTTGTTCTGATCTTTTGTTCTTGTGGATGAACCTGACATTGTGGGAAAAAGAGTCAACAATTGGTTAACCCGCAATATTAGTGTAGCCTACAACACATTCATTTATACTCCCGCCTACCCCTTTTCAAACAGGTTTTCTTTCAAAAAGAAATGTAAACGTATAAATTGTTAAAACACGTTTTAAATAAACCACCCTGGATCTAGCTACATAATTAACTCTCATCTTTTATTTTATTGCGCTGTGTGCAGCACAGTATGTAGGCAATTGAAGTTTTCCATCTATTGCAGCAAATAAAAAACACCGTGACCCAGGCTGTCCCTCTCTGCTCAGTAATCCCTGCAGCAGACCCGCCGTTAGGAGCTCCGGTTTATTCGTCTGCCACTAATGAGGATGAAGTACTGAACTTCACTGAAACTTCCCATATCAAAATACTTATCCAGTATATAATAAATAATCTTAATTAAAATATGTCTTGTCTAATACAGGCAACACCACAGGCTCTGGAAGAGAAAAGGAGCATGACACGGACTGAAGCTGTGGCTGAGGTTGACCAAAGGCAGATGGAAGAAAGGTTGGAGAAAAACACTATGTCTGGTAAGAAAAAGCATGAAAACAGATGGAAAACATTTAGGAATTGATAATGCTTTGATCTATCTTTTTTTATATATAGTGAGAGGCAGGAGCTCATAATGCAGATAAAGCTTGAAATGGAGAAACGGGGCCTTCTGTAAACATAAAAAAAAGAAAAAGTAAGGCTTCAAAGATTACATTTAAAAAAAATGGATATATTTCATATATACATTTCACACGTAACCACCGTATCTTTTTTTTAAAACGTCTGTCTTCTGTAGAAAAATCTCTCCAGTTTATTTTTAAGTGTTGTTATATATTTTCTATCTTTTCTAGATGAAAGGCAGTAAGAATATCAGAAGCCATCAGTCGGGTGAAGTTTCTGCAACATCCAACAAGTTTCTCATCTAAGTTATAAATTTCACCAATAAAGTAAAGGTTTCAAAAATCAGAAACAGTGTTTTAATGAATCTACATGCTGTGTAGAGTACTTCAGTCCAGAATTGAAGAGTCCAATTATTGTAGGTTTTGATCAGGACCTGGTCTAAGGTGGTCTGGATGGTAAAAATACCATAAAATGAGCCTAATTAGCATTTTCACAAATAGAATAAAGGTTTCACAAATCAGAAACTGTATTTTAATGAATCTACATGCTGTGTAGAGTACTTCAATCCAGAATTAAAGAGTCCAAGTATTGTAGTTTTTGATCAGGACCTCGTTTAATGTAGACTAGGTCAGCAAAGATTCAGTGGAATTGCCCTTTACACATATTGCGAATCGGAAGCTGCGAATCGGAAGCTGACTTCAGCTTCGTGACGTGACGTAAAATCTGTTATGGTTACACCAGGGGATTCACGTGCATTTACAACCGATACCCTCTAACATTACAGATTTTCACGTCTTGGGCAGCCTTTGTGTCAAATGTCTTCATCCTAGGTAAATTTTCTATATTTCAGCATGTCGTATGTTCGGCGGCGTAGAGCTGTCAGCCATATAATAAAGAAATTACACCGTATCACGTTATAAACGTGCTAGTTTATTGTAAAAACGTGAAACTATCACGTTATAACGTGACACGGTCTAATTTCTTTATTATACGGCTGACAGCTCTGTTCTGACGACCTGTGCTACCTCCTCAGAATGTCCTACCGTAGCGCGCATCTGTCGGCGCTACCCCTCGAAAAGTATGTTTACATGCCGAAAACAACAACTGTTAGCTTTGATGTTAAACATAATTATCGGAAAATATTTTTCAAGTGACGGGATTGAAGTGACAGTTTAGCAGTAATGCCTAACATGGCAAAAATTTATGAGTAACGAAAACTTTTCTTTCAATCCACAGAACATGCTACCCGTTTAATATAAAGCTAAAACTAGCACATAAAGATGCACTAAAAACCATGATCAGAATATCCTACCTGTTAAATAGGCCCATAGATGAATAGCACACTCTGGAAATCTGTTATTTGTTTGTAAAGCAGCTAATGAATATCAAGCCAGTAAGACGTAGAGCAGATAGCAGTATTATCACTCCAAAATATTAAAATGTAGTATGATTATAAGCACAAATAGCCCGCAAAATACATTGCATTTACTCTACGACTCTAATTAATGGGACATAAACTTGAAACAAGTAGCTTAAGGAAAGAAAAAAAAATTAGAATAAAAATGAGCTAGTAATAAAATAATTTGAATAAAGCTCACCATAAACTTCAAAGAAATAAAGCAGAAGAAATGGATCTTCCAGGCAGGGCCACTGCTAGGCTTTTGAAGGCCCTAAGCATAATTGGCCAGGGAGGCCCCCCTCCAAACACAGACAAAACTCGAGTTCCTACTTAACCTCTTGCTATTTATTTTCAAATTGGCATTAAATGAACATATGAACATTAACATTTAGATATTAAGTAATATACAGCATAAAACAAAAACAAAATAAACTGCAACAACAGCAGTAATATATAAATAATATATAAGTAATATACAAAACTTTCTTTAGAGCAGCATGGCATGCCAAGGACCGGTGCTGCTCGGTCGTGTCCTAAAATAATGCCCGTCGGGTATAGTCCTGGTCCTGTTAGTAGCTTATGGTCTTTTGTGCAGGCTGTATGCTAACGTGTATGCTAACGATGAGGTCAATAATATAGTTTTTGACAGTGTTTTCTGTTTTACCAAAACAATAAGGCCTTGACATAGGGTGGCCAAAAATGAGGACATTTTTCAAGACTCAACAAATCTAGGATAAAAACTTATTGTTGCACTTACATCACTGTAATACAGAGAATTAGGAACTACTAGACCAGTTCTCGGCTCAGAGGAGTGGTAGTGAAATTAATATCAGAGATCAGAGTCAAGATCTTCACATTAATTTGAAAATCCTGCTTAGTAAATTATCTGCCGGCAATTTACTGAACATATAAACACATAACATACAGTTCACATTCATGCAAAAGCTTGAGTTTGTTACTCACGACACCTTTCTTTGTAACCTTCAGGTTAAACTTGTTTCTGTTCTTTCAACCAAATTATTGTTCAAAAAAAACTGGCCTGCATGACAGACCATGCAGAAAAGTGTGTTTAACTCAAATGCATTTACATAAAATTGTCAAACAAAAGAAGAAAAATAAAATCTCTTAACACTGGTTAACTTAACGAGGCGGCAGCTTTTATGTCTGCCGTTAAACTTCACAAACAAAAACAGCTGATTGACGCCAAATACAGGCTTATAATGAAAGGAAAATAAAACACCAGGGGTTTAAGACAGATATATTCAGTGAAGTAAAGTTATTTACTCAAGTAATCAAGTATTTTCCTGTTTTAGAGATGGAGTTTGAGGCTTAATTAGCTTGTAAACTCGTCACATGCATTTCCGAAAATAAGGTAAAACTAAAAGAAATCTCACCAAAACCATCCTAGGTTAGATGTTTAAAGTCCTGGCGGTACCAGGGGATCAATGATAACTGGAAAAGTTTTGCTTTCACCCGCAGAAGTCAAGTTTAAACTCCGTGTTTAGCTTTAGCTTCAAACCGCTTCTCCTCCTGTTTCTCTCTCACTCACCTGCTGCTACTGCGGGGGGGTGCTTGTAGCCTACTCTGTTTGTTTCACGTACTTGTTTAAATAAAAAAGCTATCATCATTTACACACTTCTAAAACAAACAACCATATGAACTGTCACAAACATTTGCATTTATCTAGGCCTACTTATTGTCATTTCCTGTAGTTATTGTTATTATTTGTGAACCCGTTTATACCTGAGGGTGATGTGGGTTACATCCTAGACAGCCTATAAAAACATGAACTTACCAGCTGTGTTTTTTCTTCTTTCTTTTTTCAACTCCAGATTCGTGTTGTCTCTTCTTACCTGACATCATTAGCCATTCAACAACAAAGTATGATGACAATTGTTCAAGCTACCTGCTGCTAGGTATCTTCCATTTATATGTACCTGCCGAGTATGCTCCGCCCAGAGAGCCTTGCAGGATGCTCCACCTACCGGCTTTTGTGAAGCCTGCCAAGCAAGTCGCATTTGTAGTCTCATTTGAACTACAAAACCGCTACCCGACGACCCAAACTTAAATAGTGCTGTTATGGCCGATAGAGGGCCGCAAAGCGAATGCAGAAGTGCCGTTTCACCCTGTTGATGACCTACTGACACGAGTTCGGAAACATTATTTTAAGGTAAAAAAAAACTCTTTGGTGTTGCTTTAAATGAGTTTTAAGCCTTATGAATCCGGCCATTAACTCAGGAAATCAGCTCAGGGTTACTAACTTTATTCATACATCATGTAAGACAGGTGGATTTATAGAAGGACCAACTTCAATGAAGAGACAGAAGAAAACTGCCAACTAAACTCTATTTTAAATCACCTTTATGCTACGTGATCTTTATACATGTACATGTTTTCAGGAAAAACAACTGCATTCATTTTCCAAGTTTGTATAATAATAACCCTAACAGTTATGTTTAAATTAATGACTTGTGCAGTTTTTTAAAACTACACATCAATAAAAACTAGTAAACGTATTAAACTTGTAGATTCATTAATACAAAACATTGTCATCAAATCAAATTAAACTTTATTTATAAAGCGCTTTTCATACAACAATTGCAACTCAAAGTGCTTTACAGAATTAAAATGACCCCACAAAGACAACATTCCCATCTCTCCCCCACATAATTAAAAGCATGACCACAGTTATACCCCCCTCCCCCAGACCCAACCTTCATGCACGCATGTTATGGATCAAGCTATTTGTATTGGTACCAACAGAGAGACAGTGAATCTCCCAACCTTTTTATAAGAACTACCAATCAGCGATTACCAGGAATTTCCGATCTTTTTACAGGCAGTGGATCGAACTCTGATTTCACTCTAACTATAAGTAGAATCCAGCCTGACGATGTAGCGGTTTACTTCTGCCAGAGTCTCCATTATATCAATAGTCAGTATCTGTTTTCACAGTGAAGAACACACATCCAAAAACCTGCCTCAGACTGAACAGAAACACAACTGAAAGCTGCAGCTGGACTATGAATGAGAAACTGATGGTACAAAGACACTCATACACATGAACAGATATACATACATATTGGTTCTTGAAGCTCTCCAGCTGAGGATTATTCATAGTGAATCTCCTCCAAACCTCTCAACAGACTTTCTCCACAATATTCTTAAAGCTGAATAATAAACTCCTCCATCTTGTCAGTTTTCCCCCCAGGCCTTAAGAACAGCAGCTATCAAACCACTGTTGAAAACAACAACCTGTTGCTATTGCAAAATTACAAGCCAACCTCAAATCATCCTTCATCAGTAAGATTTGGAGAGAAAAAATATTTCAGCAGTTAAATACCTTCCTAACAATCACCAACCGCTTTGCTGTCTTTCAGTCCGGTTACTGTGCTCACCACAGTACTAAGACTTTGTCAAAGTATTCAATGACATCTGCATAAATGTAGAACGTGAAAGAACCACAGTGCTGGTATTATTAGACCTCAGTGCAGCTTTTGACACCACAGACCATGATATATTACTGAAGCAACTGAAGAACTGGTTCAGACTTTCTGGTTCATTTATTGACTGGTTTGAGTGTTACTTAAAGAACAGGGACTTTTTAGTATCAACAGGTAACTTTACATCAGAGTTGACCAAATTCACATGTGGGCTTCCACAACGTTTCATCTTGGCACCACTCTTATGTATAATCTAAGGCTCCCACTAATCTAAAACTCAGATTATAACAAATAGAAAGTAAATTACCATAATTATGCAGCTGATGCACAGCTCTACATTACAATCTCACCAGGTGACTATGAACTCATTCAAACGTCGAGCAGATTGATTAAACATATCAATGTGTGGATGTGCCATAACTTTCCTCAGTTGAATAAAAATAAAAGTTACTGATCAGGTCTGAAATCTAGGTGTAGTGATGGACTCAGATCAGAACCTTCAGAAACACATAAAGACAATTGCTAGTTGGCCTTCTAACACCTGAAGAACATGTTAACGATTAAAGGACTAATGTCCAAATAGGGCCTCGAAAAACTCCTCCATTCATTTAACTTTTCTCAAATTCATTACTGCAGCAGTGTCCTCACTAGAACTATCACCCCAGTCCTTACACTGGCTCCCTGTAGCTCAGAGAACAGAGTTTAAAATACTTATGTTTGGCATCTAAAACACTGAATGGATTAGCAAAAAAACAAAACAAATTAAAGTTGTATTATCTTTGTATTAACTTTCCAAATAACTCAAGTTTCCTGTTTGAGTCTACTCTGCATCTGCGGAGTCAGAACCAAACATGGAGAAGCAACATTCAGGTTTTTTGCTCCTTGAGTCTGGAACAAACTCCCAGAACACTTTTGTTTGTTTTCTGTTTTTATCAATTAAAGCACTGCAAACTGTCTTCTTGCTAAAATTATACAAATAACCATGTTTTGTCTCAATCCTCTCATTCCAGGGTGAAGATACTGTTGATGTCAGAGTAACCACTGGATCAACATCAAGACTGGATTCACACAGAGAAAAAATAGTCACCCAAAAACGTCCCTCAAGCTGAACAGAACTGCAGCTGCAAAGACTGCCCGAAAAAGGAAAAACGTTACACCTTTATAAACAAAAATTGTTAGAGCTGGGTCTTCATTCGTTTACTCAGACAGGATTTGAGTTTCTTTTTGCTGATATATTTCAAATAATTGCAATACAGCATCTTTTACCAGGCTTTTCATTAATCAAATGAACATGGTAGCTCGAACAACGAGCTTTATTATGTCTGATTTAGAAGAAATCTGAAAGTTATATTTAAAGTACTGAGTAAGATACTGCAATGACTCAGTGGTTGATGGTTGTCTTTTGTAACAGAAGTTTTTTTACTCAAGATCATTTATGTTGTTTGGAACAAACAGTTCAGTGTGCTTCTCTGTATAAAGTCATTTAGATAAAACACTGTAAAAAGCGCTTTGGAGACTTTATAACAGTTTAAAAGTTGTTTTATAAATGAGGAGCAACGAGAAGGAGAAGAAACCATGACACCATTACAGGACCGATTTACAGCGTCAGAGTGTTTTTACTTCATCTAAATATAAATGTATGTAAAACAACTATCAGCAGCTGGGATCAAGTAGCAACCAGTGGATTCACTCTATGATAAATCCTCCTTGATTTCAGATAACAGGGTAGAGATGACCAGAGTTTATCCCAAGTGTAATTAAAAATGTCATTAAACCATAATATGCATAATTTCAAAACATATTTAAATAAAGATATCACATACCAAAAATACCATGGGACTAATGTTTTTAGGTAAATTATTTTATTTGAGGAAAAAGAAATCCTACAACCAAAATGTTAAAAATTGAAGGTAACATCTAACAGGTCAGAAGATGAACTATGCTAAGCTAACTATCCAGATGTTAATCCACCGAGTTCAGCATTTTTTCCTTTACCTTTAGAGAAACAGCATTTGTTCTCTGAAAGTAAGATATTCTTAATATTTTATGAAAAAAAACTATAATTTATTATAGAGTAAAATACATAACATGAAAGCGTTTGATTTAAGTTTAGTCACTGAGCCAGTTTTAATGAAATGCTTCATGTAGACCAATGCAGCTCAGAGTTATAGTCTGAATATGTTGATCAAATGTTTTCATCATCTTTACTGAATTCATTAGAAAAATTCTGAGCAGTTTTCATTTTTCATTTATTGACAAAGTTCTCTGAAATGTTTCTGCAAGACAATTTTATATGAAGACTAATCGAATCAATGTAAAATTTATGTATGAACTAATGGCTAAGATTGACAGAAACTAAAAGCAAATCTTGACTAGCGCAGACAAAGCAGTGGCAGACAAGTGAATCAGCTCAGTACTGGGGACACTGGTCTCTCCTCAGTGTCTCTGTGACTGCAGTCTGGGAGCTCTGGGTGGCCTCACAGGTCACAGAGCCCACCTTCCTCCACTGGTCTGCAGAGAGCCTCAGGGTGCTGCTCCAGCTGTAGAGGCCATCGTTCTGCATCACTCCACGGCTCCTGCTCTGCTCCAAGCTGCTGCTGCTGCCGTCCACCTTCCAGGACAGACTCCAGTCTGAGGGGAAGCCCTTGTTGGCCAGACACATGAGGGTGGCCTTCCCCTGCTGCAGCTCCTCACTGGAGGGGGGCAGCACTGTCAGGGTGGGACGGGTGTTACCTAGGAGACACCAATCAGGTTAGAGGACAGGAACCATGAAGGCATTAAAGAAGTGACACCAGGAAAGCTTCACTATGAGAAAGTTGAGTTTCTTTCAGCACTAATATAGTTACCAAAGAATTACATTTGAAAAATATCAATCCAGGTTTAAATTTAGAGATTTAGAGAGAATTTAGCAGATACTGTGACATGGTTACGGTTAGAGAGGGATTTTCTATAATAGGAAGTTCTGCCAGATGTTTTCATGCTCCACTCGTCACTCATCAACACACCGTTTCATTTCCCTTTCAGAGTCTCAGATCAGCACGAATAAGGTCACCAAAGAATTGCATTTGAAAAATTTCAGATTAGTTAAAAATTAAAATAAGAAAATAATAATAAAAAAATCTTTAGAATCTCATATTTACATGGAACATCACTATTTTTTAAAGATGTTTTTAAAATGTAGGTTTGATGGAAAAAAACTGTTAAATGTGAAATACCAAATCTGAAAGGAAGTTTTTCCTAGCTGCTTTCAACAGTAGATTAAGACTGATTTTATTCTACCACCAACAGCTTTGGTTTTGTTCATGTTCTGATTTGTTGCTGGCAGTGAAGAATTAAGGTAAAAAGTAATATCATTAACAAAAAAATCCAACCTGCAATCATGACAATTATTTTAGAATCAATATAACATGAACATAAAATAATAGATATTTGACTTCAGCTTCAATCTGCTTTGTATAAGAAAGATACGAACACAAAGTTATAATTTTCTCATTTCTAAATAAATCCAGAAATGTGCTTTTAAAGATTCCAAGATATTTTTAACATTTGTATTTAGCAGGAAGTAAGCTTACTTCCAACATCCAGTCTGGTTTCTCCAACAAAAGTCCACCAAAGTGATACAAACTCACTGAGGCGCCGTACAAAAACCTCCGACTGTAGAGAGACACGGCTCTCTGACTTGGTCTGACTAAACTAAACCTACAAACCAAGATTACATTACAAGGTCAACCCAATCATTACTAAGTTACATTATATCATTACAAGTTACTAATCATTGGATTAGTAACTTTAGTAATTAGTAATTAGCAATTTTAAGAAGTACTTTCTGTATTTTAGAAAATGTCTTTGCAAAATATTAAATAATGCATTTGTTCCCATTTTCAAAATGTCAAGCAGAATCATAATAATAGAATAAAATCATCAAAAGAGCAGCTTCATCTTTGACTTACTTCCAACATCCAGTCTGGTTCCTCCACCGAACGTGTACCACAGTGATACAAACTCATTGAGCCGTCGTACAAAAACCTCTGACTGTAGAGAGACACGGCTCTCTGACTCTGATCACAAACAACTGAGATAAAACTGTTTTTGTACATATTTCTCACGTAAAGCCAAACCTGAGCACTAAACCAAAACTTTTTTCTTAGCTTTATCAGAGCTTAATTGCTAAAGTAGATACTGTAATTGTAATTCTGTCCTCTTAGGTGTCTTTTAAAGCTCAGAGAATAGACTTCAAAATACCTTTAGTAGTTTATAAATCAGTGAATGGCCTGACGCTAAAGTATCTTGAAGATCTACTGTTACTATACCAACCCCCCCAGAACACTCAGGTCCTCTAATTCCAGTCGACTCAACATCCCTAGAATCAGAACCAAACATGGAGAAGCAGCTTTCAGTTTCTATGCTCCTCTAATCTGGAACAAACTTCCAGACAACTGCAGAGTTCTTTTAAATCATAGCTAAAATTGTATCCGTTTAGAGTTTAGAGTAATGTTTTCATGTATGAACTGTTTTGTGTGTGCTTCATGCTTTATGGCTGTTTTTACTTTATCCTAAATTCATGTAATGTTTATACGTATCATATGCTCTGTGTGTTTTTTATGCTTTGTTTTTGTTTTTTACTTTATCCCCTAATCATGTAAAGCACCTTGAATTATCTTGTTGTTGAAAGTTTGCTATACAAATAAAATGGACTTGGCTTAAATAAAAGCCCTGGTCTCAAACATCAACTTTTGTACAACAAAACATGTTTTATTCATTTTTTAAGAAAAGTCAATTAATCACTGTCTGATGTGATTCAATAAGGAATAACTCACAAATAAAGGTTTTGTCTAGTTTCAAAAGTTTAGGATATTAAATTGATGAACTCAGATTGTAAAGGAAGACATTCGGTAACCCAACATAAAACCAAAACTCTTTACTGGATTTATAGAAAGGAGTTTTTCAGTTTATTTTCATGTAAAATAGAATTGAATGCATTTTACCTTTTTGCTTGTTATTGACTGTGGAGATGTGCTGTATTTGAATGCATCTGTTTGTTGTTTTTAAATATGTTTTATACTGGAACACTGATATTTATGACTACAGTGGAGTCCTGCATATTTGTGATTCCTTATTTGTGGATTTTCCTACTTTTCTGTGGAACATGACTGTTATTTGTGGAAAATCTGCCTAATCACTGATTATTTCTTTGCTGCACATATCTAAAACATTTAAAGGAAAATTCAGCTTGGGAAGCAGAAATACCAAGGTTCAATGCTACTTGATACGCTATTAACTGTTGCTGTTAAAGCAGCCAATCCAGGACCAAAAAATAGGAGACAAAATATGGAGAACAAGAAGTTTCTAAAAGATAAAAAGATTTAACATCCTCATTTAGATTTGTTGTAAAGATCAAAAGTCGTAAGAAAAATCAGAACTCACTATGACATTCTATCTATTTATTTGTAATAGTTGGACATGTAAATATTTATTGTAATTTTGAGAATTATTGAGAAATTTAAGTAAAGTACATAGACAACAAAATCTGAATTATATACATTTATATTTTCTATTAAATGTAAAAAAAAAAAAAAAAAATTCTATGGAAGAATAAATTAACACAGCCCCAAATTTATTACCACCTAAAATAACATTCACATGCATGTAATAAAAACATTGTTCATTGTTTGAAGTAGGTTTGCTCTGTTTACATCTCACTGACTTTTTAAATGAGATTTAGATGCAAAGAGATGTCTTACACTGCAGAAGGAAGATTATTAGGACCCCCACAGCTTATGAGTCAGAAAATAGATCTAGAAAAGTCTCAAAATTAGATTTAGTTAGCAGTTCCACTGTAAGGAAAAGAGTCAACCGGTGGAGAAATTTGAAATCAACTGCTTACATGTGCAGATTAGGCTTTACATCAAGTTCACCTCCAAAGAAGACCAGAAGATGCTAAAACAAGTCTCCAAAAAAACTAAAATGTCATCAAGGGACCTACAGCAGACTTGCTGCTGCTAATATGAAGAGACGTGCTTCAATAATAGAAAGAGACTGTACAGGTTGAACCTTTCTGGGACATATGTCAGGAGGAAATCTTTGCTCTCAAAGTAAAAAAAACAACCTCTGGAATCATGTTTTTTTTGGACACACGAGTCAAAAACTAAATTATGTGGACACCAGAACATGTGACATGTTGGACTTCAGTCAGATACAGAACCTTAAAGACCTCATGACACGAAGCTGACTTCATGTAAATGTTATATGACATAATGCATCTTGTCAAAGTATGTGGTTCTGTAAGTTTATGAGCCGAACAGACTTGATTTTACGCGATAATTAGAGTTTCAAAAATATTAGCTTAACCCTGGCTTCAAAACTACGTCTCCATTATGTGACGTCAGCGACAGAACCGCTCAGGTTGGACAGTCCGAAAACTATGCTGCCAGGCATCATGGAGGCGCTCATATTTGAAGATTCTTCCTTCAGTTCTAGCATGGAGATGGTTTTTGAGCTGGAAAATGCAGCCGGTTCTGGTGCTTCTAGAGGTGGTGGTGGCCTGAACCGTACAGGTACGAGTCGTACACAACGACTGAGATGGATAGAAGAAAGCGGGTCAGAGAACGATGAAGCTAACATAGCAGCGGGAGAAGTGACGTCAGGGAAACACAGATTGGTAAGGATTAAAAATACCTTTTAATCGTGGCTTCTTTTCTTTTCAAATAATTAACAACATTATATAAATGAGCATAATAATATTGACGTGTAATGATTTTAGTAGTGACCTGAACAATAAACATTACATAATGTAAATATGCTAAATCAGTTTTAAATCTAAAAATAATAAACTAATCCAAACGTACTTATTTATAAGGTCTGAGACTGATATCGGAAAAATGAAATCATATTGTAGGCAGACATTCAAGGCAAACAACAAAGCAAGTAAGACTTCATTACAATTCTTTATGATTATCGTAGCAATTTATTAGTTTCAGGTGAAACACGTTTGTTATTTAATTTCTTTGTCAGACTCACTAAATAAAGTTTGAATTATTTTTAATTGTAGCAATACTGCTTTGAATATGTACCTGTGTCTTCTGGACACAAGATCTAATTGGGGGGTCAGTGGAAGTGGAGCTTGTAGGAGTAGCGATGCTGACGCTGTCAGTGTCGCGCAGTCCATGAGCGCCGTGGTGGCCCGCCGCCACACGCTGCCACACTCCTGCTGAACACTGTAGGTACAGCTGCCGGCAGCAACACACGCTTGTGTTGAACTAAACAACCCAGTGATTCCTTTATCATAGCAACACAATCAAAACAATTCAGCTCAAAATGTTCCGAACAGAGAAGAGAGGAGGGAGCCCACTTCTCACGGGTGCGTCTAACCTGTTTCACCCACTTAGACAGTAACTCTGGGTCTTTGGGAAACTTAAATAAACTGACACAGTCCTTGTGTGTATTTGAGCAAAATCCCGGAACACAACGCGAAGGCATTGCGATCACTTTTCTTTGTCAAGAACAGAAAATAGCGGTCCCAGTCACAGCTGAAAAGCCGCTGTCAAATGTGTCAACGAACAGAATGCGTTCTCTCGCTAACGTCACTTCCGGCTTTATGCTCGTACAGTGCGCGGTGATACAGTACGAGTAAAATGCTAGTCAACGCAGCGGTTTTTTGCTCTCAGTAAGATTATGCAGTGCGTGTCTGTAACTTTGAAATAGTCCATTGGGTTCGGATATCTTTATTATATGTTATGTTTAAAAATGTCAGCTTCGTGTCATGAGGTCTTTAAATAAATCAGGTTGGAGGATAGAAACCGTGAAGACATCAAATAAATGACACCAGGACAGCTTCATTATGTGAAAGTTGACTTTCTCTGTTAAAATGTTTCTGCCAGATGTTTTTCTGCTTCAACAGTCACTGACACATTGATTCACTTCTTATTAACAAACCTCACATGCATATCAGCACAGAGAGAAACATTATAATTTTAGGTTGAATGATAGCCTATTGCAAATTATTTATGAAGAATCATCGTAACTTGTAGTTGAATAATTAAACCCCATAAACTTTTTAAATTCGTTGTTATGTTTCTCTTGTGTTTGATTATTTTTGCCAGCAGAAGGCTGATCAGTCTGGCTCTCATTAAACACTGAGATCACTATTAGTGTCTCTTGAATTACTTTTTCCAGCTTGTATGACAAACATGCTTAGAAATTCTAAATGGTGAGGCATCCCTTTCTTCTATTTTCATAAAGTCTGAATTGTGAGTTTCCCCAAATAAATTCATATTTCTTCAGTATTAGACCAAAGGGTTCTGTGTCTGTGGATAAAGACTTGTTCAAGTGTCAAACATAGAAAAAAATGTTAATCTTCTTAAAATTACAGGAAAAGAATAGAAGTTAATAACCTTTCATTCCGTACAAAAAGCAAAACTTCCATATTTGATCTATTTTCTGTTTACAACAGCTTCATCATATTGATCCCTGATGGAGTCATTCAGAGCATTTTCATAGAGAACCACTTTGCATCAGCAGCACCATGCTCCAGTGCTCTGGGAGAGTTTATAGTCCTGAGAGTTGAACACTGGATGACTGACAGCTGTCCTTCATCACAACAGAAGACACAGAAATCCTCCTCATCAAAAACATGACTTTGATCTGCGTCCTCATCTGGACTCTCCTCTGCTGCTGCTTCACAGGTAAAGTCCAGAGAATCCAACTCCTCTCCTCTATGAACATCTGTCCCTATGAAATGAAGCCGACTAAACCATGAAGCTGCTTTATGTTTTTGTCTCTGTGTCCTCAGAGTCCAGAGGTCAGGTCACAGTGACTCAGTCTGCACCAGAGAGAGCTGATCTGGGAGGATCTGTCAGCATCAGATGTAGAACCAGTCAGAATGTTTATAACAACAACCATTTAGCCTGGTACCAACAGAAAGATGGACAAACTCCCAAACTGCTCTTTTACTATGTTGGAAATCGAGTCTCAGGGACTCCAAGTCGTTTTAATGATGGGGGATCAAACTCTGACTTCACTCTGACCATCAGTGGAGTTCAGGCTGAAGATGCTGCAGTTTACTACTGTCAGAGTTACCATTACATCAACAGCCAGTATGTGTTCACACAGTGAAAAACCGTCGTACAAAAACCTCCCTCAGTCAGACTGAACTGAAACTCCAGCTTGATGCTTCAGCAGGCACTGATACAGCTTTAAACATCAGATGTAGGACCAGTCAGAATGTTCATCAAAGGTTCTCAATGATCAATTCTGGTTTTAAAAGAGATGGAGAGCCAGGGCCGGATGATGATAGTAGAGGCCCCTGGGCACAAAGTGTTTAAAGGGCCCCCCGCCCCGCCACCAAAGAAAGTAATATCATTTAAACAGGATTTTCACCATATTCCTGTAAAACTACAGTTCTCATCTGAGGTCAACATTATCAAGACACTACACAGTGGTGTAACTCGCTTTACTATGTAAGTTTGTTCCATAACTTAATCACAAAAACTCACTCATACCTGTTAATTTTTCTTTCCTGTCTCTCTCCTTCTCTTCTGTCTCACAGCGCTCCTTCAGTTCTTTTACTTCTCAGTTCTCCAATGATGCCGTTCTGTGTTTCTCCCTGTCTTCCCGCCATTTTTCTTTTTCTTTTTTGTTTCTTAAAAAAGGTGCAATCAGTTTATGTAAACTTGACTCATACTTTACAGCATTAGATCATAAATGGAAGAAAACACTTTTCTCTTTACATAGTAATAATAATTATGTGTTTAATAAACCTGTATCCGTCTCTGGAAGTCCTGTTTCTCTCTTCATCCTCTCCTGTTTCTCATAACTAAATCCATGAGAACATGACTTTTGTCTAAAAATGAACAATATATTGGCAATAACATCGATATTGGATGATTTTAGCCATGTCTTAACAAATTGGTATAAGTTGGTATAAGGCAGTGTAGGGAAAGTTCCGTTTTTATATGAACCAGTTCAAAGTTGTAGTTGACAGCTTCAAAAATGAACTAGTTCATAGTTCTTTTTTTTTATGTTGCCGCGAGCTATCTCCCCAGAATGCTGCCATTTTCTAATTGTTGCCACCCAGTCAGTCCACACTTGTACTCAGGTGTCAGATTCAGAAAAACCTCTGTCATCCTCAGACAAAACTGCTTCAACCCAAACGGCCTCAGAAAAACATCTCAAAGGAGTCAGGTCTTGGAAAAAACAGAGTCAGATGAAAAGTTATCAGAGTCAGGTATCAGACATCAGATGAAAATTAGTCGGGTCTCAGAAAAACCGCTGTCAGAAAAAGTGGAGTCAGAAGAAAAAGTCTCAAATGAAAAGTTATCAGAATTAGCTGAAAAATATCACACGTCACGGACGAAGCTGAAGTTATCATCCTTCCTCCTTCCTCCTAGTAGTCCTCCTTCAGTAGCAATTGTCAATCCCCATGGTGTGTCGTCTTCCTGCTGTCTTCCTTCCCTGCCCGATGTCCAGTGTCTCAGTTCCTACCATCATCACCAGGACTTCACAATAACTGGACCTTCCTTCAGCGAGTGCGTTTGGGTCCATTCTCCACACACACCTCGTGACAGAAGTACTCTACACATGACATAGATTCATTAAAAACACAGTTTCTGATTTGTGAAACCTTTATTCTATTTGTGAAAATGCAAATTAGGTTCATTTTATGATATTTTTACCATCCAGACCACAATTCTGTGGAAATCCGTGCGCACAGTTTGATAAACTGTGCTCTCTGTTTTGCAACCCAGGCGCACGGATTACTTAACTGTCCTCTCTGTTTTTGATAGGCTATGTGTGTTATAACGTTAGGCTACTGCTACTGTAAAAACGTGAAACATATAACTTGATGGTTTATTGTAAAATCGTGAAATGTACGTTAAAAGTGATACTTGAAGTGAAAATTATTAGTCTACTTAAGTTTTGTGGTGAAAACTGGATAAACTGTGTTTGTCTTTGAATGATTAAACATGCAGCCTAGATCAGAGAAATATTAAATCAATGGATAAGTTGTACTTCATACTAGGCTGAGACATGGAGAATGTTGAAGCTTGGATGACACTGATCATGTTGGCGTTGCACCTTAAACCAGATAGTAGCACACGTCTTCGTGTCGGTAACCTACATGACATAGCGGGTGGAAAGTGGACCCAAAGCAGAAAGGAAGTTTATTTAAACAGTTTATTTAAAAGAAGCTAATGGCGATGTCCAGGCATTTGTTGTTCCTTGATGACAAGGTGGGTCAGCAGCAGGACGGAGTGACAGACATATAAACTGAGCTCCTAACGGCGGGTCTGCTGCAGGGATTACTGAGCAGAAAGGGAGAGCCTGGGTCATGGTGTTTTTTATTTGCTGCAATAGATGGATAACTTCAATTGCCTACAGCTACTGTGCTGCACACAGCGCAATAAAACAAAAGATGAGAGTTAATTATATATTGGCTATAGCCAGGGTAGTTTATTTTAAACGTGTTTTAACATTTACACAATTTACACGTTTACATTTCTTTTTCCTGTTTGAAAAGCAGTAGGCAGAAGTATAAATTCATGTGTTGTGGGCTACACTAATACTGCGGGTTAACAAATTGTTGACTCTTTTTCCCACAATTTCACAATATCAGGTTCATCCACAAGAACAAAAGATCAGAACAAAAAAACATGTTTATGATGTATGGCACTGTCATGACCATCCTGGTTTGAACTGCTGTTATTCAGATTTGAATGAATCCATTTGAATATGTATATAATGTTTAGGTTGACTGTAGGGAATTGATAGAATCTTAAAGAGCTAAAGTAATATTGATGAAAATGGTCTGGATGGTAAAAATACCATAAAATGAACCTAATTTGCATTTTCACAAATAGAATAAAGGTTTCACAAATCAGAAACAGTGTTTTAATGATCATACATGCTGTGTAGAGTACTTCAGTCTAGATTTGAAAAGTCCCAAGTATTGCAGTTTTTGATCAGGACTTGGTTTATTGTAGTCTAGGCTAGCAAAGATTCAATAGAATTGCCCTTTACACATTTACGAATCGGAAGCTAACTTCAGCTTCGTCCGTGACGCGTGATATTTTCAGATAATTCTGATAACTTTTCATTTGACTGACTCATCTGACTCCACTTTTTCTGACAGCGGTTTTCCTGAGACCCAACTAATTTTCATCTGATGTCTGATACCTGACTCTGATAACTTTCGTCTGACTCTGTTTATTCCAAGACCTGACTCCTTTGAGATGTTTTTCTGAGGCCGTTTGGTTTGAAGCAGTTTTTTCTGAGGATGAAAGAGGTTTTTCTGACGCTGAGAGAGTTTTGTCTGAAGATGACGGATGTTTTTCTGAATCTGACACCTGAGTCTGAGGATGTCCTAAAATGAACACCGTATGTACACCGTTATCTGGTTTTGAGTGGTAGATGATTTTTGTTTTTTTTGGTACGTCGTTGCCGTGTCTTTTAATTTTTTTAGTGACTTGCACATAGCCTACCTTGAAAGGCTAGTTAGCTGGCCGGATGCTTTATGTCAGTATACCGTTTCAAGTTTGCTGTTGACGTTGTTGATGTCCCGGGTAACTTTCTTGAGACCCGCCAGCAAAGCTTACACAAAAGTGTAAGATTTTTCCCACCTGGATCATCACTAACCTTTTCAAAAAAAATCTTTTAGGTGGTCATACGAAGATGCCGCTTTATTAGTTGATGCAGAATTACTTCTGCTGTTGCAATCACCTGAATTTGCCTGCATACTTCGCAATTTGACACCAGAATCATATGCTGTGCGATTTGATATTAAATATTAAAAAATGCTGTTTAATTCAATCTTTTAAGAGATTTGTGTAATATTTATAACATTGTTAATATCGGTTATCAGCCATAACATTAATATTAATATAAACTATCGTTATTGAAGCAAGTTTTTAGATCTGTGCATCCATACTTTTGACTCGATCCTCTACGATTTGCTGCCCCAGCCTCTCTGTCCACCTCTTTATGAGTTCACTAACAAAAGTTGATTTGCAGGCTGAAGATGCAGGAGTTTATCACTGTCAGCAGGATTGGATCACATTGTTCACACAGTTGCCATCCATCCATTATCTATACCCGTTTATCTCCTGCAGGGGGCTGCTGCCTATCTCCAGCAATCATCAGGTGAGAGGTACAACCTGGACAGGTGGCCAGTTCATTGCTGGGAAACACAGAGACACACAGGACAAACAAACATGGACACACTCATACTTAAGGGCAATTTAGAAAGTAAGTAACATGCAGGGAAAACAAGAGATATTATTAGTCTTCCTGTGGTCGGTGATCATGTGATCCAGTCTGGAGTGGAGAGTTTTTCTCCACTTGGGAAGTGACAGCACAGCAGATATTAGTAAGGGCGCACTTTACCGCCCAAACCCCGCCACGGGATGAAGCTGGATATCTGGTCGCCTGATTATAAAAAGCAGCAGCTCCACCATCGATAATAACAGGGCGAGTATTTTCATTAACTGTCCCCCACAATGCTGCGTTACACACCGGATAAACCCAGTCTGAGCTGCCGCTGCTACAGCTAGCCTCAGGCTGTGTTGTGTAGCTAACGGCAGCTTCCTCCTAACAGGTTGGCCAAATGGCGCACCATCATCCACCATGTCTTCTTTTTCCTGATTTTCCTCCTTATGTTTTACAAAGAACCTGTCAACAGATGACAGACTTCTTAATAAACACGTCTTCTTCTAAGCTTTCTCTCTTTCATTTATAAAAAACGCCTTTTTTCACTCATTTCGATTCTCTTACTACTCCCACTGTCTGGTGACGGTCAGTGGAGCCAAAGCGCTATATGCTGGGGTAGGGGCGGGGCATGTTGCCATGGTTTCCACAGTTGCGCCTTAGGAACTATGTACCCTGTTAAAGTAAAGTAACATAGTGTTGATCTTATGGGTTATCTCCACCAGCCTATCTCTGCCATATTTGAAATTTGAAGACTGTTTTTTCTTCCTTAAACTGCCTGTGCCCATAAGGCCCTTTGGATAATCCGGCCTTGTAGAGATCCTACAAAATTAATAATGACGTTTTCTGGTCAACAAGCATCTGTGGTTCCAGATCCCTGTTGAGGCGCATTTTCACATTAGACTATATAGACCCTGCAAGAGAAGTAAAGGCTAAAGATGCAGCAGTGTATTACTGAATGGGCACTTATCCACAGTGCTTTAAGTGGAAAGAAATAAGTGTTGGTACTCCCTTTAATGACCTGCTGTCAGTCTGTGATACAAATATGGGACACAAACATGGGTGATATTTATGTACATATAGATCAATCTATATGTAATCTATCAATCTAGCCAAATGTAAACGTTGACATGAAAAATCTAAATTCTAGATTCTAAAGTCTAAATATTTCAGATGCTATGCAGGTGATACAAAAACCTCTGGTATGTCGGAAACTATTGTGGCTCCTGTACTCTGGTAATAACCAGTGTTGGGTATAGTTACTTTGGAAAGTAGTTAATTAGGTTACAGCGTTACCATCAATTAAAAGTAATCAGTTACGTTACAGCGTTATCCATCATAAAAGCAACGCGTTAGAGTACTTATGCATTACCAAGAATTAAAAGCCAGTTCGCAGCGCCTCGCACATGATGCAACTTAATTGACAGACACAGCCTCCTTTAAATGCAGCGAGAAGCAGTGACGGCTGGTGAAAAATATTCTTGGTGGGGCTGTGCTTTTTTTTTCTTGTGCTTTCTGAGCTTTGTGCACAACTCCACTATTTCCTGAACTAAGTACAGCTCTTTTATTTCCTGTCTTACATCATTGGACAAACTGATTAATCCAGGTGTGTCTGACCATTGTTGTTGTGACTACTGAGGTCAGACACACCTGGATTGATCAGTTTGTCCAATACAAACAGGAAATAAAAGGGCTGTACTTAGTTCAGGAAGTAGTGGAGCTGTGCATATAGCTTATCAAGTCATTTTCAATAATCATCCCAAAACAATTGAACATATACGGCTGGATACCAGTACTCTGTGAAATACTGATTATTTTAATGCCAATATTAACAACTTGAGGCCTTCTTGTACTAAACATAAATACAATATTGCACAAACAAGTTTAGAACCAAACTGGAAACAAATAACTTATTAGGTTTACACAAAAATTGTACACACAAAGCTGTTAACTCTTACAGCAGCGCCCCCTTGTGGCAGAGAAATCACACTGCCAATGTCACCACCAGATATCTTGCCCGTCCTCACACCAGCCTTGCGGCGATTTCTCTATCGCCCTTCATGCGTCCGAATCAACGACGCTGATTGGATAAATTCCTGTTGCTATGTGCGAATTTCTTGTCAGTGATTGGCGGCTGCTGCACTGCTTGGGGAGATCTTTCTGTCACCCCAGCCGCAACAGAGGGAGCTTTTCCTCCGAAAATGATATATATTTTACTTTTATATATGATACTTTGTTACGAATTTAAACACACAATAAATTTAGAATATGTGATTATTGTAAAAAAAATCAAAATAAAATCAAAATCAAAAACACTTGGGAAACACTGGGGGTGGCGGCGCCCTGTCGCCCTCTTTGGCCAGCCGCCACTGCCGAGAAGTCGTGACGATGAATAACGTCAGTCATCCAACTAAATTAACTCTGCAGGATAACAACAGGAAAGACAGCCAGCAATAGGCTATTCCACATAAGGTTTTATTAATTATTTTTTTGATAACAGAACATATGAATCAAAAACACTTATCCAGCCCAGGTAGCCTGATAGAGTGGTGTTTGGATACAAGATGTTTTAAATTTGAAGTGAAATTTTTTGCGGTCGACAGAAACTTTTCCCAAAAGCAGAGTGTGCATTTTACCATTATATTCCTTTCTCTTTCGTTGACGAAATTAAAATAATGTCCGTTCTTCCACAAAGCTGTGCTACTACTCTCTGCCGTCTTGCCAGGAGTTCAAAAACACTCACACACACACACAGGGTCAGGAGGAGCAGGGCACAGATGAATCACAGCGCTTCGGCTCCGCTGATACAGCCGCAGGTGGCGTCGTTCCTTTCACTTCACTACGACAACAAAAGCACTTGAACATAGCAATGGGAATTTCCACTTCACAAGTGGAACGTATCATCTTTCCCATACAACATGAAGGCAGCAGTACAGCAAGCTTTATGTGTATAAACAATGGTTTTATTCTGAGGCGATTTTTATTATAAACAAATAGAAGCTGTAAACTGTTGGGAAGTCTAAGCAGGGTATAGACTGCTGAGGAAAAGTCCCGGTATTCATCAACACATGCTGGAAAAACGTTCCGGTACTCAGCGCACGCTGGAAATAAGTCCCGGTGTACGCTGGGGAGTAAAATTTAGAAGTGCCGGTACTGCGTACCCTTGCGTACCGGCCCACTTAAAGCACTGCTTATCCATCATCAGCCCCGTCTTACACACAGTGAAATATTGTGATACAAAAACCCCCAGTGAGAAACGAGGCAAATTGCTATAGGCCTGATTTCTGGAAGACATAAAACACACATGCAATAAAAGCCTCTAGTGGCAGAATAAAGTATTCAGAAAATGAATTAAAAATATGCTATATGTGATCAGTGGCTGTCCAGAATTTTAAATCCAAAGACACACCAGCAGCACTGATTATCTATATTTAAAGCCTTTTGGTTATAATCCCAATTTACTGGTCAGGAATTTCTGATGGTTTCAGCAGACGTCAGTCTGGAACTGATTTCACTCTGACCATTAGCAGAGTTCAGACTTAAGGTGTCAGCAGGAGAACAGCTTCCTGTTGAGAGTTGGTGATCCAGACCCTGACCATTTAGAATAAAAAACTCATTAAACTAATAAAATCAGAAGCAACATGTTTACATAGCAACAGATCAGTTTAGAGGTGTGTTTACCCTGAATATTGTGGTAATTAGCATACATCTCACAGGACTGAAGAGGAAACATGATGACATGCAGAGCAGATCTCCATGTGACTGACTCTGTGTGTTTGCATATGTGTCCTGCCTCCCTGCTCCCAGCTGTTAAGAGGTCAGAGTTGATCAGTGGCTGTCCAGGCCTTTCAGAGCCACTGATACACCAGCAGCACCATGATGATGTTACTGACTCTACAGCTGACCATCCTGGGGCTCCTTGTTCAGGGTGACAATTTAAGCTCTATTTCAGGGTTGAACACTTACATGATTAATCCATTTAGAGTAACTTAATACATTCTTCAAGAGCAGAACCTCTTGTTTTATAGTTCTTATTTTTATTTATTTATTTTTACAAACTTGGTGTTACCTTTTTTCCTTTATTTATTTATTTTCTAGGTTCATCAGCAGATATCGTCCTGACTCAGACTCCAGGATCTCAGGCTGTTGTTCCAGGACAGACTGTCTCCATCAGATGTAAAACCAGTTCCAGTGTTAGCAGCTGGCTCAGCTGGTACCTTCAGAAGGACAGTCAGTCTCCCAAACTTTTAATCTATGGAGCTTCAGATCGTCAGTCTGGGATTCCAGGTCGTTTTAGTGGAAGTGGCTCTGGAACTGATTACACTCTAACAATCAGTGGAGTTCAGGCTGAAGACGGAGGAGTTTATTACTGTCAGCAGGGTTACAGGGACCCGTTCACACAGTGATACAACGTCGTACAAAAACCTCTTAGCTGGAGAGGAACTGATCCACAGCTGCTGTTAGACAGAAACTGTTTAACTGGGTGATGGTTTCTTAAAGTACACAATCACAACACTTTAAATATATTATATTTATAAATAAAATAAAACAAGTAAAAAAGTTAATTATCCCTGCAGCACCGATGTTCCAAACTACTGTGCACCTAATAACACAAAACCAATTTCTACTCTAAGAGCCGAGGAATTATTTATTTTAAATGTTGCTTAACAATATTTTTATATTGCTTTTTAAAGAACCATCATTTAATTTTCATGGAATTAAAGAGGAAAACAATCAAATATGACAGGCGTTTGACAAAACTGAATAATTGTACTTCTTAAATAATAAATAATGCCCCATTTGAAACAGTCAGACACTTGATTGGCTCTTCCCTAACTGGATTCTCTCAGAGTTATTTATGATAGAATATAGTTAGAGAGATAATCTTGATTGATATATACGAGTAGAACATATTTACTTATATGACTCCATAATATATGAAAACGGAGAGTTATTTATGATTTGCAGCAAGGCAGAATTTACTTCCTGTGTAATACAAAAGTCATTCATCATTTCTGACTTCCTGATCTTAGATCAGTAACTATGGCAAAAACAAAAACATGCATCACTGAAGAGAACATTTTTGTTGGTATTTTTTTTTCTAATGGACTCATTTTTTTAAATTTAAGTAATCACATTTCTTACATTTGAAAAAAAAAAGAAACATTGTGGCAGTTCTCTTAGCTGTACAACAATCTAAAAAAGACATTTCTGCATCATACTTGGAGACCCACTTATGTAAACTCTTTTTCCACTGACAGTAACGTCTTCTCTGGTATTATTGAAGGAAAAAACATCAAAATCAAATAGAGACCACATTTTGTGATTCAAATCTCAGCCAGCCTCTAAAGAGAATAAAAGAAAAAAAAGGCCAATATTTAATGCCACCTCATGCAGCTCTCTCATCTATATTTGTCCTGTCAACTCCCAGCATGAAGAAATCAGCTCAGCAGTTTTTTTATCTTTCTTTTAAAAAAATAGTTTAATGCATCTTTAATCATCCATTAATGACAATATATCTTAAATGTTTACTCTCTCACAACCAACATCTGACAGCTTTTTATTTCTGTTAATTCAAACACTGAGGGAAATGTATCAAACGCTTGATTGGATTTCCCTCTTGATAGTTAGAAACCCAAGTCAAGATGACATCAACTCTTACATCTTAATCTTTATATTTAAAATATAAATATATAACATATTTATAAAACATATTTAATATATAAAAAATATAAAAGGAGCATTGAAGGTCTCTGTATTTAATAATAAATCATACCCACAAATATGATTTTTATTTAAGATTTTATGTTTTCCCAAAACTGATGTTGAAACCTTTTGTAAACTATGAAAATGCTTAAACATTTATTATTTCTAATTTGTAATATACATGTAATGGCAAAAATAGAATCTCAGGGTTTCCATTATAAAGAAGACTTGAGTCCAAGATGGCGTTTAAGTATTTAATTCAAACATATCTGGCCAGAACACGGAGGGGACAGAGTCGTGCATCACCCTCACCAACCTTTCTAACTAACCGCTTAAATAGTATTCAGCAATCATTGTTTATCTCTGTAGATGTCTTATCCAACGTTCACACCCCGCCTCCGGAGAACTGCTTCACACGAGTCTCATATCAACGCATAAAGCAGCTCATCCGAAGGCCAGACTGTTATCTTACTGCCCCGGCGTCTGTCTCTCTGGTGACCTGACACATATATATCATAAACATTAAGTTGGAGCAATAACCTTGTCATTTTACTCTAGATGCATTCACTAAACAGAGAATATACACTTAATTCCTAATTGCATAACAATTTTCCACCACATACAACTACGAATCTAAGATTGCAATGATGATTAAGCAAAATTATGCTTCTGTTGTAAGAAATTGAAATAAAAAAACAAAGAGATGCATCAGGTAGAGAATTTCAAAAAAAATGTTTAAAAATCTAAGAATTTATGTTTTTTCTTTCTTCACCATCAAAACAAAAATCCCTTTCCACAAAATAAATTTGTTAAAAGTTCACACCTAATTATAACACTTGTGTTTTTGATTTTCACTGGCTGGTGATCTGTAAAGTAAATTTCTTTGTAGTTTGAGAAATTTAATTTTCCTGATATTTTGCCCCATATTGACATTCTGACTTTTTGTTAATAGTTTATTGCTCTTTCATACAAAATTAACAAGGTTTTCTTTCCTCATCAGTTAATCCTGTCATTTAATATTTGAGCAGACTACAGTTCTTCCTCTGGTGATAAATTGTACAACTTTTTTGTTAATTTAAAATTAATTGGGATATCTTAATAAAAGTCTCAATGAAACCATAAATTCTTTTAAATAAAATGTCTTTATTTTGTAAATTTAAGCCAAGGTTTTACTGGACAGATGACAGAGAAGCAAACAGCGATAGAAACATCATTCAAAATGTAAGAAAAAGATAACTCCCAGAGAGTGATGTCAGTACTGGGAACACTGGTCTCTCCTCAGTGTCTCTGTGACTGCAGTCTGGGAGCTCTGGGTGGCCTCACAGGTCACAGAGCCCACCTTCCTCCACTGGTCTGCAGAGAGCCTCAGGGTGCTGCTCCAGCTGTAGAGGCCATCGTTCTGCATCACTCCACGGCTCCTGGTCTGCTCCAAACTGCTGCTGCTGCCGTCCACCTTCCAGGACAGACTCCAGTCTGAGGGGAAGCCCTTGTTGGCCAGACACATGAGGGTGGCCTTTTCCTGCTGCAGCTCCTCACTGGAGGGGGGAAGCACTGTCAGGGTGGGACGGGTGTTACCTAGGAGACACCAATCAGGTTAGAGGACAGGAACCATGAAGGCATTAAAGAAGTGACACCAGGAAAGCTTCACTATGAGAAAGTTGAGTTTCTTTCAGCACTAATATAGTTACCAAAGAATTACATTTGAAAAATATCAATCCAGGTTTAAATTTAGAGATTTAGAGAGAATTTAGCAGATACTGTGACATGGTTACGGTTAGAGAGGGATTTTCTATAATAGGAAGTTCTGCCAGATGTTTTCATGCTCCACTCGTCACTCATCAACACACTGTTTCATTTCCCTTTCAGAGTCTCAGATCAGCACGAATAAGGTCACCAAAGAATTGCATTTGAAAAATTTCAGATTAGTTAAAAATTAAAATAAGAAAATAATAATAAAAAAATCTTTAGAATCTCATATTTACATGGAACATCACTATTTTTTAAAGATGTTTTTAAAATGTAGGTTTGATGGAAAAAAACTGTTAAATGTGAAATACCAAATCTGAAAGGAAGTTTTTCCTAGCTGCTTTCAACAGTAGATTAAGACTGATTTTATTCTACCACCAACAGCTTTGGTTTTGTTCATGTTCTGATTTGTTGCTGGCAGTGAAGAATTAAGGTAAAAAGTAATATCATTAACAAAAAAATCCAACCTGCAATCATGAAAATTATTTTAGAATCAATATAACATGAACATAAAATAATAGATATTTGACTTCAGCTTCAATCTGCTTTGTATAAGAAAGATACGAACACAAAGTTATAATTTTCTCATTTCTAAATAAATCCAGAAATGTGCTTTTAAAGATTCCAAGATATTTTTAACATTTGTATTTAGCAGGAAGTAAGCTTACTTCCAACATCCAGTCTGGTTTCTCCAACAAAAGTCCACCAAAGTGATACAAACTCACTGAGGCGCCGTACAAAAACCTCCGACTGTAGAGAGACACGGCTCTCTGACTTGGTCTGACTAAACTAAACCTACAAACCAAGATTACATTACAAGGTCAACCCAATCATTACTAAGTTACATTATATCATTACAAGTTACTAATCATTGGATTAGTAACTTTAGTAATTAGTAATTAGCAATTTTAAGAAGTACTTTCTGTATTTTAGAAAATGTCTTTGCAAAATATTAAATAATGCATTTGTTCCCATTTTCAAAATGTCAAGCAGAATCATAATAATAGAATAAAATCATCAAAAGAGCAGCTTCATCTTTGACTTACTTCCAACATCCAGTCTGGTTCCTCCACCGAACGTGTACCACAGTGATACAAACTCATTGAGCCGTCGTACAAAAACCTCTGACTGTAGAGAGACACGGCTCTCTGACTCTGATCACAAACAACTGAGATAAAACTGTTTTTGTACATATTTCTCACGTAAAGCCAAACCTGAGCACTAAACCAAAACTTTTTTCTTAGCTTTATCAGAGCTTAATTGCTAAAGTAGATACTGTAATTGTAATTCTGTCCTCTTAGGTGTCTTTTAAAGCTCAGAGAATAGACTTCAAAATACCTTTAGTAGTTTATAAATCAGTGAATGGCCTGACGCTAAAGTATCTTGAAGATCTACTGTTACTATACCAACCCCCCCAGAACACTCAGGTCCTCTAATTCCAGTCGACTCAACATCCCTAGAATCAGAACCAAACATGGAGAAGCAGCTTTCAGTTTCTACGCTCCTCTAATCTGGAACAAACTTCCAGACAACTGCAGAGTTCTTTTAAATCATAGCTAAAATTGTATCCGTTTAGAGTTTAGAGTAATGTTTTCATGTATGAACTGTTTTGTGTGTGCTTCATGCTTTATGGCTGTTTTTACTTTATCCTAAATTCATGTAATGTTTTTACGTATCATATGCTCTGTGTGTTTTTTATGCTTTGTTTTTGTTTTTTACTTTATCCCCTAATCATGTAAAGCACCTTGAATTATCTTGTTGTTGAAAGTTTGCTATACAAATAAAATGGCCTTGGCTTAAATAAAAGCCCTGGTCTCAAACATCAACTTTTGTACAACAAAACATGTTTTATTCATTTTTTAAGAAAAGTCAATTAATCACTGTCGGATGTGATTCAATAAGGAATAACTCACAAATTAAGGGTTTCTCTAGTTTCAAACGTTTAGGATATTAAATTGATGAACTCAGATTGTAAAGGAAGACATTCGCTAACCCAACATAAAACCAAAACTCTTTACTGGATTTATAGAAAGGAGTTTTTCCGTTTCTTTTCATGTAAAATAGAATTGAATGCATTTGACCTTTTTGCTTTTTATTGACTGTGGAGATGTGTTGTTTTTGAATGCATCTGTTTGTTGTTTTTAAATATGTTTTATACTGGAACACTGATATTTATGACTACAGTGGAGTCCTGCCTATTTCTGATTCATTATTTGTGGATTTTCCTACTTTTCTGTGGAACATGACTGTTATTTGTGGAAAATCTGCCTATTCACTGATTATTTCTTTGCTGCACATATCTAAAACATTTAAAGGAAAATTTAGCTTGGGAAGCAGAAATACCAAGGTTCAATGCTACTTGATACGCTATTGACTGTCGCTTTTAAAGCAGCCAATCCAGGACCAAAAAATAGGAGACAAAATATGGAGAACAAGAAGTTTCTAAAAGATAAAAAGATTTAACATCCTCATTTAGATTTGTTGTAAAGATCAAAAGTCGTAAGAAAAATCAGAACTCACTATGACATTCTATCTATTTATTTGTAATAGTTGGACATGTAAATATTTATTGTAATTTTGAGAATTATTGAGAAATTTAAGTAAAGTACATAGACAACAAAATCTGAATTATATACATTTATATTTTCTATTAAATGTAAAAAAAAATTAAAAAAAATTCAATGGAAGAATAAATTAACACAGCCCCAAATTCATTACCACCTAAAATAACATTCACATGCATGTAATAAAAACATTGTTCATTGTTTGAAGTAGGTTTGCTCTGTTTACATCTCACTGACTTTTTAAATGAGATTTAGATGCAAAGAGATGTCTTACACTGCAGAAGGACGATTATTAGGACCCCCACAGCTTATGAGTCAGAAAAAAGATCTAGAAAGGTCTCAAAATTAGATTTAGTTAGCAGTTCCATTGTAAGGAAAAGAGTCAACCGGTGGAGAAATTTGAAATCAACTGCCTACATATGCAGATTAGGCTTTACATCAAGTTCACCTCCAAAGAAGACCAGAAGATGCTAAAACAAGTCTCCAAAAAAACTAAAATGTCATCAAGGGACCTACAGCAGACTTGCTGCTGCTAATATGAAGAGACGTGCTTCAATAATAGAAAGAGACTGTACAGGTTGAACCTTTCTGGGACATATGTCAGGAGGAAATCTTTGCTCTCAAAGTAAAAAAAACAACCTCTGGAATCATGTTTTTTTTGGACACACGAGTCAAAAACTAAATTATTTGGACACCAGAACATGTGACATGTTGGACTTCAGTCAGATACAGCACCTTAAAGACCTCATGACACGAAGCTGACTTCATGTAAATGTTATATGACATAATGCATCTTGTCAAAGTATGTGGTTCTGTAAGTTTATGAGCCGAACAGAATGATTTTACGCGATAATTAGAGTTTCAAAAATATTAGCTTAACCGTGGCTTCAAAACTACGTCTCCATTATGTGACGTCAGCCACAGAACCGCTCAGGTTGGACAGTCCGAAAACTATGCTGCCAGGCATCATGGAGGCGCTCATATTTGAAGATTCTTCCTTCAGTTCTAGCATGGAGATGGTTTTTGAGCTGGAAAATGCAGCCGGTTCTGGTGCTTCTAGAGGTGGTGGTGGCCTGAACCGTACAGGTACGAGTCGTACACAACGACTGAGATGGATAGAAGAAAGCGGGTCAGAGAACGATGAAGCTAACATAGCAGCGGGAGAAGTGACGTCAGGGAAACACAGATTGGTAAGGATTAAAAATACCTTTTAATCGTGGCTTCTTTTCTTTTCAAATAATTAACAACATTATATAAATGAGCATAATAATATTAACGTGTAGTGATTTTAGTAGTGACCTTAAAAATAAACATTACATAATGTAAATATGCTAAATCAGTTTTAAATCTAAAAATAATAAACTAATCCAAACGTACTTATTTATAAGGTCTGAGACTGATATCGGAAAAATGAAATCATATTGTAGGCAGACATTCAAGGCAAACAACAAAGCAAGTAAGACTTCATTACAATTCTTTATGATTATCGTAGCAATTTATTAGTTTCAGGTGAAACACGTTTGTTATTTAATTTCTTTGTCTGACTCACTAAATAAAGTTTGAACTATTTTTAATTGTAGCAATACTGCTTTGAATATGTACCTGTCTCTTCTGGACACAAGATCTAATTGGGGGGTCAGTGGAAGTGGAGCTTGTAGGAGTAGCGATGCTGACGCTGTCAGTGTCGCGCAGTCCATGAGCGCCGTGGTGGCCCGCCGCCACACGCTGCCACACTCCTGCTGAACACTGTAGGTACAGCTGCCGGCAGCAACACACGCTTGTGTTGAACTAAACAACCCAGTGATTCCTTTATCATAGCAACAGAATCAAAACAATTCAGCTCAAAATGTTCCGAACAGAGAAGAGAGGAGGGAGCCCACTTCTCACGGGTGCGTCTAACCTGTTTCACCCACTTAGACAGTAACTCTGGGTCTTTGGGAAACTTAAATAAACTGACACAGTCCTTGTGTGTATTTGAGCAAAATCCCGCAACACAACGCGAAGGCATTGCGATCACTTTTCTTTGTCAAGAACAGAAAATAGCGGTCCCAGTCACAGCTGAAAAGCCGCTGTCAAATGTGTCAACGAACAGAATGCGTTCTCTCGCTAACGTCACTTCCGGCTTTATGCTCGTACAGTGCGCGGTGATACAGTACGAGTAAAATGCTAGTCAACGCAGCGGTTTTTTGCTCTCAGTAAGATTATGCAATGCGTGTCTGTAACTTTGAAATAGTCCATTGGGTTTGGATATCTTTATTATATGTTATGTTTAAAAATGTCAGCTTCGTGTCATGAGGTCTTTAAATAAATCAGGTTGGAGGATAGAAACCGTGAAGGCATCAAATAAATGACACCAGGACAGCTTCATTATGTGAAAGTTGACTTTCTCTGTTAAAATGTTTCTGCCAGATGTTTTTCTGCTTCAACAGTCACTGACACATTGATTCACTTCTTATTAACAAACCTCACATGCATATCAGCACAGAGAGAAACATTATAATTTTAGGTTGAGTGATAGCCTATTGCAAATTATTTATGAAGAATCATCGTAACTTGTAGTTGAATAATTAAACCCCATAAACTTTTTAAATTCGTTGTTGTATTGTTTCTCTTGTGTTTGATTCTTTTTGCCAGCAGAAGGCTGATCAGTCTGGCTCTCATTAAACACTGAGTTCACTATTAGTGTCTCTTGAATTACTTTTTCAAGCTTGTATGACAAACATGCTTAGAAATTCTAAATGGTGAGGCATCCCTTTCTTCTATTTTCATAAAGTCTGAATTGTGAGTTTCCCCAAATAAATTCACATTTCCTCAGTATTAGACCAAAGGGTTCTGTGTCTGTGGATAAAGACTTTCCCTCCAACCAGAAGGTTATAATAATAAATAAAAAAAATAATATTAACAATGCATGTTATTTTAGGGTGCCTTTCTAAAACCCAAGGTCATGTAACAGAGAAAGAAAACGGAGAATAATAATAGAAATGGAAAAATAATAAATTAAAAAGATAAATTTAAATATAAATAACAACAATTGTGAATAATTGTTGACCTAATTGAATATGTAGAAAAAGTAACAAAACCTCTTAATTTTTTCACTTCAATTCAGTTTATTTATATAGCGCCAATTCACAACAGATATAAGCAAAACTTCCATATTTGATCTATTTTCTGTTTTCAACAGCTTCATCATATTGATCCCTGATGGAGTCATTCAGAACATTTTCATAGAGAACCACTTTGCATCAGCAGCACCATGCTCCAGTGCTCTGGGAGAGTTTATAGTCCTGAGAGTTGAACACTGGATGACTGACAGCTGTCCTTCATCACAACAGAAGACACAGAAATCCTCCTCATCAAAAACATGACTTTGATCTGCATTGTCCTCATCTGGACTCTCCTCTGCTGCTGCTTCACAGGTAAAGTCCAGAGAATCCAACTCCTCTCCTCTATGAACATCTGTCCCTCTGAAATGAAGCCGACTAAACCATGAAGCTGCTTTATGTTTTTGTCTCTGTGTCCTCAGAGTCCAGAGGTCAGGTCACAGTGACTCAGCCTGCAGCAGAGAGAGCTGATCTGGGAGGATCTGTCAGCATCAGATGTAGAACCAGTCAGAATGTTAATAACAACAACTATTTACACTGGTACCAACAGAAAGATGGACAAACTCCTAAGCTCCTCATTTATCTTGCTAGCACTCTAGCATCAGGGACTCCAAGTCGTTTTACAGGCAGTGGATCAAACTCTGACTTCACTCTGACCATCAGTGGAGTTCAGGCTGAAGATGCTGCAGTTTACTACTGTCAGAGTGCTCATTACATCAACAGCCAGTATGTGTTCACACAGTGAAAAACCGTCGTACAAAAACCTCCCTCAGTCAGACTGAACTGAAACTCCAGCTTGATGCTTCAGCAGGCACTGATACAGCTTTAAGCATCAGATGTAGGACCAGTCAGAATGTTCATCAAAGGTTCTTCAATGATCAATTCTGGTTTTAAAAGAGAGATGGAGAGCCAGGGCCGGATTATGATAGCAGAGGCCCCTGGGCACAAAGTGTTTAAAGGGCCCCCGCCCCACCACCAAAGAAAGTAATATCATTTAAACAGGATTTTCACCATATTCCTGTAAAACTAGCTCTCATCTGAGGGCATTCATCTTGCTTGATTTTACCTCCACCAGGCCAGGACTATAATTCAGTTTATGTGAACTTGACTCATACTTTAAAGCATTTGATCATGAATAGAAAATGAATAGATGCTTTTCCTTTTACATAATAATAATAATGTGTTTATTAAACAAGTATCCGTCTCTAGAAGTCCTGTTTCTCTCTTCCTCCTCTCCTGTTTCTAGTAATTAAAACCATGAAAAAAATGGCTTTTGTCTAAGAATGAACAATATATTGGCATTAATATCGATAAAGAATTGTTTAAAGTTGGTATAAGGTATAATAAAAGTGGGCCAATATTAAAAATGCTGTTTAATTCTATCTTCTTAAGAGATTTGTGTAATATTTATAACATTCTAAATATAGGTTATCAGCCATAACAACAATAATAATATCAACTATCGTTATTGGCACAAATTGTTAGATCTGTGCATCCATACTTTTGACTCGATCCTCCATGTTTTGCTGCCCCAGCCTCTCTGTCCACCTCTTTATGAGTTCACTAACAAAAGTTGATTTGCAGGCTGAAGATGCAGGAGTTTATCACTGTCAGCAGGATTGGATCACACTGTTCACACAGTTGCCATCCATCCATTATCTATACCCGTTTATCTCCTGCAGGGGGCTGCTGCCTATCTCCAGCAATCATCAGGTGAGAGGTACAACCTGGACAGGTGGCCAGTTCATTGCTGGGAAACACAGAGACACACAGGACAAACAAACATGGACACACTCATACTTAAGGGCAATTTAGAAAGACAAATTAACCTAACAGTCATGTTTTTGGACTGTGGGAGGAAGCCAGAGTACCCAGAGAGAACCCATGCATTCACAGGGAGAACATGCAAACTCCTTGCTGCAAGGCAACAGTGCTACCAACTGCAACACTATTCGGCCCTAAATTAAAGTGAATTTTTTGTATAAAAATATATTTTATTCACTCTAAGTAACATGCAGGGAAAACAAGAGATATTATTAGCCTTCCTGTGGTCGGTGATCATGTGATCCAGTCTAGAGTGGAGAGTTTTTCTCCACTTGGGAAGTGACAGCACAGCAGATGTTAGTAAGGGCGCACTTTACCGCCCAAACCCCGCCACGGGATGAAGCTGGATATCTGGTCGCCTGATTATAAAAAGCAGCAGCTCCACCATCGATAATAACAGGGCGAGTATCTTCATTAACTGTCCCCCACAATGCTGCGTTACACACCGGATAAACCCAGTCTGAGCTGCCGCTGCTACAGCTAGCCTCAGGCTGTGTTGTGTAGCTAACGGCAGCTTCCTCCTAACAGGTTGGTTAATTGGCGCACCATCATCCACCATGTCTTCTTTTTCCTGATTTTCCTCCTTATGTTTTACAAAGAACCTGTCAACAGATGACAGACTTCTTAATAAACACGTCTTCTTCTCATTTTTCTCTCTTTCATTTATAAAAACCGCCTTTTTTCACTCATTTCGATTCTCTTACTACTCCCACTGTCGGGTGACGGTCAGTGGAGCCAAAGCGCTATATGCTGGGGTAGGGGCGGGGCATGTTGCCATGGTTTCCACAGTTGCGCCTTAGGAACTATGTAACTCTGTTAAAGTAAAGTAACATAGTGTGGATCTTATGGGTTATCTCCACCAGCCTATCTCTGCCATATTTGAAATTTGAAGACTGTTTTTTCTTCCTTAAACTGCCTGTGCCCATAAGGCCCTTTGGATAATCCGGCCTTGTAGAGATCCTACAAAATTAATAATGACGTTTTAAGGTCAACAAGTGTTGGTACTCCCTTTAATGACCTGCTGTCAGTCTGTGATACAAATATGGGACACAAACATGGATGATATTTATGTACATATAGATCAATCTATATGTAATCTATCAATCTAGCCAAATGTAAATGTTGACATGAAAAATCTAAATTCTAGATTCTAAAGTCTAAATATTTCAGATGCTATGCAGTTGATACAAAAACCTAAGGTATGTCGGAAACTATTGTGGCTCCTGTACTCTGTTAATAACCAGTGTTGGGTATAGTTACTTTGGAAAGTAGTTAATTAGGTTACAGCGTTACCATCAATTAAAAGTAATCAGTTACGTTACAGCGTTATCCATCATAAAAGCAACGCGTTAGAGTACTTATGCATTACCAAGAATTAAAAGCCAGTTCGCAGCGCCTCGCAAATGCTGCAACTTAATTGACAGACACAGCCTCCTTTAAATGCACCGAGAAGCAGTGACGGCTGGTGAAAAATATTCTTGGTGGGGCTGTGCTCTTTTTTTTCTTTTTTTAAATCAAACTTGTGCTTTCTGAGCTTTGTGCACAACTCCACTATTTCCTGAACTAAGTACAGCTCTTTTATTTCCTGTCTTACATCATTGGACAAACTGATTAATCCAGGTGTGTCTGACCATTATTGTTGTGACTACTGAGGTCAGACACACCTGGATTGATCAGTTTGTCCAATACAGACAGGAAATAAAAGGGCTGTACTTAGTTCAGGAAGTAGTGGAGCTGTGCATATAGCTTATCAAGTCATTTTCAATAATCATCCCAAAACAATTGAACATATACGGCTGGATACCAGTACTCTGTGAAATACTGATTATTTTAATGCCAATAATAACAACTTGAGGCCTTCTTGTACTAAACATAAATACAATATTGCACAAACAAGTTTAGAACCAAACTGGAAACAAATAACTTATTAGGTTTACACAAAAATTGTACACACAAAGCTGTTAACTCTTACAGCAGCGCCCCCTTGTGGCAGAGAAATCGCACTGCCAATGTCACCACCAGATATCTTGCCCGTCCTCACACCAGCCTTGCGGCGATTTCTCTATCGCCCTTCATGCGTCCGAATCAACGACGCTGATTGGATAAATTCCTGTTGCTATGTGCGAATTTCTTGTCAGTGATTGGCGGCTGCTGCACTGCTTGGGGAGATCTTTCTGTCGCCCCAGCCGCAACAGAGGGAGCTTTTCCTCCGAAAATGATATATATTTTACTTTTATATATGATACTTTGTTACGAATTTAAACACACAATAAATTTAGAATATGTGATTATTGTAAAAAAAAATCAAAATAAAATCAAAATCAAAAACACTTGGGAAACACTGGGGGGGCGGCGCCCTATCGCCCTCTATTGGCCAGCCGCCACTGCCGAGAAGTCGTGACGATGAATAACGTCAGTCATCCAACTAAATTAACTCTGCAGGATAACAACAGGAAGGACAGCCAGCAATAGGCTATTCCACATAAGGTTTTATTAATTATTTTTTTGATCACAGAACATATGAATCGAAAACACTTATCCAGCCCAGGTAGCCTGATAGAGTGGTCTTTGGATACAAGATGTTTTAAATTTGAAGTTAAATTTTTTGCGGTCGACAGAAACTTTTCCCAAAAGCAGAGTGTGCATTTTACCATTATATTCCTTTCTCTTTCGTTGACGAAATTAAAATAATGTCCGTTCTTCCACGAAGCTGTGCTTCTGCTCTCTGCCGTCTTGCCAGGAGTTCAAAAACACTCACACACACACACAGGGTCAGGAGGAGCAGAGCACAGATGAATCACAGCGCTTCGGCTCCGCTGATACAGCCGCAGGTGGCATCGTTCCTTTCACTTCACTACGACAACAAAAGCACTTGAACATAGCAATGGGAATATCCACTTCACAAGTGGAATGTATCATCTTTCCCATACCACATGAAGGCAGCAGTACAGCAAGCTTTATGCGTATAAACAATGGTTTTATTCTGAGGCGATTTTTATTATAAACAAATAGAAGCTGTAAACTGTTGGGAAGTCTAAGCAGGGTATAGACTGCTGAGGAAAAGTCCCGGTACTCATCAACACATGCTGGAAAAACGTTCCGGTACTCAGCGCACGCTGGAAATAAGTCCCGGTGTACGCTGAGGAGTAAAATTTAGAAGTGCCGGTACTGCGTACCCTTGCGTACCGGCCCACTTAAAGCACTGCTTATCCATCATCAGCCCCTTCTTACACACAGTGAAATATTGTGATACAAAAACCCCCGGTGAAAAACGAGGCAAATTGCTATAGGCCTGATTTCTGGAAGACATAAAACACAAATGCAATAAAAGCCTCTAGTGGCAGAATAAAGTATTCAGAAAATGAATTAAAAATATGTAATATGTGATCAGTGGCTGTCCAGACTTTTCAGAGCCACAGACACACCAGCAGCACCGATTATCTATATTTAAAGCATTTAGGTTATAATCCCAATTTACTGGTCAGGAATTCCTGATGGTTTCAGCAGACGTCAGTCTGGAACTGATTTCACTCTGACCATTAGCAGAGTTCAGACTTAAGGTGTCAGCAGGAGAACAGCTTCCTGTTGACAGTTGGGGATCCAGACCCTGACCATTTAGAATAAAAAACTCATTAAACTAATAAAATCAGAAGCAACATGTTTACATAGCAACAGATCAGTTTAGAGGTGTGTTTACCCTGAATATTGTGGCAATTAGCATACATCTCACAGGACTGAAGAGGAAACATGATGACATGCAGAGCAGATCTCCATGTGACTGACTCTGTGTGTTTGCATATGTGTCCTGCCTCTCTGCTCCCAGCTGTTAAGAGGTCAGAGTTGATCAGTGGCTGTCCAGGCCTTTCAGAGCCACTGATACACCAGCAGCACCATGATGATGTTACTGACTCTACAGCTGACCATCCTGGTGCTCCTTGTTCAGGGTGACAAGTTAAACTCTATTTCAGGATTGAACACTTACATGATTAATCCATCTAGAGTAACTTAATACATTCTTCAAGAGCAGAACCTCTTGTTTTATAGATCTTATTTTCATTTATTTATTTTTACAAAATTGGTGTTACCTTTTTTCCTTTATTTATTTATTTTCTAGGTTCATCAGCAGATATCGTCCTGACTCAGACTCCAGGATCTCAGGCTGTTGTTCCAGGACAGACTGTCTCCATCAGATGTAAAACCAGTTCCAGTGTTGGCAGCTACCTCAACTGGTACCTTCAGAAGGACAGTCAGTCTCCCAAACTTTTAATCTATACAGCTTCAGGTCGTCAGTCTGGGATTCCAGGTCGTTTTAGTGGAAGTGGCTCTGGAACTGATTACACTCTAACAATCAGTGGAGTTCAGGCTGAAGACGGAGGAGTTTATTACTGTCAGCAGGGTAGCAGCCGGCCGTTCACACAGTGATACAACGTCGTACAAAAACCTCTCAGCTGGAGAGGAACTGATCCACAGCTGCTGTTAGAAACTATTTAACTGGGTGATGGTTTCTTAAAGTACATAATCACAACACTTTAAATATATTATATTTATAAAAAAATAAAACAAGTAAAAAAGTTTATTATCCCTGCAGCACCGATGTTCTTAAATACTGTGCACCTAATAAACCAAAACAAATTTCTACTCTCAGAGCTGAGGAATGATTTATTTTAAATGTTACTTAAAAACATTTTTATATTGCTTTTTAAAGAACCATAATTTCATCTTCATGGAATTAAAGAGGAAAACAATCAAATATGACAGGCGTTTGGAGAAACTGAATAATTGTACTTCTTAAATAATAAATAATGCCACTTTTGAAACAGTCAGAAACTTAATTGGCTCTTCCCTAACTAGATTCTCTCAGAGAGTTATTTATGATAGAATAAAGTTAGAGAGATAATCTTGATTCATATATACGAGTAGAACAAATCTACTTATATGACTCAAAAATATATGAAAACAGAGAGTTATTTATGATTTGCAGTGAGGCAAAATGTACTTCCTGTGTTATACAAAAAAGTCATCCATCGTTTCTGTCTTCCTGATCTTAGATCAGTAACTATGGCAAAAACATTAATTACTGAAGAGAACATTTTTGTTGGAATTTCTGTTTGCTAATGGCTTCATTTAAAAAAATTTCAGTTCGCATATTTCTTACATTTGAAAAAAAGAAGCATTGTGGCAGTTCTTCAGTTGTAACAAGAAGGAATCTCTTTCTAAAATAGTCAAATAAATAGTTCATGTGGTTTAGTATCAATGTGGCAAGCTCTTCAGCAACTTTTAAATATCTATAGCTACTGGCATTCCTTGGCATAAAGCAACAAAGTACTGTTTTTCTCTTAGCTGTACAGCAGTCTAAAAAAGACATTTCTGCATCATACTTGGACACCCACTTATTTAATCTCTTTTTATACTCACAGTAATGTCTTCTCTTTTTAAGGAAAAAAAAACAACATCCAAATCAAATAGAGACCACCTTTTGGGATTCAAATCTCAGCCAGCCTCTAAAGAGAATAAAAGAAAAAAAAGGCCAATATTTAATGCCACCTCATGCAGCTCTCTCATCTATATTTGTCCTGTCAACTCCCAGCATAAAGAAATCAGCTCAGCAGTTTTTTTTATCTTCCTTTAAAAAAAAAAGTTTAATGCATCTTTAATCATCTATTAATGACAATATATCTCAAATGTTTACACTCTCACAACCAACATCTGACAGCTTTTTATTTCTGTTAATTCAAACACTGAGGGAAATGTATCAAACGCTTGATTGGATTTCCCTCTTGATAGTTAGAAACCCAAGTCAAGATGACATCGACTCTTACATCTTAATCTTTATGTTTAAAATATAAATATAAAAAATAATTTTAACATATTTAATTTATATATAAAATATAAAAGGAGTAATGAAAGTCTTTGTATTTAATAATAAATCATAACCACAAATATGTTTTTTTTTGTATATATATTTTTTTTCTTCCCAAAACTGATGTTGAAACCTTTTGTAAACTATGAAGATACTTAAACATTTAATATTTCTAATTTGTAAGGTCTGGTAAGGTCTATTCAGGGGTTCTGGAGAGGAGGGTCCGACGGATAGTCGAACCTCGGATCCAGGAGGAACAATGCGGTTTTCGTCCTGGCCGTGGAACACTGGACCAGCTCTACACCCTCAGCAGGGTCCTGGAGGGTGCGTGGGAGTTCGCCCAACCGGTCTACATGTGTTTTGTGGACTTGGAGAAGGCGTTCGACCGTGTCCCTCGGGGGGCCCTGTGGGGGGTGCTCCGGGAGTATGGGGTACCGGGCCCCTTGATACGGGCTGTTAGGTCCCTGTACGACCGGTGCCAGAGTTTGGTTCGCATTGCCGGCAGTAAGTCGGGCTTGTTTCCGGTGAGAGTTGGACTCCGCCAAGGTTGCCCTTTGTCACCGATCCTGTTCCTAACTTTTATGGACAGGATTTCTAGGCGCAGCCAAGGCGTTGCGGGGATCCGTTTTGGTGGCCTCAGGATCGGGTCTCTGCTTTTTGCAGATGATGTGGTCCTGTTGGCTTCATCGGAGCGTGATCTACAGCTTTCGCTGGAGCTGTTCGCAGCCGAGTGTGAAGCGGCTGGGATGAGAATCAGCACCTCCAAATCCGAGGCCATGGTCTTGAGCCGGAAAAGGGTGGGGTGCCTCCTCCGGGTCAGGGATGGGGTCCTTCCCCAAGTGGAGGAGTTTAAGTATCTGGGGGTCTTGTTCACGAATGAGGGAAAAATGGAGCGGGAGATCGATAGACGGATTGGTGGGGCATCTGCAGTTATGCGGGCGCTCTACCGGTCTGTCGTGGTGAAGAGAGAGCTGAGCCAAAAGGCGAAGCTCTCGATTTACCGGTCGATCTACGTTCCTACCCTCATCTATGGTCACGAACTCTGGGTGGTGACCGAAAGAACGAGATCACGGATACAAGCGGCTGAAATGAGTTTCCTCCGCAGAGTGTCTGGGCTCTCCCTTAGAGATAGGGTGAGAAGCTCAGTCATCCGGAGGGGGCTCAGAGTAGAGCCGCTGCTTCTCCACATCGAGAGGAGTCAGTTGAGGTGGCTCGGGCATCTGGTCAGGATGCCTCCTGGACGCCTCCCTGGTGAGGTGTTTCAGGCACGTCCCACCGGGAGGAGGCCCAGGGGAAGGCCCAGGACACGCTGGAGGGACTATGTTTCTCGGCTGGCCTGGGAGCGCCTTGGGGTTCCTCCCGAGGAGCTGGAACAAGTAGCTGGGGAGAGGGAAGTCTGGGTCTCTTTGCTTAGGCTGCTGCCCCCGCGACCCGACCCCGGATAAGCGGAAGAAAATGGATGGATGGATGGAATTTGTAATATACACCTAGGAATCTATGATAGCGATGATGATTAAGCAAAATGATTCTTCTGATGAAATAAATCCTAATAAAACAACAAAGAGCTGCATCAGGCAGAGAATTTCCCAAAACTGTTTTAAAATTGAAAAATTTATGTTTCTTGCTTCACCATCAAAACAAAAATCACTTTCCACCAAATATATTTGTTAAGATTTTACACCAAATTATAACACTTTTGTTTTTCCATTTGAGGAAGGACTGAGGAGTTGATTTTCACTGGCTGGTGATCGGTAAAGTAATTTTTTTTTTGCTGTTTGTCTAATTTAATTTTCCTGATATTTTGCCCCATATTGATATTCTTACATTTTGTTAATAGTTTATTGCTCTTTCATACAAAATTAACAAGGTTTTCTCTCCTCATCAGTTAAAACTATCATTTAATATTTGAGGAGACTACAGTTCTTCCTCTGATGATAAAATGTACAACTTTAGAGGGAGTTCAATAGACTATATTGTTACTGCACTGAGATGTTTTGTCTTTCTGCTCATGTTAATGTGCTGTCTGCTGATGTGCCAGTTAAAGACATGAATATATTGTTGTTTAGATTTTGTTAATTTGAAATTAACTCAGAAATATTAATAAAAGTCTCCACTTTTTTTAAATAAAATGTCTTTATTTTGTAAATTTAAGCCAAAGTTTTACTGGACAGATGACAAAGAAGCAAACAGCAATAGAAACATCAGTCAAAATGTAAGAAAAAGATAACTCCCAGAGAGTGATGTCAGAACTGGGAACACTGGTCTCTCCTCAGTGTCTCTGTGACTGCAGTCTGGGAGCTCTGGGTGGCCTCACAGGTCACAGAGCCCACCTTCCTCCACTGGTCTGCAGAGAGCCTCAGGGTGCTGCTCCAGCTGTAGAGGCCATCGTTCTGCATCACTCCACGGCTCCTGCTCTGCTCCAAGCTGCTGCTGCTGCCGTCCACCTTCCAGGACAGACTCCAGTCTGAGGGGAAGCCCTTGTTGGCCAGACACATGAGGGTGGCCTTTTCCTGCTGCAGCTCCTCACTGGAGGGGGGCAGCACTGTCAGGGTGGGACGGGTGTTACCTAGGAGACACCAATCAGGTTAGAGGACAGGAACTGTAGAGATGCTAATAGCAGATACTGTGACATGGTTACAGTTAGAGAGGGATTTTCTATAATAGGAAGTTCTGTCAGATGTTTTCATGCTCCACTCGTCACTCACCAACACACCGTTTCATTTCCCTTTTAGAGTCTCAGATCAGCACAAATAAAGTCACCAAAGAATTGCATTTGAAAAATTTCAGTTTAGTCTTAAAATTAAAATAAGAAAATAATAATAAAAAAATCTTCAGAATCTCATATTAACATGAAACACCACTTTAAAAAAAATGTATGTAGGTTTGATGGAAAAAAACTGTTAAATGTGAAATACTAAATCTGAAAGGAAGTTTTTCCTGGCTGCTTTCAACAGCAGATTAAGACTGATTTTATTCTACCACCAACAGCTTTGGTTTTGTTCATGTTCTGATTTATTGCTGGCAGTGAAGAATTAAGGTAAAAAGTAATATCATTAACAAAAAAATCCAACCTGCAATCATGAAAATTATTTTAGAATCAACATAACATGGACATAAAATAAAAGCTATTTGACTTCAGCTTCAAACTGCTTTCTATAAGAAAGACACGAACACAAAGTTATAATTTTCGAATTTTTAAATAAATCCAGAAATGTGCTTTTAAAGATTCCAAGATATTTTTAAAATTTGTATTTAGCAGGAAGTAAGCTTACTTCCAACATCCAGTCTGGTTTCTCCAACAAAAGTCGACCAAAGTGATACAAACTCACTGAGGCGCCGTACAAAAACCTCCGACTGTAGAGAGAACCGGCTCTCTGACTTGGTCTGACTAAACTAAACCTACAAACCAAGATTACATTACAAGGTCAACCCAAATATAATTCAATCATTAGATTAGTAACTTGTTATGCTCCATTGTAAATTGCAATTTTAAGAAGTAGTTTTTGTATTTTAGAAATGTCTTTGCAAAATATTAAATAATGCATTTTTTCCCGGCTTCAAAATGTCAAGCAGAATTACAATAATAGAATAAAATCATAAAAAGAGCAGCTTTTTCTTTGACTTACTTCCAAACTCCAGTCTGGTTCCTCCACCGAACGTGTACCACAGTGATACAAACTCATTGAGCCGTCGTACAAAAACCTCTGACTGTAGAGAGACACGGCTCTCTGACTCTGATCACAAACAACTGAGATAAAACTGTTTTTGTACATATTTCTCATTTAAAGCCAAACCTGAGCGCTAAACCAAAACTTTTTTCTTATTTTTGTCAGAACTTAATTGCTTTTTAAAGAACATAATTGTAAATTTGTCCTCTTAGGTGTCTTTTAAAGCTCAGAGAATAGACTTCAAAATACTTTTACTAGTTTATAAATCATTAAATGGCTTAGCACCAAAGTATATTAAAGATAAGCTGTTACTATACCAGCCCCCCAGAACACTCAGGTCCTCTAATTCCAGTCTACTCAACATCTCTAGAATCAGAACCAAACATGGAGAAGCAGCTTTCAGTTTCTATCCTCCTCTAATCTGGAACAAACCAGACAACTGTAAAGCTGCTGAAACACTGAGTTCTTTTAAAACATAGCTAAAAACAAATCTGTTTAGAGCTCCTTTGAGTAATGTTTTGATGTATCATGTTTTCTATATGCTTCTAGCTTTACTGCTGTTTTTACTTTATCCTAAATTCATGTAATGTTTATACGTATCATATGCTCTGTGTGTGTTTTATGCTTTGTTTTTGTTTTTTACTTTATCCCCTAATCATGTAAAGGACCTTGAATTATCTTGTTGTTGAAAGTTTGCTATACAAATAAAATGGCCTTGGCTTAAATAAAAGCCTTGGTCCCAAATATCAACTTTCGTACAACAAAACATGTTTTTTTTTCATTTCAAGAAAAGCCAGTTCAGCCTGTCTGAAGTGATTCAATAAGGAATAACTCACAATAAAGGTTTTGTCTAGTTTCAAACGTTTAGGATATTAAATTGATGAACTCAGATTGTAAAGGAAGACATTCGCTAACCCAACATAAAACCAAAACTCTTTACTGGATTTATAGAAAAGAGTTTTTCAGTTTCTTTTCATGTAAAATAGAATTGAATGCATTTGACCTTTTTGCCTGTTATTGACTGTGGAGATGTGTTGTATTTGAATGCATCTGTTTGTTGTTTTTAAATATGTTTTATACTGGAACACTGATATTTATGACTACAGTGGAGTCCTGCATATTTGTGATTCATTATTTGTGGATTTTCCTACTTTTCTGTGGAACGTGACTGTTATTTGCGGAAAATACAGCTATTCCCTGATTATTTCTTTGCTGCACATATCTATAACATTTAAAGGAAAATTCCGCTTGGGAAGCAGAAATACCAAGGTTCAATGCTACTTGATACGCTATTAACTGTTGCAGCCAATCCAGGACCAAAAAATAGGAGACAAAATATGGAGAACAAGAAGTTTCTAAAAGATAAAATGATTTAACATAATCATTTAGATTTGTTTGAAAGATCTAAAGTCATAAGAAAAATCAGAACTCACTATGACATCCTATCTATTTATTGGTAATAGTTGGACATGTAAATATTTATTGTCATTTTGAGAATTATTGAGAAATTTAAGTGAGGTATTTACACAAAATCTGAACTATATACGTTTATATTTTCTATAAATTGTAATAAAAAGCAACATTTCTATGGAAGAATAAATTAACACAGCCCAACAATTATTCCCACCTATAATAACATTCACATGCATGTAATAAAAACATTGTTCATTGTTTACATCTCACTGACTTTTTAAATGAGATTTAGATGCAAAGAGATGTCTTACACTGCAGAAGGAAGATTATTAGGACCCCTACAGCTTATGAGTCTGAAAATAGATCTAGAAAAGTCTCAAAATTATAGTTATTTGGATACATGAGTCAAAAACTAAATTATTTGGACACCAGAACATGTCACATGTTGGACTTGAGCCAGATACAGGACTTCAAGATAAGAACATCATACTAACGATGAAGCATGGAGGTGGAAGTGTTATGGATTGGAGATAATATGCTGCAGCAGGAACTGGCCACTGTGAAGTCTGGAGTGCAAAAGTCAGGGAGGACGCAAAGGGGATCATGGAAAACAGGCAAATACTCAGTGATTCATTTAAAACCAGCCATAGTGTGCATGAAATGTTTTCATTGCTCAGATACAGCAGGAGGAACTGATAAATTACCTTGAAATGAATATCGTTAATTTAACTTTAAAACTATGCAGTTTTCCTTTCTATGTTCAGAGCTGACATGCTTCTTCACCTCTCCTACATGTTTTAATTTAAATATATTTTTTAAATTTTGCATTAGAGGTTTATATATAAATATATTTAGATTTAAAAAGTCAAAACAACCTGCAGTTTAGAAAAAAACAGTTTTAGAAACTGAGCAAGTTAGGACAGAACATGGTGACATGTAGATTTCAGGTCAGCAAAGTCTGTAATAGGAAGTTTCTGCCAGATGTTTTCATGCTCCACTCGTCACTCACAGACTCACAGTTTCACTGCTCTTCAAGAGTCTCAGATCAGTACAAATAAAGTCACCAAAGAATTGGGTATGAAAAATCTCCTTTCAGTTTTAAAATTGAAGTCAGAAAATAAGATTTCTTCAGAATCTCATATTTACATGCAACTATATTCATTTTTAGGATTACCGCAAATTTTTGTAGATTCAAAAGATTTGAAAGAAACTGTTAAACCTGAAATAAATAAACTGAAAGAAAACAGAGTGCAGTTTTTTTCTGACTGTGTTCAACAGCAGATTAAGAATGATTTTAATATACCACCATCAACAGCTTCTGTCTTGTTCTGATTCATCGTTCTATACCAAACCACCAAACTGTTTTATAGCTGGCAGCAAACAATTGTGGTAAAAAGTAATAGCAATAACAAACATACCAACCAGCAATTCTGAAAATTATTTTAGAACCAACATTTGATGTGATTATAACTTAAAATAGTTGATACAGTATTTCACTTTAGCTTCGATATGTTTGCTGAAAGAAAGAAATCAGGCAAAGTTATAATTTTCTACATTCTAAAAAAATATATATATCTTGAAAGATTCCAATATATTTTTAAAATTAGTATTTAGAATGAAGTCAAATTACTTCCAACATCCAGTCTGGTTCCTCCACCAAAAGTCCACCACAGTGATACAAACTAATTGAACCGCCGTACAAAAATCTCTGACTGTAGACAGATACGGCTCTCTGACTTTGTGTGACTATACTAAAACTACAAACTGGTCAACCCAAATATAATTCCATCCTAAGATTAGTACTAACTTATTTTTCTCTGATATAATTTGGAATATTAACTATCAAGTAATTTCTGTATCTTGGAGCTTTCTTCAAAATATTTAACAATGCATTTTTTCCAGCTTCAATCTGTCAAACCGAATTCAAACAATAGAATCAAATTACTAAAAGAGCAGCTTTATATTTTACTTACTTCCAAACCCCAGTCTGGTTCCTTCACCGAACGTCCACCACAGTGATACAAACTCATTGAGCCTTTGTACAAAAACCTCTGACTGTAGAGAGACACGGCTCTCTGACTCTGAACACAAATCATGGAAAAGAAGTTTCTAAAAGATAAAAATATTTAACTCCAGCATTTCGATTTATTTTTTGTAAATTTTTGTTGTGAAAAATTAGAACTCATTATGACATTCTGTTTGTTTATCTAACAGTTGAACATAAAATTATTGATTCGTCTAATTGTGAAATACAGCAATTTCTATGAAATCTAATTTCTATGAAAGAATAAATAAACAGTTCCACATTTATTCCCACCTAAAATGACAATCATGTGCATGTGATAAAAAAAATTGTTCATCAGGACTGAAATAGTTTCTTTTTGTTTACATAACTAATGAGTCTGGAAATAGATAGAAATAAGTCTCAAAAGTAAATGCAATTAACTGTCCCAGGAAAGGAGTCTAGAAGTAGAGAAGATTGAAAACAACTGTCTTTGGGCCCAGGTTAGGCCGTCCAAGCAAGTTCACCTCCAAAGCAGACCAGAAGACACTAAAACAAGTCTCCAAAGAAACTAAGACATCATCAACTGACCAACAACAGGATTTTTCTGCTGTTGATATGAAGGGACATGCCTTGACTATAAAAAAAAATTAGACTGTACAAGTTTAACCTTTGTGGTACATGTTCCAGGTGGAAATCTTTGCTCTCAACGATAATATAAATAATGTTCTTTGGACACATGAGTCAAAAACTAAATTATTTGGACATCAGAACATGTGACATGTTGGATTTTAAGCAGAAAAAGCACTTAATGATAAGAACCTCATACTAACGATGAAGCATGGAGGTGGAAGTGTTATGGATTGGAGATGCTATGCTGCAGCAGGAACTGGCCACCTTGAACTCTACAGTGTCGAAACTCAGGGCGGAGGGGTCAAGTTAAATGTTGTAGTCAAGGGGAATCATGGAAAACAGACAAGAACTCACTGATTTATTTAAAACCAGCCATAGTGTGCATGAAATGTTTTTATTGCTTGGATACACCAGGAGGAACTTATAAATTACCTTGAATTTATTATTTTTAATTTAACTTTCAAACTATGCAGCTTCCTTTAAATGTTTAGAACTGGTGTGCTTCTTTATCTGTACTACAAATTATTGAATGGCTTAGAACCAAATTATGTTGAAGATCTACTGTTACTATACCAACCCACCAGAACACTGTTGTATTCTACTTTTTTGAGGCTATTTTTTATTATGCAGTACATATGTTTTAATTATATCTTTTTTAAGCTTTAGAAGTAATAGGCCTGTTTATATTATTCAGGGTAGTAAAACATGACTCTGTTACCAGTATTTTATAGGGTTGAAGGTTTTAAGTAAACAAACTCTTGAGTAAAGATATGAATTGAAAGCAGGGAGGATCAGCTATAACTCTAAGTCATGTTATAACCCAGTTCATGGTACGGTCAGGAGACCTGGAGAAAATAAATGACCTGTCAAGATGTAGAAGGAGGAGAGAGGAGTCATGTGATATGTTCTTTGTTCTTTTGGAAATAAAAATGGTACAGCCTTGTAGGAGAGCGAGTCAGATCTTGTCTGGCTCCCATCTGCAGGTGCGTCCTTTTCAAACAAGATATCTGTTTGTGTTGTTTTTTACTCTCTGTCTCTCAGCTCTGGGTCTTATTTTGAAACAGTTCCCGCTGGGGTTTTGGAGTTCGGCGCCCCTCCCCTCTCTGAGTAAAAAAAAAGCGAGTTCCAGAGCATACAATGAGAAGAAGCCGACAACACTCAGGTCCTCTAATTCCAGTCTACTCAACATCCCTAGAATTAGAACCAAACATGGAGAAGCAGCTTTCAGTTTCTATGCTCCTCTAATCTGGAACAAACTTCCAGACAACTGCAAAGTTGCTGAAACACTAAGTTATTTTAAATCACAACTAAAAATGTATTTGTTTAGAGCTGCCTTTGAGGAATGTTTTGATGTATCATGTTTTCTGTATGCTTCTTGCTTTATTGCTGTTTTTAGTTTATATATTTTGTCTGTGTTTTACTGCTATTTTTATTTTACCCTTAATCAAGTAAAGCACCTGAATTACCTTGTTGTTGAAAGTGTGCTATACAAATAAAATTGCCTTGCCTGGCCTTGCCTACATGTTTTAATTAAACCTGATTGTATGTCTGACCTTAACTGGCCCATATTTTAATGTAAACGAAGTTCAAAGCATGTTTATAACTCAGCAATTAGGTTAATATATTTGTACCACCAAGGAGATTATGCTTTCTCCAGGGTTTGTCTGTCAGCAACATAACTCAAAATGTTAGGGGGGACTGAGCTACCTTGGAGGAGGTCTGCGCTCTCCGAGTGCTTTTCCAGTTGTAGTTTATTTCAGAGTAAAAACCTGCATTTAAGAGAAGAATTTTAGAAACTCAGCAGGTTTGAAGAGAACATGTGGAACAGATCTCCATGTGACTGACTCTGTGTGTTTGCATATGTGTCCTGCCTCTCTGCTCCCAGCTGTTAAGAGGTCAGAGTTGATCAGTGGCTGTCCAGGCCTTTCAGAGCCACTGATACACCAGAAGCACCATGATGATGTTACTGACTCTACAGCTGACCATCCTGGGGCTCCTTGTTCAGGGTAAGACTCTCTGCTAGAACTGTTTCAGGACGGTTTCTGCTGTGATGGAGAAAACCTTGAAAAACAATAAAAGGAACCATCCTTCTATATTTGGATGCTGATAACGTTTATTTGACCTGGATTCATCTCAATAACTCATTTTGTCATATTTTTAGGTTCCTCAGCAGTAATCACTCTGACTCAGACTCCAGCATCTCAGTCTGTTGTTCCAGGACAGACTGTCTCCATCAGATGTAAAGCCAGTTCAGCTGTTGATGATGATTTACACTGGTACCTTCAGAAACCTGGAGAAGCTCCTAAGCTCCTGATACATACAGCTTCCACTCGCTGGTCTGGAGTTTCTGATCGTTTCAGTGGGAGTGGATATGATATTGATTTCACTCTGACCATCAGCAGAGTTCAGGCTGAAGATGCAGGAGTTTATTACTGTCAGCATGATGAGGACGTCCCGTTCACACAGTGATACAACGTCGTACAAAAACCTCACAGCTGTAGAGGAACTGATCCACAGTTGCACTGAAACACAAGTTGTACTTGTAAGGAATAAAACTGAATTTTACCACAGATCTTGTACTAAATTATTATTATTTGTTTCATTAGTAGTGTTAGTCATGTTAGTACTAGTACTAGTTGTAGTACTAGTAGCAGTAGTAGTAGTATGTCTAAAGGCAATTTAAGAATCAGAAAAAATAAATTAGAGGGGAGCGCTTTCATTGCAGTTTATTACTTAATTGTACAGCAGAAAAATCATTCTTTAAAGTTTAAATAAAGGAATGAGAATACCTATTTTGCTAAATATTTAAAATAATATGAATTTAAAAAAAAGTTATTTGCTAGAAAAATTACAAAAGATGGGGTAAAAAGCGTCCCATGATTAAATATTTGTTTCAACATATGTGATACTTTCAAAATATATACAAATATTTCAGCTGTTTATTCCCATGAAACTCAGTAGATTGTAATTTCTGTTTTCCAATAAATGTTAACAGAACACAGTAAAGAGAGATAATAAATTACCGCACTGATACTGTTCAATTCAGTCAGGCACAACATTTCCATAGAGAGCCACTTTGCATCAGCGGCACCATGCTCCAGTGCTCTGGGAGAGTTTATAGTCCTGAGAGCTGAACACTGGATGACTGACAGCTGTCCTTCATCACAACAGAAGACACAGAAATCCTCCTCATCAAAAACATGACTTTGATCTGCATCCTCATCTGGACTCTCCTCTGCTGCTGCTTCACAGGTAAAGTCCAGAGAATCCAACTCCTCTCCTCTATGAACATCTGTCCCTCTGAAATGAAGCCGACTAAACCATGAAGTTGCTTTATGTTTTTGTCTCTGTGTCCTCAGAGTCCAGAGGTCAGGTCACAGTGACTCAGCCTGCAGCAGAGAGAGCTGATCTGGGAGGATCTGTCAGCATCGGCTGTAGGACCAGTCACAGAGTACATGATGGAGAAGATCAGTTTTGGTACCAACAGAGAGACGGAGAATCTCCTAAAAAATTTTGAGGATCAAACAATGACTTCACAGTCATACAAAAAACCCTCAGTGAGCCAGAACTTAACCTGCACTGACTGCTGCAGAGTTTGATTAATTTCACTGACACGCTTCCTCACTCATGCACATGCACACACTCTCTGTGTAATAACACAGTTTAGTGTTAGGAATATGAAGAAACACAAAAAACTGTATTCATATACTTCATAGAAAAGGATAAATGAGTGACTGTGACTGTATGATAAATACCAACATATTTATTTGCTGGTGACTTTCATTTAACAGTTGACTGTTCATATGTTGGTAATGATTCAGACGTGATTCCTGTGTATAATAATCTGTCACCTCATAAAGAAATCTTCTGACTTGTTCATCTTTACATCTCCAAGTATATCTCTCTAATATAAGGCCAGAACTGTGCTCACCAGGGACATTTAAATAATAAAATAAACTGTCATCATAAAAGAAAGTTAACCATAAATGTTTAAAATACAGGGGAAATAATCTGAACAGACAACAGAATCTCATCGAGATGCTGTTGTAAAACTTTTAGTCATATGACCTCCTGTTACTTTGCACATGGAATTTTGTTATTTTCTTTAGCTGCTGATGTGATTTTCTGCTTTTTCAGTTTGCCATCTTATCCAGTAGAATCCATCCATCCATCCATCCATCCATCCATCCATCCATCCATCCATCCATCCATCCATCCATCCATCCATCCATCCATCCATCCATCCATCCATCCATCCATCCATCCATCCATCCATCCATCCATCTTCTTACGCTAATCGGGTCATGGGGGCAGCAGCTTAAGCAAAGAGACCCAGACTTCCCTCCTCTCCAGCCACTTGGCCCAGCTCCTAAGGAGGAATCCCAAGACGTTCCCAGGCCAGCCTAGAAACATAGTCCCTCCAGCGTGTCCTGGTCCTTCCCCTGGTCCTCCTCCCGGTGGGACGTGCCTGGAACATCTCACCAGGGAGGCATCCTGACCAGATGCCCAAACCACCTCAACTGACTCCTCTCGATGTGGAGGAACAGCAGCTCTACTTTGAGCCCCTCCCGGATGACTGAGCTTCTCACCCTATCTCTAACGGAGAGCCCAGACACCCTACAGAGGAAACTCATTTCAGCCGCTTGTATCCGTGATCTGGTTCTTTCGGTCACTATCCAAAGCTTGTGATCATAGATGAGGGTAGGAACGTAGATCAAACAGTAAATCGAGAGCTTCGTCTTTCGACTCAGCTCTCCCTTCACCATAACAGACCAGTACAGCGCCAGCATAACTGCAGACGCCACACCAATCTGCCTATCAATTCCCCGCTCCATTTTTCCCTCATTCATGAACAAGATGCAATAAATGAAAATCAATATTACTCTAGGTTTTAACTGAATATTTAATCCCGCCAATTGACTGATGAGCAGTGTTTAAACTTCTGCAATCAAACAATCCAGGAATTATCAGTCCACAGGCATTTTACTGCCTGGTGCTGGATATATAGATGTCTTTCTGTCAATGTTCAGGGGAGGAAACATGATGACTCCATGTGACTGACTCTGTGTGCTTGCATATGTGTCCTGCCTCTCTGCTCCCAGCTGTTAAGAGGTCAGAGTTGATCAGTGGCTGTCCAGGCCTTTCAGAGCCACTGATACACCAGCAGCACCATGATGATGTTACTGACTCTACAGCTGACCATCCTGGGGCTCCTTGTTCAGGGTGAGACTCTCTGCTAGAAAGTTGATTTCACTGGCATTACACTGTGCCAACACATCAGTACTAACTTCCATTCACATTTATTTAATGTTTAATGATTTTTTTTATCTTTTCTTTCAGGTTCCACAGGAGACATAATCATGACTCAGACTCCAGGATCTCTGTCTGTTGTTCCAGGACAGACTGTCTCCATCAGATGTAAAGCCAGTCAGCATGTCAGCAATGACGTAGACTGGTACCTTCAGAAACCTGGAGAAGCTCCTAAACTTCTGATTTACTGGACATCAAATTGTCAGCCTGGAGTTTCCGATCGTTTCAGTGGGAGTCGGTCCGGAACTGATTTCACTCTGACCTTCAGCAGAGTTCTGGCTGAAGATGCAGGAGTTTATCAGTGTCAGCAGGATTACAGCACACCGTTCACACAGTGATAAAACGTCGTACAGAAACCTCTGTCATCTGAAAAAGAACTGATCCACAGCTGCACTGAAGCACAAATTCTTCATAGATTAGTGTTCATAGATGGCAACATTTAAATCAGTTTTTAAATTAAATGAGCTTTTCCTTCATATCACATATAACCTTTTAGGCAGGATCCACAGCTTAATCATAAATGGGCCTAATATTAATATTATTATTGAACAGGACCTGTTCCCCCTGTGTGCAACAATCTACATTTACAGCCATGCAGCACTTAGTGGGTAAAAAGAGAAATCTTTCTCTGACAAGGTAACACTAAATAATAAATAAATTACAATTTAAGCCTGATTTCATGTGAATAAATCAAAACGTAAAACAGGTATATTGTGATAGTGGATAGTAACTTATGTTTCATTGTTTGTAAATCAGGTTAGAGGACAGGAACCATGAAGGCATCAAATAAATGACACCAGGACAGCTTCACTATGAGAAAGTTGAGTTTCTTTATTCAGATGTTTTTCTGCTACATCAGTTACTGAGACACATTGTTTCACTTTCTATTAACAAACCTATGCAAACATCTGTGCATATTAGCACATAGAGAAACATCAAGACTTTAAGTTGAATAAATCAACAAAGAACTTATCACGAATCAGCCTTGGTCTAATAACTATTTTAGAAATTATAAAAATAGATTCCCACATTGCCAAATTAGACTATTCTTAATCCTCTTTTACACATTAAATGTATAACTTTTAGAAAGATGTTTTGTTGATCAATTCATTAAAACATTTAAATGCAAAAATGTATTTTTAAAGTAAACACTTGATATGATAATAACGGAGATTATAAATATAATCTATCTAACTTGGCTGAATCTTTTGTTTGATAAATAAAAGTTCAAATAAACTGGGATAAATTCTGAATTTTTTAACAAACTGCTATTCTTATGCATTTGTTTCCACATTTCTTCTAGAAGATTTTATTTTTTTCTGGATTATTATAAATTTTACATTTAAATTTTAACGTATTGCAATGACACTTTTCTCTTCTTCAAAAAAACTGTTGATCTAAAGACAAATGACAGCACAGTATAACATTTAATAATTAAATATATAAAAAAACTTACTTCCAACATCCAATCTGGTTCCTCCACCAAACGTGATCCACAGTGATAAAAACTGATGGAGCTGTCTTTCAAAAACCTCTGACTGTAGAGAGACACCTGTCTTTGACACTGACACAAACATATTTACTAAAATATTTTTTGTTGAATGTTATTGAGTGCTATGCTATGAAAAGAAGGCAATAGAACCTGCTATTTGAAAACATTTATTGTCTTTGACAGAAAAGATGCCAATCTTCACCGCACTCATTTTTAGTCAATGTTTCTAGAGGTAATTAGGCAATCAGCTCTCTGTCAAAACATGTTAGATGCAAAAATACACTAAAGATTTCATGAAAAAAACACAAAGTGAAAATATATTTTAAACAAAATCTAATTTAGAGGTTGATCTGATCTGAATATTACTGATAAGCTAAGTGATTTCAGTAACTCAATTTACTAAATGAAACACAATATAGATCCAAAATCCCTGATGGAGTCATTCAGAGCATTTCCATAGAGAGCCACTTTGCATCAGCAGCACCATGCTCCAGTGCTCTGGGAGAGTTTATAGTCCTGAGAGTTGAACACTGGATGACTGACAGCTGTCCTTCATCACAACAGAAGACACAGAAATCCTCCTCATCAAAAACATGACTTTGATCTGCATTGTCCTCATCTGGACTCTCCTCTGCTGCTGCTTCACAGGTAAAGTCCAGAGAATCCAACTCCTCTCCTCTATGAACATCTGTCCCTCTGAAATGAAGCCGACTAAACCATGAAGCTGCTTTATGTTTTTGTCTCTGTGTCCTCAGAGTCCAGAGGTCAGATCACAGTGACCCAGCCTGCAGCAGTAAGAGCTGATCTAGGAGGATCTGCCAGCATCAAATGTAGGACCAGTCAGAATGTTTACAACAATGTCCACCTCGCCTGGTACCAACAGAAAGATGGGCAAACTCCCAAATTGCTCTTTTACTATGTTGGAAATCGAGTCTCAGGGACTCCAAGTCGTTTTAATGATGGGGGATCAAACTCTGACTTCACTCTGACCATTAGTGGAGTTCAGGCTGAAGATGCTACACTTTACTACTGTCAGAGTTTTCATGTTATCAACAGCCAGCATGTGTTTACACAGTGAAAAACCGTCATACAAAATCCTCTTTCAGTCAAACTAATCTGAAACCAATGTGAGGCTGGCAGCTGGAAGCTGTTGTAGACACTGATTCAGTGCACAGAAAATCCCTACATGTTTGTAGACAACCTTTCAAGAAGCAAATTTATAACATGTTTGCCTGGTTATGTCTGAAATATTTTCACATTACACTAATTTCAATGAAAGGATCCTCTTCTGATCAAAATACCTTTAAGCAATTTTACAAGTTTTTGCAAAAAATAAATAAATTGCTATTTCGTAATAGTTCCTGATAATACTTTTAATGGTTTTTAAGAGTTATTACAAGGGAAAAATTCCTGCTTGTTATGTATCCTTGATTAATTAATGACCTATGGAACAATATTAGTTAAAGCCTTATTATTAGGAATCAGTATATAATTACTCAGAGGTTGTAAACTCTTATTGTTATTTCAGAAACCTCATTTTATTTAATTGTTGCTCATGATTTGTTTACCATATTCTAGTGATGAACTAATAGTTATTGTTCCTACTTCATTGTTGTAAAAATCATTTTAATGATCTGCTTACTTTCTTGTTATCAATACTAAAAAACATCAAAAGTTTTCATTTATATAAAAGAGACAAGAAGAATTTTCTCACTTTAAAATAAGATAATCTGAATTTTCCTGTCCTGCAGCTTATACTTTAAAGGGGGGGTATTATGCAAAATGGACTTTCTGAAGCTTAATATCCTGAGAACCTGTATTTCCCTCATTAAAAACATGCCTGAAGTGTTGCTCTGACCCATTCACTCATGTTAGAGTAATCTTTGAGTCTCTGCTGGTACTTCTCGGGGTTGCTGAAACGCCTGCTCCCACCTATCCCCGCCTTTTCCACCCATCTCCTCCTCCGACCTTACGTACTCAGTCGAGAGCCTCGCCCATGCAGAGCTCCTATGCCCCTCCCCACCTCACACAACTCCGGCTGAGTCCCAGGTGCAGTAATTATAACACACCAGCTGCAGCTGCGCGTCTTTTGTGGGATTTATTTTCCGACTTCGTGTATGCTGCGATGATGCACGATATGTGACAAACTGAAGGGGGAGTATCAAAAATCTAGGCGTCCAATACGGAAGTAAATTTCTTTAAGGTGGATTTGGATATATGACGGACTTTTAAAAGACTTAAGGTGACAATTATATTGGAGTGTGCTATAGAAGGGTAATATGTGCCTGGAAGAAGCATAATACCCCCCTTTTAAAGGCATACTCCGCAAATTTTACACCTTAATATAATGTTTTTTTCAAAAGTTATGGTGGAATTTTATCATCTATTATGTTCATTTTTAGAGTTATCACCACCTTACAGGGGTCCTTGGCTTTTTTCTGCACTATAGAACTTTTGAGCGGCGACCCACCGCCGGAAGTACCGACTGAGTTCTGCTTTACGGCAGAGTCATACGGCCTCGCTGTTTAGAGACTTTAGAGATGGCTGATCCACCAAAGAGACCGAGAAATCCCATATCAGAAGAAGCTAGAACAAGAAAAAGAGAACGTGATAGAGAGAGAGAGCAAAGACCAGAGTAAATATTGGGCCGGCTTTTCCTCGTTGGAGAGTTCTTTTGGAACGAACATCATGTACTAAGGACGCCAAGTTAGCCATGCTGCTAATGGATAGGTAAGTCATCAATGATTTTTCCGGGGTTATAGTGTTTGGTCTGGCATGATGTTTTTATACAGTCATGAGAAAGCTATTTATTCAATGTGTGGAGGTGGATGAACATAGTTTGCACGGTATGCCTTACAGTAGTAATGTGAATTACACAACCGAGTCGATCTCTGTTAGCCATTTAGAGGCTAATGTGATGCTAACTGTAAGACTCGGTTCTGTAAATAAAGCTGCAAACTCCGGCGTAGTCGCTGTATTTCAGTAAATAAGTCAAACTTTTTTCTTTTGGTTTTGTCAAGCTAGTGATTTATATTTTTGTTGTTTGATTTTTTTCCTAAAAACATCTAAAGATGTAGGCTGATTCTAGTGTGGGGAGGTGTTTGCTACGTGGCGCTTAGACGTTCTCTGTATCTAATCCCACTGTTTTTCCAATTACCCCGACCTCCACCACAAACTGAATACCTAGCTGTGAGGTCTTTACTCTAAATTATCCTGATTCTTACAGTTGAATTCCGAACTGAAACGGCACTTGTTTGTTTTTTGGGCAAGCGATTTGGAAAACAGCCACTGAATCATGCCTTATATGAGCGACCGAGAGATTTGATTTTACGACAGTGATGTTTCCCGGCAACCCTGAAGAGGGCAACAGAGAGCAAATATCATGAAAGCTGCGGAGTATGGCTTTAAATACTGCATACATACCACATGCTGTTAAATGTAAACCACAACATGTTCTTGAGTAAATCAATGATACCTAAAAAACTTTAATATTCAGTTATGGCTTGAATTATTCATACCTCTAAAAGATTATATCAAGAAAAAACTTTAACTAGTGGGATGAGGTCCTTGACAACATTATAAAAAAATTTGAAAAAGAAGAAACATTTTGGCAGTTCTTTAGTTGTAACAACAAGGGATCTCTTTCTAACATACTGAAATAAATAGCTCAGGTGGTTAAATATCAATGTGGCAAGCTCTTCATCAATCAATAATAATAATAATAATTATAATAATACATTTTATTTAATAGCACCTTTCAGGACATACAGTACAAAAGATAAGATAAATTAAAATCAACTGGGAAAACAAAATAAGTTATAGGCAGTTTTGAATAGATGAGTCTTGAGTCTAGATTTGAAAACGTTGAAGTGTTCCGTGTTTCTGAAGTCTGGGGGGAGTGAGTTCCAGAGATGATGAGCAGAGCGACTGAAAGCTCTACTCCCCATGGTGCTTAAGCGGGCAGAAGGGACAGTGAGGTGAAGGGAAGAAGAGGACCTAAGAAACCGGGAGGGGGTGGCAATATGAATTAGATCTGAAAGATATGGGGGAGAGAGATTGTGGATGGCTTTAAAAGCATGGAGGAGGATCTTTAAAGTGGATCTAACTGGGCTGCTTCGCCACTGTGGGGCCCTTGGCGGTCTGCTTGTCTCCGTTCTAGAAGGTAGGGGGTCCATCTCCTGGGTCTGGGGGCTGGTTGCTCTACTGGGGCATCGGTACCTGGACCTGGGAGCATAAAGTGTGTATGGGGTGTGTGATTGAGGGTACAGCGTCCTTTCATGGGTGTCTTGGTGTGTCGGTTAGAGTGTGTGTGCTAAAGAGGGAGGGAACGTATGACTGTGTCTGTATGTCTTTGTCTACCTGTCAGCTTGGGTCTTGGGCTCCCCTCTTGCCTGGCACACCTCAGGCCTTACATTTAATGGGGGGCATATTTCCCCTCCGTCACTCCCTGCCAGTGACTGAAGCCCCTGCCCGTTGGTGCGTCAGTGATCAATCTGGTTTGGACCTGGTGTGTACCTGACCGGGCCTGGGTGGACCGGTGTGTTGGTCAGCCGATTTGCTGGGCTGATGTCTTCCTTTTGTTGGTTGGGGCACCTCTTTCGGGGGTGCCAGTTTTGGGATTGTTGGGTGGTGCCTGTTCGGTGGCTTGGCGGGATAAGGATCCAGCGTCTCTGCTCGTTCGACCACCTGTTCTGTGCGCATCGTGCATGGTCGGTTTATTGGCGGGTTGGACTGGCCCTGGGATTTGTTGGATGCCTGGTCTCAGCGCTCTGCATTGCACGGGATCAGGACTCGGTGGCGGGGGCCCCTCATCGGCCGGTCCCTGGTGGGTCCCTTCTTGGGTGGGGCGACCCTGGGCCCCCGGCACTCCCGGTCCATGGACGGGCCCGCCCTAGTGCAGCCGGCTGCAGGCGGGGCCCGTGGGCTCGACACTCCTGCCTCCCGGGCCCCTGCATCGTAGCCGCTGTACTTTCCCCAGGGGTTGTCCTCTGCCCCTGTCTTGGGGGACGCAGTCGGCCCCACGCTGGTCCGCCTGGGGCTCTGGGCGTCCTTTGGACGTCTAGGCTCCGATTTATTTCATGTCTGTATCGATTCCTGGGAGACAGATTGATGACTGCTCACACCAGCTATCGAACACTCTTAAAGAGAAACCTTATATGTACCAGCATGCTCACACACACACATAGGTGTGGGGTCTCCGGTGTTTACAGATATATTCTTTGGCTCAGGTTATCATTACTAGATCTTGATTAATCGGTACCATGAGCTTTTCAGTGAAATTGTTGTTGCATTTTTATATCCATTTTTGTGTGATGTGGTTGTGTAGTTCTTAGTTCACAATGTTTGTTTTGTTTTGTTTTGTTTTGTTTTTTTGTATTTTCCCCTCTCTCTGCCGTTCTGTGAGTATGGAGGCAGACTGTGATGTTTTCCTGTGTTTTCTTTGTTCCCCCTCCTCTCATGTATTTTCAACCCACCCTCTCTCTTGACTTTTGTTTCCTATCTCTCTTCATCATCTTCTTTCTTTCTTCCCCTTAATTTTCCGTCTCCGTGTCCATAACACCAGGAAAAAAAACCCCACAGCAATTCATAATAAAGATTTCTCACACATATATATCAAGTGGAGTACTATAGCAAAAGCTGTTGTGCTCCGCTTGTGAAAGTAAATCTGTTGAGCTTCTACTTGGTTCTCAGACACCAATTCTCAGCTCCACACTGCCAAACAGAGCACGTAAAAAAAAGGAGAAAAAAAAGAAAGAAAGTGGATCTAACTTTAACCAGAAGCCAGTGGAGCTGGTGGAGGACTGGGTTGATGTGGTGAAAACAGGGGGTTCTGGAGATAATGCTGGCTGTTGAGTTTTGGACCAGTTGAAGTTTATAGAGGAGTTTTGGGGGACACCAAAACGAAGTGAGCTGCAGTAATCGAGACAGGAAGTGACTAGACTGTGGACAAGAATGGCGGCAGCATGAGGGGTAAGAGAGGGGTGGAGACGATTAATGGATTGAATATGGAAGTAGGCAGATCGAGTTATGTTATTGACATGAGATTGAAAAGAAAGGGAGCTGTCAAGGAAGACAGCCAGACTCTTTACCTGAGGGAAAGGGGGAACTGTGGAGCTGTCGATGGTTAAGGAGAAGCTGTCAGTTGTGGAAATGGTGGCTTTGGTGCCAGCAAGGAGAATTTCAGTTTTATTGCCGTTAAGTTTAAGAAGGTTTGAGGTGAACCAAGATTTGATTTCTAAGAGGCAATGGGTGAGGGAAGAGGGCGGGAGAGTGGAATTTGGTTTACTGGAGATGTAGAGCTGGGTGTCATCAGCGAAACAGTGGAACTGGATGCCATATTTAAGGAAGATATTGCCGAGTGGGAGGGGTCCCAGGACGGAGCCCTGGGGGACACCTGAAATGACTGGGGAGAGTTGTGAGGTGAAGGATTTTAGCTGAATGAACTGATAGCGGTCTGTGAGGTAGGAGCGACACCAGAGGAGAGGGGTGTGGGTGATACCTAAAGAAGAGAGTCTATTGAGGAGAATGGGGTGAGAAATTGTGTCGAATTGTTCAAACAGATTATTACAGGTGAGATGGGAATGGAGCTAGGTCACTACAGTTTATTCTAAAATTTTGGAAATGAGGTAAAGATGGGAGATAGGGCGGAGGTTATTAAATTCATTTGGGTCTAAACCAGGTTTTTTCAGTATAGGACAGACTGCTGCAGATTTGAAGAGGGTAGGAACAGATCCAGAAGACAGTGAGGAGTGGATGATGGCTGTTATAACGGGGAGCAGAGAGGGAAGGCATGATTTGACCAGAACAGTAGGAGGTCTAACTGACAGGTGGAATGCTTGGACTTAATGATAAGGTCGGATAATTCTGAGGGATGGGGGAGTTTAAAGCTGGAGAGTCGATAGGAGAGTTGAAAGAAATCATAGAGGAGGGGAGGGGGAAAGTGAAGTAGGGGGACCGAGGTGTTGATGGATCCTGTTCACTTTTTCATTAAAAAACTGAAGGAGAGAGTTGCAGGTGTAAGAGGAATAAATGTGAGTAGGTAGGGATAGTGAGACATGTTTTCTTGGAGGGTCTTTCAAGCCTTCCATTTTTTGATTTCATGGAGGAGATGAAATGAAATGAGAGGAGAAAGTGGTCTGTTAAATGGGAGCTGATCTACAGTACAATTGGATGGGGTCAAACCGGAGCAGCAGATTAAATCCAGGGTGTGACCTTTAATATGAGTGGGAAAGTTGGCATACTGATGAAAACCCAAATTATCCAGTGATGAGGAGAAATCCCTGGTGATGGATTAATAAAATAGCTACTGTTTGATGTCTAAATTCCATATCATAAAGAAAATAAGTACTGTAATTCTCTTAGGTATCTTAGGTGTCTTAGTTGGCAGTCTAAAGAAGATCATACTTGGACACCCACTTATGTAAACTTTTTTCCCACTGACAGTAATACCTTCTCTGGGTATTGTTGATCTATATTTGTCCTGTCAACTTCCAGCGTGAAGAAATCAGCTTGGCAATTTCTTTTTATCTTAAAAAAATGGTTTAATGCATCTTTAATCATCCATTAATGACAATACATCTCAAATGTTTACTCTCTTACAACCAACATTTGACAGCTTTTTATTTCTGTTAATTCAAACAATGAGGGAAATGTATCAAACACTTGATTGGAATTCCCTCTTGATAGTTAGAAATCCAAGACAAGATGACATCAACTCTTTCATCTTAATCTTTATATTTAAAATATAAATATATAAAATAATTATACAACATATTTAAAATCTTTAAATTATAAAAGGAGCCTTGAAAGTCTCTGTATTTAAGAATAATTCATAACCACCAATTTGATTGTTTAACTAAAAGAATGTAATCGTTTTCCCAAAACTGATGTTGAAACCTTTTGCAAGCTATGAAAATGCTTAAACATTTAACATTTCTAATTTGTAATATACACCTAGGAATCTAAGATAGAAATGATGATCTAGAAAAATTATGTTTCTGATTAAAGAAATCCCAACAAAATAACAAAGAGCTAAATCAGTCAGAGAATTTCCAAAAACTGGAGCATTTGTCTCTATATGTTTTAAAATCTAAGAATTGATGTTGTTTCTGGCTTCACCATCAAAACAAAAATCACTTTCCACCAAATAAATTTTTAAAGATCCATCCATCCATCCATTTTCTATATCCGTCATTCCTATGCAGGGTTGCGGGGGGGCTGGAGCCTTTCTCCAGCTGTCATGGGGCAAGAAGCGGGGTACACCCTGGACAGGTAGCCAGTCCATCGCAGGATTTTTAAAGATTTTACACCTAATTATAAAACTTTGGTTTTTCCATTTTAACATTATAACCAAACATGACTACATCATAATATCCAAACTAACAGAAATCATAGGCAACAGTTAAAATGAAAATCCTTATCATCATTTAAAACAGTCAACTGTCTCATACAACTCCTTTCCATTTACATCCTCAAATATCACAGAGAACAACAAAACTGCACAAGACTGACCATACAAACATTAGGTCTATCTGTAGAAAAAGGAATTACTTTTGCTTTATGTCGAAATCACAGAAATCGTCATTGACGCAAAACACACCCTAAAAATCCTGTATCAAAAATGAACAATACTGGAAACAGCCTAGACCATAAAAAACTTTTCTTTAAAATATATAGAAGGGCTTACTTTAAGTACCAAAGAACATAATGTAAAATGTTTTTTTCTAATTATATTTTCCTGAAGATTCCTTTAATGAATTTATGTCTTTTGCATCAAGGTGGGGTAAAAGTGATCGTCTTTCAAAAGTCCATCAGCTTTAGATCATGGCCAAAGTTTAAGTACAGTAAACCTAAAGTAACTGTTAAATTGAATCCCTACTAACGTCCAAATTCCACTACTCAGTGAAAGGATTAAACACTTCATCATCATCTGAACAATGTTAGTTTCTCTTGAGACACTTTTTTGGAGGTGTTTTTTCATCAACCATACCTCTAAATTATTTATTTAGCTGTTAAATATAAAATTGAATATTTAACACAATTTCTTCTATGGTAACTGGCACCAAATATGTTAATATACATGTATATGAATCTCCAATGTGTTAAATCTGGTTAGAGAAAGAATACCTAATGTATCTAATTTTTTTCATGTCTGTTGCTAACAGCCTAAGTTTATTAAACCTATAGTTTTATAAGATTTTACCACATCACCGTCTACTTTTATTCATTTTGTGCGCTGATGAAGCCTAATACTTTTTACTAATACTTTTTAACTACCTTTTTCTGAAACATAACTCAATTTACCAACCGATCTGTTTCAGAAACAACTAATTATAAAAGTTTCTTTTTTCTTTAATCAGGTGTGACTAAATTTGCAGCCTGTTACAGAGAAGTATTTTAGTTCAATAAACACCTGTATTGTAGATCAATCTCCATCTATATTTGTTATCAAATGTTTCATGTCCCATTCATTTATCACCTTGAATTTCATGTGGTTAGACCAAAGTCTTCTTTGTGATTAGAGCCAAGTTCCTTGTTTGGATGTACTTCTAAGAAAACATGGGTTACTGCTTCATCAATAAGTATATATTACAATAACTGATCAGCTGTTAGCATGGTGGCAGAAGCAACATCCTCTTTATCACAAAAATGCAATCAAATATGATTACCCACTCTTTATCATCCAGTTCTAATTTGAAAACTTTATAATAATTGTCATCATAGTGAGACGGGAAGGATCAGATGGGGCAACACATATGTGTAAGAGCAAAGTTGGGGTCTTCCTTACCTAATAGCCGTGACACCTCCAGGCAGTCCAGGTTTTTCTCAGACACCAGACTGAGCATGATAGCTGTAGAGACATTAAGCATATATTTCCCCGAGCAGTGTCCGTTAAACTAATTTAGAATCCAACAATCAGTCACACAGTTCAGCAGTTCAGTCCACGATGGAATTAACCACATGATAGGAGATTTGTGGCTCCTCCTTAATCGTCAGGCTTTTTCATGGGAGTGTGTCCCTCTTGATTGGGATCAAAGCTCAGATTTCCATTCAGCAAAGTTCTGTAGCATGTGGGCGGGTTGGCTTTTTCTTCTTGCTCACATGGTCCCCATGGACCATATCTCTGCTTTTGTTACATTTCTGGGCTCCAATCCTTCATACCACATAGATGACAGGCTCTTCCCTTCGCATCCACTCCAACTTCAACTTAAACACATATATTGAAAACAAATCTGGTTCAAACCTTCCCCTTTAATTGTAATCCGATTTCTGAACTGGAGGATAACACAGAAGGCATGGAACTGCCCGTGGGGCATTTAATTTAGGGTGGGTTTTGGCAGAGTTGTCCATGCCGCAACACATTTCCTTTCTCTCTTTTCTCATCTACACTGTAAATATTAACATTGCATCATAATAAATAAAGCAAATCATAATAACCTAGTTAAGGAAATTTGTCATACTCAAAAGTGATTAATTTAATTTCTAACTCGGCAGCACATGTATTGTATTTCAGTCTTCAAGTATCATTTAAAACATCTGAATTTAGTTAGAGTTACTTATTTTCATTTTGGCAGATATCATAAAATCATTTCAATTAGGTTAAAAGAGTAGTCCCTGCTAGATTCTACATAATGTTATAAAAACACTGGCATTTTCAATGAAAATAGGCTTTTTCTGTTGTACAGGCTATTAGATTAGATTATATGTTCAAATTGGCTGTTTAAAAGAGCAGTTGTGGGGTATTCCAAAACCTGTAAACATTTTATTCATACCTCATGTGACTATAAATTTATTCTTGCCTATTGACAAGCATTTAATGCTTAATTCATTTTTCTGTATATACTTGATCTGGTCTAGTTCAATCGCCACTTTTCAAGACCACTACCCACACTCAGATGAGTGATTAATGCATTTTCAGTATTTCAACCTTAGGGTCCGTGGGGCTAATGTGCAGGTCCCTTGTTAGGGGGGCCTGCACAACTCCTACAGAAGTTATAAAATCAAAGTAAATCATGAAGAGTATAAGCTATGTGAGAATGTAGTACTCTATGAACTGCAGCAGTTGGGCTGAAATATTTAAGAAACTCCTGCACAACTTAGGAAGGGAAAAAAATTAGCCATCAGCAGCATCATACTGTTATCAGAGTAAGAACAAAACCTACAGCTGTGCTTTCCTTGCAAATAATTTCTCTTATTGGGAATTTAAAGCTTATATTATCTTTGGGACAGGCAGGAGGTTTAAAAGGCAATAGAAAAATTTATTAACAAAAGATGATGAACTGTGATTTAAGGCAGTCTATCAATTATCTATTAAATCTACTGCATTTTTGAACATTTGATAAATTCTAGCTTTGTTAAAAAGGGCCAGGCACATAAAGCTGTTTAGCATCTATTTCAAAATCTAGACCTATTAAAATTTATAAGGCATTCCTTCATCATGTTTGACTTGCCATGTTAGGTGAACATCTAAGTTGTCAGAATCATTGTTAGGTAAAAAATAGTGGTTGACCTAGAAAGAATCACACACACAGGGGTCGGAGAGAATATGGAGTCAATAAGCTCTGCAGAGGTAGATGCGGATAATCAGTTCTGCAGAGGGAGACCAGGAAAACACTATAAGGAATGAGCCAACCGTGTCTGTCTGTTCTCAGCCTCCCAGTGTCCTAGTCTCTGGTCTCTGGTCTCAAAGAGCATCCCCTCTGCAGTCTCTCTTTATTTAGTCACACTTCATTAACATATTAAAAGAACAGGATATCATGCAAAGGAGCATGTGACTGAAACCAAAATTACATTTAAAAAGTACATTAGAACTATGAAATAAAGAAAGACACCCTAAGAAAATAATAATACAACATTATTATTTTACCTAACAATCATAATATTATTTTTAAGATTTAGGAATTATTTATGACTCTATAACTATGTATGTTTATGTGAGTAGTATTTTTACCCCCTATATCTCCTCTATAAGTTCCTATAAACAACAGTGAGAGTTACAAAAAATACTCCAGAAAATCATTCATGTCACTTGTAAATATTAAAAATTTAAAAAAAAAATCTGTCCTTCTCATTTCTTTCTGTCAATCCTTCTCATCCCTACCTTTTCCTATCCTCCAGAAATCACGTCGGGGTCACCAATTGTTGGAGGTGATTTTTGTCAATCTAAGCTAAGGCCTCCTTTAAAGGAACAGACACCAATTTAATTTTCTGACTGTCTCAGGAAAGGAGTCTCATGCTCTTGTTTCACCTTCCAGCGTGTTCGTTTATTTCTGTAAAAAGGAGCAATAAGAAGGAACAGACAACAGTTATGAATATTGCCATCGAAGAACGTCTGCAGACGGGCTCAGCGATCAACTGAGCAATCTTTCTGCATCTCCGCATAGCTTTTATTGAACTAGAGCATGAACCCCCGCCCCACAACATTTTTGTTCACAGAATAATGGTCCATGGTTCTTCACAAAAGGCAACACGTGATGTACTACACTCTTCATGATTGATCACTGTTGCTAAGTGTTTTCACATGCCCTGCAGAATCAGACCCCCGTAAAACAACTTTGTGCACCCTGTATGAACCCCAAACAAGTCATATATTAAGCAGGAACATAATTTTTAAAAGTCACATGCAAGTCATCCATCAGCCGGAACACAACTTTAAAGACAACATGCCTCCTCACGCAGATGTCTTTTCCGTGTCCCCCTGTTAGACAAAAGACTTAATTTTACACACAAAATAAGTGTACGCTCAACATTTGCAGAATTTTTATCTCTTCATCAGTTAAACCTCTCATTTAATATTTGAGCAGACTACAGTTCTTCCTCTGACAGATACATTGAACCACTTTAGATGGAGTTCAATAGACTATATTGTTACTGCACTGAGATGTTTTGTCTTTATAATAACTATATAATTATTATGTGCTGACCCCTGATGTGCCAATTAAAGACATGAACATATTGCTGTTTAGTTTATGTAAATTTAAAATTAATTGGGATACCTTTATAAAAGTCTCCATGAAACCATTTTTTTCATTAAAATGTCAGAGTTGTGAATCATTTTTTACCTAATTGTATATGTAGACAAATAAAAACTTTTCTTTGGTAATCTACAAGTGTCAAACGTAGAAAAAAATTGTTAACTTCCTAAAATTACAAGGCAAAGAATAGAAGTAAATAACCTTTCATTCCATAAAAAAGCAAAACTTCTCTATTTGATTGAACTCATTCAGATCATTTCCATAGAGAGCCACTTTGCATCAGCAGCACCATGCTCCAGTGCTCTGGGAGAGTTTATAGTCCTGAGAGTTGAACACTGGATGACTGACAGCTGTCCTTCATCACAACAGAAGACACAGAAATCCTCCTCATCAAAAACATGACTTTGATCTGCATTGTCCTCATCTGGACTCTCCTCTGCTGCTGCTTCACAGGTAAAGTCCAGAGAATCCAACTCCTCTCCTCTATGAACATCTGTCCCTCTGAAATGAAGCCGACTAAACCATGAAGCTGCTTTATGTTTTTGTCTCTGTGTCCTCAGAGTCCAGAGGTCAGGTCACAGTGACTCAGCCTGCAGCAGAGAGAGCTGATCTGGGAGGATCTGTCAGCATCAGATGTAGAACCAGTCAGAATGTTTATGTTAACAGCAACGGCAACTATTTAGCCTGGTACCAACAGAAACATGGACAAACTCCTCAGCTCCTCATTTATTGGTCTAGCACTCGAGCATCAGGGACTCCAAGTCGTTTTACAGGCAGTGGATCAAACTCTGACTTCACTCTGACCATCAGTGGAGTTCAGGCTGAAGATGCTGCAGTTTACTACTGTCAGAGTCTTCATTACCCCAACAGTCAGTGGGTGTTCACACAGTGAAAAACTGTCATACAAAAACCTCCTTCAATCAAACTGAACTGAAACTGTGCTACAGCTGCAGACTGACTGTTCATGGAAGAAAAAAACAAAACAAAAAGATAACTGAAATCTTTATAAGTCTAAATCTTTAGTTCTGGGTCTTCAATAGTTTACTCAGACAGGATAAGAATAACTATTCGTTGTTTTTGATCATCTGTTTTAAATTATCTCAATATAAATCATTTTGAAAGTATTTTTTATCATACCTTACTATGCTCAAAGATGAAGGTGAATGTGACAAATAGCATGATTGGCAATGATCTTTGACCTTTAGGATTTCTGATTCACAGAACGTTAAAACATTTTCGCATACACAGAGACACATAATGTATATATAAACCAATCGAAATAATTCTACTGTCTCAAAAGCACAAAGTAAACAATAGTAAACATATATGAAATCTAAATTATAACTTTTATTGTCAATAAAAAAGGTAAAAGAAATAAAGAATAAACTTGGACTGTAATAAACGTTTTAAATTATTAGCATAATAAAAACATACTGTGGCAGCATCTGACTGAAATAATTTAACAAAAAATCAATTAAATTAAAACAATCCAGCCTCGACTGACATCATAGGCTGTCTCGCTATATTGGGTCAAATTTAGCATTTTATTTTTCCTTTATCTTAACATAAACAATACTTTGTGTTCTTAAAAAATTTAATTAATATATGAAGTAAACACAAATAGTATGATAAATAATAATTGATGAGATCAATGCATTTGGTTTTCTTTTTATGTCTGACCCACTTTCAATGAATTATTTAATGAAGTCCAATGAAGCTCAAAGAAACAGTCTGAATTTGTCCATGAAATGTCTTCAGCATCTAAATGTTGCATAACTCATGGTGACAGTCACACTTTCAGGCACTGTAAGTTTGTATGTTTTAGCAGCAATGTTTCATGAATTACTGCTTCTAATCCACGTGAATGACTCAATTATTTATTAAGAGAACACTTTTCGATGTACCCAAAGCAAAAAATGTAAAACCATGATGTGTTTATTATGCTGATTTAGCAAAGAACTACATCAGTAAAGAAAGAAAAATGCAGTTCAGATATTGTCTTAAAACGTTTTTGTAAGTTTACTGAAGCATCCAGAACAGTTTTTAGACTGTATTTTTTGAAAAATATTCTATAAGAGTTCTGCTTCAATACTGAGGTTTAGCAGTAATTTAATTAAATCAATATTTATGTTCAAATATAAAGCTTTGTAATAACTATTGGCTACAAGTGAAACTAATAATAAGATCCTAAAAAGAAATGAAATCAGAAGCTGCAGAGCAAACATGAACAATTCCAGTGAATCAGCTCAGGGCTGGGAACACTGGTCTCTCCTCAGTGTCTCTGTGACTGCAGTCTGGGAGCTCTGGGTGGCCTCACAGGTCACAGAGCCCACCTTCCTCCACTGGTCTGCAGAGAGCCTCAGGGTGCTGCTCCAGCTGTAGAGGCCATCGTTCTGCATCACTCTGCTCCTGCTCTGCTCCAAGCTGCTGCTGCTGCCGTCCACCTTCCAGGACAGACTCCAGTCTGAGGGGAAGCCCTTGTTGGCCAGACACATGAGGGTGGCCTTCCCCTGCTGCAGCTCCTCACTGGAGGGGGGCAGCACTGTCAGGGTGGGACGGGTGTTGATCCACTGCAGGGAGAAAAAACACATTGCAGAGTAAAGTGCTCGAATTTTCACTTCCTGCTCTAGGTTTTGTAACCATGAGAACACACATGCATCACTGCTCAACCTCTGCAACAGACAGGTTTCAGTACAACACATAAAAACTAGCATGTCATAACTTACATATTTTCTTGTGTTTCTCAGTAAACTTGAAAAAAAAAATCAATTGAGACAAATATTTTAAAACCACCTATACATTTGTTCTGTTGCTTAAAAAAAGTGCTATTACATGAATCGAATTCACAAAATTAATTTACATATACAGCACTTTTTCTCTATTAAAATATCAATATACCATTTAGAGGAGGGTTTAAGCATTTTCAATTCAATGAATTTCCTCAAAAGAAAATATACATGAGCCAAAGAATACATTGTCACAGTGACAATGTGTCACGCTGCCCTATTCCTGCCTGATTGTCTTCACCTGTCTGTCTCATCATCCACACCTGATCCTACTCACCTCCTGGCTTTAAGACCCCTCACTTCCTTTCACTCCCGGCCGGATCATCCATCCTTCCTCCTTCCATCCTTCCGCCTAGTCCTCCTTCCTCCTAGTCCTATATTGTCTTCATCCCCATGGTGTGTCGTCTTCCTGCCTCTTCGTTCCAGCCGGATGTCCAGTGTCTCCGTTCACCACCATCATCACGATCTCCTCACTTTAATAAAACATCCTGCACCTTCCTTCAGCGAGTGCGTTTGGGTCCATTCTCCACACACCTCGTGACACAATGATAAAATGGCTCAGTATAGTCCACACTGCTTGGGAACAAAACATGTAAATAAATAAAAACAGTCAATTGAAAACTAAAAAGTTTGAGAAAAACATGTTCTATTACAAAAAAATCTATAAATTATGATTGTAGAAATATAAAATATCAATGTAACAGAACTCTGAACTGCCAAAGTTTTAGTTAATATTTTATTTACCATTTAAAGTTATTTTTATTTATTATTTTTCATACTTTGTCCATATAAACTAGAAGAGTATTTTTTTTCTAAATAAGAACTGTTTTCAAATATTAGATACAACTCAGACATCACAAATTTCGACAAACAAAGCAGCAAAAACTAACTAAATACAAAAAGAAATGTTTTTCTTATGAAAAAAAAACTATTTGAAAACTTTATATTACAGACAGTTAATTATATTTAAATTAGTTATACTTACAGTTAACATGCAGTCTGGTTCCTCCACCAAAAACCTCTCTCTGACTGTTAGAGAGATGTCTCTCTGACTCTCACACAAACAAAACATTGAGGATGAAAACTTTTTTAGGAGATGAAAACATTTGATTTTGTCACATTGCTGTAATTATTAAACCCCATGAGCTTTTTTAATTTGTTGATGTATTGTTTCGCTTGTGTTTAATTATTTTTGTGAGCAGAAGACTGATAAGTCTGGCTTTCTTTAAACATAAAGATCTGCATTAGTGTCCCTTGAATTACTTTCTCAAGCTTGTATGACAAACGTGTAGAAATTCTAAATGGTGAGGCATCCCTTTCTTCTATTTTGACAAAGTCTATTTTTTCCTTAGTATTAGACCTAAGGTGACTGTGTCTGTGGACAAATACTTTTCCCTTTAACCAGAAGGTTATATTATGATAATAATACATTTTATGTGAGGGTGACTTTCTAAAACCAAAGATCATCTTACACAGAAAGAACACACAGAAAAATAATAATACATTGACAATCATCTGAAAAATAAATCAAATACCAAATCAGTAGACGAGACAATAACCATAATCAGTGTCTAAAGTGAATAAGCCCAGTTATGTTTTTTATTTACGTTCAAATAAAAAATGACCTCTTAAAAATCATACACACACACACACACAGCAATGATAATTAAATACACTAAATTTTGACCGATAAATTTATTAATGGTTTCATAGCAATCATTGAAGTTAACATATTGGTTAAAATACTTTAATACACCTTGAAACTATTTTGTTGGTTGTAGAAGAAAAAATTTGAGTTAAGATTGTATAGCATTTAACCAGAGTGAAAAGCCATCATAGAAAAACCACTTTTAGGGTTAGGGTGAAACTGAAACTGTTGTTCCTTCCTGGTTCTGCTGCAGAGAAAGCTTCATTTCACTAGAACCCACATAAATGTATAAAAATGCAAGATTCCTTATTTGTACTTTAACACTTAACTTTTCAAGAACACTTTGATGAAGCAGGTTAAAGGCAAGTTTATCTCTAAGATCAGACATAGGAAAGATTGGCTTTGTGTACTTATTGTCCTGGAATAAAAACAAAGTTTAAGTCACTTTGTTGGCAAAGCTTTGTCTTAAAGGAATCATCATAAAGTTTAAATCCCAGAATCTTTACATCTGAATCCATAGCTTCATTTTTAACATAAGATTAAGTTGACATTTAATTGACAGAATTAGTGAGGCCAGGTGTTTTACTGTAAAGGCCAGAATATGGATTGTCAAAAGAGGGTTTTGGTCAATAAAACACTGGGATTGATTAAAAAAGGTAATAATAACTTTAGAGAAAATAAAAATAAATAAATTGAAGATAAGCTTGTTTCTGTTGCAATATAAACCTGAAGTAACAGAAGAACTCTTTGCACAGCTCAGAAGATCAGGGTTACTCGTAGACTTACTACTAATCAGTTCTGAATGAGTGGAATTGATCTTCTCCTCTCAGTGCATTTTAAATTCATAGTTGAAATAATTCACTTGGCATTAAATGAGTTTTGAGCCTTATGAATCCAGCCATCAACTCAGGGTAACTAACTCTATTCACACATCATGTAAGATGGATTTATAGAAGGACCACCTTCAATGAAGATACAGAAGAAAAAACTGCCAACTAAACTCTATTTTAAATCCTCTTTATGCTACATGATCTTTATACATGTAAATGTTTTCAGGAAAAACAACTGCATTCATTCTCCAAGTTTCTATAATAGTAACACTAAAAGTTATATTTAGATCAATTACTTGTGCGGCTTTTGCACATCAATAAAAACTAGTAAAAGTATGCTACTTGTAGATTAATTTATACAAAACATTGTTATATTGATCCAAAGTGGCTGTTGGAATCCAAGCATTTTCATAGAGAGCCACTTTGCATCAGCAGCACCATGCTCCAGTGCTCTGGGAGAGTTTATAGTCCTGAGAGTTGAACACTGGATGACTGACAGCTGTCCTTCATCACAACAGAAGACACAGAAATCCTCCTCATCAAAAACATGACTTTGATCTGCATTGTCCTCATCTGGACTCTCCTCTGCTGCTGCTTCACAGGTGAAGTCCAGAGAATCCAACTCCTCTCCTCTATGAACATCTGTCCCTCTGAAATGAAGCCGACTAAACCATGAAGCTGCTTTATGTTTTTGTCTCTGTGTCCTCAGAGTCCAGAGGTCAGGTCACAGTGACTCAGCCTGCAGCAGTGAAAGCTGATCTGGGAGGATCTGTCAGCATCAGATGTCAGACTGCTCAGAATATTAATGGAAATTATTTTTCCTGGTACCAACAGAGACATGGAGGGACTCCTAAGCTCCTCATTTATCTTGCTAGCACTCGAGCATCAGGGACTCCAAGTCGTTTTACAGGCAGTGGATCAAACTCTGACTTCACTCTGACCATCAGTGGAGTTCAGGCTGAAGATGCTGCAGTTTACTACTGTATGGGTGAATTCTACATCAGTAACAGATATTCATTCACACAGTGAAAATCAGTCATACAAAAACCTCCCCCATTCAGAAGGAACAGAAAGTGAACCTGTTGCAGTTGGAGGTTGCAGTTAGTTACACAGACACATAAAGCAGGTTGCATTTACTCTAAGGGCCAAATATTTGGAACGTACTTTAAGTTTCTGTCTTAATTTACTGTTGACGATGATTATGGGTTCTTATGATTTGGGGATGTATTTACTGCATGATCAAACTGTTTTAATTATGTGCAACAATTTCCTCTGTTTATTTTTAGATATGCATTGATGCTACGAGACTATTGCTAATAATTATCTACAGAAAAGAAGGGCTTAGTTTGGGTTTGGAACATTTTCAAGAGTGACAAAAAACATTGCAATGCTAGTGTTATAGCCATATGATGCTACTTTAAAGAAAACACAAGACAAACCTAAATATATAATATTTGCAGTAAAAACATTCAGATTCAACTGAATTCAATTCCATCATATTTACAAACTTTTGGCCCGTGCAACAGAGGGAAAGTCTTTAATGCCTAAATCACAAATGTGTGCTGACAAATAATTCATTATTATGTGACCTTATTGTAATGCTGAACGAAAGCATCAAAAAGTTAAAGTACTATGTAGTCTTCAAAGGAGGGTATAATTTGGTACAGAATAGATTAAGTGACAAAGACATGACTTCTAACCTTCTTATAATCTGTTTAGAAAGCATAATTATTACACAAATTGTTTAGTTTGTTTCTGTTTGATTGATTGATTAATTAATTGTGAAGAATTCAAAGAGAAAATACAACAAGAAAAACTTTGAGACAGTTAACGAGAAAATAGTAGGTATTTATTTTGGAAGTAGATCTTTGTACTCCATGTAAACATCTCGGTAAGACAAGAATCTTTGATATTGCTGTAAATTCCCTTACGGAAAAGTCACGTGGGCTTGAACATATTCTTCACATAGAACCACATGTTATCCCATGTGCTATATGGTAAACCATATGTGTAGCACACATGGACTTCACATGTGTGGTTTACATGGGTTTCACATATTTCTCATATGTAATCACATAGACTTCGTATGGGTTTCACATGTAATTTCAAGTGGGTTTTCACAAATATTTTTCACACGTAGGTTTCATGTGGAAAATAACATGTTTAACATGTGGTTTACATATTATCCCATGGGCTTCACATGTAAATGTCTATGGGTTTTAAAGTTTACTACCATGAAAATGTTCCAAAATCACACGGGAAATGTGTGCAAAGCACAGGTGGTCACATGTTCTTCACACATCTCACCTGGTGTCTTAACATGTTTTCACATGTGAATTTCACATGGGACAAAGACTTTTCACATGTGATTACATGTGATTTTGCCCATGTGAAACCATGTGTTTTTTCCGTAAGGGTTAAAATGTATAAAATTAGTTAAATGTTTTACCCCAGTTTTATAAATAATAATAATAATAATAATAATAATAATAATAATAATACATTTTATTTGTAACGCACTTAAAGACAACAAAAGGAAAATCTCAAAGAGAAAAAGCTAAATAAATGTTTAATGTCTAAAGAGAACCAAAAGCTTTTCTAAAGAGAAATGTCTGAAGACCTTTTTTAAAACAGTGTATACAACAACAGTAAACAGTGTATAAAAAATGTACATAAAACCTCATGCAGATACATATATACTGTATTTCTGCACTGTCACAGCTGATTTGATGAACTGATCCTAAATAATTATTTTCAGTACTTTAACATCACTGCAGACAATAAATTTAACTTGAGTTAATTATTTCGTTAAACCCCACTCCTCTCTCATGTTATCATTTTGCTCTTATGGTATAAAAAGTGTCAGAGAAATAGCTTAACGCTGAAAAAAATAATAATAATCTGTGATGACATTCTTTAATACTTTTGACAAGAGCATCTTTCAGTACTATCACTGAAATAGTGAAATCATAAATGTTAAAAGGCTTTGTGAAATTATGAGGCAGCTCAATGCTGTTTTAGTGTCTGACTGTAGAGGCCCTTGAAGGCGCTTAGAACATATTACTAGGGCAGACGTTTTACACTGCAACTCATCCAAATAGGGAAAGGCATGAAGCTATGTATGTGTATATGGCACTGTATATATAAAAAGGAGGCTGTCTAAATGTTTAATGGGGAATTTCTACAATTAGCCAGATTTCCTCATGCTTCGGTTTCTCTTAGGTAGGGATACAGTTTAATAAAATCCTTCAGTGTTCAACTGAAAGCCCCATCTAGAGATGTTCTTACTCACCTCACAACTTGAAGCAGCTGTAAAATACACTTCACTGTTTAAATATTATATATTGAAAATGTCCAGTGCAATAGTTTTGTTATAAACTAAAAGTGATAAAATGAAGTCAAAGTAGAAGTATTTTTTTCAGGCAGTTTTATTTAAATCTTTAAGCTATACAAGAACTAAGGAAAACAGATGGAAGAAAAACTGAGATAAACTATTAAAGAGCACAGACATAGCAGTCGTAAAGAAAATCTTTAAAAACTCCCAGTAAATCAGACCGTTACTGGGAACACTGGTCTCTCCTCAGTGTCTCTGTGACTGCAGTCTGGGAGCTCTGGGTGGCCTCACAGGTCACAGAGCCCACCTTCCTCCACTGGTCTGCAGAGAGCCTCAGGGTGCTGCTCCAGCTGTAGAGGCCATCGTTCTGCATCACTCCACGGCTCCTGCTCTGCTCCAAGCTGCTGCTGCTGCCGTCCACCTTCCAGGACAGACTCCAGTCTGAGGGGAAGCCCTTGTTGGCCAGACACATGAGGGTGGCCTTCCCCTGCTGCAGCTCCTCACTGGAGGGGGGCAGCACTGTCAGGGTGGGCTGGGTGTTACCTAGGAGACAAGAGTCAGGTTAAAGAACAGAAACTAGAATCTAACATCTGACCTTTGAACTATTGTAGGCACAGGGAGAGTTGATTTTTTTTGCACAAGGAAGTTACTGACAGATGTCTTTCTACTCCATCAGTCACTCAGCTCACACAGTTTCACTCCCCTGTCAAAACTGTTTCATGCATATCTGCTCAGGAAGACTTCTTAAACCGTCTGAACTGAAATATATCAGTAATGTAATATAGAAAAGATATATTTTTTAAGTTTTTCCCTGATATTTAAAATGACATTTCAACAGTTAATGTTTTTAGTAAGAACTAATGTTTTTGTATATTTCCATTTATCCATTTATCTTTTAGCGAAACCTCCAATAAGTTCAAACTGTTCAGAAGCTCGGAACAGTAGCAGACGTTTTCTCATGTCTCCCATCATTAACTTTGAAATTAACTTTTATTAGACCAATAACAAAAGTTATTCTTTTGAACTGCTGATTTTTTTTAATACTAATACCCCTCAAGTTTTAAAATTATACTTCCAGTGGTGCATTAAACGCCAACTGGTCTTATTTAATACACCGTATCAGAAACTAGTAAAAACACAATTTTCTACTTTTAGCAGAACACAGAACTACATTTTATTTAAACAAAACACCCAAACATACATCCAGCCTGCTTCGCCACCAATAGACAACTGTAATGACATTACGGTAACTGATTGAGCTGCTGAACGGAAAACGTTTGACTGTAGAGAGACACAGATTTTTTTCAATTTTCAGACTAAACTAAACCTTCAAAAACAGATTAAGGACTGAAACAAACATAATTTAGTCTCAGATTTCTCCAAACATTAATGTCTCAGATAATATCATATATATTAGGTTTCCGTTTATGAAAGGACTTTTGTATCTTAGTGGATTTTTTTTTTTGCTAAAATTTACAAAGTTCACATTTTGTCTTACTTTTATTAATCAAAGTGAGAAAAGAGAAAATGATTACTTAAAAGGAAAGTTTTATTTTGACTTACTTCCAACATCCAGTCTGGTTCCTCCACCAAAAGTCCACCACAGTGATACAAACTCATTGAGCCGCCGTACAAAAACCTCTGACTAGAGAGACATGGCTCTCTGACTTTTTTTTTTACTAAACTAAACCCTGTTGCTAAACTTAACCAAACCCACTATATTAGTCTTAATGTCACACTTGTGCAGATCTTAATTTTTTAATCTATCAGATTTTCATTCACAAAAATTACTACTTTATCTTTATAAAACTTATGTTTGTTTTACATTAAACATATCCATAATTTGTCCAGCTTTCATCTGAAAACAAAAATGTATGTAGAAAAGAAAGTTGTTCATATAGCAGCTTTAAATTTTACTTACTTCCAACATCCAGTCTGGTTCCTCCACCAAAAGTCCACCACAGTGATACAAACTCGTTGAGGCGCCGTACAAAAACCTCTGACTGTAGACACGGCTCACTCGCTTTCAAGAAAACAAACTTCATTAATAGAATCTGCTGATGTCTCAAATTCAAATCTATCAAACCTAAATATAAAGTTAAAATAACTGTCAAAAAAGAGTTAATTCAATAAATTACTCTGATAAAACATGAAGCTTGAAAACTTTAACAACAAATTAATTTTGAGTGATGTTTTGTTTTTCCATTTTGTCACAAAGCTAAAGCTTTACTGATAAACCTTTTTAAAAAATGATCATGGAGTTTTATCTTAATTCTCATTATTTGTTGTGCTGCAGAATAGAATTTTAGATCCTCCTTCTCACATATAAAGCCTTTAATAATCAAGCTCAATCTTTTATCAGGAATCTGGTGTTTCCAAAGCCGTTTTCAGACAGAAGTTCTGGAATATGTGCGGACAATTCCATCCAGTTTTTAACCGGAGTTGTGTTTTCAAATACACCACTTATTTTCCGGAACATTGGCATTTCCCCAAACAACTGGATTATTGCAAAGATGGTCGACAATTTTGCGCACATGGAAACGCTTAAGAGACATCGATGAAGAAGCTGAAAGGAAAATAGTGACATTTATACGTCATCAATGTGTGCGCTCACACCATTCCAAGCCCCTCTCCCCTTTTCCCCACCGCCCCACACCCTCCAGTTTATCCGAAACATCACCTGATCATCTGAACGCGAACACCCTACCCCGAAAAGTCCACGCTTGTTACTAGGTCTTCATCCGTCATTCCTGTATTCTCAGGTCCATTATGTTGGGATATCTATCTTCTCATGGGTCTCAGTGCGAAGAAATTAAGTCCATATTGTAAACAGTGAGTGATGTCATGTATATGAAACATTAGTGTTTACTGGAATGAGCTTCTACTTTTCAGGAGAACACTAAGGGGAGCATTCATTTGCCTCTACTATACCAAACATAGCAATATTAACATTTTCACAAAAACTAAATAAATATTTGATATACGAATTTCATAAAAGTCTGTGAAAACAAGTTGAAACTAGAGATTATATCCTAGAAGTTGTTAATTACTCTTCACAAAGTAATCAGAATATTACCCATAAACCTTTCAAAAGATCTTGCACAGAAACAGAATCATTTTCTGCTTAACTTATAAGTTAGATCAAATTGATCCCTATTGGAGTCATTGAGAGCATTTCCATAGAGAACCACTTTGCATCAGCAGCACCATGCTCCAGTGCTCTGGGAGAGTTTATAGTCCTGATGACCTCTGGATGACCTCAGAGTCCAGAGGTCAGGTCACAGTGACTCAGCCTGCAGCAGAGAGAGCTGATCTGGGAGGATCTGTCAGCATCAGATGTAGGACCAGAAGGAATGTTTACTTTAATGGTGCATACCACTGTTTAGCCTGGTACCAACGGAGAGATGGACAAACTCCTAAGCTCCTCATTTATTATGCTAGCACTTAGATCATCAGAGACTCCAAGTCCTCAGGCAGTGGATCAAACTCTGACTTCACTCTTGCCATCAGTGGAGTTCAGGCAAAATATGCTTATTTGGAATATTGATAAATTAAGTTTGTTCACAGATGTAAATTAAAAATATTACTGTGCTTAGCAAAGCATCTAATTGAGTTGCAGCTTTTTCAAGATGGACGGCGGAATATATAGGCTAGAGCTTCTTCCCACTCCCTTATATGTTCTACCTAATTATATTATTTATTGTTCTTCTATTATTGTTTTTTTTTCTTACTCACTCGAATTATGTTTATTACAAATTATCATTATTGTTTAACATAATAAATAAACAAATAAAGGTGAAGGCAAAGCTGTGGAGATGACATTTTACCCCTTTAGAGGAAACGTTTGCCGTTAGGACAAGGTCAGAGGCAATCTGTCAAAACTCTTATAGTTCATATAAATTACTAAATATCACTGCAGATTCACTGACTTCCTAATTATTTTCAACATTTTTCATTTTATCTTGACACCCAAACAAATAGGCAGAGTTTAAATAGTTTATTGTTAGCGTCCAACGCTCTGGTCTGTTGTTCAGCTTGCTATATAGCTCAACCATCTAACAAGGCCCCACATTGGTGACAAAGGATGTTCAATCATTTTCTCAGTATCTTCAGAGGACTGTGTCTCAGTGGAACCTGAAAGTCGTTATCTAACAGCCTGGCCCTCACCTTGTCATTCTATTCTGTAAAAAGACCCCTAACCCTAATTTGGCACTGTTTTACTTTGAGGTTGAAGAAAAACATTTTGTAGAAAGTGAAAAGTACACCATAAACCATAACATAAAAAGCAATGATTGAATTGTAGATTTACAGTTACCATGACCATGTGGTCTGGTTTGTCTCGTTCCATTACAAAGTGTTAAACATGTAAAAACCATCAACCTTTCAAAAATCTAACTAAAATGAAAGAAATAAACAACTTCATTACATAGAACAAAGCCAGTCTTGACATGAATTAAGAAAAGAAAATATCGAAGCTGGTATTCACATGACAGTGCATCAGGGCGTTGCCTGGCCTGGGCATTTCTGGCTCTAGCCCTGAACATTTCTCATCATGCTCCAAATGTTTTTTTCACCCCAGAAGGGATACGTTTATATTAACTGAGCCGTCCTATGACATTAATGAAGACAGTTTTACAATTTCCTGGCTTTGGTGAATGCATCATAGGCACAACAGTATGACTAATCAGAGAAGAGTTGTAGTACTGAAATGGGGAATCCTCCATGTTTTAATTGCTGACAGCCCGGTGTTTAATCTAACCTCTAGTATTATTTCAAGCGGTACCAACAGAAAATTGACATCAGACGATTTTGTTGACAGAAATAAGAGAGACAATTATTCAGTTGTCGTGGCTGGCAGTGGGCAGCAAAAGTTTGGGCCAACACATAAAAACTGTAAACAATCAATTAACTTAAATCCTGTATGTCTTCGAGATTATATGAACAGTAGGCAGATAATTCCTGACAGTCGTGTTTTAAAACTTTTAAAAAACAGGTGTTGCTGTGTCTTCCCATTGATCATCACTACAGCTCCTAATCTCCCCAGAGTGCTCATTGCAACCTTTCTCCCGGCCCCTATTTAGCGGCTTGCTTTTAGCAGGATCACAAATTACTCCACAAAGCTCTGAAACATCTTAATATATAGGCTATGTGTGCGGCAGTAGTCGCTTGTTCTGCCATGCAGTTATAGCTTTGTTCACACGGTTTTTCGCACCGTGGTGAAATAGAGACAGAACAGTTTTATGAATTTTACCTATGGGGACATTTTTCAGCAGCAAAACAAACGTGAAAAAGTCAGAAAGAAACAAAAACTCCCGAGAGTTTTAAGTAATAACGGAATTTATTAATGTGTGTTTAACCCTGAAGTGAGTTTAATTCTGTGCGGCATATTAAAGAATATTTTAGGTATTAATCCATGAATAATAATGTTTATATAAGCCTAAAATTCTGCATTAAGACTGCTTAGCAGGGGTGTATCTAGGAAGTCTTTAAAGAGAGCTAAATGAGGCCTAGTGAGTACGCTACTTCCGTACTCGCTAGGACCAGGAAAGTAGAGCACATCACCCCAGTTCTAAAGTCCTTACACTGGCTCCCTGTAGCTCAGAGAATAGACTTCAAAATACTCCTACTAGTTTATAAATCATTAAATGGCTTGGCACCAAAATATGTTGAAGACCTGTTGTCACCGTACCAACCACCAAGACCACTCAGGTCCTCCAACTCTAGCCTACTAATCATCCGTAGACTCAGAACTAAACATGGAGAAGCACCTTTCAGTTTCTATGCTCCCCTTATCTGGAACAGACTTCCTGACGAGTGTAGAGCTGCTGAAACTCTGAACTGCTTTAAATGGAGACTAAAAACCCATCTGTTTAAAATTGTAAATGACTGTAAATGATTGTCATATGTATCAAATGTGTTTACCCTCTCTTCCTTTACTGATGTTTCTCCTGCTTTATTGACTTTTAATTTCCAATGTTATATTCTGTTTCTTTCTGTTTGTTTTCTCTTGTTTTTAATCACCAAATCATGTAAAGCACCTTGAATTACCCTGTTGTTGAAAGTGTGTTATACAAATAAAATTGCTTTGCCCTCCCTTGCCTTGCCCTGCCCTGCCCTGCCTTGCCTTGCCTAAATAGGGGCCAGTGAGGCTCATGCTGTGTCACACCAAAATAAAAGCTGTGATACAAAGGGGGCGGGGCCTAGACTGAGTGACAGACATCAGACACAACATGGAGGTCAAAGATTGTTGTCAACATAAATACATAAAACTCATAAATAATTCTTTTAATAAAATTAGTTAGCTTATTATTGATAAAATAATAAACTAATTAAAGCTTTTTCTCTGTCTCATTCATTAAAATAATATCTACACAATAAGTGATAATGTAGGCACCTTCACAAATTCAGAACAGGAGCTGGTGCTGAAACCAGGGCAGGATTAAAATCACTGACTGACTGATGATTGTCTGGGAGGGGAAAAAAATCAGAGTATACCACTAGAATAAACTAGACTATACCACTGAATAAATCAACAGTTTTACTTTGGTTTTGAGCACAAAGACGCTTTAATTCATGTTTGCAGTTATTCACGTAGAGATTCATCAATGTGATCATTGGTTAAGATTAGGCTACCATATATAAATGTTGCAACATTTGATTTGATCATTTGAATGATTAACTACCATAGAATTAAATGACCTGTTGTGTCTCTTTGCATTTCCATTGATTTACTCAGGAAAATAAAACTTTTCCATTATGTTTGCATTCTATATTTACCATAAACAAAAAAACTGGCAAGTAGGCATAATATCCAAATATCAAGATAGGAAAATTTTATTTTAACATTTTAACCTTTGAGTAGCATCAGTTATATTTCATAATTAAGACTACATAATTGATCCGATTTCCCCCAATAATTGACACGTGAGTGCTAATAAAAGTTAATTTCCCTTTTATGATTACCTTTTGATAACATCTATAATGATAAAAGGAGCCTGATGTTACACTCGGTTTACAGACGACAACAGACAAGGGAGGTCCACCATGCAACCTGACATAGAACTAACGTTTGTGCTTGTCAGGAAAGAAAAATTAAAATAATCGTTAGCTATTTACTAACTTTATCACCCGTTCTTACTCAGTATCACTACTGATTTCAGAGATTTTGTTTACATTGCCATGTTTAAATTTATAAGTAAATACATTTTGAAGTACATATTGGAGATTTTGGATTTAACAAGGTGCCACAATGCTCAAGAAAGCTTAAATAAAAAATATTTCTTTATACTGCATAGGTTCCCCCAGATCCCTTTACAAAGGTGTGGGCTCAGCCCCCAATGTTCCTAGGTCAAGGAAACGCCCCTGCAGTGCTACATTAATGCAAAACCAAATTATGTTGATCAATCATAATTGGAGTCAGTCAAAGGATTTTCATAGAGCCACTTTGCATCAGCAGCACCATGCTCCAGTGCTCTGGGAGAGTTTATAGTCCTGAGAGTTGAACACTGGATGACTGACAGCTGTCCTTCATCACAACAGAAGACACAGAAATCCTCCTCATCAAAAACATGACTTTGATCTGCATTGTCCTCATCTGGACTCTCCTCTGCTGCTGCTTCACAGGTAAAGTCCAGAGAATCCAACTCCTCTCCTCTATGAACATCTGTCCCTCTGAAATGAAGCCGACTAAACCATGAAGCTGCTTTATGTTTTTGTCTCTGTGTCCTCAGAGTCCAGAGGTCAGGTCACAGTGACTCAGCCTGCAGCAGAGAGAGCTGATCTGGGAGGATCTGTCAGCATCAGATGTAGGACCAGTCAGAATGTTTATAGCAACAACCTTTTAGCCTGGTACCAACAGAAAGATGGACAAACTCCTAAGCTCCTCATTTATTATGCTAGCAGTCGAGCATCAGGGACTCCAAGTCGTTTTACAGGCAGTGGATCAAACTCTGACTTCACTCTGACCATCAGTGGACTTCGGGCTGAAGATGCTGCAGTTTACTACTGTCAGAGTGTTCACTATATCAACAGCCTGTATGTGTTCACACAGTGAAAAACCTCTTTACAAAAACCTCCCTCAGTCAATCTGAACAGAAACCAAGGTTGTTGCAGCTGGAAGCTGCTGCAGAAACTGATACAGTTCACTGAAAACCTCCACATGGATTAACACAAATTTTCATAAAGCACATTTAACATGTCTTAAATTGCTTTGTTTTAAAATATGTAAACCTCAGGTGAATTTAAATAACAAAAGAAAATTGGTTGAGAAAAGATATAAAAGTACAAATTACAACTTGTATTACAAAACAGACAATAGTATAGGATAGAGTTTTTACTAAGGCTTTGAATGAAATCACATTACACTTTAGTGCATATTTTTCCACATGTATCCCTCATCTTTTGATTAATTAAAAATTACAATCTTGAGAAATAGATTACATTTCATCAACAAAAAGCGAATGAAGAAAAACAATGATAGACATCATAGGATACTCTGCAATTAGTACTGAAATAGAGCCCCAATGGAAATAAAATAAAATAAAAAACACAGATTTGCCCAGCAGCAGTTTGTAGATCAGTTTGTTCTTGTTCTACTGTTGATGCCAACATTTTTACATGATCCAGAGTTTCAGAACATTCAACAAACACCAACTGATTTTGATCCTTGCTTCAGGTTTTCTTTCTTTTTCTGCTGGAAGAGAATACCTAAGGTTGCATTATTAAACTTAAAATAAAATTAAAAATCACCCTGGAACAACAGTATTATATTGAAATATCATAAATCACTTTAAAGGGAAAGCACACCAGGGGTAATAAAGAAAAAAAAGGCATCCATGTTACATGTCATCAGATCTCAGGATAAAAAACTTGAGAAGAAACAAATAAACAAATAAACAAAAAAATACAGTAATATAGCAATATAGTAATATCAAATTAGTGTAAAAATATACAAATATTCATTCTAAAACCACTTGATACCATTTTATTCTGTTGGTTTAAAAAGATTTGTACTACTACGTGAATGATCCTCAATAAATTAATTTACAAACACAGCAATCTGTTTTCTCCCTATCTAAATGCATAGTTTCTATGAAAAATGAATGTTCAGACATTTTTTTGACCATCAGAGGAGGTTTTTTTTAAATATACAGAGATTACATTGCATACAGTGAGACTGATAATAAGGCTCATCATATTGTCCACAACACTTGTTTTTCCTTTTTTTAACTATAAAAAAAACATTACATTACAGAGGTAGTTAATTACATTTAAGTTAGTTGTGCTTACAGTTGACATCCAGTCTTGTCCCTTCACCAAAAGTCTGCCACAGTGATACAAACTGATGAAGCCGTGGTACAAAAACCTTTGACTCTTAGAGACAAGGCTCTCTGACTCTCACACAAACAAAACCCTGAGGATGACAACAGTTTTAGAGGATGAAAATATTCCAATTTGGCACTAATGTAATAATTAAAACCCATGAACTTTTAACATCTTTTGCTGTGTTGTTTCTCTTGTATTTTCATTCTTTTTGCTCGCAGAAGACTAATCAGTCAGGCCGTCATCAGACATTGAGATCATTATTGGTAGCTCTTGAATTACTTTGTCATGGTCATATGACAAACCGCTGAGGAACTCTAAATGGTGTGGTATGCCTTTTTCGTATTGTAATAAAGTTTGAAATATGGTTTTACAAAACAAGTTACTTTTTCTTAAGTTCAAGCCCTAAGGCAAGGCAAAAACAAAGCAACTTTTTTTGTATCGCACACTTTCTACAACAAGGCAATTCAAAGTGCTATACATTATTAGGGTATAAAATAAAAGCAGCAATAGAACAACAAGAAAAGTATGCAACACAACATTAGAGACGCAAAACATATGTTTGTTCTTATTCCAAAGGATCAGTGTTAAAGGAGCCGAATGTAAGATTGTGGCCAAAACTGGTACTGCAATCACTTTCAAATTACTGTAGAGCGGTGTATCCCCTCCCGACCCAAAGTCGCTAGATAGGCTGCAGGAACGTAGGCTGCTACAAGGAGCTTCCAATGGCAAGTGACGAGTCCTATACAGTAAGTTTTTTTTCTTTTCTTTTTTCTGTCAATTATGTTTAATTATAATGACAGAGAAACAGGCTCTGATAATGCAATGCTATGTTAGCTATGACGACTCGCCGTTTGTATTTCTCCAAACAATTCCATACCTTTTTAATTCAATGACCCTCCTCCTCCATATTCGCTAATGTAACATCAATTTGCACGAACATGCATAACTTTGTTCGATTGTCATGAATATTTTAAATGTCAATTTACATGAAGTACAAGTTAGCCAAACCTAGATTAATCTTACCTGTCAAGGAGAAAATGTGCAACGTTGGCATCTTGCTTCAAATTCTTCTGTTTTCAGCCGTCTCCATCTTGCAAAGGCATCTCCTATACAAATCCTTGTTTTATTTTAGACTTTGTCACGACGTATTTCTGAATGATAACGAGGTCTTTTAGGTGTAGTAACGTTAGACATTTTTTATCCGAAACACTTTGGTAGCTGCAGCTGTAGTAATTAGAGCAGAGCTGGCAACCCTGATGCCGAAACACTACTGACTTCGTGATTGGTAGATAGGTGGAGGGCGGAGCTTCAGGCAAAAACACAAGATGACATCATCAACATAAGTTGAGGGCTGCAATTTCACTTCCTAAATGACAATATCCTGGCCGTACTACTGTTGTTAGTGATATATAAGTATTTGAAATGAACATGATTTCCTAATGGCATGTGACATATCAGGTCCATTTTATGATTAATTGAAATACATTTTTAACATACAGCTCATTTAACATTTTAACTTTAATGTCTTAGAAGAGTTAAACACCAACTGATATTGATCATTTAGCTTTATCTTTGAGTTTGTTGTTGTTTTGTACAGAGATCTGTGGTAGCATCATTTAACATAGAGTAATACAAAAGCTTCAAATAAAACCATATATGAACAGCAGAATTTTATTGTAATTAATGGGGATAGCACATCAGTCAACAAGGGCATCATGTTTTTCATATCTGCTTCAAGACATTTTACCTTGAAGGAAAAATGTAATTTTCAACTTTTTCTTCCATCACTTTAAAAATCTAAAGATACCAAAACTTAACACATTGTTAGAGAGAGCAGGCTTAAAGGAATAGCAAAGTAAGGTCAGAAGTAGGCGTGTCTCCAGCATCTGTTAGAAAGTAGCATTTTTTTCTTTAGGAGGTTTCTGCCATGTGTTTTCCTGCTGCATCACTTATTCTTTGTTTCACTTCCCTTTAACAAATCACTCATGCATATATATACACAGACTAAAATAATCTTACATCTACATACACAAACATTTGACTAACAGATTAAAAGTAAATGCTTTCTATCTTGTCATCACAATGCAAGAGTTAAACTGTGAAATATTTGTCAAAACAAATTATTTCCATCTCAGCTTTAAGGCCAAAAGTAAACTGTACATGCATCTGTAGTAATGCATAACCAGAGCAAAACATTTGGAGCAAGTTAACGTTCATAATAAGGTTTGCCTTGGGTGGTAAACTAATCTTTTGGATCAGTTCTTACAAACGTCTAACTGAATGTTTTACATAGTTTTAAGCATTTTACTGTGAGGATTAAGCAAGTTATAAAGAGTTGATCTCAATGTGACTGACTGTGTTTTTGCATATTTGTCCTGCCTCTCTGGTCTCAGCTGTTAAGAGGTCAGAGTTGATCAGTGGCTGTCCAGGCCTTTCAGAGCCACTGATACACCAGCAGCACCATGATGATGTTACTGACTCTACTACTGACCATCCTGGGGCTCCTTGTTCAGGGTGAGATTCTCTGCACAAAATTTGTGTTAAGATGTATCCATGTTCTCCAGCGTACATCGCATCTCAACTTTAGTTTGGTTGGTGACATGATTTCTTCAAGCTTGATTTTTGTCCAGGAATGTCTTTCTCTTTTTTATGTTTCCAGGATCTTCTGGTCAAGTCACTATAACTCAGACTCCTGGATCTCAGTCTGTTGTTTCAGGGCAGACTGTCACCAATAAATGTAAAGTCAGTCCAAGTACGAGTTCCTGCTTCCAGTGGTACTTTCAGAAACCAGGAGAAATACCTAAGCTCCTTATTAGATGCGGGAGCACCCGTCACTCTGGAGTCCCTGATCGTTTCACTGGATCAAGCTCTAGCAGTACTGACTTTACTCTGACCATCAGTGGAGTTCAGCCTGAAGATGCTGGAGTTTATTACTGTCGGAGTGCACACTTGATCAGCAGCCAGTGGGTGATCACACAGTAAAAAACCATTGAACAAAAACCTTCGTAAGTTAAACTGAACTGAAACTAATGGGACAGTAGCAGCTGGAAGCTGCTATGTAGACTAATGCAGTTCATTGAAAACCATCCAGATATGGCACTCTCAAACCATAATCTGCTGCAATCAAACTTCCTCTTTCATCAGCTCCAACAGCAATCATCATCTTGTGCAAATATCAGTGAAAACCTGAAACTAATCATTCACAGTTATAGAACTCCAGTCCAGTTTCCTTACTATAAACTATTGTCATGTGGTATAAAAAGATCACAACATGATGCATTGCCTAGATTTAAATGTAAACATATCTTGAAAATCTGTCCCAATGTTGGAGATGACAAAACAGCATTGGGAGGATTTAAAAACAAAACATGTATAGAATAAAACCAATGTCAACTAATTCTACATATTCTTTATTGATAGGCTTTCATGCAAAAATTTTTTAGAGCTAATCAGACATTCTGAAATTTATGAATACAAATGTTTTTCACAAAAATATTTTACTTGTAAGCAGCTGTTTTAACTGTCATATGAATGAGACATTCCATCATGAAGTAATAAACCACAAATACTTTAACATACTTTTAAACAGAAAGCGTTCCAAACAGAAAGCAAAACACACACACACACACATATATATATATATATATATATATATATATATATATATATATATGCACACACACTATGCTTATGTGTTACTCAGAGTAGCAAAAGTTTCTTCCTTATTTCTTGCTGACGGTTTTGACTTCACTGTCGCCTTCATCAGAGCATCCATACCTGTTAGTGTACTGTAGTTTCTTCTCCCGCTGTTTATACGCGGGCAGAATGCAGTAAATGTGTAACACATTAGAATACAGTATATTAATTTGAATGCAACACAGAATGAACAGTTGACCTTTGGAATCACACAGCAGCAGAAATTAGGAACATATAAAAAAAAAAAAAACAGACTGATCCTTTTGTAAACCCATCAATCACACTAATTAAATCTATGTTGACGTCATCATCAACAAGGATGGATTGTTGTCTAACCTGAATGACAGATAACTTTTTTTTACATAACCTTGATATAATATGTGTAGAAACTTACTGTTACCCCCCCCCAACCCTGCATAGGAATGACGGGTACAGAATATGGATGGATGGATCCTTTATTGTTCCACAGAGGGAAAATTCAACTTTAACAGCAGAAAGTGACAGGTGATTGAAGCATTTAGATTCACACAAGAAACGTAGAAAAGTATAACAGAATTGAGAATAATATATGTACATGAAGGACAAAATTACGAAACTAAAGTACCGTTCAGTAATTAAAAAATGACATTCAGATTTGAGGAATGTGCAACTGATTAGAATAATTTACATTTTTTCACAGAATGTTAATGTGATTCTGTGCATAAAAGAAATCAAATAAATTACCGGACAAGAATGAAAAATGTACATTGTCAAAAAAACAAACAATGCAATTTATTTCACCACTTAATCACATCATATTTTCAAATAATTTTAAAGTCTTTAAGGCTTTTTAATTATTTCAGGTTTGGGTATGCATTTCTAAAACATTTGGGGCGAAAATTGCAAGGATTTTAATGAGCAATTCTAATGTTGGTGTTTAACTATGTTAACCTGCTAGTTTATGCTAGTAATGAACCCAATTCTCTTTCATTTCCGTGTAGAGTGTCATGGGAAGAAAATATTTTCTTCCTTCCATATGGATGAGGCTGGAGTCTGCATTGGCCTTTTTTGTATTTATTACAGCCAGTCTTGTACATGAGCCCGTCTTGGCCATCATTCAAACTCCCTCGCACCCGGATCATCTCTAGCCTCTCTGTAAGCAGCTTCTGCCTTCAGTCCCCTGATGTTATTTCTTCATTGCAAGTTTAACCAAAACACTCCTCACAGAGGAGGAGTCAGCAGTTAGATTAGAGCGGGTGAAAGGCCTCTTCACTGACCTCACTGAATAATTACTGTGATCAAATTATTAGGTCAATTTTTCTCTCATTCAAACTTTTGTTTGTATTTTAATTGGTAGCTCAGAGAGAAAGCCTTGTGTCAGGGCAGAAACCAGGCTGCAGTAGTGAAAGTCGTATGTGATATAGCAGTAGAGGAATCTTCTATATCTGCTCTAAAGCCACATTAGCCAGATCCCAAGACCATTGTTTGCCAGAAGTTGGCTGATAAAACTCTAAAAATTCAGAGAGAGTGGTATGAGAACTTCCCCTGACTTCATTTCCTCTCAGGCATTGAAGGAGTATTGTGCTTTTTCTGTCACAAACCTTTTTTTAATAAAACATCACAGCTTTCAAAAAACAGAGAACAGACATTTATTGCCACTGGTTTTAAAAACTGGAAGAAGACACGTGAAAGATTTTCATTACACACTAGGTCGGAATGTCTAAAAATAACCTTGAGAACACAAATCTATGAGACTAGATGAGTGCATGTGCAACTGCCTAATACAAAGGCATCACACCAAGAGGAAGCACGAACCTGTTTGTTAAAAAAGATTTGTGCTGTACATTTCTTGGCAAGGCAGGGTCTCGCTCTAAGAGGGCATGATGATACCAAAGTAAAATTAGCTCAGTTTTTAAAATATAAATCTGAGGATGACCCCCAACTACGGAAATGATTAAGTTCCAAAGTTGACTGCACAAGTCCCAAAGTTCAAAACGAAATCCTAAATTTAGTCAGCCACTCAATAGTGCATGAAATTGCAGAAAACATCAGGTCATTTCCACAACTGCAGTTTTCTGTGATTATGGATGGAACACAAGATGTGTCAGGACAGGCGCAGGAGGCAGTCGTCATGAGATATGCTGATCATGATCTGATAGTTCATGAAAAGTTTCTTGGCAAGTATGAAGTGTGTGAGACCACAGGGAAAAACCTTGCAAAAGTTATTATGGACGTACTGCTCCTTCTGAATTTATCGATCACCGAGTTGAGAGGCCAAGCTTATGATGGTGCAGCAAACATGGCAGGAATATATTCAGGAGCACAGGCCATTATTAAGAAGCACCAACTTCTGGCTCCTTATAAACATTGTGGGGCCCATTGTGTAAATCTGGTCACACAGCATGCCTGCTCAGCCTCTTCTATAGTCTGTGATTTGTTGCAGTGGGCTAATGGCTTGAGACTTCTGTTTGGTCAGTCAATGAAAATGAAGCGGACTTCATTCAGCGCTCGCTGTGCCTACAGTTATGATTGTATCCTTGATTGGCATCCATAATTGAAATCACAAGACTCTTAGCTTTCTAACGATAAAATATGTATAAGTTCATAGAAGTTAGTAAACTTTAATCCTAAATTTTCCAAGGCTTTTAATCATGTAGAACCTAACTGTAAGCAGGGCAGGACTAGTGAATCAATAATTTATGCTTTGATGAATTACCTGAAGAATGTTCTGTGGCGTCTCTGCATTTGGGACCATGTCGCTGTGGAGTTCTATGCACGGTTTGCTTGACGGAATCAGTAGAACAGGATCGTTCTTTACAGAGTAATATTATATAAACACCGATTCAGTTACAAAAAAGATTCTGTTATAAACATTTGTGTATAACTATCTAAGTCTTCGCCAGAATACTGACAAGCTCAGTAGGCTAAATCCTCTTTATGTAGCGATTTGGGGCCGGCCCCTTAACGTTTGTTTAAATGATGAAGATCTGAAATCACAGTGTGCATGCGCAACGTGCGCTCAGTAGATAGTCGACAGGCACAAATGCCATGGCCCCAAGCTGAGATTCCGCTACCTTCCTCGATTGAGAAGAGCAGCAATGTGACATCTGGCATGCAGTCTGCCGGAAATGTATTCGAAGAAGAAGAGGTGATCCCACTATCAAACAGCAGCAGGAAGGGATGCGCCATGACTTTGATCTGCGTCCTCAGGACTCTCCTCTGCTGTTGCTTCACAGGTAAAGTCCAGAGAATCCAACTCCTCTCCTCTATGAACATCTGTCCCTCTGAAATGAAGCCGACTAAACCATGAAGCTGCTTTATGTTTTGGTCTCTGTGTCCTCAGAGTCAAAGACACTTTGTATGAAGCAGATTAAGCTGTTCATATCTACCTAAAGCCTTAGCTTCAATTGACCTGGAGCTTTTAACGTGATTCTACCTGTTGCAAAGAAGGAAAAACTTTAAACTGACCAGAAACATGAGCTACACACTAATCAGGGCTCTTCTTCTTTCTGTCACAATAACAATCAAGGTGAACACGCACTTATCATACCATATGAATCATATATCACATATCATACTTACTAAGGAAGTTTAACTCCTTTTGTGTCTATAAACAAATTCTATGTACATTTTATTAAGCCTTTATTGAGAGTCTACTAAAATTTTTTTAATATGATGGTTTACTGGACTATCCGTGAAAGACAAAAAGAGTTTGAGCGACATTGTTAAAGAATGCTAAAAAATCACTGGTACCAAGTTAGAAAATCTCTGTTTTCTCTGGAAAACACGGGTGGTTCAGAAAGCAGAGAGAATATTGTGTCAACCAAATACTCAATAATGGATTAGTTACCATGCAGTCAGCTCGGCAGTACAATGTGCCAATACGTAAAACTAACCGCTATGCCAACTCCTTCATTCACTCTGCTAGACTGTTAAATGAACATCATAGAAGACTGTTAAAAGAATACATATAACTACAATAATACTAGTTCTTCCACCCCGCTGCTCTGTTCCATCCCTGGCAAGTGAAATGTGTGGGGGTGTGTCTGTGGGTGTCTGTGGGTGGCTGTAGACAGGTGATGAATGCTGCAGTACGTATCTACTTGTCTATTTATTATTCTTAATATTGCATATTTTATACAATGTATGCTAATGCACTTTTAACTCTTAAACCCTTTATGGCTGTGAAAACTGAATTGCCCCTCGGGGACTAATAAAGTTAACTGAACTGAACTGAATATCAGCAAAAGCAAACATCAAAACAGACATTGGGTACTGAAAATCAAGATATAGCAGATGTTTCACCAAAACCTTAATGTAGCAGCATATCGACCAGCTTATACCACATCTTAAAAAGTTATTACTGTTAACACCTAAAGTTACTTCAACCTCTCACACTTGAGATGAGCAGGAAAACCACTTTTATGAGTTACTCCAACTGAATGTGCTTCTTCGAGCTCCTGGATCATGAGGAGAACTTACTTTGTCGTAAATAGATTTTCTAAAACCCTAATTAAGGTTAGATTTATATAACTTATGTATGATATAAATTATTTATTATTAGTAACCCAGAATTACCTGGCCTATATTTGGGTAGAATAGAATAGAATAGAATAGAATAGAATAGAATAGAATAGAATAGAATAGAATCTATAACTAACCGGCAGTTATTATTTGAAGATAAGGTGGTCAGAATTATGTAGCTATATGAAATAATATAGTTAAAAGCATGTTAACTCTTGGGTGAGAGGCTGGGTACATCCTGGACAGGTTGGCTGTCCAGAGCAGAGACACACTGGACAAACAACCATGCATGCACAGACTCATACCTAAGCGCAATTTAAAAAGACCAAGCAAACGAATAGTCAGGGTGTTTTTTCTTTTTTGGTTTTGGAAGGAAGCTGGACGACCCAGAGAGAAAATAACCATGCAAGGGGAGAAAAGTCAAACTCTATGAAGGGAATTTGAACATCAATCAGATCCATCAACCCAGGAGCAACAATTCACCAATAGCTCCCTAAAATAGATGTAAAAAAGTCCATGGCCTCACGCTGACATAATGAACAGAGCAGCTTAACATAAAATAGGATTGTGCATTTTGAAAGTGGTTATTACTAAAAAAGTTGTACATTGTTAAATCATGAATATAATGTGAAGGATTTAAGATAATCTGAAAAAGTTTAAAGCTCTTGTACATATTTATGCTGAATAATAAATGTTACCATTTCTGTGCCTCTTTTATTTAACTCAGTGTTTAACCAACTTTTTCCTTTGTGGAGTTTCCGTTATCTACAGAAAAAACTGCATGTTTTTTCAAGTGAAAAGTAAAATTAAAAATGTAATATAAAAATAAAATAAAAATGTTTGGAAACAGTTTGGAAAAAGACAAATTATATCCCACAAAATGTTAAAGAAAAAAATATCTTTCCATGTGCAACAGCTGACAGCTTATAAACATATTGTCACGCTGCCCTATTCACTCCTCATTGTCTGCATCTGTCTCCAATCATTCACACCTGATCCTACTCACCTCCTGCCTTTATTACCCATCACTTCCCTTCACTCAGGGCCGGATCATTATTGTTGTCTCTATCTCCATGGTGTGTCGTCTTCCTGTCTCTCCGTTCCTGCCCGATGTCCAGTCTCTCCGTTCCTGCCGTCTTCACCATAATCATCACCTCTACCTTTAAATAAACATACCCTACACAAATCCCTGACACCCATGCAGATACATATATACTGTATTTATGCACTATCACAGCTGATTTGATGAACTGATCCTAAATAATTATTTTCAGTACTTTAACATCACTGCAGACAATACATTTGACTTGAGTTAATTATTTCGTTTAACCCCACTCCTCTCTCATGTTATCAGTTTGCTCTTATGGTATAAAAAGAGTCAGATAAATAACTTAACGCTGAAAAAAAAATATGAGGACATTCTTTAATACTTTTGACAAGAGCAGCTTTCAGTACTATCACTGAAATAGTGAAATCGTAAATGTTGTTAAAAGGCTTTTGTGAAATTATGAGGCAGCTCAATCCTGTTTTAGTGTCTGACTGTAGAGGCCCTTGAGGGCGCTTAGAACATATTACTAGGGCAGAAGTTTTACACTGCAACTCATGCAAAAAGGGAAAGGCATGAAGCTAAATGTCTTATGCAACTACATAGGTGATGGATCCCAGCACGGCATGGATACAATCAAGGACATGAAGACCAAATATGGAAAGTATGCATGTGGTAAAGACTTTGTTCAAAGACCAACACTTTGGGGAATGCCAAATACGGAACTATATATGTGTAAATTGGACTGTATATATAAAAAGGAGGCTGTCTAAATGTTTAATGAGGAATTTCTACAAATAGCCAGATTTCCTCATGCTTCGGTTTCTCTTAGGTAGGGGTAAAGTTTAATAAAATCCTTCAGCGTTCAACTGAAAGCCCCGTCTACAGTTTTTCTTACTAGGCCATCCTCATCTCACATCTTGAAGCAGCCGTAAAATACACTTCACTGTTTAAATATTCTATATTGAAAATGTCCAGTGCAATAGTTTTGTTATAAAATAAAAGTGATAAAATGATGAAGTCAAAGTAGAAGTATCTTTTCAGGCAGTTTTATTTAAATCTTTAAGCTATACAAGAACTAATGGAAAACAGATGGAAGAAAAACTGAGATAAACTATTAAAGAGCACAGACATAGCAGTTGTGAAGAAAATCTTTAAAAACTCCCAGTAAATCAGACCGTTACTGGGAACACTGGTCTCTCCTCAGTGTCTCTGTGACTGCAGTCTGGGAGCTCTGGGTGGCCTCACAGGTCACAGAGCCCACCTTCCTCCACTGGTCTGCAGAGAGCCTCAGGGTGCTGCTCCAGCTGTAGAGGCCATCGTTCTGCATCACTCCACGGCTCCTGCTCTGCTCCAAGCTGCTGCTGCTGCCGTCCACCTTCCAGGACAGACTCCAGTCTGAGGGGAAGCCCTTGTTGGCCAGACACATGAGGGTGGCCTTCCCCTGCTGCAGCTCCTCACTGGAGGGGGGCAGCACTGTCAGGGTGGGCTGGGTGTTACCTAGGAGACAAGAATCAGTTCAAAGAACAGAAACTAGAATCTGACATCTGACCTTTAAACTATTGTAGGCACAGGGAGAGTTGATTTTTTTTTTGCACAAGGAAGTTACTGACAGATGTCTTTCTACTCCATCAGTCACTCAGCACACACTGTTTCACTTCCGTGTCAAAAATGTTTCATGCATATCTGCTCAGGAAGACTTCTTAAACTGTCTGAACTGAACTATATCAGTACTGTAATATAGAACACATATATTTTTAAAGTTTTTCCCTGGTATTTAAAATGACATTGCAACAGTTAATGTTTTTAGTAAAAACTAATGTTTTTGAATATTTCCATTTATCCATTTATCTTTTAGCAAAACCTCCAATAAGTTTGAAGTATTCAGAAACTCGGAACAGTAGCAGACGTTTTCTCATGTCTCCCATCATTAACTTTGAAAGTAACTTTTATTAAACCAATAACAAAAGTTATTCTTTTGAACTGCTGATATTTTTTTAATACTAATACCCCTCAAATTTTAAAATTATACTTCCAGTGGTGCATTAAACGCCAACTGGTCTTATTTAAAACACCGTATCAGAAACTAGTAAAAACACAATTTTCTACTTTTAGCAGAACACAGAACTACATTTTATTTAAACAAAACACCCAAACATACACCCAGCCTGCTTCGCCCACCAATAGACAACCGTAATGACATTACGGTAACTGATAGAGTTGCTGCACGGAAAACGTTTGACTGTAGAGAGACACAGATTTTTTTCAATTTTCAGACTAAACTAAACCTTTAAACACAGATTAAGGACTGAAACAAATATTATTTAGTCTTAGATTTCTCCAAACATTAACGTTTTAGATTCCATCATATATTAGGTTTCCGTTTTTTAAGAGGACTTTTGTATCTTAGTGGATTTTTTTTAAACAAAAATTTTAAAAGTTCACACTTTGTGTTACTCTTATTAATCAAAGTTAGAAAAGAGAAAATGATTACTTAAAAGGAAAGTTTTATTTTGACTTACTTCCAACATCCAGTCTGGTTCCTCCACCGAACGTGTACCACAGTGATACAAACTCATTGAGCCGCCGTACAAAAACCTCTGACTAGAGAGACACGGCTCTCTGACTTTTTTTTTTACTAAACTAAACCCTGTTGCTAAACTTAACCAAACCCACTATATTAGTCTTAATGTCACACTTGTGCAGATCTTAATTTTTTTAATCTATCATATTTTCATTCACAAAATTACTACTTTATCTTTATAAAACTTATGTTTGTTTTACATTAAACATATCCATAATTTGTCCAGCTTTCATCTGAAAACAAAAATGTATGTAGAAAAGAAAGTTGTTCATATAGCAGCTTTAAATTTTACTTACTTCCAACATCCAGTCTGGTTCCTCCACCAAAAGTCCACCACAGTGATACAAACTCGTTGAGGCGCCGTACAAAAACCTCTGACTGTAGACACGGCTCACTCGCTTTCAAGAAAACAAACTTCATTAATAGAATCTGCTGATGTCTCAAATTCAAATCTATCAAACCTAAATATAAAGTTAAAATAACTGTCAAAAAAGAGTTAATTCAATAAATTACTCTGATAAAACATGTAGCTTGAAAACTTTAACAACAAATTAATTTTGAGTGATGTTTTGTTTTTCCATTTTGTCACAAAGCTAAAGCTTTACAGATAAACCTTTTTAAAAAATGATCATGGAGTTTTATCTTAATTCTCATTATTCGTTATGCTGCAGAATAGAATTTTAGATCCTCCTTCTCACATATAAAGCCTTTAATAATCAAGCTCAATCTTTTATCAGGAATCTGGTGTTTCCAAAGCCGTTTTCAGACAGAAGTTCTGGAATATTTACGGGCAATTCCATCCAGTTTTTAGCCGGAGTTGTGTTTTCAAATACACCACTTTTTTACGGAACATTGCCTTTCGGCTGCTTTCACACAGCACAGAAATGTACCGGAGGATCCTGATGAATGTCTGGGGGGCAGGGGAGTGCGGGGTTGTATGTGGATATGACGTACACTTAGTGCGACGGGCCTACATGTCATTTCCCCAAACATATGGATTATTGCAAAGATGGTCGACGAAACAGCAGATCTACTCGCAGTGCTCATCTTTGTGATGTGTGCAATTTTGCGCACATGGAAACGCTTAAGAGACATCGTCGCAGAAGCTGAAAGGAAAATAGTGACATTTATACATCATCAATGTGTGCGCTCACAGCATTCCCTGCCCCTCTCCCCTTTTCCCCACCGCCCCACACCCCTCCAGTTTATCCGGAACATTACCTGATCATCTGAACGCGAACACCATACCGCGAAAAGTCCGCTCTTGTTACTTTGTCTTCATCCGTAAAAAATCCGGTAACTGGTTCCTAGGATTTCTAAAAGTAGAATGGGAGGCAGATCTTTTATTTATCTGGTTCCTCTCCTGTGGAACCAGCTCCCAGTTTCAGTCCATGCGGCAGACACCCTGTGTACTTTTAAGACCAGAAACTTTCCTTTTTGATAAAGCTTTTAGTTAAGATCAAAATGATGTTAGTCAGTCGGACTAGACGGTTCCCTCTGGCTCTGCACCTCTCATGTCTCATGCTCACACCGTGGCGGTATATTAGGGTAATATTGCGGGCACGGTGTGTCTTTTGAAAGCGCCGTCGCGGCATGGCAAGCCACAAATATTGCAGCATTCATGTCGGCATGCTTGATAGTAAAATCAAGCTGCATTGGCTTCCTGTCTGTCTCCGGATAGAGTTTAAGATCATGTTATTGATAGTAGAAAAACACCTGATCGCTCAACATTGCCGCCACAGGCTGACCACTTATGAATGACCTAAAGGCTCACTGATTGTCTTTGTCTTTTGAAACAGCCTATACTAACGTGCTGGGTCATCCTGAGCTACCTCTATAGTTATCCTGCAACAGGCTTAGACTGTTGGAGGACAGACTCTGCTACTTCACTCTGCTACTTTTCTCTTCTACTACTCTCCAGTTTAGCGCTATATACATATATATAAAGCACTATATAAATAAACTGAATTGAATAGAATTTTATTTGCTTTCACACTGATTCCTGTATTCTCAGGTCCATTATGTTGGGATATCTATCTTCCCATGGGTCTCAGTGTGAAGAAATTAAGTCCAAATTGTAAACAATGAGTGATGTCATGTATATGAAACATTAGTGTTTACTGGAATGAGCTTCTACTTTTTAGGAGAACACTAAGGGGAGCATTCATTTGCCTCTACTATACCAAACATAGCAATATTAACATTATCACAAAAACTAAATAAATATTTGGAAATCCGAATTTCATAAAAGTCTGTGAAAAGAAGTTGAAACTAGTGATCATATCCTAGAAGTTGTTAGTTACTCTTCACAAAGTAATCAGAAGGTTATCCATAAATCTTTAAAAAGATCTTGCACAGAAACCGAATAATTTTCTGATTAGCTTATAAGTTGCATCATATTGATCCCTGTTGGAGTCGGTCAGATCATTTCCATAGAGAACGACTTTGCATCAGCAGCACCATGCTCCAGTGCTCTGGGAGAGTTTATAGTCCTGAGAGTTGAACACTGGATGACTGACAGCTGTCCTTCATCACAACAGAAGACACAGAAATCCTCCTCATCAAAAACATGACTTTGATCTGCGTCCTCATCTGGACTCTCCTCTGCTGCTGCTTCACAGGTAAAGTCCAGAGAATCCAACTCCTCTCCTCTATGAACATCTGTCCCTCTGAAATGAAGCCGACTAAACCATGAAGCTGCTTTATGTTTTTGTCTCTGTGTCCTCAGAGTCCAGAGGTCAGGTCACAGTGACTCAGCCTGCAGCAGAGAGAGCTGATCTGGGAGGATCTGTCAGCATCAGATGTAGAACCAGTCCAAATGTTCAGTATTGGAACAGCTTCCACCTTTTAGCCTGGTACCAACAGAAAGATGGACAAACTCCTAAGCTCCTCATTTATTGTGCTAGCACTCGAGCATCAGGGACTCCAAGTCGTTTTACAGGCAGTGGATCAAACTCTGACTTCACTCTGACCATCAGTGGAGTTCAGGCTGAAGATGCTGCAGTTTATTACTGTCAAGCTAAACACTATATCAACAGTCAGCACCTGTTCACACAGTGAAAAACTGTCTTACAAAAACTTCCCTTTGTCAGACTAAACCAAAACTCATACAACTGATGCAACTGGAAGCTACTATAGTGAGACACTGAATGGGCACAAAATCAGGCCAATTAAATACCTGCAATAAGCCATTTTTACCTCTAATTGGCACTCCTATTTCTCTCTCCTTTTCCAAAAAAATGTTTAATCATAAAATTTGAATTGGATTATATATCCTCATCAAGAACGTGTTCAGTGTTGATATTTAAAAAGTCAGCTACAAATAAATAGAAAGAGAATTTATAAGAAACAAAAACACTTCAAAAACAATAAAAATGAAGGTGTTAAAGGCAGGTTTCTAACAATAACTCAATGTGTCAGAGCAGTCTCTCATAGCCAATCTAAATTCATTAAGCTGTTAAAAATGAAAATGACCAGTTTTAGGAGTAAAATATTAACAGAACTGCAAACCTCCCCATGACTGCCTTGCATATTTCCATTAACACATCTGAAATATCTAGAAAAGACAACTTAAGAACCTCCTGGAAACTGGAAAATATAGCTGAAAAATATACTGCAACTACTAAATGCACTGAATATGTGTTAAAAGAAGTGTTTTTTTTATTAAAAAAACTGTTCAATGCTGACATCTTCTGGGCTGAAATTACAATTGCAACGATGCAAAACAACAGTATGAAAGGATTTTTCTTTTGCCCACAAGCCTTTTTAAAAATCAGACTCATGTTTGATGAGTTGAATTAATGTCTAAATAATAAAATCCTCTAGTTTAAGACAGATCATTGAAGCGCAAAACTGGACTTCTCTTGGAATTTTTAAGCCTGATCCAGTATCCCACAATTATTGCAAAACTGTTTCGTTAAGTCTCAATGAATTCCATCTGTTGTATTTAAATCAAACTGTTTGACCAAGTAGGTCTATATAATTGACATGGATGATTTAGATATAAACTTTTACTTAATATTTAAGTAATAAGTAATATTTTTATTAAAAAGCAGATTCCCAGAGTTTAGTCCGTCGTATCATTTAATACACGTCTCATCATGTTCGGTGTCTTGGACCCTAAAGCCAGGCTCTGCTGAAAATGGTGAGTTATATATGGATTTTGATTTTATACTGCTTCTTTAGTCTAGCTGGCCACTTGAAGTACTTTTACAAGTCACACAATCCAGCAGTGTGAAAAAGAAACCAATACTGTGGATATGGGAGTACAATCAACAGAATGCAGAGTAGCTGAGAAAAGAATTTAACCAGGGAACTGAGGGAAGGATGAAAAATTGGCATGCGAGAAACTCAATGGAGACAAAAAGGATCTAACAAACTAAAAGCTAAGGACCAATGCCAGGATAAGACACTAAACCAAAATGCATAAAAAGAACTATGAAACTAATACAAAGGACTCATAGCACTGAAACAGCACTGGTGAAGGTTACTAATGATATTCTCATGAACTCAGATAATGGACTTGTGTCTGTTCTGGTTTTGTTAGATCTCAGTGCTGCTTTTGACACAGTCGATCATAATATTCTCTTAGAAAGTGTTGAACATGTTGCAGGGATCAAAGGAACAGCACTTGGCTGGTTTAAATCATATCTGTCTGATAGATTCTGGTTTGTTCATCTAAATGATAAATCTTCACTCTCAAGGGTTAACTTGTGGAGTTCCACAGGGTTCTGTGCTTGGACCAATTCTGTTCACCATATATATGCTCCCAATTGGTAGAATCATTAGACAGCATGGGAAAAAATGTCCACAGCTATGCAGATGATGCACAACTATATTTATCTATAAATCCTGATAAACCCAGTCAGTTAGGTAGATTACAGGCATGTCTGGAAGACATAAAAACATGGATGACCCTAAACGTTTTGCTTTTAAATTCTGACAAAACAGAAGTTGCTGTCTTTGGACCAGAAGTTCTTAAACAGAAACTGATTAGTCAATCACTTCATCTGGATGGCATTAAATTGGCCCCCAGTAATAACGTAAAGAACCTCGGCGTTATTTTTGACCGAGACTTGACATTTAAATCCCATATTAAACAGGTTTCTAGGATTTCTTCCTTTCACCTCCGGAATATTGCTAAAATTAGAAACATCCTGTCCAGGAGTGATGCTGAGAAACTAGTCCATGCATTTGTTACCTCAAGGCTGGACTACTGTAATTCTTTACTATCAGGTAGTCCACAAAATGCCATTAAAAGCCTTCAGTTGATCCAAAATGTGGCAGCAAGAGTTCTGATGAATATTAAAAAGAGAGATCACATTTCTCCTGCTTTAGCTTACCTTCATTGGCTCCCTGTTAAATTCAGAATAGAATTTAAGATCCTCTTTCTTACATACAAAGCCCTTAATAATCAAGCTCCATCATACATCAGAGATCTAATTGTTCCTTATGTTCCTAACAGAGCCCTTCGCTCTCAGACTGCAGGTTTACTTGTAATTCCTAGGATTTCTAAAAGTAGAATGGGAGGCAGATCTTTTAGTTATCAGGCTCCTCTCTTGTGGAACCAGCTCCCAGCTTTAGTCCGTGAGGCAGACACTCTGTTTACTTTTAAGGCCAGGCTTAAAACTTTCCTTTTTGATAAAGCTTATAGTTAGAGTGACTTAGGTCATCCTGAGCTATCTCTGTAGTTATGCTGCTATAGGCTTAGACTGCTGGAGGACAGACTTACCAATTTTCTTCACTCTGCTACTTCCTTTTCTCCTACGACTCTCCAGTTGTATTACAGTACATTCTGTTATTTCGACTGTTAACTTTGTTTTCTCTTAGTGTTTTTCTCTCTATAGAAGATATACCTGGTCTGGTATCCTGCTTGGCTGCAATGCCCTGTTGGACGGGGGGCATCGACTGGGATGATCCTCTCAGTAACTGAACATCCACTGTGTCCTGTTATCAACTTTTAACTTTCTGTAACATAGAAAGTTCTCTCATATCAGATCTGCTGTTCCTTCTGTGTCTCTGCTCTGTCTTCTCAAATCCCCAGACGGTCTTGGCAGATGGCCGCTCCTACTGAGCCTGGTTCTGTTGGAGGTTTCTTCCTGTTAAAGGGGAGTTTTTTCTCTCCACCGTCGCCACATGCTTGCTCAGTATGAGGGATTGCTGAAGGATTGCTGTGGTTGGAAAGTCTGCCCAACCTCACGCCAATGACTGATGCAATCTGCTGGGATTCCTTAAATAGGAAACTTTTTAACTGATTGGAATGTTTGTATAAATGTATTGAAATGACTTCTTGTTAAGTGCCTTGAGATGACATCTGTTGTGAATTGGCGCTATATAAATAAACAGAATTGAATTGAATTGACTGAACTGATATGGAGAGACAGAGACAACACAAATATAATCTAAATGCAAAAACAAGTGAGAACCTAAACACAAACAGGTGTGGATCATGGGAAGGGAGTAAGAGTGAAAGAAATATGTGGGGAATCTTTTTCATCATCATGAAGCGAAAGAAAGATCAACTTCTATAAGTTACACTTCATGCTCACTCATGCACTGAAACTTAAAAGAAGAATGCTATTTTTGCTATTTCCTCTCAATACCCTGTTTTCCTAGAAGTAATAATTTGATTAATGTGTAGCAACTTTCTTGTTATAGAAAATATGTTATACATTTTTATTCATCTTAACTTTGTCATTATCCACGACAGGATTTTTTATCAGTTAAAGTCAAAATTCAGACAAAACATGTTAATGTGTTGATTAGTTTTATTGCTTTAAAATATTAAATCAATAAAGATTACAACAAGACGCAAGCAAGTTTTAAATGAAAAAGTGGATTTTAAAGATATAAAGAACAGAGAGCAGAAGGGGAGCAACATTCGTTTCATTCTCCAGATAAGTCAGCTCAGAACTGGGAACACTGGTCTCTCCTCAGTGTCTCTGTGACTGCAGTCTGGGAGCTCTGGGTGGCCTCACAGGTCACAGAGCCCACCTTCCTCCACTGGTCTGCAGAGAGCCTCAGGGTGCTGCTCCAGCTGTAGAGGCCATCGTTCTGCATCACTCCACGGCTCCTGTTCTCCTCCCAGGTGCCATTGCTGCTGCCGTCCACCTTCCAGGACAGACTCCAGTCTGAGGGGAAGCCCTTGTTGGCCAGACACATGAGGGTGACCTTCCCCTGCCTTGACTCCTCACTGGAGGGGGGTACAACCATCAGCGACGGAGGGACTCGCCCCACTAGAGAAAAAACAAAAGAATTAGGTGGAAGTCTTGTTCAGTGTAACTTGTCCTGGATACACCTTGTGCAACTCCTCTCCAACCCTACAAGGACAAGTGGGCTTAGACAAAAGATGGTTTCACTTCACTAACCAGGTTCAGCTACTATAGCAACATGCATGCATGACTGCTGAACCGTGGCAGCAGGCGGGTTTCTGAGCTAAAAATATGAAACAGATGTTTTTAAGAACACACTCTTTTCAGTTATTTTAGTAAAGTTGTTTAATAAGGATTGCATTTTTTTAAACTAATTTTCACACTATTTTTAGCTTTTATGATTTATGTATCAACCAGCACATACAGCTGACTGCAGCATTATCATCGGGTAGGCATACATGTTACATATGTATGATTGATAATACTCAAACTGTGCTGATGAAAGTATTTTAACAAAATGAATGCAAAGAATCCCACATAATGAATACTTTCAGATATAGTAGTGAGATTATATAATATTTAAACAGGAAAATTACACCCATACAACCTTTGTAATGATGTGACTGTTGTGATTTTACCAAACTGACTCTGGAAATTGAATATATTTTTGAACACTAACAAAGGATGTAATTTTGCTGGCACTGAAATGCTATTTATCAATGAGGTATACGAACTTTACAAGAACAGTTTACAGTAGACTTTTCTGAACTTGAATGATTTTTAGTCTAAAACACTAGATGCTTTCAGGTTTGGGATTTATGTTTTTTTCTGATTAAAAGCGTATGTTGATAACCAGATTAGACACAGAAGATGGGAGAACACTGAATGTTACATTTCCAACACGGGTATGAAAAATGTGTTTAAGCATGTAGAAGTTGATTTGATGTAAAACTCTTGGCCGGTGAAAAATATTTACATTTTTAGAATATTTAATTATTTAGTTAACATTTATTATTATTTCATAACAAGTAACAAGTGAAATTTAAGATCCAAATGTATTGAAAAAGAGTGTGAGAATTACTGCCTCTCTGAAAATCCATCCACTTATATAGAAATCGTATTGGAATTATAAAATTATTATAGGCAGACAGTTTTTGCAATTTATTAAATCAAACAAACTTACAGTTAACTTCGAGTCTGGTTCCTCCTCCGAACGTGTGACACAGTGATTCAAACTCACTGTGGCAACTAACAAAAACCTGTTGATAGTAAAGAGAGACAGAACATTCTATTCTAAACAAACACTGCAGGAATATTTCAAAAATGCATCAAGTAGATGGTTTGGCAATTTAGTAATTTATTTATTCATTTATTTATTGAGTGTTTTGGGACAATGTCAAAAAAGCAACTAATCCAAGAAGTCTGAATTTCTTGCAGATTCCTTTGAAAGGAATCTTAGTCAATAGTTCTACAGTTTTCTTAAGGTTTAATTTTTATCTTTCGTTAATTTTGGCTGCTTTTTACACCTAATAATTTTTAGAGAAAGGTTAAATTGTTTTTAAACCACTCACACTAACATAAATAATTTAGGCATCAATTGCAAGATGGAAGATGTGAAATATGGCTCTTTGAAGGGAGATCTTGTACATATGTCCTTTCAAACAGCTATTATTATTATTATTATTATTATTATTATTATTATTATTATTATTATTATTATTATTATTATTATTATTATTATTATTATTATTATTATTATCTTTACTTTTAGGAAACTTACTTTATCGTGGGAGTCAATGGAAAGATTGAAAAGGTAAGATTTGGTTCAAACATAAAGAAAAGATCCCATCAATACATATTTTACTGTGAGGATATGTGAGTGTAAGTAACATAAATATAATAATTATAATTGTATCTGACAAATTTACACTAGGATAAATTTTTATGTTGTTCAGACCAGTTTTTTGTCTTGAGTACCAAGTAAACAACTGCAAATGAAGTGTCCCCCAATGTCTCCATTAAACTGCTGTGAACTAGGCATGAGGCAATCACACTAAGACAGTGTGGAAAACTAAACAATGCACATGTAAGCCACGCTCATTTCAGATGCTGTTTCAAATTTGATCCTTATCCATAAAACAACCTAATTTAAGATTATTCTGCTTGTAGAGATCGCTTCCACTGGCCTGAAATGTATCCTTCTGACGTCCTCTTGTATATTTTCATTTTTTTTAACAGTACAAAGCTCGGTCAGGGTCTGTAGCAAGGATTGGACTGAAAATGAGTTGGAAAGTACAACTAAAAGTTCTAAAAGACCTTTGGAGAGCTGGAGAGCAGCAACACAAAACCAACTGAAAAGGAAGTGGTATATTATACGCACATGTGAACTTTGGTATAGCCTAAACCATTGGGAAAGTAGAGTGCAGTTAGTGAGTGTTTATTTATTGGGTCTTGCTAGTTGGCTGTTGTTAAGAATTGTTTAGAATATAAACAATTGTTCAGTTACAAAAAGCATTTAGATCCACACACATAAAAATTCACATATTCACCATGATACCATGATAAAAGGGGAATTTTAATACATATTGTAAGTTGCAAGGGAAAAAATGTGATTTTATTTGATCACTGATGCAAACATCCTGGACAACTTACTTGTTGATTCTGACTCAAGGGAAGCTGCTGTAGTGGTTACACCTGTGAAGAGCAAATTCATCTTGACGAAAGTGGAAGTTCGAATGTACTTTTTTTTTCGTTTTTTGCTTCCTGCCTTTAGCTAAATTACCATGGCAACAGTCAAGGATGACTGCTAATCCAGGGCAACGGTTTCCTAAGTAAAAGATAAACATAAAGTTTTAAGGACCACAAACAGAATGATTATAATATTTGGTGACTTGAGCTGAATTTATTCGTTTGAATTTTAATTCTGTGATAATAGGAGTGGTCTTAAACAAATTAGAACAAAAATAATTGGAAAGAAAATCTAATGAATTATACAAAAGTACATGCAATTTTATTTACCCTTCACCACCATGAAAGTGATCTGTTTTGTGAGTATTTAAAAATTATACATCAATTGAATGAACAGAACTTTTTACTTTTAGGTGCCTCCATATTCCGTATTTTATTGAGAAATTACTAAATAAATTTAGCCAAATTCATAGTTACAGCTAAGGAAACAGAATGGTACTATTGACTAATGTGCATTATGGTAAAATCATTGACGATTCTTTTAAAACCAATGACCGTATAAATTGTCTATTAGAGATTTTTGGATTTTAACCAACAAAACATCATAGATGGCCACTCAGAGACTATCTTCAACAGAAAATTAAAACATGTCATGAAACATGTCAGGAGCAGTTGGTCACACTGTGCCCTTGCAGCAAAAAGGTCTTGAATTCCAATCACAGCCTGTTGTTGTTCTGCATGGTGTTTGCATGTACTCCCTGTGCATGCATGGGTTCTCCCTGGGTACTCCGGCTATCTCCCACTGTCCAAAAACATGACGGTTACATGATTGATCGCTCTAAATTAACCTCAGAGATGTGTGAGCATGGTTGTTTGTCCTGTGTGTCTCTGTGTTGTTCTATGAATGGACTGGTGACCTGTCCAGGGTGCACCCCGCCTCTCACCCAATGATCTCTAGGGATGGGCACTAGCCCCTTCTCCTGACCCTGCATGGACAAGCAGGCACAGACAATATATATTTTGTTATAAACCATATTCAAGCAAATAACATCTTCATGGAAAGATGATGATCTTAAAAACAGATCTTCCATTGCTAAGCAATGGGTAAATATATTCATAGGACTGATTGCTGGATTCAAATTATTCCCATAGAGAATGACTTTGCATCAGCAGCACCATGCTCCAGTGCTCTGGGAGAGTTTATAGTCCTGAGAGTTGAACACTGGATGACTGACAGCTGTCCTTCATCACAACAGAAGACACAGAAATCCTCCTCATCAAAAACATGACTTTGATCTGCATTGTCCTCATCTGGACTCTCCTCTGCTGCTGCTTCACAGGTAAAGTCCAGAGAATCCAACTCCTCTCCTCTATGAACATCTGTCCCTCTGAAATGAAGCCAACTAAACCACGAAGCTGCTTTATGTTTTCATCTCTGTGTCCTCAGAGTCCAGAGGTCAGGCCACAGTGACTCAGATTGAAAAAATAAGCTCTGATGTTGGAGGCTCCGTCATGATCAACTGTAAAACAAGTCGAAGGGTCTTCTCTTGGAATAGCAAGGATTACATAGCCTGGTACCAACAGAAAGCTGGAGAATTCCCTAAACTTCTCCTGTTTGATGCTGATCAGCCAGCAGTAGGGATACCTAGTCGCTTCACTGGAAGTGGATCAAATTCTGTGTTCACTCTGACCATCAGTGGAGTCAGGGCTCAAGATGCAGCAGTTTATCTTTGTCTCACTGTCCATTCAGGTGATAGACCGCACACACAGTCAAAAATCATCATACAAAAACTTCCTTCCAAACAAAGCTGACTGTTGCAACAGGAAGTCTGTGTGCACGCACATGCACGACCGCACACCCCCCCCCCCACACACACAACAAACATAAAAGTGCTACAGACTAAAGAGAACTTTAAGAACTTTCTATATTTATGAATTAATTTAACTAACAAAGGTTTAAAAATGACACATCATTAAGGTCTTGATGTAGTGCCTTAACAAGCTGTGCAAACAGAGATTTTTATTTGTTTTAGTTTTTATTCCTATTTAATCTATGAATAGTAACTTACTTGTTATATTAGGGTGCTCTCTTATAAGAAATGGAAATCCCAAAAGGTAAGTCTGTCAAGCATTAGTGAAATGTGTTTTTTAGCAGGTTGCACATACTCATGCATCTAACTTTGAATTGCCTTGTTGCTAAAATGTACTATGCAAAAAAACTTGACCTGACTTAAAACTTCCTAAACAAAATTTTCAGGATAAATATTATAAAAAGAAATATTTGAAAAATGTCTAAAATGATATTTTAATTGTAGTTTAAATTATGTGACATATTAGGATGCTATTTAATCTGAAGAGTGGAATAATAAACCTTTCATCTATACATCTTGACAAATATTGTCTTTTTTTACAGCCACCAGCTTCTAATGCGCTTTTGTTGATAAAGGTTTTTTTATGAAATGCCGGTTGTAGAGGATTGATGGATGGATGGATGGATGGAGGTTATTTTGCTTAGAATGTTGCCACAACTACTGTAGTGATGGTTTCTGTCCACCAGATGTCCCTGTCGCCCATCCTGTCAGCATTGATGAACTTTGAGGACCTGAAAAGGAAATAAGCAAATATTAGGATTTTAAATCTATTTTATTCTGACAGTATTAAACTAATACTAATAAAACTATTTTAATACTGAATTAAGCTCAGAATTTAAGTGAAACTTGTGCAAAGGTTCATTTATTTCAGTATTTCAACTTGAAGGATGAAACTAATATATGATATAGACTCATTACACGCAAAGAGAGATATTTCAAGCCTTCATGTGTTATAATTTTGATGATTATTGTTTACAGCTTATGAAAACCTCAAATTCAAAATCTCAGGAAACTAGAATATTTTGAAAAGATTCAATATTTTAATTCAATTCAATTCAGTTTATTTATATAGCGCCAATTCACAACAAATGTCATCTCAAGGCACTTAACAAGAAGTCCTTTCAATACATTTATACAAACATTCCAATCAGTTAAAAAGTTTCCTATTTAAGGAATCCCAGCAGATTGTGTCAGTCATTGGCGTGAGGTTGGGCCCCGTTGATGCAGACTTTCCAACCAAAGCAATCCTTCAGCAATCCCTCATACTGAGCAAGCATGTAGCGACGGTGGAGAGGAAAAACTCCCCTTTAACAGGAAGAAACCTCCAACAGAACCAGGCTCAGTAGGAGCGGCCATCTGCCACGACCGTCTGGGGGTTTGAGAAGACAGAGCAGAAACACAGAAGGAACAGAAGATCTGATATAAGAGAACTTTCTATGTTACAGAAAGTTAAAAGTTGATAACAGGACACAGTGGAGTTCAGTTACTGGGAGGATCATCCCAGTCGATGCCCCCCGTCCAACAGGGCATTGCAGCCAAGCAGGATACCAGACCAGGTATATCTTCTATGGAGAGAAAAACACTGAGAGAAAACAAAGTTAACAGTCGAAATAACAGAATGTACTGTAATACAACTGGAGAGTCGTAGGAGAAAAGGAAGTAGCAGAGTGAAGAAAATTGGTAAGTCTGTCCTCCAGCAGTCTAAGCCTATAGCAGCATAACTACAGAGATAGCTCAGGATGACCTTAGCCACTCTAACTATAAGCTTTATCAAAAAGCAAAGTTTTAAGCCTGGCCTTAAAAGTAAACAGAGTGTCTGCCTCACGGACTAAAGCTGGGAGCTGGTTCCACAAGAGAGGAGCCTGATAACTAAAAGATCTGCCTCCCATTCTACTTTTAGAAATCCTAGGAATTACAAGTAAATCTGCAGTCTGAGAGCGAAGGGCTCTGTTAAGAACATAAGGAACAATTAGATCTCTGATGTATGATGGAGCTTGATTATTAAGGGCTTTGTATGTAAGAAAGAGGATCTTAAATTCTATTCTGAATTTAACAGGGAGCCAATGAAGGTAAGCTAAAGCAGGAGAAATGTGATCTCTCTTTTTAATATTCATCAGAACTCTTGCTGCCACATTTTGGATCAACTGAAGGCTTTTAATGGCATTTTGTGGACTACCTGATAGTAAAGAATTACAGTAGTCCAGCCTTGAGGTAACAAATGCATGGACTAGTTTCTCAGCATTACTCCTGGACAGGATGTTTCTAATTTTAGCAATATTCCGGAGGTGAAAGGAAGAAATCCTAGAAACCTGTTTAATATGGGATTTAAATGTCAAGTCTCGGTCAAAAATAACGCCGAGGTTCTTTACGTTATTACTGGGGGCCAATTTAATGCCATCCAGATGAAATGATTGACTAATCAGTTTCTGTTTAAGAACTTCTGGTCCAAAGACAGCAACTTCTGTTTTGTCAGAATTTAAAAGCAAAAAGTTTAGGGTCATCCATGTTTTTATGTCTTCCAGACATGCCTGTAATCTACCTAACTGACTGGGTTTATCAGGATTTATAGAAAGATATAGTTGTGTATCATCTGCATAGCTGTGGACATTTTTTCCCATGCTGTCTAATGATTCTACCAATTGGGAGCATATATATGGTGAACAGAATTGGTCCAAGCACAGAACCCTGTATTTTAGCCTCAAAGTGTCACACTCTAATCAGCTAATAAATCCAGAACACCTACAAAGTGTTCCAGAGCCTTTAAAGGGTCTCTCAGTCTGGCTCAGTAGGAATCACAATCATGGAGAGGACTGCTGACCTGACAGTTGAGCAGAAAACCATCACTGACCCCATCCATTAGGAGGAAAAGCCTCAAAAGGTCATTACAAAAGAAGTTGGATGTTCCCAAAGTGCTGTTTCAAAGCACATTATTAGAAAGTTATGTGGAAGGGAAAAGTGTGGAAGCAAAAGGTGCACAGGCAGCAGGGATGACCGCAGCCTGGAGAGGATTGTCAGGAAAAGGCTATTCAAAGGTGTTGGTTACCTTCACAAGGAGTGGACTGAGGCTGGAGTTAGTGCATCAAGAGCCACCACACACAGACGCATCCTGGACATGGGCTTCAAATGTTTTCTCTTGTCAAGCTGGTCCAGAACAACAAATAAAGTGAGCAGCATCTTACCTGGGCTGAAGAAACAAAAAGAACTGCAAATTTTGCATCTCAACCAAGGTCACAGAGTCTAGAGGAAGACTGGAGAGATGCTTGAAGTCATCTGCTGGTGTTGGTCCACTGAGCTTTATTAATCAAGTCAAACTTTATTTATAAAGCACTTCTCATACAAGAAATTGCATCACAAAGTGCTTTACAGATTAAAATGACCCCACATAAAACTACATTCCCGTCCCTCCCCCACAGATTTAAAAGCATGACCACAGTTATACCCCCCTCCCCCAAACCCAACTTCCATCCACACACACAGTTAAAAGCAACAGTAAAAAAGGACATCGGGCAGATGCAGATGAACCATGCAATGAAACGGCCTCAGAGGAGCCATCTGCACCGCTGGCGGTAGATCAACAGCAGCAGCCGAGGCACCGACAAAGGGCGCCCAGTGGAGGCAAGACCAAGACCCCCACCTCCACTCAAGCTCCACCTGGAGAGCACCCAGGCAGCCACAGCCGACCACCGCTCCCAGGGCAGAGGGCTCCCACAGAGGAAACACTGCAAGGGGAATTTAGATAACAAATTAAAATATTAAAAAAGCCTTTTCCAGACGTGAGGGCCATAACAATGGAAAAGCGCCTCGCCATGAGTGTGTGTCCTAACTTTTTGGGTGACAAGGAGACGGCTGCCAGAGGAGGGCAGAGGCTGCAAATGTTCATATGGTAAAAACAGTTCAGAGAGATAAGAAGGCCCAAGACCATTAAGAGACTTAAAAACCATTAAAAGAACCTTAAAATCGATCCTAAAACGTACGGGGAGCCAATGCCATGAATTTAAAACAGGTGTAATGTGTTTCCACCTCCTGGCCTTCGTCAGGACACGTGCTTCTGAATTTTGTAGTAGTTGGAAACTTGAGATATTCTTTTTGGGAAGACCAGAAAGCAGGGCATTACAGTATTCAATCCTACTGGACATAAAAGCACGCATCAGTGTCTCCGTGTTGGCACAAGAGAGAATGGGGCGGACTCTGGCAATGTTCTTTAGTTGATAAAAACCTGTTTTAGTACTATTTTTAATGTAAGGGATAAAAGTCAGCTCAGAGTCAAAAATCATGCCCAGGTTCTTCTCTTGTTTTCTTTTTTGGACCTTTTTTTGAGTCTGAAATAAATAAATAAATGACAGAATCTATGGGACATTACCAAGCGAAAGATGAAAGACATGAGACTGTTGTGATACAGAGTGAGCGAGTTTTGTCTGGTTGTCTGGTTTACATAATTATGATCAATAAATTAATATTAATATAAATATTGATGAGGTTCAAGTTTAATATATTAACATTCGGGCATAACTTTTGTATTAGAAGACCAGACATCCAGTCTTTTCTTGAAGGTGTAAATTCACACGCTGTGGACAATAATTGTTCATATACACCATTTAAACACAGACCACTTCTGTTTAGGCTAAGGGGAATTTATTAAGAAAATAGATCAACCTTACAGCCAAAACATTTAATCGATTATTCCCATCGATTCTAAAGCATGCAGCTAACTACTACAGATCTTAGAAAACAATAATATATGAAAATTAATCACAATTAACATGAAGTTAATCAGAGACAAACAAAGGGCTCAGGTTTTGTGTGTTCAAAAAGGGAGGTGGCTCTCACTCCAGAGGGGTCAAGTAGAGATAGCCTGTGGGACAAAGGGCCATAAACTTAGTTCTGTGTCAAAATGGAGAATAGCACATGGAGTATAAGGAGAAAAAGAGCCATAAAACTAGCTTTAGCTAAAATGGGGCAGAGCACATGTTGTGTACTGTCCACGAGGAAGGCCACAGCTTTAACTAACAGACAAAGGAACAATGGAGTTAACCTTTCAGCTAACAGACCAGCTATAGCAGGTCGGACCGAGTCCGGTTCTGCCGACCAAGTGATCAGAGAGCGAGAGAGAAAAACGAGGAAGACAGAGAAAGAAAGAGTGGGATCCGCTCAGGATAAAAAACAGTTTAAAACACAGCAAATGCAGCTCAAACTTATGTGTGTGGCGGCGCTAAATGAGCCAACAGGTTCAGTGCTTAAAAACACTTTAAACCAACAATGAACGAGATCTAACTCGTTAAGAACTCTATTTTCCCTACTTATTTGCCCAAACACAAGATTAGTATAAATGAACCGGTTAAGTCCTACTTTGCTTTGAGGGAAGTCCGGTCGACGAAGAGGGGAGCAAAATATATCCGTAGTTGAGCGAGAAAGGGAAGAGTTAGGAAACCTGCGCAGGATTTTTAGGACCGTGTGTCCCAACTGCAGGCTGGACGGCTTGCAGTTTGACGTCGTAACGAACTGTCATGGAACAGTCCTTATATCGCCCAAGCTGGATACACAAACAGGATGGGCACTTTGAAGCGTTAAAATGAGAGTTCTCAGTCCAGCAGGTCAGAACAAAAGAGAATCTTCACCGGTGAGATGTCCTTTGTGTAGCAGAAGTTCTGTTGAGAACAGTTTGAAATGGCCGCCACCACCCTTCTTATAGCCCTTTGGCTGTGATGACATCGTTGATGTCACCATTGGTGGCCACGGACCAACAGGGGTGTGTTGGGGGTGACCGCTAGGATTGCTGGGAAATGTGGTCTGCTCAGTCCATCTGGGGAAAATGGCTTCCAGCTGTCCAACAGTCTGTTCAGTTCATTTGTGGAAAATGGACTCCCAACAAGACCGAACAATGAAGAAAAGCTGAAGGCTGCTGTTGAAGCATTCTGGTCTTCCATAACACTTCAGCAGTGCCACAGGCTGATAGCATCCATGCCACGCCGCATTGAGGCAGTAATTGATGCAAATGGGGCCCAAACCAAGTTCTGAGTACATATGCATGATTATACCTTTTAGAGATCCAACATTTCTCCATTTAAAATCCTTGTTTTATTGATTTCATGTAATTTTTATGTAATTGATTTCAGATTTTGAGTTTGGGATTTTCATAAGCTGTAAACCATAATCATCAAAATTATTACAAATAATGACTTGAAATATCTCACTTTGTATGTAATGAGTCTATAGCGTATATTAATTTTACCTTCTAAATTGAATTACTGAAATAAATGAACTTTTGCATAATATTCAAATTTTTCGAGTTTCACCTCTATGCTCAAGTCTGCCATTGCACTTATACTAACAGCACAGGTTGTGAAGAGTGAAGTACAACTGGCATTTACATACGACAGTAGAACAAAGAATTGAACACTGTGCAAAAGAAAAAAATTACAATCAGTGCTAAAATAAAATAGTAGCCTATTCTTGAAGAAAGAAACCCTTTGGTACCACAACACACCATCACCTAACAACATTGTTATTGGAGGTACAACAAAGTTAACTGAATATTGCCTACTGAATTAGTTGTGAGTGTGCAATGGCTCAAAGAAGGTGATGAAAATATTCTGATGGCAGATAAAATATAGAAAAGAGAGCAAAAGGTTTCTTGGAAGTGAAATTATCATTGCAGAATTGAACATATCATGTTCTTCTTTCATACAGCCCCAACGCTTAAAGTGTCTCTATCCAGAGTTGAGCTCCACAGCGGCGGAGTTGGGAGCACTGTTGCCTTGCCGGGTTCGAATAACAGCCTGCATGGAGTTTGCATGTTCACCCTGTACATGTGTGGGTTTTCTCCGGGTACTCTGGCTTCCTTCCACAGTCCGAAAACATGACTGTGTATATATATATATATATATATATATATATGTATATATATATATATATATATATATATATATATATATATATATATATATATATATATATATATATATATATATACAGTTATCAAATATTTTGTAAAGCTCTTCAGATGTTCAATTAATTTCTTAAATATGCCCGAGGTACCAAATATTTGACATTACAATAATCTCATCATGCCCCCCCCTTAGTTATGTCTTTCTTTCCTTTTCTTTCTTCTTTAATTTATTCATGCTTAACTCCGTTTTACCTGCACGTCTAGGAGGTCGTTTTTAAGACCTTTTACGAAGGCTTTTATTTTGAAAGCTGCAGCCGGAAAGTCTAACAATTTTTCGCTCGGTGATGCGTGCTTGAAAGTATGTGTCTGTTTATAACCACCGACATAAAAAAGTAGTTTTCTTCTTTTTTTTCTGAGTCTCCATTAAAGACGGTTCTTGTCCCGTTGAGATGGCGACCACCGGCAGCTCGGACAGGATGTACTCCCATCTAATAGACGAGGGCAGTTTTGATGAGTCCAGCTGCAGGCCAGATGTGCAGCACAGCGGTAAGGGGGACGCAAAGTGTGAGATTTTTATACATCTGCTGGATCCCTTCACAGAGATCCATTCTGATCCCTGTTCTGTTCCTGTAAAGCAAAGTTTATGCAAACAAACATTCTCGCTTTACAACAAAACTCGACTTTTCATAAACATTTGTGACGTTTGTCACTGCTGCTCCTGTTTTCCGTGTGTTTGTTTTCCACTTGTTACTTAAGACGGTCAAACTGATTTGTTTGTCAGTATCAGGGCATGGTCACAACTTAATACCCATATTTGTTCTGATCAGGATTCTTTTGTGGATCTTAAATGTAAGTTTCGTGGGACTGGGAGCAAAGTGTCATTTGCTTGTTACTACGTGTGTTGGTGTTAGAAAAAAAGTTACAAATATATAAGACTTTATTGTGTGTTTCTTTAGCTTTTATTTAAATGTATATTTGAAAAAGTGCGTGTTCTGTATTTAACATGGGAATAAATCAAACGAGCCAAACTGCAACATATTTGCTAAAGTGCATCTTTTCAAGGTTTCATCATGTTTCTTCACAACAGCCTAGTTTTGCCACATGTTAGAAAAGTGGGAAGTGTTTGTCTGATTGCAGACAGCTGTTTAAGTCAACAATATGTCAGTTCATCATGCAGGTTGGGTTTGACTGTCACTTTTTAGTATTCTTCTTTGTTATTCTTTATATTTGCTGGTCAAATATGGTAAATCTGCAGCTTTACTAAAACAACAACTTAGATCTCAAATACTTAAATAAGATTTAAGTACAATGTTCTACAGCAAAGCTAAATTAGTTCATTTCACTATAATTAGGAACAGAAATGCACTTCCTCTCACTATAACAAAGTAAAGTTCCCCCTTTAAACTCTTTTTTTGCAGTATATGATTTCCTTTTAGGAGAACAGTATACTGTATGTTTGACACTCTAAACTGGTCAAACCAGATGGATTTGAGGATAAAGGACTCGTTTAAACAGAAATGTGGGTGTGAATACATTATACAGAGCTTCAAATGAAAACAGATCATTTATGAGAAGCATGGTGATATTACGGTTTTGAAGCTGCTTGTTTTTAAAAACTTTTAAGCTAAAAAACCTACTTGCTAAAACTCACACAAGTATATCCATGTAAACATATACGTCCTTCATTTCATTGATCACGTCATTTTTTATATGCATTCTGTAATTCACCATGTTGTTTAATCTGTTCATTCTTTTCCCTTCTTTGTGTTCAAACACACCTTACAGTAAAAATGTCTTCATTTTCAATTTATTTCAACATCAGAAAGAAAAAATCGAACCAAGCAGAATAAATTCAAGATGGAATTTGTGCTGTTATTAAAAATAGCTTTCTAGTTAAAGTATGAGCATTACGTTTTTATAGTTATCACAGATTTGTAACACCTTAAATACATGGCAGACACACAGCAGGCACCACCTGTTACAAAATGAATACACATTGATGAGGCATAACATTATGACCATCTGACTAATTGTTTGTTGTTGCCAAAACCCATCTGACACGTTGAGGCATGGACTACGTGGGAAATTGCACTGTGATATTTAGCAACTGCAGATTTTAGCTTCAGATGCTTGAAGTTCTGTAAGCTGCAAAGCGGGCCTTGGATTTGATTGGATTGTCCTGCACTCCCCACAGATGTTTCATTGGGTTAGTATCCGAAGAATTTGGGGGCTGAGTTAATTCGCTGTGCTTCCAATGAACCAGGAAAGTGTTTCTGTATAACACTGTTCCTACAAAGGGTGATAGAAAATATTCAAATGTACACTTACCTCCAGTTACAGCAACAAGGTAAAAAGTTCAAAGAATTGAAACTGTAACAAACAACACAACTGAAGTTTATGTTGGGAGGGGTTGAAAAATTGTAAAAGCATTAAAGAGTGGTGTCTTTGGCCATCAAATCTCCATCACAGCATTTTGTTTCAGTGCGTTTTACACGTCTTCACCACAGGTGCCACCTTTAGCACTTTTAAGATTTGTCGGATATTATCATTTTTAATCTTGGGTTAAAATGAATACGTTTAAGTTCTAAATCTTTTGTCCAAAGATCAATCGAATAGAGTATCTATCTATCTATCTATCTATCTATCTATCTATCTATCTATCTATCTATCTATCTATCTATCTATCTATCTATCTATCTATCTATCTATCTATCTATCTATCTATCTATCTATCTATCTATCTATCTATCTATCTATCTATCTATCTATCTGTCTGTCTGTCTGTCTGTCTGTCTGTCTGTCTGTCTGTCTGTCTTTTAACCAAGCATTCTGTTTCACCTCCAGATTACCCAGCATCCCTGGTCAGAGACCTCAGACGGGGTGGCCCGGGTCCATACCGCTTTGCCACCATCTGCCTGGCTGCACTCTGTGCTGTCCTCCTGATCTCCATCATAGCTGTAACTGCCCACTGTGAGTACTGAGAACAGTCAGAGATGACTAGCACTTCCTTCACTCGTTCTGGTTTGTATATACGACAAGTTAGACCATGCAAGAAACTGCTGATTTTCAAATACTTATATTAATTATATGTTACTTTAGTTGTATTTATATTTTCATAATTTTAAAAAATGTGCAAGAACCAGGCCCCTATTAAACTGGACCATATCTGTTCTGTTCCTCTAACTTATTTTAAGTGTCACTTTAAGGTTTTCTCTTAATTTGCTTCACATACGTATTATTTTTTTCAAGGTTTTAGACAGACAGACAGACAGACAGACAGACAGACAGACAGACAGACAGACAGACAGACAGACAGACAGACAGACAGACAGACAGACAGACAGACAGACAGACAGACAGACAGACAGACAGACAGACAGACAGACAGACCAGGTAAAAGATTGTACACTTGCACAAGACTGGGATGAGCCAATCTACAATAGGCAAGCAGCTTGGTGAGAAGACATCAACTGATGGAGCAATTAATTCGAAAATGGAATAAACATAAGGTCACTGACAATCTCCCTCGACCCGGGGCTCCTTGGCAGATCTCACCTTGTGGGGTACACATGATCTTGAGGATGGGGAGGAAACAGCCCAGGACTACATGGGGGGAACTGGTCAATGACCTGAAGAGAGCTGGGACCACAGTAACAAATGTTACTATTAGTAACACATTATGTCGTCAGGGATTAAAATCCTGCTGTCACCCTGCTTAAGACGGCACATGTCCAGGCCCAGCTAAAGTTTTCCAGAGACCATCTGGATGATCCAGAGGAACTTGGGAGAATGTCATGTGGTCAGATGAGACCAAAATAGAACTTTTTGGTAGTAAGACCACCGATGTTTGGAGCTGGAAGAATACTGAGTTGTATCCCAAGAACACCATACCCACTGTGAAGCATGGGGGTGAATATATTATGTTTTGGGGCTGCTTTTCTGCAAAGGGGACAGGACGACTGATCCATATTAAGGAAAGGATGAATGGGGCCAAGTGAGTAAGTAAAGTGAGATTTTGGGCAAAAACCTCCTTCCATCAATGAGAGCACTGAAGATGAAATGTGGCTGGATCTTCCAGCATGACAATGATCCCAAGCACACCACCTGGGCAACGAAGGAGTGGGTACGTAAAAAGCACTTCAAGGTTCTGGAGTTGCCTAGCCACTATCCAGATCTCAATCCAATAAAAAAATCTGTGGAGGGAGTTGAAAGTCTGTGTTTCCCACCGACAGCCTTAAAACATCACAGCTCTAGAGAAGATCTGCATAGAGGAATGGGCCAAAATACCAGCTACAATGTGTGCAAACCTGGTGAAGACCTACAGGAAACATTTGACCTCTATCATTTCCAACCAAGATTACATTACAGTAAAAAGTATTGAGGGGAACTCTTGTTATTGACCAAATACTTATTTCCTGCAGCAGTATACATATAGATTCTTTAAAAATCATGCAATATTATTTTCTGGATTTTGTTTTTAGATTATTTCTTTTACATTCTGTCTCTCACAGTTGAAATGTACCTATGATTAAAATTATAGATCTCTCTCATTTTTTTTCAGTGGGACAACTTGTACAACTGGTGACTGTCAAATACTTTTTGCCCCACTGTTTGCTGTTGGTCTGGACAGGGTTCATTGTAATCAATAGTGCTGGCAGACATTAAGAGTTCAGTTTACTGAAGAACACTTGTATTTTATAGGTCTGCTTTCACATTTTGGAAAAAAGTACAATTTTACAAACTTGCATCTTCCCTAGAAGCCTATATGTTGCAGAAACCAGCAGTTGTGTTTAAGTTAAAAACAACATTTTGTCCAACCAGACTCTCCTAAGCCTAAAATAGTAATAACACATGTTCATCCTTTAATGTTGTCTGCAGATAAAAGCAAACCTCCTGCTGGTGAACCAACAATAGAGATGCTGAAGGAGAATCTAAATGTCTCAGCCATGAGGATGTTAATCACGAAGCTGCAGGACGAGATTAAGCACCTGCAGAAAGAGAGGGTTGAGCTGCAGGCAAACATCACATTATTATTGACAGCCAAAGGTACAGTTCTCTTTAAAATGGTGCGTCATTTTCTCACAGATTTAGTGACAACATCACTAACGCACTGAGTTCCAGACATTTTCTCCCTACTTTCATCATAGCCTCGTTGTTGAGTTCAGAGATTTTCTAATGTTTTAGATACTTTGTTTCTTACTTGAGTCTAATTACTACACTGTGCATAATTATAAGGCATTATTGAACAGCTAAACCGCTCAGTTATTCCAAAATGGTAATAAACTTCAGATCTGAAGTGTCAACATGAGGTTTCTTAGGGGAACAAGTATATGTACCCAACCAATAATGTGATCATGCAACTAGATAAAATAAAAAAATATTTTTCCATCTCACTTGTTTTTTTTTCTGGTAAAGGGAGAATTAACAACTCAAAGTATATAAATCAGGTTAAACACCTAGAATATATGGCTGCAGGTGATTCAAAGCCACAAGTTTTTATCAGTTTTCTTTTATCTGCTGTTGGTTTCCAGCCACGGGGGCCACACCTAACGCCACCAAAGCTGCTATCGTGTGCCCTAGAAATTGGCGTCTCTTCAACAACAGCTGTTACCTCATCTCCACACAACGAAATAGTTGGACTGGCAGCCAGAAATACTGTCAAAGCCAAGGAGCTCATCTGGCCATTATCCTAACAGCTGAGGAGCAGGTAATGTATGAGAAATGTTGCTATGACAAATAAGACTGCAGCATCTGTGTTCTTTTTATTTGATTTTGTCTGAAATAGTTTATTTTGCTGAGTTTCCTGCCACAACAGCTTTAAAGTCAAGTACATAAGGTAATTTGCTGATACTGCATCCCAATCAAATACTACATTAAAGTCTGCTAAATTAATTCCATGTACTTTATGTGCTTAAAATCTCACTCAAATAATAGATGTATTTTTTGTGTGCAGTATCTGCCTCTGTTTGACAAGGACTGATATTTTGTCCAAACTAGTTTTGTTTTTTGTTTTTTTCCAGAAAAACATCAAATGCTGCTCACTGATAAAGTTAACTTGGTAAAGAAAGTGATAATGTTCACAAAACATGTCACAATGAACAACAATAGATTTGTTGTTGTTTTTAAAGATCTATTTGACTCGACACATGCAGCTACAGTCTTCAATATGCTCAAGATTGCTCCTGCCATTAATGGTTGGGCTTTTTTTTGCGCAGCAGTTTTCTGAAGTGCATGGCTAATAATATCATGTCTACTTTGTTCTTCCTTCTATTACAACATGTTTTTTTTTTTTTTATTAATAGTCAAATTTCACACATTGTTGAACTGTGTAATAAAACCAGTCACTACTGCAATTTTTACGTGTAAATATTCCTCTTGTGTTTCCCTCTCAGACCTTTTTGTGGAATCTCCTTCCCAGAGGACATTGGAACGCCTACTGGTTTGGGATCACTGATGGAGAGACGGAGGATGTGTGGAAATGGATCGATGACACTCCGCTAGTTGGAGGGTAGGTTTCTCATCAACCTACAACAAAATATGGAACAGCTTTATAGTAGATGACATAAACCAAGGATATAAAAAGGGCTTTCATTTTTTTTCAGCTTTGATAGGCATCCTCTCCAGCTTAACTGTGGCACACATATGCAAACAAACTGCATGTCCGGTGGACCTTTTACCTTTGCTTTAGCAATTAGTTTTGGCACATTGGCAAATTTTCTCTTTAGTACATAGCCAGTCACCTAGCATAGTTTTCCCTCATATTTGTTTTGCAGGCCATTTTCCATTTACCACTTGCACTCCACTAGATCACCTACTTTGTTTGTTACAGCCAAGCATTTCTACAGAACCTTCCACAGCTATAGGCACACCTGGTAGAGATGTGTAAAAAAAAAACTTCTTTCTTGCAGCAGCATTAGTGGCACCCTCAAATATTCATATCAAATTAATGTAGTTGGAGGATTTTCCAAATATTCTACTTTTCTTTGTAAGCTGATAAGGGGGTCGTCGAACTTTCCATTATAATAGCTCAACCTTCTTTTTTCCTTGGGTATAAATTGGAATTTGGTCCATTTTTTCTTAGCAGGTAATAATAAAGGAAAAGACAAGAGAACATCTATTTTCTTCATAATTCAGGAAATGGCTACAAGAAAATAGCTACTTAGATTGTTTTAACTATATTTATCTATGAAGTAATTATCAAAAAGTTAAAACTACTTAATCTCTCACAAGCGTATTTCTTTTCAAACTAAGCATAAGAATCTCCAAATCTACTATTTGAGAATTGCAGCTGATTTTTTTTGTTTAAGATTATAGTGCAATAAAAGATAAATGATTGTCTAAGTCATTGCTAAAATACTTCACAACATGCCCGTCTGTTGTGTGAGAAAAAGAGCCATTTAACATTATATTTAAAGATTATCTTCTCACCTACCTGTGAATTCTATCATCTCGAGGTGCCAATGAATCAGAAATACACTACATTTTATTCTGACTTTACATAATAAACTAACTTTCTAAGTACTTCAGTTCAGAATACATTGATCTGTCATATTTGTTATTCATAATATCTTTGTTAGTGTCGTTCTCTTTGGCAGATTGAACTGAGTGGTTCTTCACATCTTACACATCTCAAACGTTATTCAACTTGTCCCTTTATTTCAAAAAGTATGAATCAGTTTAAATGTCACTAATAAATGTGTTTTAAACTCATCACACAGCCCATAATTTCACATTGCAACTGGTCAGCATTAATGTTGAAACACAGAGGGAGGTATATTAATAACATTGGGGAATAATCAGTATCATTTCATAGACAAATCTAACTGATAGTCTTCCTTTAGGGTCATCAGTCAAAGATATTTCTCCACAAAAAAACCTTTGTTTATGCTTTGTTGCTGTTCATCTTTTAATGTTGAAGTGTAAGATGTTAAGTCCCGTCCATTTTTCTTCCATCCGAATTTATATATTTTTCCTGGTATTTAGGTTCATCATATTCTCCACTTCTGTTTTGTGTCAAAAATATCATACACTTCCTTTTCATCCCTGATTTTTTCACACCATTTTTCCACTTCACATAGAAGAAACACTTAATTTCCCTTCCTCATTTTGAATGTGACTAATTTTTCTTATTCCTCAATCACCACCTATATTCCTGATCTTCCTCTTTTTTTCGATTAAGATGTTCTCTTTTTTTTGCTTCGTTAGGTTTTTAGCTCTTTCACCACTTTTTATGCTGACTGCAACGTCTTATTTGCAGACTCCTGTTATGGACAGATGTATATGAAAATCATTTCAGTTTGTGTCATTCTGTTTTTTGGTTTCCATTCAAAGCAACTTCTGAGAGGTTTTATGATTTTATTGACCATTATTACTTGGTGTGCCTTGGAAACATATTAACACCCATTGAACCTTTTCACATTTTGTAGTATCACAACCCAAAACCTTTGTGTCTATTTGATTTGGACTTTTTTTCCCACCAAATAGTGGATAATTGCTAAATTGACATACAATCATGCACACTTTTTAATTTGTATTTATTTGTATTTATCCCCCCTGAGTAAGTACTTTTTGGTCTTTTAGGGCACCGGTTTTTCACATTCTTCTTTGCAAAATAGCTCAAGCTCAGTCACAGTGGAAGAAGAGACTCTGAATATCAATTTTCAAGTATTTTCACAGATTCTCAATTTCATTTTGGTCTGAACTTTTTATTTGGGCCATTCTTAACACAAACCATTATTTTTTTTAGCTATGGTTGTATGTTGTGTTACTTGCATGTATTTAGCACCATCCACCTTCCCATCAACTCTGGCTAGCTCCCCTGTCACTGCTGAAATCCATCCCCACAGCATGATGCAACCACCAAGTTTCACAGTGGGCTTAGTGTCTTCAGGGTGTTCAATGTTTTTACCACACAGACCAAAAAGTTAGGTTTTGGCCTCGTCTGACCAGAGTACCTTCTTCCACATGTTTGCTTTGTCCGCTACATGGCTTGCAGCACACCTCAAAGGCTACAGCCTATAATTGTCATGTCAAAACATTCTCCCACCTGAGCTGTGGAATTCAGCTGCTTCTCTGATGGATACTAACCTTGACTGGAGTGTCAGTTTAGGTGGGCATCAACTTTTCTGCAGGATGGCAGTACCCCAGTAATTTCTGGATGGATTCATAAGTGCTCCAGGAGATTGTCATGCCTCGGGGTGTTGTTTTATACTCTAATTCTTCTTTAAATGTAAACATTTCTCTGCTGAACTTCCTGTAACAGTTTCTTTGATTTTTGTGATGCTATTTGTTTGCTGATGTTCTCTAGCAAATCTCGGAGGCCTTAACAGAGCATCAGAATTTAAACTGTGGTTAAATTACACAAAGGTGGACTAATTAGGTGGCGCAAAAAGTCAGTTGGGTCCACTAGAATTTATTAAGGAGGTTCAGACAAAGCGTCAAGTATAGCACATTTCAAGAACCAGGCAATTCGAAGTGCTTTACATGATGGAGGGTCTCATTGAATAACGCATAGCATAGCACATGGATAGTGTAGTAGACAGCATGCCAGATTTTTATTGTGATAAAACCATTGCTTTTTCATTCCACTTCTGTTCAATGTCTTTATTGTTCGTGAAAATTGTACAAAGAAATTGTGCTTCTCTGGTGGAGCAACACCACAATGCTGCTTCATGTTGGTCAATCACAAAATAAAAAAAATACTACCTTGTTTGCAACATGACAAAAGTGGAAAACCTCCAAGGCGTATGAATTTTGTTGAGAGACACTGCACAAGTTACTTAGAATGTCATCGACTAAAGGGCTTGATTTTTCTTTGTCTTTCTTCACAAAAGTTTCTGGGAGGAAAATGAGCCCAATAACCACATAAATGAGGACTGTGGTTACATCGTGAAGACAGAGGTGCTGGAACGTGTGGCGACAAAGAGCTGGTACGATGCCCCCTGTTCCATGGCTTGGCCTTTCATTTGTGAGAAGGAGATGGGCGGTACGACACAATAGTGAGACGTCACCAGGGGACCTTTAGCCAGTTGGGTTATTGGAAATCTGTGTTGTGGTCATTTTATTTTAAAGAGAGGTCAACTTCAGAGATGTTCAGAATGGATGCATCTCAGATCTGATTTATGATTTGATACATAAATGCAAAAAAAGTCTGAATTACTGTACAAAGTTCTGCTTTTGTTTAAAAGTAAATGAGTTCTTTAGGTTACCGATGAACGTAGAGAAATTGATAAGGAAATAAAATCATAAAAGACTACTTAAAGAAATCTTTCCAATGCCTAATTGATGGAATTTAAGGGAAAGCAAGCAATGTTTATTTGCACAGTCCCATTTAAAGTGTTTTACCTTATAGGTAGGAACATCACACAGAAACCTGAAAAAAAATCATTAAAATTTTTACATTAGTAATAAAGCAATTATGAAATGATCACTAAATTGTAAGTTTTGAACAACTAAATAATTAACTGATAAAATTATGCTTAAATAAACTCTGGCACAGAGTTTGTTCGATACCTGAGGAACAAAGAAACTAAATGCTACCTCTGCTTGCTTACTTCTAATCCTGGAAGTAAACCGGTCAATGAGGATCTGAGGAGTCCAGCTGGTTTATCCTACACTGTTTTTTTATTGCAAACCTAAATTTTAATACAGTGCCTATAAATCACAGAACAAATGTAATCTTTGTGAATGATCTACTTGCAAAGTTATGACTTCGAGATCACTAATAATTCTCTTATTGTTTTCCTTTACTATGAATAGTATTAGATGTTTTACTTGAATATACTGTATAATACTTTTGTCTATATCCTGTGTCTGTGTGAGATTTTTATTAAATGTAATTTCAGTAAGGATTTTGTATTTGCTTAGAATACACTTTCAGATGCCAACTTTTCTGACAATTTGCAAGGATGAGGTATTTGAAGATTTTCTACCATTAATTTAAAGGACTCAAATTATTAGGATCTGGGTAATAATGATCTCTTTAATTACCAATAAAAGTTTTTTATTTTTTACCAAATTGTAGCAGATGACACACATAAATAAAGTAAATCTATGCCATAAGTTCTGGTCTGCCAATAAATCTATATATAGAGCCTTGTTTGTTTAAAGTATACCCAGATTTTTTTTTGTTTGTTTGTTTTTTGAGGGATTAAAAAAAATAAGAGCTACTGAACATTTAAATAAACAATGTAAAATTCAGTCATGATTTCTTTTTTTTTATATCAATATGTTGTTTCCAATGTCAAATATCAGATCAAAAAACATATTTTTGACTTTATTTCTTTGCTTAGTTTACAGCAATTATTTAAATTTTTTTTATTGTATTGAACTCTCAGCTGGGCCATGTTCATGTTATATTCGAGTTCAAAAAATATGAAATGAGTCTCTTAATTATGAACAGATCTGCAGTTATTCCACAAAAGAAATATGACCACCACCATACAAAGTAATTCAGGATATCAATTTTATTCTTGAGTCATTCCCAGTAGGTGGCAGTGCAAACTGTTACCATCTTGAATTTCTCTAGAGTTGTCAGGCCCCAACTAATAAGCTGTGATGAGAATATGACAGATATTTTACCTGTGTGTATTTTTGATCAATTAAATTACAGATTCTATTCTCTGCAGTGGGCAGTCTTTCATTAACAGCACCATAAGCCCTTTGTTTTTGGCTTTTACAAAAACACTTGGGGATATTTGATTAATTACTGTGTCTAAAAATAAAATCAACATGTCATTTGTTTATATTTTTTGCATTGAAGATTGTATGCTTTTGAAAGCAAAAACTCTATGGTTTTTACTTTTGTAAAATTTCATCTATACACCCAAGTAAAATTTGGTTAAATGTCCCTGAGCAAGTTGGAGAGTAATCCCATCAACAATCTTCTAGCATAATTTTCCCTGAATATTTGATCAATCTTCTTTCCAGAAATGATGGTGCAAACTTTTTAAGACAGTTGAGGTCAGGTCTTTTCTAAACCTTAATGAAGTTAGCCTGCTTTATCTATCCCAAAATCAGTTTTGATGGGCATTTGGGGTTGTTGTTTAATTGGACTCTCCAGTTGTGTCCAAGTTTCAACTCTGACAAAAACTATCCACATCAGACGGAAGAGATTGGTTAGAATGATTAGGAACAAGCCAAGAACCAACACACCTGGAACACCTGAACTCCCCCAATGAAGCCAGTTTTACATCGCTGCATGGGTTCAGAGAGAGTGCAGGACTAGAAAAAAGCCGCTGCTCAAAATGTGACACCTTTAAGCACAACTGACATTTCCATCTGACAAGCCAAATGCCTTCTGAGATGTTCTGTGAAATCTTCAACAAACAAAAATACTAAACTTTTTTGCTGAGAATGTTTTTGCTGACACTAAGTAAGGCTTTAAAACTTACTATCAACACTATCAGTTTCCAAGCATGTGGGTGGGAGCATCTTGCCGATGGACTGTTTTGCTTCAACTGCTACTGGTGCATTGCACTAAGTGGACAACCGCTAAATTACAGCTCTTTGATTTAAAATTTGTTACAAGTGAGTTTTAAACAGGTAAAAGATCCAAGACGCACAACAAAACTGGTTTCAGAACGAATAGAGCAGGCTAACATTGAGCTTCCTGAGGGGTCTACTCAAAGCCCCAAACTCAACCCTATTAAAATATGTAGACAACCGTACATGTGAAGGTCTGATCTGTGCTCACAAACTAACCAGTTTAAATGAACTCTACCATTTCTGCCAAGAAGAAATGTCTTATAAAATAAACATTTAATCAAATATTAGTTGGGGTGTTTGCAATTGAGTCTGTTTGTATAATGTTGGAAATTATTAATGGTTTTATAAATAATTACAAATAATTGAAATCACATCATGCATTATTGGTGCATTCTGAGAAACAATGGTTAAACAAATCATTTAAAATCCTGAATTAATATATGTGTGCATTCGCTACAAATATCTTATTTTTAGGTAAAGTCATCAAGTATGATTTAAAATGCTAAAATGTGTGAGAATAGATCTTCTGTTAGGTAGATTGTATTTAACTTCGTCAGGGGAGTTCCACTTGCCTATTGCTTACACAAAACAAATGTAAATCTCTCTGTGAGACCTACATTCTGTCTTCCGTGTGACTTTGTCCTCTCCCTGTGTTCTCAAAGTGGACTAAGAGCTTCACTGAATGAAGAGGCCAAAAGGGGAGAGAGTTAGAGTGCAGGGTTTTACTTCTGAGCTCGTTACAACTGAGAGATACCAGGAAGTCAGCTAGCCCTCTTCTGTCTCAGTTCATTAGCCTGGATTACAGCCTGAGACTTACAAGAGAGAGGAGCACCATGGGCTTTTACTCAAACTGTGCAACAAATGGAGCGAGAAATCTTTGGTTCAACTTTCTGTTTCAGGGAATTGAGCTCAGATTTTTCATAATAAATGCCTTGCTGCAACATGGTTTTTAATAAAGCAGAACTTACCATTTGTCCACTTTGTTTTATGTTTTACTTACAGCTAGTGGAAAAAACATGTCAGTTAACATTATTAGAAAAAAAAGGGCCTAAAACCTTCCAAATAGATGCATGATACTGACGTTACTCAGCTATTTTTTCACAGAATAGAGTAGGTAGGCTACAGAGGTTGCTGCTTACCGCTTTAGCAATAATTTTTCATCTCTATGAAAAAAGGATGTAGTGGCATCATTTCTTATGTCTATTCAGGCAGCCAATCATATGGCAAAAAAAAACCTACCAAGAAAGGACTGGAATTTTCATCTATGGCTTTGAGAGACCTGAAAGTAATACTGTATTGCTCAAAGTTAGATGAGAAAGGACAGTCCTGTTTGAAAGTGAAAAAGTTGCTCTGTTAATGTCAAAAGCCAAGATCATTTTCCACCCAGTTGTCTTCTGACCCACATCCAACCTTTCCATTAGAAAGCACATTTGTAAACTTGGTCTTTAGATTTTTTTGTTGTTGCAAAGTTTATCTGGTGATGTGATTTTAAAAGATGGATGGCTTTATCCTGTGTTTACCTCACGGAAATTTTATTGTGAAAAAGTCAAATTTTCATTACTTGTGAATTTCTCCTTTTTCTGCCAAAAGAGGAATTATAAAGAAGCCCTAGTATATTATAGCATATCAAAGTTTTGTTTGGTTAAAATCAAGGCAGTGCAGTGTTAACTTATCCAGAACCTGAAAAGCATACGGTGTCATGTTTGTGTAAAGGAGGACCCAAACCATGTACAATGAGTAGAATTTAATGAAGGTAAAAAGAACTTACAAGGTCGGATTGAGAACATGAAAATAAATACTGTGACGAGGAAACGGCGCAAGAAGACGAAGGATTCAGCAGAGAACAAAGGAAACCGGAGAGCTTAAATACACTGAGGAGAAGTGGAAGTGACAGGGAGAAACCAAAGGACTAATTAGTAGAGAGCAGATGCAGGTGAGGGAGCGAGCAGCTGGAGGTAATCAGCCGCTGGGCAGGGGAGCAGAATGGCAGGGAGAAAACAGAAGAAAAACAAAGGCACAAACAGAAGAGAAGACTGGACAGAAAATAATCCTAAATGAGAAGAGTAAGGACTAACTCTGAAGTAACTAAAGATGAAAGAGTAAAGGAGCCAAAGAGAAACTTAAAGTAAAAGCACTAATGAATATAACAAGAGGGAGAAGAGGGAAACAGAACAGAAAGAAACACTAGTAAACATTAGAAAGAACTTACATCAGAAAACAGCAATCATAATGAGAAAATAAAGTAAAGCAGATCTAACAGATGAGATGAAGAAATAACGAATAAAACAGCAACACAATAATATAATAGTAAAAGTGACAACAGAACCTTACATATATAAGAAACACAAACTCAGGTAGGACCTAAGTAAATAAGGAATGACCCCAAAACAAGAGAAACTCAAAGTACAAACACCTGAGGGTAAAACAGGAAAGGAGGTTAAAACATAGTGGAAGAGGGAGAAAAACATACAAACACTAAGAAGGAAACTCAAATCACAAACACCTAAAGATCCTGGCACTAAAATGATAATGTAAACTGAACAAGGAAATGGCACAACTGAAACTCAAATAACAACCACTTAAAGATCCTAACATACAGGTCCTTCTCAAAAAATTAGCATATTGTGATGAAGTTCATTATTTTCCATGATGTAATGATAAAAATTAAACTTTCCTATATTTTAGATTCATTGCACACCAACTGAAATATTTCAGGTCTTTTATTGTTTTAAAACTGATGATTTTGGCATACAGCTCATGAAAACCCAAAATACCTATCTCAAAAAATTAGCATATTGCATCCGACCAATAAAAGAAAAGTGTTTTTAATACAAAAAAAGTCAACCTTCAAATAATTATGTTCAGTTATGCACTCAATACTTGGTCGGGAATCCTTTTGCAGAAATGACTGCTTCAATGCGGCGTGGCATGGAGGCAATCAGCCTGTGGCACTGCTGAGGTGTTATGGAGGCCCAGGATGCTTCGATAGCGGCCTTAAGCTCATCCAGAGTGTTGGGTCTTGCGTCTCTCAACTTCCTCTTCACAATATCCCACAGATTCTCTATGGGGTTCAGGTCAGGAGAGTTGGCAGGCCAATTGAGCACAGTAATACCATGGTCAGTAAACCATTTACCAGTGGTTTTGGCACTGTGAGCAGGTGCCAGGTCGTGCTGAAAAATGAAATCTTCATCTCCATAAAGCTTTTCAGCAGATGGAAGCATGAAGTGCTCCAAAATCTCCTGATAGCTAGCTGCATTGACCCTGCCCTTGATAAAACGCAGTGGACCAACACCAGCAGCTGACATGGCACCCCAGACCATCACTGACTGTGGGTACTTGACACTGGACTTCAGGCATTTTGGCATTTCCTTCTCCCCAGTCTTCCTCCAGACTCTGGCACCTTGATTTCCAAATGACATGCAAGTACTTTGGACCACTGAGCAACAGTCCAGTGCTGCTTCTCTGTAGCCCAGGTCAGGCGCTTCTGCCGCTGTTTCTGGTTCAAAAGTGGCTTGACCTGGGGAATGCGGCACCTGTAGCCCATTTCCTGCACACACCTGTGCACGGTGGCTCTGGATGTTTCTACTCCAGACTCAGTCCACTGCTTCTGCAGGTCCCCCAAGGTCTGGAATTGGTCCTTCTCCACAATCTTCCTCAGGGTCCGGTCACCTCTTCTCGTTGTGCAGCGTTTTCTACCACACTTTTTCCTTCCCACAGACTTCCCACTGAGGTGCCTTGATACAGCACTCTGGGAACAGCCTATTCGTTCAGAAATTTCTTTCTGTGTCTTACCCTCTTGCTTGAGGATGTCAATGATGGCCTTCTGGGCAGCAGTCAGGTCGGCAGTCTTACACATGATTGCGGTTTTGAGTAATGAACCAGGCTGGGAGTTTTTAAAAGCCTCTGGAATCTTTTGCAGGTGTTTAGAGTTAATTAGTTGATTCAGATGATTAGGTTAATAGCTCGTTTAGAGAACCTTTTCATGATATGCTAATTTTTTGAGATAGGAATTTTGGGTTTTCATGAGCTGAATGCCAAAATCATCAGTTTTAAAACAATAAAAGACCTGAAATATTTCAGTTGGTGTGCAATGAATCTAAAATATATGAAAGTTTAATTTTTATCATTACATTATGGAAAATAAGGAACTTTATCACAATATGCTAATTTTTTGAGAAGGACCTGTACATGTATAGCTAGGTTTCGTTTCTGATTCTATATGGATCACCAGTTCATCATGGAAACAGAAGGGATAACTGTCCATGGACACAGTCAACTCTTAAAGACAGTTTAAAATCACCAATTAAATTAGATGTTTCTGGACAAAAGGAGGGAGCCATAGTAAAGTCATGAAGTCAAGGAACAGCAAATTAAACATAAAAAGGAACGGAGAAAACTTTTTTTCAGCTCATAATAGCTTTATTGACAAAAACATACATTAAAACTACACCCAGATAAAAGAACAACAGCACACATGCATGAAATGACTTCCTAACAAGTTTAAATATAACCTGCTACTTCAGAGTTTCACATGCATCCACATCCAAGACAGTTAACGTTTTGTCTATTTGGACGATAACCAAGTTCATGTGAAACAGATCGCATTACAGAACAGCAGGTGCATCACTACAAGAAAGGTTTCATGATGTCAAAGAACCCAGATCAAACTTCGTACTGAACATTATCAAAGACAAGGATGTATATAAAGTTCTCATTCAGGAAGAGTTTAGTGTGACTTACAGCAGGTTTTATTTTTAGGCCTCATCACGTGAGCTCAAGCAAAGAGATAAACATTTCACAAGTGTTTTAACGTCTTAGGCAGACAAAGAGCCAGCTGGAACGCTTTCAAGAGAACACAATTAGGCTCAACTGATGATGTACATACTTGATGTACGAGTCTCCTGGCATTTAAAGTTACAGTGCTGTGAAATAGTTTTCCTTTTTTCTCACACTTACATGTTTCTGATCAACAAACAAAGACATCCAGAGTAAATCAAACATGCAGCAATAGGGCCAATGGGAAAATATGCCCCACCCCTTCCTAGTTGGATCATGAAATAGCTGTGATAAACCATATGTTTTTGGTCCAGCTTCACTAGCCACACCACTGCTTGATTGCAGATTTTTTTTTGAATCACTGAAAGAGAACCTGTTTAACCCTTTGAAAGAAATTATCACCAGAATAATTTATATTTGCTAATTGTCAAAAATATGAGCAAGAGTTTTTCTTAAGATCCTTCTTTTTACTTTCTTCAAATTCTGATGCATAAACCTGGTATTTAGTAGAATTGCCTTTAGACTGTGTGATTTGTGTCAAATGTTTTAAAAACCTTTCCCCAAGCTTCTTAGCGATGATTTGCACAAATCCTGACCCATTCCTTCTGATACAACGTGTGTACCTGAGTCAGGTTTGTGAGCTACCTTGCTTCCACACATTTTGTACATTTTCTTCGTGACTGAACTCCACTCCAGCTCATTGACTTTTATGTCCTTGAGCCACTTTGTAACTGTAACTGTAATATTCTGGTGATGACTTGAGATGTTGTTTCAATGTTTCCATTCTCATTCTCCACATTCTCATTGTTACTTCTGGAGTAATGGCTTCTTCGTTTTTGATTGGCCTTTCAGCTCATGTCAATACCAAACTCATGTTACTGTGGATAATGACTCTGTCTTACCAGCTTCAACCAGCCTCATCACAGGGTCTTTTGTTCTGGGATTGAAACGCACATTTCACACCAAACTACATTTATTCCCAGGGATACAGAACTGGATCACTTGAGAGATTTGCATCTTAGTAAACTTTTTTTATTTTAAAAGAAACTTGTAGAAAATCTACAACAATTGAGTTAGAATTGCACCCCCCAAAATATCTAATATCAATTAATATTGTGATTATTATAGACTGATGCCGTTTGTTCTGGGAATGATTTAAACCTGTGCTTTGCATTCTATTTTTAGCTCGATCTTTCTGAAATATTCAGTCAGAAAAATGAGCACTTTATCTAGATTCACTGGTAGGAAATCATACTTAGTGTAAAAATCCATGCATTCAAACATAAAGACACACCAGGCTCACAAAACTGACTTCCATCCTTCCACTTTAATAAAGAGAGGCGATCTAATTATCATTAGTTGCCCCTCCTCCTCTAAATTCACCCACCAAGATTTCTTGGAAGAAGGAGTGCAAATCCTCCTGACGCTGCAAGTCAGATTATGAGATCTCAGAGGGGTGGACCAAACAAGATCATCTGTGATACCAGACCAAGACCTCCTCCACTTCATATGAGAACATGACTGAACCCCTCCTCATCATTGCTTGCTCTCCTGTTGGCCTTTGCATCAGTTTTTCCTAGTCCAGATTGCCAGGTAGTCTTGGAGAACTTGTACATGAGAAGCAACACAGGCTTTTTTTTAAGATCTGGTCGTTTTAGACAGTTTCTGCCAGCATTTTTTAAAAGTGCATCTCCTCAGTTGCAAAGACAATCTGAAAGTTTTCTGAAAGAGGCACAATGCCACAATTGACTCTTGATCCACTTTTCGTCCCTACCTTTACAAGTCAAGTGTGACGCATGTTTAACCCGACCCGTTCTAATTCCCTAACGAGATTCCTCGTCCCCGGATATCTCATAAAACCCCGATTAACCAGGCTCAGCTAATTAGCTCTACCAAACCAATTCTCCCCTTGTCAGCCTCCGCTCTTCACTAACCGTCCCATCGGCCACCATAGTGACGGAAAATGTGGCCTTCAACACACAAAAAAACATGGGTTTGCAGCGACTTGATGGTTAAAACAATTAAGAGTTCATTCAAACTCTCCCATTTAGCCATTTTTATTATTTTCTCTAAAAGATGTGTGTCTACTACTATCTACTTTGGAATCACTCATGTGGTTAGGAACACAACCAATTCCATAATTTCTTTGCAAACCTCATATCTGTCAGGTTCTTAAATTCCTTCCTGCCTTTTTCCTTTAACTTCCTGCCTTCCTTTGGTTCCTCACCTCCTTTTGTCATTTGACCTCATAACCTCTTTTTTCCTTCCAATCAGTTTACCAGTTGCTCCGTGCCATGTTCCCTCCCCCTGTTTCTCTCAGTCTCTCTCCTTGCCTCTCTGTTTCCATCTTTGTGCTTTATCCCTTCATCCCTTATCTCCTTCATCCCCTCCAATCCTCATCTGTTCTTCAACGTGGAGGAAGGGCAGGAGAAAGAGAGAGTTTTTTCACAGGTAAAGCTAGATCGACACTCTGCATTGGGTAGAGCATCAGAGGAGCCAGCGAACCTGCTGTGCAACCTGGGACTGTGGAATCTAAGGGAACTCATAGGGGAGCACAGAGGTGACTGGGACCAGGAGCTGCCCGGTTGCAGGAGACAAGGTCCTAACTGTGAGTGGAAAAGGTGAGTTTCTCCTAATATGCCTCTGCTCAAGTGATTCCGCTCCTGTTAAAGGAAGCTTTTTAAGTTTGAAAAACAAGACAGTTTTGTTTCACCATGGAAACACAGGCAAACTGAGCCGAGCATTGATCTTGTTAACTTTAAATAAAAGGTTGCAGTTACATTTTGTAAAAAGAAAATTTTCCTCTAATTTCTAGAAAATAATTAATCCACAGCTTTCAGAGAATCTCTAAAGGTTTTCATCTTCAACCAAGCAACCGCCCCAACAGCTTCAAGCTAGCAACAGACAATCTGTTCAGTTTAAGACTGCACCCATCACTGCTTTCATCATTTTACGTCGATCTCTGGATTACAATCAAGCAGCCAAAGAAGATTTTAGTCTCAGGTGAAACAGATATCACCTGTCGCACAAAAAAGGCTAAACCTCAAACTGATTCCTGCCTCTGAGATGTCTCCTGCAAAAGTTTGCATCTTTTCAAGGGAATGTCTTTCTGGTTTTATGTGTATTTTGAGCCAAAAAAGTTGCTTCACATGACATATTTTGTGAATGTGGTCATCTGCTGGACCTGAAATAATCTCCCTGTGGATGCTGGTTATGGTTTTGACTTCAAAAGAACAACTTATTTCTTCATCATCTTCCACATCACCTCGCTCTTTCACTGATCCCAAGGTAAAGAGTGGTAATCGGATGAGAGGAGATTTGGCCCTAAAGCCTCCCCTAAGATCTTCTGCCAGGATTTAAAACCCTGCAGCAAACCCACCCCCAGAAACCCCCTCAGCAGCGGAGCTACTGCACTTCCTGACTTCCTATTTCTTCCAGGTTCACAGGTTCAGTCTGCCACATGTCAGGCCAGCAATCCATTTCATGTCCATGATAGTCAGATTTTATTGTGAACAAGATGATGGGGTCCAACAACAACTCAGGATTAAACTTCTAGGCAACCGGTTTCATTGCTTTGTATTTGTGGTAATACTTTATAATTTGTTTTGATTCAGTTCATAATGAGTGGCCTGCTGTGTGCAAGTTGTGGTTTAGCATTTTAACCTCCTGGAATATCAAACTATGTGATCAGATTTCCCTGTTGAAAATCTAAAATATGTCAAAATTCCCTCATCCTGCAAACATGTTTGATTTTAGCCATGAAAGTTGGCCCTTGGTGGTTTGTAAGCAGGTTCCTGGCATTAAATTTGTCAGACGTCAGTATCCCATTACAGAGTATTAGAGTCATACCTTACACTTCTGCACGTAAGGCCTTCGGGACATTTTTTTAAGTATATGTCATTCTCGCTTCATAAAACTTTTATTGACATTTAAACCTCCATATGTTGTTTGACAATAATAGTGGTGGCTAAATACCTTAAATTTTTCATGATTACTAATTTCTTGGAACAACAGCTTCTTTCAAATGTTAAGTGTGCACAGCTGATAAGCACAAAACTGGATTCAAAATCATTAAGTAAAAAGGCAGAAGTGTTCAAGAAACCTTTTTCCTCCTAACTTTCTTCCTTTCATAAAATATTTACTTTCTCCTATCATTCATACCCCCTTCTTTATATCTGCTCTTCTCTTATCTTCTTTCTTTCTACTCACTATTATCTGACCTGTCAGGATTGTAACATCAGTTTTGGTTTACATTAGCAGGATCTGATCTTTGCCGTGAATTTGACGGTGCAACAGAAACCAAGTGCTCTAGTTGGATAAATCAGGGTCACTGACTGATCCACAGACACGTCAGAAGATGTTTGTGTGCCTGAGAGTAATTTACTGCTGCGTCAGCTGAGTTTATGGATGTTTATCTTAATAAACAGTAAAATGATGAACTCTATGTGAAAAGTGATTCTTTAATATAACAGTTTTGTTTTTGTGTGTAATTTTCTCCATACCTGTTCCCTTTTGTACTGTCTTGCCACAGAGTGATTGCGTCATCTTCCATCAGTAACATCCTCCAGCAACTGTCATCATGGCAGCTGAGAAAGCTGAAATGGATGCACTGAAAAAGGAGTGTGACGGCCTCCGTGCTCAAATTGAGGTGAGCATTTCCTGCGTGGGAAAAACGGCTTCCCGTAGAACTTCTTTAAAACCTTAAAACAAGAAGTGGTACCTTTATTAGAGTATTTTAACTAGTTTGGCATTCATTTTTTAACCATTAAAAGAAAGTTTTTTTTCTGTATGCTGTGTATAAATAACTTGCGTGAACTAAAAATCACCTCAAACATGAAAATATGAGAGAAGTAACAAAGTAACGCAATAAGCCAAGATGGTTTTATATTCAGATGATATTAGCTAATAATGTATTTCACTTTTTTCCCCCTATCTCCCATATGTAATTCATCATACGGCCACCAGGCGGCGCGTAAGGCTGTGAACGACACCACCATGACAGCAGCAGCTAACGGTGTGGCCTCTGTGGGTAGGGTCCAGCTGAAACTCAGAAAGAACCTGAAGGGCCACCTGGCAAAGATCTATGCCATGCACTGGGCAGAAGATTCAAGGTAACAGAATGGGAAATTACTTTTTTTTTTTATTAAATACTTGAGAGTTAAAATGAAGGCAGCTGGACTTTTCTTGTTGTCTTGAATATGTTTCGTCTCTCATCCGAGAGGTTTCATCAGTTCTGAAAACTGGATTGGGATACTCCCAACCCAATCCAATACGAAACGTATTCAAGACAACAGGAAAAGTCCAGCTGCCTTCATTTTAACTCTCAAGAATATCATGTCATGGATGACTGAGATCTACCCCAACTTAATTAAATACTATTAACAGTGTTGAAGTTTTGACTCTTCTGTGAAGGAAAAAATTTAGATTTGAACTTAGTTCATCGACTTCCCTCTGGGAAAGTAGATTTATTTAAATTGCAACTGCTTTTTAACATCAGTAAATAAGCAAACAACCTAAATAGTAACATCGTGATTTAAAAGCTTAGCTCTGCCTTTTATGTATATTTTCCCTGTAAAAAAAAAAAGGAAAAAACAAGATTTTGTTTTATTTTGTTATATGAGCTTAAAGTTAAATGTCTCATCTCTGTGTTCTAACTCCTTTTGTAAAATATCAGAAAATGTAGCTGGCGGATTAAAGATTAAAAAAAGATCATCTACAAACACAGACTTATCTTAAAGAGGATCACCAATTAAGGAAAATTAAGGGATTAAATAATTTATTTTGATTTATTTTACTTTTCCTCTATCAGTTCTGTGGAACTGAATATCATAGTTGTAATTGCAAAGGTTTATAACTTCTTACAAAGCCTTCAAATTCAGACACACATTATTTCTCAACACATTATTGTTGAGAAATAATTTCTTAATTTCTTAACAACTAAAGATTGTTGAGAAATATGTTATGAATTAATTAAATATGTTCTGAATAAACGATTTTATAAACATTGAGACTCTAGTCAAATCCCATATACTCTGGTAAAAAGCTTCCATCCCTCCATTATCCTAATGAGGGTCATAAGGAAGTGGGAAAAAAAGCTTCAGCGGTTACTGGGACACTTTGCTGACATCTTTTGGATAAAAATAGTATTAACATATTCTGAGTGCAAGTTTTTGGTTGTGAGTTTTTTTAATTGTTAAAAAGTCAGCTGTGTTTATAGTAACTGTTTTATTTCTCTCTAAGGCAAATGGTCAGTGCATCACAGGATGGCAAGCTTCTTGTCTGGGACACCTTCACTGGGAACAAGGTAGGATCTCATCTAATATTTCATTTTTTGTTGTGAACTGTGTTGTAAAATGATTCAAAATAGCTTTTCTGTTAGTTTTAAAAATATATATATCCACAGATATAAATCATAACTGGCCCTATCACTTATGTGCCCTGTTTCAAATTCTTATAAACTGTGGCTTGGTAAGAATTTAATTAAAGAATAGATTATAGTTCTGTTATACTTGCAAGGTTATTGACATCTGTTGTGAATTGGCGCTATATAAATAAACTGAATTGAATTGAATTGAATTATTTCTTCTGATCCAAAACAACCTCGAAACTTCAGTTAGGGTGCAGATATAAGCATCACAAGAATCCCATAGAACAGCTGCTGGAGTCCTAAATACTTGGGTATATTTAAAGATTCCCAGCTAGAACACAAATTTGGACTTTGGTTTAGGATTAGTCAGCTGTGTTTTCCTCATGAAGCCCCTCTTAGCTTTTCACATTAAGCTTTAGCAGAATTTCTGAATTTAAGAAAATTTCTAACTGAAAGTGTAGTTAGTGAACTCCCCTGACTGTTCTGTGAATTTGAAACTGGTGAATGGAGGACATCCTGACCAAAGTACATTTAAAATAAAACTCTTAAACATTTAGAAAGAAATTGATTAAGTGAAACAGGTGAACTGACTTTGTGAATGGTTGGAGAACTTTGAATCTTCTTATCCTAACAGAATTAGATAAGTGCTCAGTTTAGAGATTTAAGAAAAAAGTAAGTCAGTCAACTCAACCATAATCCTGATTTTCCTTCCCCAGTTGGTTGCTGTCCCTCTGAAGTCTGCTTGGGTGATGAGCGTCGCCTTCGCTCCTTCTGGTAACCTGGTGGCTAGCGGTGGTCTGGATAACATCTGCACAGTCTATAACATCAAGGCTGCCAGCCCCAAGACCCTCAGGGAGCTAGATGCACACACAGGTAAGGACAAACCATGTCTGCCACCTTAAAGGCTTTAATATAACAAACTCTAAATAAAAAAATGTGTTTTTTCACACAGGTTACTTGTCTTGCTGCCGTTTCCTTAGTGATTCGGAGATCCTGACAGCTTCTGGTGACACCACCTGGTACGTTTATTGGTGATTCGAGGGGGTTACAGTTAAAAACTGATTTATTTAGGAACACTTTGAAAGCCTGGCTAAATACAGCAAGGATGGTCAAAGAAAGCATCACCCAAATCCTGTTCTTAATGTTGACAACAGACTCAATTATTTTCTTTTTCTTTTACTTGACAGTTTTGGCCCACGTGACACAAACCTTAGAAACCACTCGTCTAAACAGAAACTAAAGATACATTTTTCTATTTTTAGACTTCAAAGTAAAAACCTTTTAAGTCAACGTCACTATAAAACAATCTGACTGTTTATAGGTTTTTTTGTTTTTACTTACCTGGTAGTTTTTTGATTTTATTTTTTGCAATCAATGCTTGTTTTAAATAATTTACATACAATTTTCCCAACTTTCTTCACCTTTGCCACAGCTCCAAGAACTTAAATAAATATGGACTCCAAAGTCAGCAATAGCAACCTCCAATGTGTACCCTATTCTGCTTTCCTTAGTTAGAAGCTTTTAGGTAACGTATTTTGCAATATTAATAAGTTAGTTAAAATGTACTCATCTTTCTTTGCACTGATAAAGAGAAGGTATACTTTTTCAGTTATATTGTATTAAAATAATATTATAAAATTACACTTTATATGTATGCATTTATTTAGATTTTTTTCATTTTCTTTATTTTGGTTGCTTGTTTATTTTATCTTTTGCTCAAGGAAGTGTGTTGCTGTGCCATTGGCAAGGCCTGTGATTCCTCTAATGATTAGAGTCTAATCATTTGTTTGTTCTATCAATTTTTGACTGCTTGTCTAATTTTACTGTATGGCTTTCAAAAACTACCTATGTGCCTATTTAGAAAAATACACAACAAGGCTACGTTGAAAGCCTTTTGGCTTTTCTTGTGCCATAGGTATCACGCACCACACAGAGTATATAAGGCAAACTGTCAGAAATCTGAGGCACATTTTAACATAGTCAGATCAAATATTAAATCACACTATAATAACTATATCCTTCTTACCTTTCTCAGCGTTCTGTGGGACCTGGAGACAGGCAAGCAGAAAACAGTCTACACCAACCACATTGGGGACTGCATGTCGCTGGCCCTCTCCCCTGACATGAACACCTTCATCTCCGGAGCCTGTGACTCTCTGGCCAAGCTGTGGGACCTGAGGGAAGGAACCTGCAAGCAGACCTTCTCCGGACACACCAGTGACATCAATGCGATTTCTGTGAGAAAACTACATCATGCCTCCACATACACAATATAAATAATCTAAACTGTCTGTCATGATTGGAGAAGCAGAAAGATGAAAGGAAAGACAATGAGATACTCTTAGAACAGCTGATTTTTTTTTTTTACAGGTAATCATAATAAATCAAGTAGATCATTTCCTTGGGGGAACTGGGGTTGAGATTCCCCTGCTGTGAAAATTGATTTGCACCCTTGCACATTTATTGTTTTTACTTTTCCCTCAAACTTAAATGTTTCAGGTCCTTCAAAATGTAAACATCAGACAAAACTAGCCTGAGGTAGGACAAGAATCAGTTTTTGAATAATGATTTTACTTATTAAGGGAAGACGAGGTATCCAAACCATCCTGGTCCTTTGTGGAAATATGATTTATCCCTTTGTTAAATCATGAATAAACTCTGATAACGTTTAGGTGAAGTTTTTTGTTTAGTTTAACAAGAATCAAGAAATCACTTCAATAGAACATGTATGACAACGTGAAGTAGACTAAGAGATCTCAGAAAGCAACATACCATGTCCCTGGTTTTAATAAATTCAAGAACAAATTAGAAACTGATATATTGAGATCTATCACTCAGGACAGGGTTTAAAAGTCATTTCTAAGGGTTTGCGACTCCGAAAACAGCATCTAGGGTGAGGTCCAAGTCAAAAACCACTGCTGATCAAGCTGACAAAGGCCGACCAAAAACATCTTGATGATTCCCACGACTTTTAAGAAAATATTCTGTGGACTAATGAGCCTAAACTGGAACTTTCTGAAAGCTGTATGCCCCCTTACATCTGGAGTAAAACTATTAGAAATTTTAGAAAAACAGCATCATATCGACACTCAAACTGGTAGTAGTGTGACTGTCTGGGCCTGTTTTTCTGCTTCACGACCTAAACAACTTGCTGTGAATGATGGAACCATGAATTTGTGTCACTATCAAGAAATCCTGAAGAAGAATGTGCAAGCATCAGATGGTGACCTTAAACTTGATGATACTTGTGTTATGCTTAAGGACAGTAATCTGAGGCACGACACCAAATCCACCTCTATATGGTTAAAAAGTAAAATAAAATCAAGGTGTTGGGGTGACCTAGTCAAAGTCTGGACTTAAATAAGATGTTAGTATGCCCTAAAACTGAGAGGTCATGGTTGAAAAAGGTATTAAATCGCTGCTGAATGAAAACAAATATACTTTTACAGCGACGTAAAAGACATATTGGCAGTTATCGCCAATGCTTGATTCGAGTCGCTGGAGTCAAGTGTGGCAAAACCAGTTGTTAGTTTCAGGTGGCAAGTAGTCTTTCACCCAGGCCCTGTTGGATTGGATGGCTTTTTTTCATCTAATAAATTAAATCATCATTACAAATCCTCTTTTTTGTATCAACGTTCGCATAAATCTTCGACATCTTTTCTTCACAAAACAAAAACTCCTCCACTTTCAGTTCTTCCCCAGTGGAAATGCCATCATCACGGGCTCTGATGACTGCTCCTGCAAGATGTATGACCTGCGTTCCGACCAGGAGGTGATGGACTACACGGATGCCAGCTTGAACGCCGGCGTCACATCTTTGGCCCTCTCCAACTCCGGCCGCCTTATCTTTGCAGGCTATGACGACTTCAACTGCCACATGTGGGACTCACTGAAAGGAGAGAAAGTTGGTGAGAGCTCTTTAGGTTATTCAGTGTTACTGCTATCGTGGCTTTTGAGTTATGTTAACTCAAAATTACAAAAACAGGAGCACAAATGCAGCATTAATGCTCTGTTGTTTACCATTTTTAAGTTGCAATCCATCCCCCCTTTCCTCCAGGTGTGCTCTCTGGCCATGACAACAGGGTGAGTTGCACTGGTGTCCCGATTGATGGAATGGGTGTCTGCACAGGATCCTGGGACAGCTTCCTCAAACTGTGGAACTGAGGCGTTTCAATGGGAAGAAAACACCTCGGGAAGAAAGGAGGAGGAGCAGAAATGAGGAGGAAAGAATAAAGAAATGAAGGAAAAGAGGAGGCGTAACGTAAAAAAGAGAGGATGCATGAATAAAAAATGCCTCCTCTTCCTATCTTCCTCTCTTCTTCCTCAATAATGTATGCAAAACATGAGTGGTTGCGAATGAGCCTCATTGTATAAATGGCATCAGGGAAACAATGCATGATGCACCCTGCTGTGTGTGCAGAAGAGCTTCATTGTTGTCAATTTAAATAACAAAACACATTTTTAAAATAGCACAATTAATCTAAATGTTACCAGAGCAGGAGAAAAGAGCTCTGATTCAGAAACGCATAGAGGTTTTTGACGATAAAAGGAGAACAAAGGCATAAGTGCTGAAAACAAAGTTATAGAATGACATTTTAATTTGTTTTTGAGATGATTACGCTGTAAAAGAGCCCTGAACTTGCATAGATGAAAAACTGATGTATAAATTAATTTATACCAGATAGCGTAACGGTTAGAACAAAGTCAATGTACAGTGGGGGTTTTTTCTTTATTATTTTTCTTTCTTTATTTAATTTTTTTGTCAGACTATGCACACAGAGTGTAAATATATTCCAAAAAGTCATAATTTCTCCCCTACTAAGAACAGACAGGCTTTTGATGCAGAGTACCCAGTACCCAGAAGAAAGAAGGTTTCAGTCTTGAAGCAGGCTGGTAGACTGGGCTGCGGGGCAGCTGTCTAAACTGAAAAACGTTCTGTAAAAACACCTAAACTTAATTTGATCCCTCTCAGCTTAGCTGCAGTCGGTAGTTCTTGTACAAGTGTACAACCCTATTGTAAAAAAAGGCAAAAATGTTTCTTGAAAATGTTTCTAATAAATAGTTCTGCATTAATGTTATGTTAGAGTTTGTGTGTTTGTGTCTCTATTTCCAAACTGCATTTTAATATGTAGCTGCAGTGCCCTGCCTTTCATAAAGTTAAAGCCAACACAAAGCAGGCTATGCTTTAACTGAAATGGATCAAAAAACAGTTTTCTGAGATCTTCACCAACAAACACCTGGAAAGTGTAGTGTGCATTTCTGTTTAGTCCAATTTAATCTGAGACCCCTAAATTAAATCCAGTGCAGCTATTAGAGTCACCTGAAAAGCAAATTGAATGTGCGATTTAATGTCAGTTTAAATGCAGCTTTTTCAGTGAAGGACTCTGAAGTTTCTTAAACAATTTTAGAAAGTACCAAGGAACACAGCAGAAAGGTCAGGGGGAAAAATTAAAGCAGGGTTGGGTTGTAAAAGAATATCCCTAATCGGAACATCTTACAGAGTGCTGTTCAGTTCATTATCTGAGAAAGAAAAGAATATGGCACCACCACAAAGCTACCAAGATATACTGTAGATGTCAACCTAAACTAACAGGCCTTGCAAGAAGAGTGCTAATCAGAGAAATAGCCAAAAGGTCCATGGTAACTCTAGAGGAGCTACAGAGATCCACAATTCAGGTGGGATAATTTGTTGACAGAGCAACTCTAAAAATCATGCTAATGAAAGATTGGCAGTAAAAACCCTTTCAATCTAATTTAATGTTAGCTAAAAGTCACAGAGAGGTAGCTTTCAACATATGAGAGAAGGTGCTCTGGCCAGAAAAGAGAAAAATGAAACATTTTGGTCTACGTGTAAAATGCACAAGCACACAATTCACATGATGAAACTGAACAGAAAATACTGTTATTTGATTTGTGTCGTTTATTTTTGGTAAACGGGATATATTTAAATACTGCAGGGTGGCTTTGCAGCCAAAATGGGTTCAAATCCAACCCGGCGGTGGTTCTGCATGGAGCTTGCATATTCTCTCTCTGGGTGTTCTGGCTTCCTCCCACAGCCCAAAGACATGACTGTTGGGTTAAGTTTGTGTGTGTGTGTGTGTGTGTGTGTGTGTGTGTGTGTGTGTGTGTGTGTGTGTGTGTGTGTGTGTGTGTGTGTGTGTGTGTGTGTGTGCGTGTGTACATGTATAGCTATACTTGTGAGGATCAACCTTTGACAGCCCACCACCCCTGTGTGGACATTTGTAGTTGTGAGGACATTTTGCCTGGTCCCCACAATGTTTAACTAGCTATTAAACTCTACTAGTTAGGTTTAGAGGTATGGTGTGAATTAGGTTAGGGTTAGGCATGTATCAGTAATGGTTAGGTTTAGGGAAAGTGTCTGGGTTAGGCATAGTAAAATCAATGGAAGTCAATACAATGTCAACACAAGGATAGTAAGACGTGCGTGTGTGTGTGTGTGTGTGTGTGTGTGTGTGTGTGTGTGTGTGTGTGTGTGTGTGTGTGTGTGTGTGTGTGTGTGTGTGTGTGTGTGTGTGTGTGTGTGTGTGGGTGTGTGGGTGTGTGTGTGTGTGTGTGTATGTGACCCCCCTCTCCTTACCCTGCAAACATAAGCCGGGTATAAACAATAGGAGGATCAGTGGCTGGTTGTTGTAAACCTACTTGTCAGATGTCAAGAGCGCCTACAGCGAATGTCAGTTGGTTGGTGGCATTTTTCTATGCCACAAAACAACCCCAAGTAGAAGAAAGGGTTACACTCCATTTCGAGCTTTAATGTACCAGTAATATTCTCACTATGTAGCACATTTTAAGTCAAATTTGGACTTAGTTGTACAGACATTGAGCTGTATATTTTCTATAGTAACTGTGCACATGGCACACCACTTGGTCAAAATAAACTTCAGAAATAAGCATTAATGTGTTTTGGCCTAGTCAAAGTCTGGACCAAAAGCAAATTGAGAAAATGCATTCTGACAGACACTCTCCACTTGAAAAATACCTTGGCATATTATTCAAACTAAATTAGCAAAAGTTTCAGTGTCTTTATGTGCAAAACTTTTAGAGATGTAGGGATATTGTGTTGGTAACCTGGATAACCTTAGATTTAGTGTTTAGATTTAGCGCTTGGGAAAGTTTCTTATTTCTGTATAAACCCAGTTTTACTCCTTTTGCATGCATGGTTATATTCCCACATGAGACAGGCAGGCGCAGACATAAAGTTTCTAGTTCTAGAGGACAGAGGCAGGCTCAAGAATAGCTTTAAAATACCACAAAGAAGCTGCTCCTTTCTTCCTTTCGCTCTGGATGCTGAAGGAAACAGCATGCTGTATTTTTATCTTTTGTTCCACAGTTTTTAGATTTTAGATTTTATCTAAACCAACTCAAAGGCACATTTGCTTCCTTGGTCATTTTTGAGCTGTCACCTGATTTTGAAACAAAATAACTGGGTGTAGAAATTTTGGGTTATTCTATTTTACTCCTTGTGGAGGGCTGAACAGAGATAGATAGATAGATAGATAGATAGATAGATAGATAGATAGATAGATAGATAGATAGATAGATAGATAGATAGATAGATAGATAGATAGATAGATAGATAGATAGATAGATAGATAGATAGATAGATAGATAGAAGACAGACAGACAGACAGACAGACAGACAGACAGACAGACAGACAGACAGACAGACAGATTTACTAGTCACCACTCACACTCACAAACACATCAACCATAAAATACTAACATAAAACACAGTTATACCAATGTTGCCATATCTGAGACTGATAACAAACAGCAGTGAGACTTATATTGGACAGGTTCAGGATGAAGAGACATACCCCAAAAATTGGATAAAAGTGCACATACCACACTTTTCCGATTTTTATTGGTAACAGTTAAAATTTATATTTTCCTTTCATTTCAATCACAGTTATGCACTGCTTTGTGTTACTTTGTCTTATAAAATCCTAAGAACATACAAGTATGTGGTTGTAATGTGACAAGATGCAAAGTGTAAGGTGTAAGTTTATAGGCTAGTTTGTATAAAACCATCACAATTTATTGTGCTTTCTTTTAACAACTTTAATTTTCAAGCATTTTAGTTTCATTCCGGGAAAAGCGTACAATTTTATGATAATAAATGTGGTGACTTCCGCTCAAATATATAGATAGAAAGTACCGAATCATGCATTAAATATGTGATGACATATATAAATACTATTTATATATGTAATCACCTATTTATTAAATAGGTATTCTTAAATAGGGCCCCCCTATATAAGGGTTTCAGATTTTTGTTAGGGTGATATAAATTGTTTGTGTATGCTATCAATCTACAACATGGTAAAACGGCAAATAGAATATATATCTGTTTTCTGTTTGTACAGCAGGAGGCGCTAACTGCCCATAAAATGTTGCTCCAGTCCAGTCTTTAATCCAAACTCAGAAGAAGCCGGATTTTGGCCAGTGTTTTTGGTACTGATATTTCCCACCCTACCTGAACTGCACACCAGCGTGACTGAACACCGGGGCCTTCATCTCCTCTCGCACCGGGTATCAGCCACCAGCGACCGGCCATGGCACGGAGGTTTTTCGTCGGAGGAAACTGGAAGATGAACGGGAATAAGGAGAGCCTGGAAGAGCTGATCACTACCCTGAACACCGCCAGCCTGGACGATCAGACCGGTAACACCCTGATTATTGAGCGGCTGCATGTTTACATCCACCAGCTCATTCAATAATCCCCCTATTGGCTGTGGTCTAGAAATAAAAGTGTTAAATAAATATGGAGATAAAGTTCAAGATAAAGTCATGTGATCAGGATGACTTGCGAAAAGTCCTCTGACGTTTCTGTCCTTAAGTATTAGAAAGTAACTGAGTACATCTACTCAGTTACTTGCACTTATCTTGAGAATGCTGTCCGTCAATGTACAATGCACAATTTCTTTTAGACTGTGAGTTAAAAAGGGAATTTATGGAACAAAATCCTATTATTTTATTCATTATTTTTGTACTTTAAAAAGCATAATATTTGAATTAATTGTTTCAGTATGCTTTAAATGCAGGGGACTTCTGGTTATGCTTGATAATTACCATAATCTCCATCGAGAACGGGGTTTATAGAGCGTGAGTTTAATGTGAAAAAAATAAATTAGAAATAAGGCACCTTTGTTATCGTGGATGGATGGATTTTAACATATGTCCCTAACCTTTACATAATTTCCAATCAACTGAACAGAAGTGCATTATGGTACAGGCTGTTGGTTGATATGTTTATAGCCCAAAAATGCATTTTAAGCATAAAACAAAAACCTGAAAAAAAACTTTTTTCACTATTTGACCTGCTATTGATCAAGGATCAAGGAATTTTTGACTGAAGGATGCAAACTTTACAGTGAAATGTTTCCTGTTCGAGCTCAATCTGGGATTTCAGTGACTCATCAGTTCTGCAGCATTTTTAGTCAAGATATTCCAAATGTTCCAAAAGACAAAAAGAAAAGTCGAAGTAGTTGTCTTTCTGTGATACAGGTTGGGTATATTCTTCCTGACATCCAACAAGCCAATTCCTAACTAGATTAAGATTACGCATGTGCTTCAGACACCAATGCAATATCTTCACAATAAAATTGTGGAGTGTCATGTTTCCCCTATATCCACGAAGATGCATCATTTACAATTCCTCAAAGCAAAATCCAACTGAAATTCTTTAGTGCACCGGAAATATTCCGTCAGCTTTATGCATTTTACTTTCATATAATTGTTTAGTATTTATTGTGTTTACCTTAACGTTACTTTGAGCTACATTTTGGATCTATCAAAGGTGCTATATAAATTAACGTTTACTTATGTACTTATCTAAGTGTGTGTGTGTTTTTGATCTTGTTTTTTTTTTTTTGTGAAAAAATAAGAAGGATTTTGGGTAAATACGTGCAGAATCCAGGATAGAAAGGTTGGAATGTTTTAAAATAATAAATAATAATGTCCAGTTTTGTTAAAGGGGCCAACCAAGTTGTAGTATTTGTGGACCCTGTAAGGTCACTGAGGTCACAATACTATGAAACAGTTTTTACAGAGAAGAAAAAGCAACACAGAGCTACCAGCCAAACTTCTACGTTGTTTTCAGAGGTGGTGTGTGCTGCTCCTTCCATCTATCTGGACTTTGCTCGGTCCCTTCTGGATCCCAGAATCGGGGTGGCAGCCCAGAACTGTTACAAGGTGGCTAAGGGAGCATTTACAGGCGAGATCAGGTATTCCAAGCACTGAGAGACAACTTAACAAAATAAAAAAATGAACAAAGTTCTGGATGATTGTAGGATTTGATATACAAGTGGTTCTTTTCTGTCAGCTAAGGGATAAAAAAAAGCAAATTCTACCTATGTGACATGTTGATATCTTTGTTGGAGGCAGTGAACTGTGAGAACATTAGAAATCTGTTCATTATGAAAAAGAAAAGCAGACTTTGTTGTTAATGCTGTAGTAACATCATACCATGTTAAAAGAAATCAAATCAGTTGTAGTTCAGCTCTTTAAGAGGCGGCCTGCTCTCCTCCATGTTTCCCCCTCCCTCCAGCCCGGCCATGATAAAGGACTGCGGGGCAGACTGGGTGATCCTTGGACACTCAGAGAGACGTCATGTGTTCGGGGAAAGTGATGAGCTGATTGGCCAAAAGGTGAGACTTTGCTGCTGCTATAGACCATTTCTTTCATAGGCCGACCTGACTCGACGCTGTTGTATATGTCATAGAAAACGAATGGTTGATACGTAGTTATAGTCCTATTTGTGTTGTTTTTCAATGTGATGCCATCAGTTGATTGCAAATGTATTCTGTTTCAGCAGAATTTCCCCATTTCTTCTTTAGTATTTGCCCCCTTTATAGATTTCTTCTGTATTTACTAAGCAAATTTGAAACCAGCACCACATGTTTGGGATTTACAAATTTCTGTTGCAGAAATGGTACTAGGTCATCTCTTACAAACTCAAAAGGTTTGCAGGTTAAGCGTTGACTCTGCACGTCTACAGGTTGCTCACGCGCTGGAGAGCGATCTCGGTGTGATCGCCTGTATCGGTGAGAAGCTGGAGGAGCGGGAGGCAGGCACCACAGAAGACGTCGTCTACACTCAGACGCAGGTTATTGCAGGTAAGCTTATTTTAAATGTTTTTGCTGTTTGGTTTGAGTTTTTATTGCCTATCTGGTGTGCTTTTTTAGTCTAACTTTACCTTTTTCTTCAGTTTTCTTCTTCTTTAATTTTTTTTCACTTTAAAAATAGTGAAGAACTAAATCAGTTGTTAAACTAACTCAACTAATGGAGGATATAATATTGTACTTTAAAAGCTATCTGATATTTATTCATTAATTGTAGTTTGATGTTTGCTATTTTTTGTCAGGTTATAGAAATGTGATCAATAGTGAGAATAATATATTTCTGCCTAAAATGAATCACTGAAAAAAGTTATTGCAGTGGCTTTTCTCTCAGATGTGTGTCCAGTTCAAATATGCTTGTGCATTTGATGCTGCCACTCCCTATTTTACAAAAGAGAAGGTGTTCTCTGGCTTGCAAACTTCTCTGTTTCCTCCAAATGAAACACTGAATCCCTTCACTTTTAATTTCACTAAAACTCAGGACGTGTCTAAAACTAAAGGTCTTTGATCCCGTGTGTATTTGCAAATTGAAATCTGGCTTTTTTATGCTGTGTCTGGATTATTGTCTTCTTCCTCACTGAGTGGCCTTTCAGCCTATATCAGTACATGACTCATTGTGCTGTGAATAATGACACTCTTAATAATAATGCACATTTCAGACCATACATTAATCTGTGGGACACACGACCGGTCTCGTTTCTGAACAGTGTGATGGCTGGACATTCACATGTTATTTTTACTTGTGTATATTTATTTGGACAAATGTAAAACCTTCAAATATCTGGAATTTGATTTTAAGTTGACATTGCCTTGTGGAAGTCCACATATCTCATCCTGATACCTTGACTGATTTTTTTACAATGCCACATTTGGAGTCAGTGTATAGCATACAAATTATTTAAAGGCAGAATAATCTTTTCTAAAAAAAAAAGTTGGTAATCCTAATTTACATTGAAACAAGAAACGTTTAATCTAATTTAATGTCACAATGGGAGAAACAGGTTTTATGTGTTTTTACATTGATTGTGAACACCTGGTTTCAGCTATAAATAATAGAAAAATTTGCTCTGCAAATAAGATTGGAAGGATTGGTTAAAACCTGCAACCTTCTTTTTGTATTGTACTCTGCATTATGTAATCTGATTAATCTGATATTTTCTCTGGTTACAAGTTGGCATCATGCATTTTTCTTCTGTACTGGAACTAGGTTGCACACTGCTTTAAAATGTAAATAGGTCAGTGGACTCTGCTGCTGCAGAAATTTGAAGATACGCAGCTGTGTCTCAGCAGCCTTGTACTGCTACGAGGACACGTCTCTATTCAAACTTCACTTTTTGTTTGAGTGCAAACATTTGTCTGTACTTGTATACAAGATTTAGCATTTTTGCTTCACAGATTATCCCATTTATGACCAAATTTGGTTTATTACAGCTTCAAACTTTAATTTGTAATACACGCATTAAAGGGACGTTGTGTTACAGAAAATGTGAAGGACTGGGGGAAAGTGGTGCTGGCGTATGAACCTGTTTGGGCCATCGGCACTGGAAAGACAGCCACACCTGAGCAGGTAACAACAGAGAAAGGAGAGGCTTGCTTTGTCTCAAATGGCTTGGATAACACAAAAGACTGAACTACAACTGAACTAAAACAACAAACAAGAAAAATCTGCCTCTAAAAACTGTGCTACAAGTTGAGAAACAGCCGTAAAACGGAATTTCAAACTTCTACAGCGCCCTAAAAGCCTTAAAACAAGACTTTTAGGATAATACAACCTCTATTCCTGAAGAAAAAAAAAAAATACAATCCCACATTAGGAATAAGATCAGGGGTTTTTTAATACAAGCATGTGCATTGATACTAGAGAAGCAGGAAATATTTATTTTAAAAGGACTGTGGGGGGGCAGATAAAATATTAATGAAAATCACCGTCTAACATTTTATTCCCCATAGAATAAATTCACCCATAATAAAGGTTGAATATTTCTTATATTTTTTGTGTGTAACTGTAACGGGTGCTCTAGATCTGATTTAAAAATTGGATCAGTATGAATAATTATTGGATAATAATATAAAAGAAATACATTTAAAAAAATATGGGCTGCAAGATAAACATTTTAGAGAAATTCAAACCGTCCAGGTAAAGTAGAGTAGCAGAATAAGAACATAAGAAACCATGCAAATGACAAAGAACAAATGTAGGACAGAAAACTTAAAAAAAAAAAAAAATTTCACAAAACTTAGCACAGGTGTAAGGAAATAAACACATGAACTTCTGCAAAAACAGGTGAAACATACAGGTTAAGATATATATTGCCATGGAAACGATTTGTATTCCTGTAATGTTACATTCAGGGCAACTACATAAACAGAAATGCTGTCACTTTTTTCACTTAAAAAAAGAGAGAAATATGACACATTTGAGTCTGAGAGGCTTAACCAACATTTTCAGATTGACTCCTAATTTTAGTTGATTTTTAACTTACTTGACAAATGTGTAATTTGTATATCTTTCTAAGGCTCAGGAGGTCCATGAAAAGCTGAGGGATTGGTTCAGAGCAAACGTATCAGATGATGTGGCTGACTCCTTGCCCATCATTTATGGAGGTCAGTGGTGATGTTTTACTGGATTCATTTTTTGCTTACTCTTTTTTTGTATTTCTTTTTTTTACTTTATATTTACCTGCTGTAGATATATTAGTTCAAGCATCCCACCTCTTCTGTCCTCCAGTTGTCCACTTTCAATTCTTACTGAAAGACCAGTATGAAGAAGTTAGGAAAGATTTTTAAAGGTTTGCATCATACTTTAACTGTATGTCTGCTATTAAGTCTGTATCTTTACAGTACTTTAAATTAGTACTTCAAAATTTACAATAACCTTTTTTGACATGTTTACCTTATTCATTATTTTGACTGAGAAGCGTCATCCAGAGCAAAATAATCCCTAATTGCAGCCAAAAGCAATGTAGGAACAGTTTATTATTGACCTCAGTTGATCTTTATAATCAGGTACCCATAAGAACTTTGATAAATTTATAGAAATCTATCAAAAATGATTATTTTGTTTAAGAATTATTTCCTCCAAAAATGAACTCATACTGTTTTACATACTCCAACCGCCTTTTTGCTCGGCATGTCCTCCAGGTTCAGTCACAGGAGCCAACTGCAGGGAGCTGGCGTCTCAGGCCGACGTGGATGGCTTCCTGGTTGGCGGAGCCTCTCTAAAAACGGAGTTTGTCGACATCATCAATGCACGTGCCTAATGTGCGCAGATATTCACTAAATTGAGATCACTTTCACATTAGTCTGTCACACATTGCTGTTTATTGAGGACTGGGCTCACCCATGCACAAACAAATGTCTATTTTACATTCTACTTTTACTCAAAATATATTTTAAATAATTAGCTATGAATATGTAATTTCCTGTTGTTGTTTAATAGGATTTTATTTTTATCTGTCTAAAAAGTGAGCTACAATAACCATTGAGATAACCTTTTCAGTATTTTTTAAGTTAAAAGAAAAATCTCATTAGTAACTGCTGTTAATTTAACTTGTAATATTTTTAGGTGCATCCATCAGTCTATGTTGATCTTTGTTTTTGCTTCCTAAATGATGTAATTTCCTCACCGCTGTAACATCTGTCTCACCTAACTGCACTAAGTCTGTAACAATTAATGTTCCAGACAATTAACCTGAATTAACATATGCAAAGAAAATGTGTGGAGTCAGTGACTCTCAGTAGGTCCAAAAGCTGTATGTAGTTTAATGCTGGCACTGGTTGTACTTTAGAGTAGTGTAGCAATCAGGGGACTGATCAATATAAACTGGAAACAAATAAAAACTGTGGAAAAACCTATTGCAGTTGTTTTCTCTTATAATTGCAGTTTTAGACAGCAATTAACTTGCATGATTTTAGACTGTGGGAGAAGGCTGGAGAACCCGGAGAGAATCTAAACGTGCACAGGGAGAGCATGCAAACTGTGTCATCGTGCAGCCTATCACAGGACATGTCCCTTAAAATGAAGGTCTTTGCCCCGACTGCATTTGCAAACTATAATCTTTTCATGGACCTTTCAGCCCATTGCAGTGGAGGGCACATTTCTTAGGTATTTATTAGGTGACTAACATGCTTCAATACACTATTCAGTGGTTAAAATCATGTTTATGTTTCCCATTGGTGGTTTTTGATATGAGTAAATTTGCTGCTTTGTTCAGGACTGCACAGAATATTCGTCTCCCGATTCCCCTGTCCAATAAATGGAGTCGATTTCCTATGTTTTGATTGGTTTGTAAAAGGTATAACTGCATAACATACCCTCACTATTATTTTGCCTGTACCAATAACTGAAGATAGCAGTGGAGGCTCTAGTATTAACGGCTGTACTGGCTGTGAATCAAACTGAGCCCACATAAGTTGGAGTATAAATCAATCTGTCAACGTATTTGCTGCCTTCAGCTCGGCCCAACGGGGAAATTTAGAGATCCCGCATATTCAGAAGCAATGTGCAGTTCTGCAAATGTTTGAACCATGGAAGCAAACCCAATGAGCGGGAACTGGAAAAGATGGAATAGAACAGCAAAGCCAAGGCTTGTGGTGCTTCTCAATGTAAATTGCAAGTTATGTGCAACTTTGAGGACAGCAGTAAGGACTTTTACAATGAGCGAAGTTGCGCACACTGATAAAATTAAGAATAAGAGCATCAAAGGTAAGATGGAAATTTAATGTTGCTTTGTATGTAAAATTATGATCTTGCAGCACAAGTTTTGTAAGGCCATGTTAGTGAATCAAAATTTCATAAAAGCAAAGCTGAAGCAAGTCACATTTTTGTTTGGCTGCCTCCTGACTGGTTTTGATCCGTAGAGAGATAGAGCCTCATCCATTACATCAGTCATGCAAGAATCAGCGGCTGTTCCGGCATGAATAAGAACAGATATGAATCATGAATGAAACAGACTGAAGCATCAGAAATTAGCTTCAAGTCACGGGATTGAGAAGCTGCATCAGCTGGGAGGAACTCAGACTGGAGCCATTTTTATTGGTTATTGAGGGTTTCAGGCACATCCTACTTAAAAATGAAGACCCTTAGTCAGTTGCAGAACCTGTTGGTAGGACAGCATGTAACCCTTCTGGCCTTGGAAAATCTTGACACCCCCCAGGAGGAGTGACCAAACCTCTGATTAGTTTGTATATATTTTTATATATTATCATAAATTTGGATCCTACAGTTTTCCTCCAAAAACACATTGCAACAGCTGGATTGTTGTACAAGACCACAACGCAGGTGTTGACCTTACAATTCACAGAATATCAGGTTCTTTCTGATTATGAATTCAACATATTTGTAGCCCCCAAAATATCTCCTCTCATTGTTCTCCAGTGATGTGAGGCCACATTATCCTGTCTGTGATGTGTACATGTAGTTCATCCACAAGGTGTCATAATAAGCAGTATACAGGGAGAGATTCAAAAGAAGTGCAGACACAGAGTAGAAGCTTCAAAAGAAATCTTAGAACATAATTTTTATTTCACATATTTTCACATTATTTTCATTGACAGGTGTTTGTTTATTGTTTTCAGGTTTTTATTTTATTTTCATTGCTCCTCTTTTTTGACACAGCTATTCTATGGACAAACGGGAGGGGGGGGGACCAAAAGGGTCAAAGGGGCTCGGGTTTTTAAGGTTTTTCTTTTTCTGTCTTCAAGAATAGAAGCAGGACTTCAAGCATAAAGGACAAAAATTCAGATTCACATCAGGTTGAGAAGAAAAACAGGAACAGTTAAAACTGAGACACAGACACAACAAGAAGAAGGAGAGTAAAATATATAGAGAGAAAGGAAGGAGGATAGAGCTGGAAGAAGTGCAGGTACTTGAGTGTCCAGGTGAGAAAGCGACACGGCTGAGTGTGTGTTTGTGTGTGTGTGTGTGTTCAGGTGTTACAGAGTGGTTTTTATTGTTCTTGATGTTTTCACTCAGTTCCTACATCTGCATCATCCTCGTTTGGTCTTAAAAGTTTATCTTTTACATCTCTTTCAGGTTCGTGCTTCAGACTACATTATTCTACAGAATTTCTACTTATTCACCTCTGTTTTTTTTACAACAATAATCTTTATTTTTGCAGGCCTGTCTCCAGGGTGTACATGAACTATTCCTACAGTAACAGTGCATGTCTGGCTTATAGATTCTAGGATTTTCTTTATGGTGTTCCCCTGCATGTGCATTTTCAGGTGTTGCAACTGTGTGCTCCTATGTATGTGGGACTGCATACAGCATCACCTCCCTTCTTTTAAGTTTAGTGCATAATTGATTCATTTCTTTTGCTTAACTCTTATGTCAGTGTGTTTTTCCTGAATTTGAGTGATCTTTCTTTGTACATGGCTCATTCCTTGTTAGTCGTTTGTGTCAGTTTGCGTGGGCATTTTGCGTGCGTTGAGTGTGTGAGTCATTCTCGTCTGTCAGCTGGTTTCACAGGACGCTTGGGTTCCTGAAGTTATGGCCTGCGAAGCGAGCCTGGTCGCCCAGCTCCTCCTCGATCCTGTAAAGGAAGAGATAGAAGGAAGTCTCTACATTAAAATTTTTTTTTATTTTATTTCAATGCTTAAGATTCAGTCTTCTTGTTTGCTTTCTTCTTTTCAGCTCACCCCACACCTTTTCCAAAGAATCTTGAAAATTGATTCCGGCACGTGACACATTTTTAGCTTTCTGCCAGATGTTTCCAGATCTTTAGTTCAAACACATCCTGATATTTAAAAGAATTTAGGAGGCCCAACAAGAAAAATAAATGCTCACATCATTACGGATTCTCTACCATACAGTGGGTAGGAGGCACAGAGTTCTATCTCTCATTAAAGCTTGGCAAATTGAAAGTGTTTGTATTTTGGATTGTAGGACAGAAAATGCTTTTGGTTGGCATAAGATAATTATTCATTGATATATTTGGTGGTAAAAAGTAATTGAAACGTTTCATGATATTTGTTTCAAGATCATGAGATCATTTGAGTTAGACATATTTTAAGCCATCTCCTACAGAACAAGTCAAACTTTTCACTGGCATGCGCTTGCTCGATGGCACAGATTAGCGTTTCTCGCTGGTTAATGCCACCGTAAGTATTTCCAGCCTCCACCTCTCCCATGTGCCTCCACAGCAACTCAATGGGATTAGATCGCTGAGCCGATCCCACAGCCTCCTACTCTCCCAGCTCCCTCCAGCCGCTGACTGGCTCGGACGCATGGGGTGACACCAGCAATAACGTCCACTGTCACGTCAATTAGCTCGGACTCTAAGTACTAAAATAGAGCAGGCACCTAAGGAGATGTGGTTTTGCAGAGCTGCTGCTCTGGCTGATTTGATTTGAGCTGAAAGATGACACAGAACTGTGGCAAATCTGAAGAAGGTTAGGCATAGTAGAACAAAAGCTGAAAACTTTGTTGACTTTTTATTTAGAGAGTGGAATGGACTCAGACCTGAACCTCCAGGATCACATAAACGCAATATCAAGGTCAGCCTTCTATCACCTGAAGAACATTTCTAGGATTAAAGGACTGATGTCTCAACAGGACCTAGAAAAACTCATCCATGCGTTCATGTTTAGTCGGATTGATTACTGCAACAGTGTCCTCACAGGTCTGCTTAAAAAGTCAATCAGACAATCACCAACTCTAATCTACTAATCATCCCTAGAAGTAGAACCAAACATGGAGAAGCTGCTTTCAGTTTCTATCCTCCACCTATCTAGAACAAACTTCCAGACAACTACAAAGCTGCTGAAACACTGAGTTCCTTTAAATAAAAGTTAAAGACTCATCTGTTTAGAGCTGCCTTTGAGTAAACAACTAATAATAGCTGGAATGTCATCAGTTTTAAATGTGTCATATGTTACAGTATGGGTCTCTAATGTTGTGTTTTATGCTTTTACTGTTTTTCATTGTATCCCCCAATCACCCAAAGCACCTTAAATTGTCTTGTTGTTGAAAGTGTGCCATACAAATAAAGCCTTGCCTTGCTATTCTTTTTTTAAACTTAATGATTGCCTAAACATCTGAAGATTCAAGTTGAGTGCGCTAGAAGCAGTCTAAGTGTCCCCACATGTCTCATCATTCTTAGCTGAATTTATAGGATAACGGATCAGACTACCCTTCACTGACAGTCATTACAAGTAATTAGAATGCTGAGGTGAGTAAGTCTTAATAAGTGCAGACACAGAGTTCTCTGAATTGAATGCATAGAAAATTAGATTAGGTGATGATATTATTCGGACATTGGGTCAACATTTGAGTAGCAGTTGTGTAAATGAGTGGCAACCATTTCTAAGCATTTCCGAAGCTGCCTATCTTTTAATTCCTTTAAGAGTCAAAGCAGCACTGTTGAGTCGAGCAAGAAGGTCCTGGGTTAGAATCCCGGCCTGGAGTCTTTCTGCATGTTGTTTGCATGTTTTCCCTGTGCATGTGTGGGCTCCCTCTGGGTACTCCGGTTTCCTACCACAGTCCCAATACATGACTGTTAGGTTAATTGGTCTCTCTAAATTGCCCTTAGGTATGAGTGTGTGCGTGCATGATTGTTTTTTCCTGTGTGTCTCTGTGTTGCCCTGCGATGGACTGGCGACCTGTCCAGGGTGTACCCCGCCTCCCGCCTGATGAATGCTGAGAGAGTCATCAGGAGAGAGACACCAGCCAGCCCGCCCTCAACCCTACATAGGGTAGAAAGTTTACTGTAGACAATGGATGAATGGATGCTTAGTTGGAAAAATAAACTCTGTTGATAATTGTTACTGTAGATCTCCATATAAGCAGCATAAGCTTATAAGCAGGCTGTTCTAGGGCTCTGCAACTAATTTATTCTCCATTATAAACCAAATGTTAAGCTGATGAACTATCAAGCTCTCTTCACAGGAGCTTCATCATATTTGCTTTGATGTCACTGTTTTTCTTCTTTTTTTTCTTCTTTTGCAACAGTTTTGTAATTACTTAAACATTAAAAGCTTTTTCTCTGTTTTGTATTGTTTTTATAGATTAAACACATTTTTTTCTCAAGTAACGATTTCCTTTTGATAGAAAATCTATTCACATCACCACTTCTATCAGATTAAACCAATGTAAATCCCATTTGTAATTTGTTTAAAATTTCACATTAAAATATTTTATTTGTTGGTTGTGATTTCAGATGTGGCATATAAAATATGTTAACCCTGCATATTATATTGACCTGGTTCCAAATTTTGTAGTTAATCTGTTTTCTTCACCCATCCACATATATTGTTTACATTTTTGTTGGTGTCATTTGATCTTTAGAAAGAAAGAAAAAGAAATCGATGCAGTTTTTGTTTCCCAATGAGGACACAAAAATTGGGACTTTTTCCATGAAGGCCTTCAAAGAGTTGTTAGTTCATATTGTGTGACACTAAGTACAGTCTCACTGTCAAGGAACATAGACAGTCAATGATAATAGCAGGAATTAAGGCCAATAAAGTTTTATGGGACACCTAAAATGTGCTAATGGTAGGGTTATGTCTCTGCAGCACTGACCTCATCAGCTGGTTGTATTTGGCCAGTCGCTCAGATCTGCAGGGGGCGCCAGTCTTAATCTGCAGTAGAGAGAGAAGTTAAATAAACTGTGGACAATCCAAACTAAGGTAGAAGTTAAGTTATACAATATCAAGTGAACCTTTGGTGAGTCAGAGATGGAAATTTAAATGCAGAGATTTCAAACATTACATTTTCCAGTCAGCATGCAGAAATATTATCGACTCACAGCAAAAAACCTGATGATTCAATGCTCTGCTAGGAGTTTGCTTGACAAGATTTTTTATTTTGTAATACCTGTTTATTAGCGCCCACAAGACTGTTTACCTGTCCAGTGCAGAGTCCCACCACCAGGTCGGCGATAAAGGTGTCCTCCGTCTCCCCTGAGCGATGGCTGACCATCACACCCCAGCCGTTGGCCTGAGCCAGCTTGCACCTGAAAGAAAGCGCCAACAGTTTTAGTCATGACCTAATTTCCATGGTGATAAAAAAAATATTACTATTATATCCCAACTCCTGACCAGGTTCTGCTGCTGTGACCTGCAGCATGTCATTAACTCTCAAACTACTATGTAGAAACTCTTCAAATAAGAGAACATTAGGAGTTATTTGGAGCTTTCTAATAAAAAAAATACACTGTTTTCTTGTGCAACCTTAAATAGAAGGGTGAACATCCACGAGATAAAGAAAGAGAGCTGAGAGTAACTGCATCCTTTGCTAAATGAATAAAATCACCTTTAGAATGATTATGATTATAAAAGTGTGTTTTAAGTACTCATTAACATTAGCTAAAGGCTAAATTATGGTACTCGATTTTAATTTAAAATGTTTTGGTATTTCAAAGAGTTCATGGTTCCAACATGGTTCCCAGGATCTTTAGAGGACAAACAAGCCCATAGCATCACAGATCCTCCACCATACCAGAAGGGGGGGCAATAAGAAGGTGCTTTTTCACACATTCACCTTTTGTTTTAAACCAAACACACCTGAAGTGTTTGTAGACAAAAAGCTTAATCTTAGTCTCACTGTCACTGAAGCAAACTGTTCTGAGTTAAAGGTCCTATTAACACTCTTTGTAGCAGTCCTCTTGCTTTGGAGACATTTCTGGAAAAAATGTATTACTCTATCCATATAACTTCTGTCATAGGTGCTAAAAACCTACAGCAAAACCAACTCAACTTTCTAAATATAAAGAAATAAAATAATCAATTGACTTTTATTTCATGTTCTAAAAGCAAACATAAACAAATAACTAAATCCAGTCTTCTGTGACATTGATGTCTTTGATATGAAAACCTATTTACTAAATCTAAAGGTTTGCACTTGATCCACATCAGCATGAGTTTGGCACAACAATTGTATCATTTTCCAAATTCTTTCATTATCTAAATGTAAATTGGAGAGATTCACAGTCACCAGCACATGAAATTCATCTTTTCTCTCCACTCATAACCGCAGTGTTGCATATATTACCCTCTTAATTGGGCGAGTGCATTAATCACATTATGATTCATTTGTAGCCGCAGGTCATCTGACAAGTTAACAACATGAAAATGAAGACGTCCTCCGAAGCTCCAGGCTTCTTGGGATTTCCACTCAGCCAGCTGAGCTATTAAATATATGAGATTAATGATGCAGGGAGTTTTTTTATGAGATGGTTCCAATACATCACTGATAGTGTCCTTGGTTCGGTTTGTATCATTTAATCTTCCTCACACTCTCTTCTCTACTGCTGCTGGACTCCATGATAGATAGTTTCATAAGGCTGAGTGACGTTATGTCAAGCCTCAGATTGATGACACACACAGTCAGGGGGTGAATGCACATTTCTGTGCAAAGATGACTACAGATATAAACAAGAAATAAATAGCATAATCATCCCACCTGGAGGGGTTATTTAAAAGCAACGAAAGTACGTGTTTTGATTCAGCTCTGTGCTCCTATTTTTAGCTCAAAGTTAGCACTACTGACAGTGAGTTGACTCCCTCAGTGTGTGTGTTTGCAGGACTGATTGATGACAAGACACAGAAGCCTTTATGCACCAACAAGGTCAGAGCCTCCATTAGGTGGTTCTGTTTGTTCCTTCATTTCACAGGTTGCATGTTTCTGATCTGCTTGACTGACCACTGAATAAAGGTGCTCAAATCAAAAGTAGAATCAATTTACATTTCTTGCTGTGTGAGATTGTTTTTTAGCAATAAAAAAAATGCAATTACTTTTTACACATTATTACCAGGAGATCCTGTAACATGTTCACATGTGTCTGATGCATTCACTTGTGCAAACCACCTTAAGAACCTGTGGTTTAAAAACACTGATTCAAAGCACAAGGTTCATGTGAATATTAAGTCCTTGAAGACTTACGTGACTTAAAAGGAAAGAATACATACTTTTGGATTTTGCACATTGAATAAGCATCTTAGGAGAAGCTTATCTTTGTTTCCAAAATATTCTTTTTATGTGTTTCTATTTGTTTATTATTATGAGCTAATGAAAATAACACAATTATTATTAGTCTGCGAATAGTTTTGTCAGTGTTAAATTCTGGTTTACCTCAAACCTTCTCAAATGAAATGATAACAAAACTAAAATTCTTCTCGTCAGCCCGAAATCCACATTAACTAAAATTGACCAGTTTTCTCTCAGGTTAAGAGTCTGGGTGTCATCCTTGACAGCTTATTATCTTTTTGATTGCATATCAATAATCTTGCCAGGTCTGCATATTTCCATCTACGCAACATAAATCGCCTTCGTCCCTCTGTCTCCACTTATACTACGTTCATTCTGGTTCATGGTCTTGTTACCTATCACATCAATTACTGCAATTCTCTCCTCACTGGTCTCCCTCAAAAATCCCTCCGCATACTTCAACTGGTACAGAAATCAGCCGCATTATAACAAGAACTCCCTCCTTTCAACATATCACCACCATCCTTCATCAACTCTACTGGCTTCCGGTCAAATTCAGAACAATCTTCAAACTTATCCTGTACACTTTCAAGGCCATCCATTATCTTGCTCCTTTACCAGTCAGATCTTCTCTACATTGCTTCGTCTTCCTCCTCCATCCATCTTATCGTGCCCTCCTTCCGCCTCAGCACTAAGGGAAGCTGAGCTTTCAGCTGCTCTGGTCCCAAACTCTGTTACTTCCTACCATCAGACATCCGTAGCATCGACTCTTTTCCCCTCTTCATATCCACTCTCAAAACTCACCTGTTCAGGACAGCTTACTCTCTGTGATTGCACTGCTTACTTCTACTGCTTGTTTCTATCTATTTTTTTACTGTATTTGTTTTTATTGTAAAGTGACTTTGGGTGTCCTGAAAGGCGCTTATAAATAACATTTATCATCATTATTATCATTGAACGTTTGAAGTAATTTTTGATTCCTGTAGTTATTAGTGATAACGTGTTTATTTAATTGCTGCAGCTATGATAGGTGCAAAGCTGCGAGCATTAAATGAATAAATAATGCTTTATTTATGTTTGAAAGGTTTTGCTGTTTTCAGTTTATTCCTTTGTAGCTTATTGATATTAGGGGCTTGCCATATAATTAATTCATTTTAGACTAGTTTCTTACTTCGTGTGTTCTTCCCTCTGTGCATCTTGATTCGCTCTCTTAAGTTAGTGTTGGGCTTTTCCACTTTTGGTTTGTATATCCTTCTGTGTCTAGTTCAGCTTCATGCGTGTTTCATCCATCCATCCATCCATCCATCCATCATCTATACCTGTCTATCCTATGCAGGGTTGTGTGGGGGGGCTGGTGCCTATCTCCAGCATTCATCAGGCGAGAGGTCGGGTACCACCCTGGACAAGTTGCCAGTCCATCGCAGGGCAACACAGAGACACACAGGACGAAGAACCATGCACACACACTCATACCTCAGGCAGAGCCCAGGTCGGGATTCAAACCCAGAACCTTCTTGCTGCATTCAACAGTGCTACCGACTGCACCACTGTGCAGCCCCTTCATACACATTATCTGTGTTCATTGGTCACCTTCCCTCATTCTTGCTGTTTCTCTTCACCACAGCTCCAGCAGTCCGGACTTGTTGGTTTAACATCTGCCTGATTAAGCTCACCTGAATCCTGATGATACCTAGTCCTTGTCTGCATTTTGGCCCTTTTTTTAAAGCCACAGTATATGACACTCAGGCCTTCTGAATTAAAATACAGAAATTTATTTGGATGCTTTCCTACAAATAGAAGAAATAGCTGGAACTTTTACCTTGTAAAAATAAAAGCAAGTTTCAGCTCACTGACATAGTTGACTATACTTCCAAAATACAAGGAAATTGTTAAATTCTTTTTAAAAAGCAGACGTACGCCTGGATAGCTTCAGTGACGGAGCCGATCTGATTGACTTTGAGCAGCAGGCAGTTGCAGGCTCGCTCCTCTGCAGCTTTCTCTATCCTCTTTGGGTTGGTCACCGTCAAGTCGTCTCCAACAACCTGAATCCCCACCTGGGCCGTCAGACGGGACCAGGCTTCCCAATCATCCTGATCAAATGGATCCTCGATGGAGACCACTGCGAGGAGACAGGGATAGATGATTAAGTCTGTAAGGAAACCAAAAAGCATTTTCTTTTGATTCTTTATCAAACATAAAGTGTTGCACCTGGATAATTATTGACAAAGCTTTGGTAGATGTCAGCCAGCTCTTCTGCACTGATGTGTCGTGATGAATCCGGGGGGGATTTGAAGTCCAGGTCGTACTTGCCCTCCCGGTAAAACTCTGAGGCGGCCACATCCATCCCGACTACCACCTTATCGGTGAAACCTGCTTTCTCTATGGCAGTCTGCAGCAAGTCCAGGGCTGAGCAGCAAATGAGATATTCAAGGGAGAAGAGACGAACGCAGGATAAAAAGCCGAGGTAAGAAACAAATGCTTGAAAGTAGGATGGCCTCAATTTTTTCTATCTTCACCTTCACTGTTCTCCAAGATGTTCGGAGCAAACCCTCCCTCATCTCCAACGTTAATAGCATCCTGACCATATTTCTCATGAATCACGCCCTTCAGTGTGTGGTAGAGCTCAGATCCTATCCTCAGGGCCTCCCTGAAAACAATACCACAGGAATGGGAAGATGAAAACATTTCAAGAATAAAATTAAAGACAACAAAGAAAATTTAAATAGCAAAGGTTTTATAAAACATATCGGAGACAAAAAGCAAAACATGGTTAACTTTTTTTTCCAGAATTGTTTAAAAATGATTCCTTACTTGAAAGACTCAGCCCCAACAGGCAGAACCATGAACTCCTGCATGGCAAGTTTGTTTCCTGCATGAGATCCTCCATTTATCACGTTAAAGGCCTGAAAGAAGGGGGGATAAAATGGCTTTTAAAAAACAGCAGAACAAAAATGTAGGGGTTTAAATATTTCCATCGTACTGTTGCAGATATATTGTGAACGAAACCTACAGGAACTGGCAGCACAAGCTCGGTGTTTCCAGCTAGGTCGGCTATGTGGCGGTACAGAGGGACATCCTTCTCTGCTGCACCGGCTTTACAGATGGCGAGGGATACTCCCAGAATGGCATTGGCTCCAAACGTAGCTGTTTAAAAAGCCAGATGTTAAGGAAAAAAACAGGAGTAAGCATCAGAAATTCTTGTAAGATTTTAGTTGGGTGTTGTGAGTTCTAATAGGAAAGAAATGTTACATTTGTTTTTACTTTAAATATGTCGATACTTTCAGGTACTTTAGAAACATAGCCGTTAGTAAAACGTTTACTAATTAATTAATATTTGGAGGCTTTTATGTTGGTTTGTGTTGCTTTAAAACAGGTTATTTTCATAGGAAAAGCACAAAATGTCCCATACAAAAAATAGGTACACAGTGGAATATTTTGTATTAAGTATGTCAGTAAGCAGTGTTGATTGATTGATTGATTGATTGATTGATTGATTGATTGATTGATTGATTGATTGATTGATTGATTGATTGATTGACTGATTGATATTTTGATGAATTTTTTTATTATACTACAATTTTGTAGAAGTTGAAAAAACATAGCTTGCGATTCAAAAACTATTTATTTATATTATATCATAAATATTTATTTATAAAATTTGTGTATAAATACACAAATTTAAAAAACTATAAATATGTATCTAGTAAAATGAGCTTTTGTATTATTCCTTACTATTACACAAACTAAATTAAGCAAAATTCTTCTCTGGAATTTTTTTTTGTCTTTGGATATAATTATACAGCTCAGCGACAGAAATATTTATTTCCGACTAATTCATTTTGTCAGGTTTACTGTACCTACTAATATTAATTTCTTCCGAACCATTTTCATGGCTGTTGGCTGAGCTTTCAGAAATGATTACTTGTCCTGTTAAGAAGATAAAATAAATTCAGAGTGCATTTATTCATCAAAGATGTGAGTTGGTGTTCTCTGAGCCAAAGCAATCTATTTGCTCTGTCTTGTTACCGTCTGTATTTATGCAGCTTATTGCGCTCTGCAAATGACTCTGTGACAAATGAGTCTTTGGTGCAAACATTTTTTTTAAATACGTGTGAGTTGCTGAACATGGGAGAGCTCCAGCTGGCTGGTAGAGTTTGATGATGTGGTATTAGTCATCCCGTCGTGTTTTGACTCACATTTGTTTTCTGTGCCATCCATTTCGATCATCGTGTTGTCCAACTGCTCCTGTTCCACCACGCTGATACCCTGCAAACAGCAAACATCCACATAATGTTTCGTAAAACTTTTTAAACAAATAAGAAAAAAACTGCATCACAAATTTAAAGTTTTTATAAAGGCTTAAAAAGTCGTTATTTCAACATAGTTTTTGTTTCATTTGATTCTGCTTCTTTAAGGTAATTCAAAACTTTATTTAAAAAGAAACTGCCTTGATACATATTAAAAATTAACATCAATTACAATGTTTTTTTTCGTAAAGGAATAATAATTTTGTTTTAAAATTAGCAGAAATGTTAGAGGTTAGACTGGTTAGTAATTTTGAGATTAGTTGCCAATGTACCTGTCTGCTTATGATTGTGCATTTTGTTGCAATAGGCAGTTGTAGTTCTTGATACGGGCCATGTAGGCAGTTGCCCAGGGCGGCATCAGAAAGGGAACCACATTAGCATCATTTTTTTTGTTTTTCAAATTACCTTTTCTTTCTCTCACTTAAACATACAAAAGTTTTTCTATTGCTTTTACACATATACTGTCAGTGGATTGTAGGGACCCAATGTGTTAAGTCACCCCATGTGTGGGGTGACTTCAATACAACTACAATACACCACAATCTCATATGATTTTCTCCCTTTACTTTGGTATTCAGGAGGCATGGCTCTTTGTTCTTAATCTAACTGTGACCAAGTGGGATGAGACACAAGTTATTCTGCTACTTTATTCTCTGATTTGATCTGGAGTGTGTGAGGGCTATCTTTATCAGATTTTTTTTAAATCAAATCTTAAATCACAAAATGGGACATGGAAGCCTTCACAACAAGGAGAAAATGTAGTGCCAACCAGAACATACAGCACCTAACATTTATTCATTTATTTCTACATCTGAACCTTGATAGCTGGTTTGGGTTTGCTGTGAATGGGTATTATAACTTACAAATATATAAATGCTTTGATGACTTACAGAGGCTATGAGGGCTGGTGCCAGAGTATCATTGATGTGTCCAACTGCCTTCAAAACTCCTAAAGCAGAAATTGAAGGAAAAGAGAGTTTTGTAGGAACATTTAAAAAATGCAAATACAAAACCAAGAAAGTAATATTTGGATAAATAAAGTAGAAAAAAAGCAGCTTCAAATCTGTTTAACTTCTATTTTTATGTTTAACCCAAAGCCAATTAATCCCAAAAACGATTTGTTCAGTCAAACAAAAGACATTCAAGACATTTGTTCATTTTTAGATAAGGTATGGGAAAATCTTACATGTTCACATGGCACTTTCTATTTTCAAGTGAATTAGTTTGAACTAAACTTTAGAAATGTGTGTGGACTATTCCATTCCTAACCCTTCATTGGCTCCCTGTTAAATCCATAAAATAACTTAAGATCATCCTTCTTACATATAAAGCCCTTAATAATCAAGTTCTATCATACATCAGAGATCTGATTGTTCCATATGTTCCAAACAGAGCCCTTCGCTCTCAGACTGCATGTTTACTTGTAATTCCTAGGATTTCTAAAAGTAGAATGGGAGGCAGATCTTTTAGTTATCAGGCTCCTCTCCTGTGGATCCAGCTCCCAGCTTTAGTCCGTGAGGCAGACACTGTCTACTTGTAAGGCCAGGCTTAAAACTTTCCTTTATGATAAAGCTTACAGTTACAGTGGCTTAGGTCATCCTGAGCTATCTCTGTAGTTATGCTGCTATAGGCTTAGACTGCTGGAGGACAGACTGACCACTTTTCTTCACTCAGCTACTTTCTTTTCTACTACTCTCCAGTTGCATTATTTGCTGTTATTTCGACTGTTAACTTTGTTTTCTATGGGCCATCAGGGGTTGGGGTCCGGAGGAGGAACAGGTGGTCTGGTCGGGGTCCTAGGCTGTTGGGCTGCTTCGCCACTATGGGGCCTTTGGCGGTCTGTTTGTCTCCGTCCTAGAAGGTAGGGGGTCCATTTCCTGGTTCCGGGGGCTGGTTGCACTACTGGGGCATCAGTACCTGGACCTGGGAGTATAGAGTGTGTATGGGTTGTGTAAGTGAGGCTACTGCATCCTTTCTTGGGTGTCTTGGTGTGTCGGTGAGAGTGTATTAAGAGGGAGGGAACGTATGACTGTGTCTGTATGTCTTTGTCAACCTGTCAGGTTGAGTCTTGGGCTGCCCTCTCGCCTGGCGCACCTCAAGCCTTACATCTAATGGGGGGCCTATTTCCCCTCCGTCACTCCCTGCCAGTGACTGATGCCCCTGCCCGCGGGTGCGACGGTGGTCAATCCGGTTTGGAACTGGAGCGTGCCTGACCGGGCCTGGGTGGACCGGTGTGTCGGTCGGCCGATGTGCTGAACTGATGTCTTCCTTTTGTTGGTTGGGGGACCTCTTTCGGGGTTGCCAGGTTTGGGATTGTTGGATGTTGCCTGTTTGGTGACTCGGCGGGATACGGATCCAGCGTCTCTGCTTGTTCGATCACCTGCTCTGTGCGCATCGTGTGTGGTTGGTTCATTGGCGGGTTGGACTGGCCCTGGCCTCTATTGGATGCCTGGTCTCAGTGCTCTGCATTGCGGGGGATCAGGACTCAGGAGTGGTTGTGTAGTTCTTATTTTACAATGCTTGGTTTGTTTGGTCAATGTTCCTTTTTCGTTTTTTTTTTTTTCCCTCTCTCTGCCATCCTGTGGGTATGGAGGCATACTTCGATGTTTTCCCCTTTATTTTCCGTCTCCGTGTCCATAACATCAGAAAATAAAACCCACAGCAATTCATAATAAAGATTTTTCACACATATATATCAAGTGGAGTACTATAGCAAAAGCTGTAGTGCTCCGCATGTGAAAGTAAATCTGTTGGGCTTCTACTTGGTACTTAGACACCAATTCTGGGCTCCACACTGCCAAACAGGACACGTAAAAAAACAACAACTTTGTTTTCTCTCAGTGTTTTTCTCTCTATAGAAGCTACACCTGGTCTGGTATCCTGCTCAGCTACAATGCCCTGTTGGACGGGGGGCGTCGACTGGGATGATGGTCTCGGTGGCTAAACATCCCCCGTGTCCTGTTATCAACTTTTTACTTTCTTTAACATAGAAAGTACTCTTCTATCAGATGTTCTGTTCTTTGTGTTTCTGCTTTGTCTTCTCAAACCCCCAGACGGTCGTGGCAGATGGCCACTTGTATTGAGCCAGGTTCTGCTGGAGGTTTCTTCCTGTTAAAGGGGAGTTTTTCCTCTCCACTGTCGCTACGTACTTGCTCAGTATGAGGGATTGCTGTGGTTGGAAGTCTGCATCAACGGGATGCAACCTCAAGTGAATGACTCGATGTTATCTGCTGGGATTCCTTTAATAGGAAACTAACTAAAACTTTTAATTAATTGGAATGTTTGTATAATTGTATTGAAATAATTTTTCTTGTAAAATTTACACCGAAGTGTAAAATAAATCCATAAACCAATAACTTGCATTGTTTAAAAGAAAATAACTGTTTAGCTAATGTGATAAAACTGTTATTAAAATGCTCTATTTACTTTAGAAATTATTGCTTATATATTTTTGTTCGAATGATATGAGACTACAGAATTAAAAGTTTTCACACATTAGAGACACAAGGCTGCAAATGTATTATTTACAGCTATTTGGGTTTCTGATAATTAATTTAGTTGTAAAATATGTACAAATCTTTTTCGGCAAATCACTCAAATAATGTTTAAAAAAAATCTATTATCCCTTATCTTAAACTCCAAATTCTTAGAATAACAAAAAAGAAAAGTTTTGCAACATTTCTATGCAGAACCTTTAGGATTTCTTTTATAGATCTGAATGTTGCTGGCTGTTGAATAACTGTATGCACCTTTGAGTTTTCTTTGAGAGTAAATAAATACAGATGCCGAGCTGATTTGTCATCTAACCTTTTCCCTTGAAGCGGCTTTTGTCACCATCTCGGAGCTCCAGAGCCTCGTAGATCCCTGTGGATGCCCCACTGGGCACTGCAGCCCTGAATAGACCTAAAACAACAGAAGAAAATGTAATTGAAATAATTAAATGTCATGGAAAATGGTCAAATAAACAGGCAGATCAGACAGAATAACAAATATTTTGATGTAGCCTCTCATCTGAATACCTGTAACCTTTAGGAAACTGTATTACCCTTTCCCAAATTTCGATTTCCAGCATTTGTTGATTTTTCACATTAGCTGTTATGGCATAGTTAAATCATTTATACTGTCGGCTGTAGAAGAATTGAATTTCTTCTTCTCTAAACCTGAATGATGTTGATAATCCAAGCACAAAGCAACTAGGGAAAATTACCTTTTTCTGTGCGAAGATCCACTTCCACAGTGGGGTTTCCCCGAGAGTCCAAGATCTCCCTTGCAATGATGCTGACGATCGACATCCTGAGGGGCAAACAGAGCAAAAGGCTGACTGACGTTATCAATCAAACTGTATTTATATCTGACTAGTCATGAGAACTGTAAATCAAAGTAACAAAAATGAGTTGTAATGATCACAAACAAGTACTTATATGATTAAACATTAAAAAAATATATTTTTACATTATATATTTATATAGATGTAAGTGAATCTGTGAGAGGTGACAGTAAACAGCAGCCCAACAGATTCACTTGGAACCTGTCAGACATTTAGACAATCACTGCTCACATGTTGCAAAGGAAACTCTGCAGTTATCAATCACCAATTTTCACGGCTTTCATGCTGTGACTGATTTAACCATAAATCGATCTGTAAAGTTTTGTTTTAGTCATTTTGGACAAATATTTCTGGAGAAAACCGCAACTGAAATAAAAGGATGTTGTGATATTTAGACCACATGTGTATGAGGCAGACAAGATATTAAAACATTATTGAGAAAAATCAAGAGACCTTCTTCATCAAAGTTCAAACTATATTTTGAAGTTTGAGTAGAGTTTTTTTATTATTATTTTTATTTATTTTTTATAATTTATTTTATGCTTTGTTAGAGTCACTGTAATAGGTTAATGAATTTGGTTTTGCCTTGTTTTGGATATGTAACACATTATGAATGCATGAATTCAGAGCTTGCAGATTTTTTATGTAAAAAAAAAAACGATGCAGTACATATACTGAATGTTGTATTTTTTTAGCCAAACATCAAAATAACATTTGCACTGCATGAATACAAGTCAAGAATACACTTAACCGTGGAGTTAAAATATATATCATAAAAGCAATTACAATTTTACCACCATGTAACTTAGTGAAACCTTACCTTTCTGCATCACTTCTAGAAACATAACACATGGCATATCCAAATTCACAGCATTAAACTGAGATTATGCTACTTCCAAAAATATTAGGCTAGAAGAAAGGTTTAGTGTAAAATTTGCCCCTTTGCATGCTCACTCTTGTGCTGTATTCACAGTATCTTTATGTTTCTGCTGAACCTGTTTACTCCTGTAGCTTTGCTGTATCCCAGGAGAGAGATCTCGGAAACTCTTGCAGCATAAATGCATTCTGGATGCATCATTTGGTGCCAGTCTACACCCTTGGAAAAACAGCTCAGCCACCAGAGCTTTCACCTAAATAGGTCAAAGCATCAATGAACATCTCTCTTAAAAGTCCAATGAAATCTTCACTGGATTCTTTAACAGTTGCATGTTTGGACACGTTTTGTCCAAGATTTTTCTCCATTTTGATTTTTAATGCGCTTAACTAGTTCAATGTTTGTAGCAGAGAAGGTTTATTTTTTGTGACATGACAACAAGGCTCATATAGTAAATGGAAGTTTAAAAATCTAGTCTCATATTACTGTAAGCATTCTTCATAACTGAACATAATTAATCTTGCACAAACTAATAAAAAGGGAATCGAAGGATAAAACTTGATGTTGTTAGCTAGCTAATGTATCTTTCTTGTAATGACAGAAAACATCTGTGCGCTCATGGGAAGGGGGGCCCATGTTACCTCTTCGGGCTAAGCCCGACCGGGCCCCATGGGTAAAGGCCCGGCCACCAGGCGCTCGCCAACGTGCCCCACCTCCAGGCCTGGCTCCAGAGGGGGGCCCCGGTGACCCGCGTCCGGGCGAGGGAACACTGAGTCGATCTGTCACCACCTGTGGGAGGGGCCATAGGGGTCGGGTGCTGTGCAGGATGGGCGGCGGCCAAAGGCAGGGACCTTGGCGGTCCAATCCTCGGCTGCAGAAGCTGGCTCTCGGGACGTGGAACGTCACCTCTCTGGTGGGGAAGGAGCCGGAGCTGGTGTGCAAGGTTGAGAGGTTCCGACTGGACATCGTCGGACTCACTCGGCGCACGGCTCTGGCTCTGGAACCCGTCACCTCGAGAGAGGTTGGACTCTCTTCCACTCTGGGGTTGCCCCCGCTGAGAGGCGCCGAGCTGGGGTGGGCATACTTGTTGCCCCCCATCTCGGCGCCTGTACGTTGGGGTTTACCCCGGTGAACGAGAGGGTAGCCTCCCTCCGCCTTCGGGTGGGGGGACGGGTCCTGACTGTTGTTTGTGCTTACGCGCCAAACAGCAGATTAGATTACCCACCCTTCTTGGAGTCTTTGGAAGGGGTGCTGGAGAGTGCTCCTCCTGGGGACTCCCTTGTTCTGCTGGGGGACTTCAACGCTCACGTGGGCAATGACAGTGAGACCTGGAGGGGTGTGGTTGGGCGGAATGGCCCCCCCGATCTAAACCCGAGTGGTGTCTTGTTATTGGACTTCTGTGCTCGTCATGGATTGTCCATAACAAACACCATGTTCAAGCATAAAGGTGTCCATATGTGCACTTGGCACCAGGACACCTTAGGCCGCAGCTCAATGATCGACTTGGTTGTCGTCTCATCTGATCTGCGGCCGCATGTTTTGGACACTCGGGTGAAGAGAGGGGCAGAGCTGTCCACTGACCACTACCTGGTGGTGAGTCGGCTGCGATGGTGGGGGAGGACGCCGGACAGACCTGGAAGGCCTAAACGTGTTGTGAAGGTCTGCTGGGAACGTCTGGCAGAGTCTCCTGTCAGAAGGAGCTTTAACTCACACCTCCGGCAGAACTTTGAACACGTCCCAGGGGAGGCGGGGGACATCGAGTCCGAGTGGACCATGTTCCGCGCCTCCATTGCCGAGGCGGCTGACCGAAGCTGTGGCCGCAAGGTGGTCGGTGCCTGTCGCGGCGGCAACCCCCGAACCCGGTGGTGGACACCGGCGGTAAGGGATGCTGTCAGGCTGAAGAAGGAGTCCTACCGGGTCTTTTTGGCTTGTGGGACCCCTGAAGCAGCTGATAGGTACCGACAGGCCAAGCGGGATGCGGCTCGGATGGTTGCTGAGGCAAAAACTCGGGCGTGGGAGGAGTTTGGAGAGACCATGGAAAACGACTTCCGTACGGCTTCGAAGCGATTCTGGTCCACCATCCGGCATCTCAGGGGGGGAAAGCGGTCTGCCACCAACACTGTTTACAGTGGGGATGGTGTGCTGCTGACCTCGACGCGGGACGTTTTGGGTCGGTGGATGGAATACTTCGAAGACCTCCTCAATCCCACCGGCACGCCTTCCAATCTGGAAGCAGGGTTTGGGGACTTGGGGTCGGGCTCTCCAATCTCTGGTGCCGAGGTCACCGAGGTCGTTAAAAAGCTCCTCGGTGGCAAGGCTCCGGGGGTGGATGAGATTCGACCGGAGTTCCTCAAGGCTCTGGATGTTGTGGGGCTGTGTTGGTTAACGCGGCTCTGCAATATTGCGTGGACATCGGGGGCAGTTCCCTTGGATTGGCAGACCGGGGTGGTGGTCCACCTGTTTAAAAAGGGGGACCACAGGTTGTGTTCCAACTACAGGGGGATCACACTTCTGAGCCTCCCTGGTAAGGTCTATTCAGGGGTTCTGCAGAGGAGGGTCCGACGGATAGTCGAACCTCGGATCCAGGAGGAACAATGCGGTTTTTGTCCTGGCCGTGGAACACTGGACCAGCTCTACACCCTCAGCAGGGTCCTGGAGGGTGCGTGGGAGTTCGCCCAACCGGTCTACATGTGTTTTGTGGACTTGGAGAAGGCGTTCGACCGTGTCCCTCGGAGGGGCCCTGTGGGGGGTGCTCCGGGAGTATGGGGTACCGGGCCCCTTGATACGGGCTGTTAGGTCCCTGTACAACCGGTGCCAGAGTTTGGTTCGCATTGCCGGCAGTAAGTCGGGCTTGTTTCCGGTGAGAGTTGGACTCCGCCAAGGTTGCCCTTTGTCACCGATCCTGTTCCTAACTTTTATGGACAGGATTTCTAGGCGCAGCCAAGGCGTTGCGGGGATCCGTTTTGGTGGCCTCAGGATCGGGTCTCTGCTTTTTGCAGATGATGTGGTCCTGTTGGCTTCATCGGAGCGTGATCTACAGCTTTCGCTGGAGCTGTTCGCAGCCGAGTGTGAAGCGGCTGGGATGAGAATCAGCACCTCCAAATCCGAGGCCATGGTCTTGAGCCGGAAAAGGGTGGGGTGCCTCCTCCGGGTCAGGGATGGGGTCCTTCCCAAAGTGGAGGAGTTTAAGTATCTGGGGGTCTTGTTCACGAATGAGGGAAAAATGGAGCGGGAGATCCATAGACGGATTGGTGGGTCATCTGCAGTTATGCGGGCGCTCTACCGGTCTGTCGTGGTGAAGAGAGAGCTGAGCCAAAAGGCGAAGCTCTCGATTTACCGGTCGATCTACGTTCCTACCCTCATCTATGGTCACGAACTCTGGGTGGTGACCGAAAGAACAAGATCACGGATACAAGCGGCTGAAATGAGTTTCCTCCACAGAGTGTCTGGGCTCTCCCTTAGAGATAGGGTGAGAAGCTCAGTCATCCGGAGGGGGCTCAGAGTAGAGCCGCTGCTTTTCCACATCGAGAGGAGTCAGTTGAGGTGGCTCGGGCATCTGGTCAGGATGCCTCCTGGACGCCTCCCTGGTGAGGTGTCTCAGGCACGTCCCACCGGGAGGAGGCCCAGGGGAAGGCCCAGGACACGCTGGAGGGACTATGTTTCTCGGCTGGCCTGGGAGCGCCTTGGGGTTCCTCCCGAGGAGCTGGAACAAGTGGCTGGGGAGAGGGAAGTCTGGGTCTCTTTGCTTAGGCTGCTGCCCCCGCGACCCGACCCCGGATAAGCGGAAGAAAATGGATGGATGGATGGCATCTGTGCATAAAGGACCATTGAAAAGAATATATACTCATGAGGAAATAAAATGGAAGTATTTTACGACAAAGAAACAGCACTGACAACATGGGTATTTAGTCTAATCTTCATTTCTGGGAACATTCAATTTGAAAACCATACCATACCATTTTATTTATATAGCACTTTCACCACAGCCACTGACTAAACAAAGTGCTGCACAGTGACAACCATTTCAAAGAACAAAGAACAAAAATAATATGCAAAATCAAGCTAAAATGAGGCATTTGAATAAAATCATGGACAACACAACAACCATATAAACATTTATAAAAACTGACAGAAAAGCAATAAAGGAGTTAAAACCCTCTTACGAGGTAAACATCATGAATCAAAAGCCTTGCTAAAATAGTAAGTCTTTAAACGTGATTTAAAAACCTCAAGAGAGGTTGCCTGCCTAACTAATAAAGGTAGGTCATTCAAGGCTTCGGAGCACCATGAGCAAAGGCCCTCTCTCCCTGCGTGTTACACCTCATCTTAGGGACGTCCAGTAATAGTTAATCAGCTGACCTTAATGCTCGCGTAGGGTGATATGGGCTGAGAAGCTCTGAAAGACAAGATGGGGCAAGTCCATGTAGGGCTTTAAAAAGAAATAGTACATTTTTAAAATGTGTACGTAATAAGACAGGCAACCAGGGGAGTGATTTAAGAACAGGGGTCATGCAATTCCTCCTTTTGGTGCGTGTCAGAAACCGCCCAGCTGAATGTTGGACCAGTTGGAGGTGGGCAATGGTTGATTTGTTAGCACCAAACAACAGGGAATTGGAGTAGTCAAGGCGAGATGTTATGAAAGCATGAATGACTGTTTCCAGATGCGACCTAGTGAGTATGGGTCTGAGCTTGGAGAGGCGCCTGAGCTGGAAAAAACGCGACTGAACTGTGGCGTTGACGTGAGCATCCATTTTAAAACAAACACCATGTTTTTAGTTGTGCTGATATTTATATAGTGAATCATGGCAACTTTTAATATAGACCAAAAGTTGCTGCTTTTTTTTTGTTTGAAAACAGCTTATTCCTCAAAGCTAGTCTCTTCAAACTTCATGTTAAGTCTTATATCCACTTAGAAGTTGGATTTTTTTTAAAGTCAGTCATGTTAAGTTTGAATTCCAACCTGGAAAGTTGTGTCTCTGATCAGCCAATATCCACTATGGATTCCACAAAAAGTAGTGGAATCGCAGAAATAAACTATTAATTAGAACCTCTGATGGGTTGTATTAAATTAAACCAGAACTGTACAAACAGAATCTACTTGTGCACATGTTGCTCTGATGTTTGAATACTTAAAATTAAGATAATGTTGCTATCAGCTCCATTAGTAGTACTCGGGTGCGACAGTATTACCAGATCAGAGCTCTAACTTCCAAGACATATTGAATATAATTGTTTTTCTGCTCTAAGAGATGAGAACGAACACTCATCTCTTATATTGACCTCCTGGCCGGTCTTTTTTTTCCTCTGGTTTTTGTCCAGAAACACCTCTTGTCACTTTACATCCAATTCTCACATTCACTTTAAAGGAAAACATGAAAGGAGCAGCTTCTCTCTGTGGTAGACTGAACTGCTGAACATATCAGGATTAAAAATGCATTAATTCTCTTTGATGATGCTTTTTAAGTTTAACCACCATGACATTATTAGCCTACACAAACTTGCAAAGTAATGGAACCTCTACCCTCAATGCCATTTCTCTTTGATTATCCGTGCTCTCCTCCCTGGGTATTTGCCCTCTTTCTCCCCATTGAAATTCCAAACGCGTAGAATCATAACTGCAGCAATATGTCAAAAAAAGTCCTTTTATGCTGTTCTTGTCCCTCTTTGCTGTATGAATACTTTATCGATCCGTGAGCTATATTTGGCTGGTTGCTTGCACAAGCCTGGCACTGAGGCTGTACTTTTCAATTGCACTGACAGAAAGATGGAGAATCAGAAAAAGGGCTGTGCCCACTCCTTTTTTCTCCTTAGTGCTTCAGAATATTTTTGTAAGAGTAGCACTCTGTATCTTACCAATTAATGATAGAGGTAACATCTTAAATCAAACCTTTGGCAAAGAAGCGTTTTAGTTGAATAATTGCAACTTTTACTAGATTGTCTGATAAAAGCTTGTGGGAATCTCCATTGAAAGGAAATTAGATTCCTTTTTGTGACTTACACTGAAGACAGATAAATTATATACAGATAAATTAAAAACAAAACTGGTGCAATTTTGTTGAGGCAACTTCAAAAGTTTAGTTGCTGCAGCAAAAATAACAAAATATGTTTTTTTGATACTTTGATCTGTAAATGTGTTTTAAGGAATAAAACAATTTAGTCTATATTTAATACGAATGGATTTTGTGACAAAAAAAATCCTAAATAGAAATGGAGAGATTGTTCTTTGAGCTAATATCAGGCCAGCGTTGTTCTTTTTTATGGTTTAATTTCCAAAGAATCTGATTTTTTAAATACGCTTATCTAAACAACTCATCAATATCTAAAAGTGTCCAAAAGTTTCATCTTTGTTTCCAAAACACCTTAAATAGACAGTTGTGGTGAAAGGTTTATATATACTCATCATGGTCCTGGATATAATATTAATTTTGACCCTCTTGTGACTTATTAGAATATTTATTTTGTCTGTGTTAAAGGATTATTCAACAATCAACTTTAATAATTCTTAGTTTGACCACATCTTGTTTTTCTTTTTCAGCTTGAATTGAAGCAATAACTTCCTAATAATATTAAAGTCTATTTATTTGATTGTTTTTACTATTCCTAGTTATTTAACATGCCCAGTCTTTCTCTAGTAGCATTAATATTTATCTTTGTTTACCCTAACAAAGTGTCTCTTGCCCCCTAAGCTAAACTTCCCACAATCTTAAGGTAGTTTTTTAAAGCACTTTAGAAAATGTAACTACATTTCTTGTATCTGTTCTTAGCCTTACTGCTTTCTCTGCTGATGGTTAAGTGGAGTGCTGATGACAGGCTACAAATTGTAAGTCACAGGGCTTGAAAGGGTAAAGAAAATGAGTGATAAGTGTAAATGGTGCTCAGCTCAAGAAAAAGGCAGAGAAGATGCCTCCAGCTTAGACAAGAATCCACTTTGGTCAGGAGTGAAAGCAATTGATGCGTGGGTGGATTTTCTCCACAGGCAATCATTAATTTTATGGATGCCGGTTCTCTTTTCCTTTTCGGTGATCCTTTGAGGCCCCACCCTGCCGTAGTGCAGAGTTTTCCCAAACAGTTCCACCTAAGGGTGGGGCAGCACTGCATAAGATATCAACAAAGAGAATTTGCATTTCCTATTAAATTATCTGCTTGATTAAAAACTTCCAGTTGACAGTGAACCTCAAGAAAGCCAAGGACTCCTTTTCAGCACCAGAACAGTTTTAATATATATAAATCACACAAACGCTGCTCATTTGTGTGTTTTCACCTTGTTTACGTGCTTGTAAAAAATATTATTATTCTCATCTTCTGTGAGCATTTCAATTAAAAAATGCCTCCAAATGCCTCTCAAGTCTAAACTTTACGCTCGGAAGAATGCATAATTCCATTGTTACGGAGTCAGTCATGCATACATTAACATTGGCATCATTGGCATCCTGCTGCAATTTTCACCTTCTAATACATGAACACATGTTCTTTCCTTCTAATCTGTCAACCCTTTCAATAAGGTTATCTAAAATCTCATCTCATACCTCTTTTTTCACCTTTCTTTCTTTCTTTCTTTCTTTCTTTCTTTCTTTCTTTCTTTCTTTCTTTCTTTCTTTCTTTCTTTCTTTCTTTCTTTCTGTCTTTCTTTCTTTCTTTCTTTCTTTCTTTCTTTCTTTCTTTCTTTCTTTCTTTCTTTCTTTCTTTCTTATGTTTTCCACATCCCCCCCACCATGTCTCTCTCACCCTTTGCTGTTTGTACACGTTGCTGTGTGTTACGTAAGCTCTACAGCAGCAGCAGAAGCAGAGAGGGAGGGAGGACACTCATGAGCGCATCAAACCACGCCTAACAGAGACTGCAGTGCTCAGCAGAAAAGATACCAGCACCGAACGGACAAAAAAAAAAAAAAAAAACAAGGATGGAGTGACTGTAAGAGGTGATCAGGTCAAAAAATTAAAGGCTTGATGGTAATATCAACAATATCTATCTGCAAGGAAGAATAAATAAAAAAAGGCTAAGATATGTATCTACTAAAATGGTACAGAGAATGAAGGGTAAGTGATTGAGGACATGGCAACAAAAATCAAAGTACAATTCAATTAAACATTGCTTAACTTTCAGTGCAAGGCTGTTTTTTTGATTTTACATTATGTTTAACAGATTTATTAGCTTTACTTGCATGAAGGGACACTAAATCCAAAACGGGGCCCTGCTCGTTGAGATTTGGTGACTGTTGTGGCCATTGAAGTCAAAAATGAACTCACTATCATGATGAGAAGACCAGTGTGGAGATGATCTGAGCTTTGTAAGTATGATGAATTATTCTGCTGAAAGTAGCCATCAGAAGAAAGGCACCGTTTGGTCATAGAAGGATAAACGTGGACGGCAACAATACTCAGCCAGGGTGTTTACACCAAACTCTGAACCGACCATCTGAATGTCACACCAAAAATCAAGAGTCATTTTTTCATTCTATTACAGTCCAGGTTTAGTAAGCAGTTAGCCTCAGTTCCCAGTTAGTTGACCTGACTGGCATCTGTTGTGGTCTTCCACTGCTGTAGCCCATCTTCAAGATTTAGCATGTTGTGCATTCACATGTCTGCATACCTTGACCAACCAGTAACAGTTGGTTGTTTTAGCCTCCGTTACTTCATTAGTACCACTCCAGTCGAGTCTGTTCAGTCACCTCTTTTTCAGCACAGAAATGCCACTTTGAGATTTTTGCCTTTTTCGGCCATTGCCTGTGAATTCCAAAATGGCTAGGCATTGTAAATCCCAGTCAGCAGTTTAAAAAATGCCCAACAATCAGTCAATTAAATACCCTCTTCTCCCCATTTTGATGTTCGGTTTCAAGCTTAGGTAATTATTTGCATTGGCTCCAAAAACTTAATGCAGAGTGCAGCCTTGTGATTTGTGATTCACTATTTCTGTTGACAAGCAATTTAACAGGTTTATGTAATGAATTGGTTGGTGTCTATAGGTTTAACTTATTACAGACTTTTCACATTTAGTGTGTTTTAAATTTTGAGATATACATAAGTTTGCTATCGCATATCATATGTGAAAAACATGTATATCATTTTATCAGATTAAAGTATCTCTAAATGTCTATTTTAATGTAGCCTATGAAGGATGTAGTCTTGTCAGTATTATAAGGTTCATATATGTTTGCCCCATTAACCAAGACACCAGGTCAGCTTTATCTATATTTTTATATAATCTAAAAATCTAAAATCTAACCCAAATGAAACACTTCTTAGGGATACAAAACAATGTATCAAAAATATTTTAACAATTTCAGGTTAAAATATTTGGTTCTAACTGGTCTTTCAGCACTAAACTGGTTATGTTCATAATGTAATTACATACTTTTAATACTGCAGACACAACAAATTAAACAAGATTGAAATTCTAATTGGGCTAACATCTAAGTGTGAAATCTTGTGACAGGATGTCATAAAGTACAAGATTCACATATTCTTTTCTAACCTTAATTAGTACTGAAAGTACTAACCCCAGTACTTTCTCATTAGCTAATTATGTACTTGTTCCTTTCAAATGGACTTAAAAACAACTTAGAAACAAATCCCTTTCAAACTCTTAAATGATGACTTTTTGTTGTTCAAATATACAAAGCATTACTGAAAAATCACCCTTATGTCTGGAAACAACTGGCTTCTACTCAATTCAATTCTTTTATTTTGCACCAATTCACAACAAAATGTAACCTGAGGCATTTTGCAAGGCAAGATAGTCAAATTCATAACCAGTTAGGTCCAAATTCAGATGAGATGTGATTTTGACATAAGATTACTATCCAATCCCACAGTCCAGTTCAATCTTAACTATAACATAATACAGTCAAAGTCAGTTGTTCGTGTAATGCCAAAGGGTAAAAAAATTATCTATCTAAAGCAGCTCACCCGGTTGCATCAAGTCACAGACTTTGCAGCGATCCCTCATCCCGAGCAAGCATGTGGCATCAGTGGAAAACCTCTAGCAGAAACAGGCTCATTACTGTATGTACATTCAGCTGACTTGACCAACTGGGTGTTGAAATGCTGAAAGTGCTCCAGGATATGCAAGGAAGTATTTGGCAGCCACCGATTGTGCAAGTGTTTTGTAATTTTCATCATAAGTACACTTCAACTGTGAGAGACAGAATGTAAAAAAAAAAATATCAGGAAATCTCATTGTATCTTTTTTGAAGAATTTATTTGTATAATGGAGAAGAAAATAAGTATTTGGTCAATAACAAAAGTTCCCCTCAGTACTTTATAAAGTAACCTTTTTGGCAAATGACAGAGATCAAATGTTTCCTGTAGGTCTTTACCAGGTTTGCACACACTGTAGCTGGTATTTTGGCCCATTCTTCCATGCAGATCTTCTCTAGAGCTGTGATGTTTTGGGGCTGTCGCTGGGCAACACGGACTTTCAACTCCCTCCACTGATTCTCTATTGGATTGAGGTCTGGAGACTCGCTAGACCATGCCACAACCTTGAAATGCTTTTTACATAGTCACTCTTTCGTTGCCTGAGCGGTGTGTTTGGGATCATCGTCATGCTTGTCATGCAGTCACATTTCATCTTCATGCTCTCACAGATGGAAGGAGCTTTTTGTCCATAATCTCACTATACATGCCCCCATTCATCCCTAATAGGAATGCAGAATTCCCTAATACTGATCATTCGTCCTGTCCCCTTTGCAGAAAAGCACCCCCAAAGCATAATGTTTCCACCCCCATGCTTCACAGTGGGTATGCAGTACTTGGGATGCAACTCAGCCTTCTTCCCCCTTCAAACATGCAAGTGGCGTTTATACCAAAGAGTTCTATTTTGGTCTCATCTGACCACAGGACATTCTCCCGATCCTCCTCTGGATCATCCAGATGGTCTATTAAAAACTTTAGACGGTCCTGGACATGTGCTGGCTTAAGCAGGCGGACCTTTTAGCACAGCATGACGACCTTTGAGCACAGCAGGATTTTAATCCATTATGACATAGTGTGTTACTAATAGTAACCTTTGTTACTGTGGTCCCAGCTCTTGTCGAGTCATTGACCAGTTCCCCCTTGTAGATTTGGGCGGTTTCTTCTCTGTTCTCTAGATCATGTGTACCCCACGAGGTGAGATCTGGCAAGGAGCCCCAGCTCAAAGGAGACTTTCAGTGAACTTGTATTTATCCCATTTTCTAGTAATTGCTCCAACAGTTGATCTCTTCTCACCCAGCTCCTTGCCTGTTGTAGATTGGCCCATCCCAGTCTTGTGCAGGAGTACAATCTTGTCCCTGGTGTCCTTGGACAGCTCTTTGGTCTTGGACATGGTGGAGGTTGGAGTCTGACAGTTTGAAGGTGGGGATAGGTATCTTTTATACAGATAATGAGTTCAAACTGTTACCATTAATACAGCTAATGATTGAAGGATACAAGAGCTTCTAAAAGAAGAAGTTACAGGTCATTGAGGACCATAATTCTTGCTTGTTTTTAGGTGCTAAATATTTATTTTCTGCAACATTATACAAATAAATTATTTAAGAATCATACAATGTGATTTCCTGGATTTTTTTACATTCTGTCTCACAGTTGAAGTGTACCTATGAGACTTCTCTCATCTTGACACTTGCACAATCGGTGGGTGCCAAATACTTTTTTGCCCCATTGTTAAAGAGGCTATATGCAACTTTTCCCCATAAATAAACGTAACAATAGCCTTTTTATTTGACCATTTATGACTCAAACATCTCCTGATGAGCATACTGACACCTTGTCAGCTCACAGTGCGTGGACCTATAAGCCTGTATCCAATTTTTCTATTTTCTGTCGGGTCGGATTTTCCCATGCTGTCTGCGGATGTGACGTCAAACGCGTTGATGTTAAATGTTTCAGATCGCTCTGCCACCACCGCTAGTCAGCACTCGCAAGCAGTTCAATGAATTGTGCAAATACACAGAAGAGACCAAGGACAACTTTGACACCAATAGTAACTCCACATAAGACTAAAAAAGTTAAATCCCTGTGTCACTTTATAGGATAAGATAATGTGCAACATTATTAAAAAGGCGGTAAATGGCACAAAAAAAATTCTTGGGGTGTTTTACTATTTGCTTAAAAAGACCAATTGGGTTCAGAAGTGTTAGCACCACAGCTATTGAATTCATTCAAGATTTATTTTATATGATGAGCAGACTAACAGTTGGTTAATGTTAACTGGAACATTTTAATGAAGAGTAATCCAATAAAACACTAGTGGAGCATGAATAAAGGCCATTTGAAACAAAAGCAAAGTTGGGCTGAATTCTTGATTTTTTTCAGATCTCATTTAATCTCTTCTTGTCTAAATGTTTTATGTGTTGTGGCTTCTTACACAAAAATGCATGAAACATGTACCTGTTCAAGTAATCTTAAATAATTTTGGTACTTGTCAAGACAAGGAGTATGTGTGAAAAAAAGAGAGTTAAAATAAAGATATGCATGCACAAGGATGAAAACAACACCCAACAAAGCAGGAAATAAGCTATGAGACATGGCTTTGCATGAGTCCAAACAGAATGGAAGAGGGACTCTGGGAATGGGAATGGCCAGCAGGAAGGAGAGAGGGAGGGAGCAATGAAGGACAAAATGGAGAGGAAATGAGGAAGAGTGAGGGAGAAATGGAATGGTCACAAGAGGAGGAAATATATGGATAAATAATTAAATGTCCATGTATGGCTGGAGATGAGTGGAGAGATGGAGGAATGTAGAGAGGGGGGAGGAGAGGAAGAAAATGGGCAACAGAATTGTGGCATATGGCGCACGAACACACACAGATAAGCACACACACGTAAAAATATGTATACAGTCACATAAATAGATGCAAGTCCTATTAATACTATGAAATACCAAAAATGGTACTACTTCTAACTCTGACTATAACCAATGAAGATCAAGATGCTTATAACTGGAATTTCATATTGTCTTGTCTTTCCTATTTTGAAGACCTTGTAAGAGAAACGAACCTCGGTATTCACCATTTTAAGTGTTAAAAGCTATTACCATGATTAATGTCCTATATGAGTAAATTAGGTTTTATTAAATGTTACATTTTTTTTCATATAGTTCTGCGTGAGAATATATACTATCCGTAGTATACTGTCAATAAATGTGAAGAGGGCTGTACACGCTTTTACAAAACAGTTCACTCATCAGTCAAGGTAAAAATATTATTTCAAACACGATGCCAGTCGTGCTTGTTTTCATCCATTTATATCAGTGAGGGCTAATTTGTTGAGATAAAAAAAAAACAGATGGTGCCATCTTTGAATCCAGCTGCCATTTAGCTGTGGCTAGAGAAGAGGGAAGGCCCAAATCAGATTGGTTAACCTACTGCAGTCATGTAATGACATGGAAGATCCAGGTAAACATGATAGAAATAGTCAATTTTTCTTGCAACATGTAGGGCTTTGAGGACAGTTGTTTGCTAGGGTTAGCTAAAGTTTTGGAGATTTCATAAAAATGCATTTTTTAGACAACATTTTCAACATTTTTTAGATATTGAACAAAAGGTCATCATTTTGATTTGGGATGTAAGGAAAATGTACTAAACCCACTGACAAATGCTGATAAAGTCTATTTGTCTGACTGCCCCATAAAAAAAGCTCTTACATTTAATCTAGCTACCTTCCTAGCTGCATCAAAGTGAAGGAATAATTCACAGTATTTTCAAGAATTTGGGCTGGATGTGATCATTTCTGCTCAGATTAATAATCTGCACAATGGTAGAACTTGAAGAACAGGTCATTCTACACTGAACAGAGATTCTTAAAAACACTGTTTGAGATTTATGAAGCAATTTCATTATTTGTGAAAAGGCAAAAAAAAAAAGATTTAAAAAACTTTTTGACACGTGGTTATTATTGATTGTTAAATCTTTAAAATATTGTTTTGACTTAAAAGCTTTGTTGTATTTGTAAAATTACAGACACATTGAATCATTTTTTCTCAAAAATGTTGCAAAAGTCAATGTACTTCTAAGTACTGTATACGTAAAGTTATCAGATTTCTTCTGATTTTGGTTGTGAAATTGGACAAATCAAATCAGACAAAGATAACACATGTACATTTAAAAAGCGCTACTCAAAATATTGTTTTGTTTAAGGAAAAACCTCTCAAAACAAACCTGACCCAGTGTTTAAAATGAGAAGCAATGGAGTTTTTTTCTCTCCTTTTTTATAGAATTGTTTTAATTCAGCCAAATTAAAGGGTCTAGAAAGTTTTGAGTTTTGAAACTGGCTTTGTAATCTTTTCCATACTGATAGATAGTAGAAATTTTGTCTCTGATGTGTTCTTGAATTTCTTTAGATTTGGGAATGATTTGTAGTTGTTTTCATATATATATATATATATATATATATTTAGATATTTAGATATTTAGATATATATACATATTAGCCACCTTCATGTTTTCACTGTACCGACAGCTGTTGTACTAGACTAGTCAGCACACAGCTTCAATTAATACAACTAGAAACTACTGATCAGGCTCGAAACCTAGGTGTAGTAATGGACTCAGACCTGAACCTCCAGGGTCACATAAAGGCAATAACAAGGTCAGCCTTCTATCACCTGAAGAATATTTCTAGGATTAAAGGACTGATGTTGCAACACGACCTAGAAAAACTCATCCATGCGTTTATCTTTAGTCGGATGGATTACTGCAACAGCATCTTCACAGGTCTGCCTAAAAAGTCAATCAGACAGCTGCAGCTGATCCAGAACGCTGCTGGTCGTGTCCTCACTAGAACCAGGAAAGTTGAGCACATCACCCCAGTTCTAAAGTCCTTACACTGGCTCCCTGTAGCTCAGAGAATAGACTTCAAAATACTTTATAAATCATTGAATAGCTTAGCAGCAAAGTAAGTTGAAGATCTGTTCAAACTTCCAGACCACTCAGGTCCTCTAATTCCAGTCTACTCAACATTCCTAGAATCAAAACCAAACATGGAAAACCAGCTTTCAGTTTCTAATATCCTCTAATCTGGAGCAAACTTCCAGACAACTGCAAAGCTAGTAGAGCACATCACCCCAGTTCTAAAGTCCTTACACTGGCCCCCTGTAGCTCAGAGAACTCAAACCACTTTTACTACATTATAAATCACCAACTCTAATCTACTGATCATCCCTAGAAGTAGAACCAAACATGGAGAAGCTGCTTTCAGTTTCTATCCTCCACCTATCTAGAACAAACTTCCAGACAACTACAAAGCTGCTGAAACACTGAGTTCCTTTAAAAAAAAGTTAAAGATCCATCTGTTTAGAGCTGCCTTTGAGTAAACAACTAATAATAGCTGGAATGTCATCTGTTTTAAACGTGTCATATGTTACAGTATGGGTCTCTAATGTTGTGTTTTATGCTTTTACTGTTTTTCATTGTATCCCCCAATCACCCAAAGCACCTTAAATTGTCTTGTTGTTGAAAGTGTGCCATACAAATCAAGCCTTGCCTTGCTATTCTTTTTTTAAACTTAATGATTGCCTAAACATCTGAGGATTCAAGTTGAGTGCGCTAGAAGCAGTCTAAGTGTCCCCACATGTCTCATCATTCTTAGCTGAATTTATAGGATAACGGATCAGACTACCCTTCACTGACAGTCATTACAAGTAATTAGAATGCTGAGGTGAGTAAGTCTTATTAAGTGTAGACAGAGAGTTCTCTGAATTGAATGCATAGAAAATTAGATTAGGTGATGATATTATTCGGACATTGGGTCAACATTTGAGTAGCAGTTGTGTAAATGAGTGGCAACCATTTCTAAGCATTTCCAAAGCTGCCTATCTTTTAATTCCTTTAAGAGTCAAAGCAGCACTGTTGAGTCGAGCAAGAAGGTCCTGGGTTAGAATCCCGGCCTGGAGTCTTTCTGCATGTAGTTTGCATGTTTTCCCTGTGCATGTGTGGGCTCCTTCTGGGTACTCCGGTTTCCTACCACAGTCCCAATACATGACTGTTAGGTTAATTGGTCTCTCTAAATTGCCCTTAGGTATAAGTGTGTGCGTGATTGATTGTTTTTTCCTGTGTGTCTCTGTGTCGCCCTGCGATGGACTGGCGACCTGTCCAGGGTGTACCCCAGAGACCTGGCCATTGGCAAATAATATGGCTGAAAACGCACTGCCAAGAGTTCGACATCTTGGCTGCAGAGATGACACTTCACAGTAACATGTCCTGAATGACACCATCTGTTGTTTACAAGCACTGCTACTCCACCTCCTTTCCTTTTCCTGCTCATTTTCAGATGGAAGCCTGGCAGAGAGATGTTGGAGTCGGGGATATGATCCAGCAGCCACATCTCCGTAAAACACATAACACTGCATTCCCGGTACTCTGGCTGAGTCCTTGTAAGGGCTTGGAGTTCATCCATCTTGTTAGCCAATGATCTGACGTTGCCCATTATGATCGATGGAAGAGATGGCTTGAACTTCCTCTTTCTCTGTCTCCTTTTTGCTCCTGCTCTGCATCCACGTCTCCTCCTTATCAACTCATCAGGGATTTGTGGCTTCAGTTGAGGTATTATTTCAGCTTTTGCGATGTTAATCAGCTGCTCCCGGCTGTAAACCACATTGTTGCCATGGTTGCGCATCACAACAAGTTGTCAAAAAGTGAAAAATGTACAGCAAAAATCCTTCCAGCTTCACAGCACCAAAAACTAGAAAGTATACAGGTAAAAAAAATGCAATCTTCTTTAAGAAAAAAGAGGAACCAATGTACAAAAAACAAAAACTTAATACGTAGCCAACAGAGCCACTCCAACATGCAGCCACCCAGAGCAGCGCAATTCTAGAACTGCTTGATGTCATATGTATGAAATGTGTTCATGCTCTCTTGCTTTTTTGATCTTTCTCTTGCTTTATTGTGTATCATGTGTAATGTGTGTTTCTTTTACTTTTAATTTCCAATGTTATATTCCATGTGTTTTTTTTAAATCACCAAATCATGTAAAGCACCTTGAATTACCCTGCTGTTGAAAGTGTGCTATACAAATAAAATTGCCTTGCCTTGCCTAGACTGCTATCTCCAGTAGGGTGGGGGTGCCTTTTAATTTAAGATTGAAAGATTTAATTTTGTTTTGTTGTTTTATTTTTGTAAAACAATTAAATAATTGTTGCACAATTTCTGTATCTAATGTTTAAAAAACATATTCTTGTCATGATGGTAAAAACATAAAGGAATAGAGAGCTCATCAAAGAGTGATCAATATACTGAAAAAACAGGTAGACAGGCATTTTATTGGATGAAAAGGTCACAGAAAAGGAGGTCAGTGGAAATTAGCATATTTAAATACAGCAAGTTCTTTATAGGAAAAAACTAAAATGTTCAACAATATTTGGCAGAGAAAAGGATGAACATATTTGCTTAAGATAACATGACAGTGCAAACAATCACCCATACATTTTTACAGGAGCCTCAATAAAGTTTGGAATAATAAGTCATGATGTAATTTTGACAGCCAAAATAAATTGAACACAACCTTTAATACAAAGGATAATGTGTCTTCGCAATTTATTTTACATCGGTGTATATATTTTTCCCACGTAAAACAGAATGACCTAAAACTCACATCCTGACCAACTAAGCTTAAGTTATCTTTACAACTTTGGCTGCCTTGGAAAAAATCAGACATGTTGTTCTAAATATATTAACTGTGTCACTTTTGGCACCTTTACTTGAATGTATTGATTCTCAGTAAAGGTAACAAGAACTGAGTTATATATCATGTGTTTTAGGTAGTACAACCAAGCATAGATTTCTGCGACTCAGAGATCCCTACAGTCTCACATATCCCTGCCCCATTCTCAAACACAATTAGAAACCAGAGACCTGGCCATTATTGACTGCAGGATCCCATCCCATTCACACCCACACACACACACACACACACACACACACACACACACACACACACACACACACACACACACACACACACACACACACACACACACACACACACCTACACACACACTGCAGCCAAGAATCACATGAGCAAACACCAGCCATTTTCCAAAAAGTCAGAGGATATTCAGGTCAGTCTTCCTGTAAGCTACATTACCAACTTCTAACACACACGCACGCGCACACACATTCAAAATTGAATTATTTGGTCCACACACACTATATTTTTGCTGCCACAACACTTATTAACAACTCATCCCTCTTCAACCAAAAGGACACACATTAACACCAAAAACTGCATCTCACATAAACACACACACACATTTCCTAACACACACTTGAGTTCAAGATTCATAGTAATGCTAAAATGCACACACACATATTGTTTTCTTCATCTTGTCTCTCCCAGCAGACACATTCAAACATACTAGAGCTCATCCTGACACACAGACACAATATGCATTAGGTCAAGGCTCACACATGTACAGTATGCTCTCATGTCGCTCTCTGCACCCACAAAATGCACTGGACAGCCATTTTCCGAACATGCCTGAAGCTGCAACACAAGAACACGGTGACACCTCCAACAATTCACTACCACACACACACACACATACACGTATGTATATATACATGCATTCCTTTCAATGCATGCATTCCTGCTTTATGCAGCATGAAGCAAACATCACAAATAAAAATGGGAGAATAGCGATGGAGAAAGACAAAGTCAATGAAGTGAAGGATGAGAGAAAGAGCAAAAATCCTGCCTTTACCTGCCACCCGTGAGTGTGTGAGTGTGTGTGTGTGTTCTGCCTTGCACGGCAATGGAGAAAATACTGGCGAGACTGAGCGACGAGAGAGGGAGAGGAGGAAAACAGGAGGGGAGGAGGAGGGGGTGAGATGTGCGACGAAGGGGGGGAGGGGAGATGACTCAGAAGGGAGATGGAGAGAAGAAGATGAGTGTTAATTAAAAGGAGAAGATGGACCAAGGGTTTGGATGAAGGGATAAGGACAGGGTGCAGAGGCTTGATGTCCGACAGTGGTGGTAAAAATAGATGATGGGTGGACAGCTTCTTGTCTCCCAGTGTCTCAGTGTCTTTCCCTGCCGCTGTAGTGGGGTTCACTTCGAATACATGCAGTTATATAACCCATCTTCTCCACCACACTCAGACATGATGATCCGCTGCATGTGCATGCTTCTGCTGCATTGAAACCTGAGAATGACTTATGGAAATGTCACTTACTATTGTGGCAAACATGTATGAGTTGAACGTTTATTTTAAGGTGAAGGTCAGAGTAAAGGTTGGCTTTTTAATGTTGCTGCAGGAACTCCAAGATGATAAAAAACAAGGCCTCATAACATCTCCTCTTCTTGTAATGGCTGATCTGAAGCTGCGACCCTTGACATGTAAAGTTAACAATGGTGAGCCACTGTCTGAGAGCACAAAGATATGGAAGAAACAATAAATATAAATGATTTTTAGAGTGAATTGGTATTTTTTCTTGTTACAGTGTCTGCATTTTACTTAATTGCCTAATTTCCCTCTGGGATCAATAAAGTATTTTTGAATTTGAATTTGAATTTGTAGGCTTTGAGCCTGCATAAAAAGAAACACATTTATTAATCTTTTAGTATTTGTTTGTTTTCATTACTTTTAGATTACAAACCCAGAATACACTTGCCTCAGAACATCCCAGGAGGAGGATCCCTTTTCACTTTCATACAATTCCAGCTTTCAAAACCAGCCCAAGGCTTTAGCAAGCCAAGCCAGAAGGTAGCCTTCAGGTACTGTTACATTAAACTTTGAATCTGTGGTTACACTTAAAAAATGAGTCAATGTTTAAATTTGCTTCAAATGTTTATGTATTTCAAACTTAAATGAGTTAAAAAATAATAAAATGTAAATATATTTGGAAAAAACTAAAAATACTGTCTGCCCCATATTGTTGAAAAGGCCTTCATCATGACATGACAGAGCTAAAATGACTGCCAGACTACAAAGTTGTGCATTACAGAAACATGTTTAATTAGATGTAGGTCAATTAACATCAAATAATGCTCTCTAAAGTGCATTCTTCTATGTTTATTTTTTGGAAAGACTGTATCTTGGTAACCTTAAAGGAATACTTTGCTCCAGACAGTGACGACTCGGTTATTATCACTGTTGTGCAAAAACCTTATATCTCCATTTTTTGTCAGTTTTCTTATCTTGTGAGAATCAACTTTTTTGATGAGTCTATCTAGCGTTTAATTAACATATTTCAAGTGAAAAGTTTTAAAAAGTGCATGTATCTTTGACCCAACGGTATGAATGCCTATTTATTATCAAGATTTTTTTTTTCAGTTTGTGAAAGTTCAGTTTTTGGAGATACAAAGTTTCTATCTGACAGCCGCATTATGCAATTCTCCCTGTCCCTGAAACACAAACAAAAAGATTTGAAAGAATAATACTTTTCTTTCAGGCTCTGTGATGACGATATCCTATGAAATCCCATATGCTAACTCTACTCTAGTGCTTAGTCAGTGCAGAGTGTAAAGCGAGACAGTTCGAGAGAATGATAGGCTCAGAGAAAGAGAGGACTGTTTTATGATGGGGGCTGTTCACTAACATCCATGCCTCAAAGGCCCAATCAATGCCTGTTTGTGGACAATTAAATAACGCCAACGGTTCAGAAAAAAGGTTAAAAATGCTTACTTTGTTCTGAGAGTCATCAGAAAAGATTTAAACAGGAAGCTATCTTGATGTTGATGACAATGCTGCAAACCAACCAAACCTCTCTGTACCCCGCTTGTACTGAATCTTTGAAGAGTTAATTTACCTCCTTTGGTTTTAAGGTTAATTGAGGTACAAATATATACCATACATTCAAGAAAATCGCTGTGAATATTCACTCACTCTTCACATGATCAAAAACCTTTTGTTCTCAGAACAACGTTGTGTGGCAACAAGATGTGGGAGACATTCCTGAAATTTTGGTCCATACTGACATTTTAATTTAATACAGTGGCTACAGATTTAGAACCTGCACATTCCTGATAAGCATCTATTGTTCCACCACATCTCAAATGTGCTCCATTGAATTTAGATCTGGTGACTGTGGAGGTTTTTGGAGTTCAGTTCAAGAAACCAGTTTGAAATAAATCAGTTTGAGATTATTTGAGCTCATGTTTGCAGCTCATGTAAATAATTTAACAATTTCTTTATTTCTAAACATTTAAACTACTGACTTTAACTCAAAGTGCACCAGTAAACAGTTGTATATTTACTACCAAATAATGTGTCCTAGCTGTTCTAAAAACAGACTGGTGAAGTTGTTAATGTTGACTGCAGGGTGACACTGATACACATTGACAGGGAAAAGGGGTGAGGCCATTGTGTTCCTGGTGTGTGTGGATGGGTTTATCTCGAAACTGTATGGCTTTATCTTCACATGTGTGTTTTTTTTTGTGAGGAGCCAGGTGTGTGGGTGTGCCAGTCTTTGTACATGCTTATGTGTAGGCATACATCCGTGTGAGTGTGCAAGTGTGTGAGATAATCTGTAATTAAATTCCTGAGTTTAATGAGATTATCTAAGGGAGACAAGCAGCACTATGTCCTTGACATCCATCCCCTGGTTAGCCACAGCCAGGCGACTGATAGACACACGCACACGCACACACACACACCGACACACACACACACACACAGACATTTGGGGGGAAAGGAAAAGAAATGGCAAGAGAAAATGAGAGAAAGTTGGAAGAAGAAGAAGAAGAAGCAGAAAATAAAAAATATAGAATTACGAGAGATCAAAAGAGCATAATGAAACAGTTGTGAAGATACAGTTTGAGCACAAACGCCTTCCAGGGTGAGGGTGGCAAATAAGTGACTTGCATTGTAATTATCTCATTTTCTGCTGCGTTACACCGAAGGTCGACTGGCCTTCCTCTCAGCAAGGTCCCCTCGGCCTAGAACACAAACTGACGGCCAGGTCAACCAATACAAGCACATTCAAATCCCTGAAAGCACTGAAGAAATGGGTTACAGTATTTTGCATATATTGATTATTGACTATTTTCTAATTTGTTTTAAGATTTTTGCTTCATAGTTAAATGGTTTTAATTTTTCTTCAATCAATAATCAATCATCCCCAATCCTGTTTGTGGTTTTCATAAAATCTCAGGTCATAGTCCTGTAGAGATAGGCGCCTGCTTTATATACCTCAGATTCTCATCTTTCCATCATTCAGAGTATGTGGTTCTTTTGAAATGTTCAGTCGAAGACCTCCAGCCAGCATCCATTGGAACGATTCCCAGGTGAAGCAAGATTTAGCTTGTATCTGTCAGAGGCTGTGGTTCTGAACTGGAAAATTTCAGACTGCTCCACCTGGACCTGCAGCCTTATTCCGGTTCAGTTTCTCCAGCTGCCTCTTCACCTGACTTTTGGAGACTTTTGGTTGTTGAGATGGTGCATAACCATGGCAACAAGTTGTTTTTTTTAAAAACTGGGAGCAGCTGATTAGCACATCAAAAGCTCAAATTATACCTGAACCACGACCCAAAGCCCAGAGGAGTTGAAAAGGGTCAAGGATCATATCCCTACTCCAATGTTCAGCAAAAGCAAACTAGAAAGGCACTCGGAGAGAGCAGACCTCCGCCAAGGCAGCTCAGGAAAGGCTGCTGTGAAATATAATCTCTACCACCCAGAAACTGAGCTGTCAGCATGCCGTGACAGTTATAACATTGTCATATAACATCAGTCTTCAGTCAGAGGCCTCTTCAGATTCGTTGCTAGACTGACTACTACTGGAGATCCCTATTACCCACAGCATCACCAACCACAACGACAATTTGAAGATACTTGGATAATATGCAACATTTAATTTTCCTTTGGAATAAATACAATGTTTTTGAATTGAATTTGAATTGAATTGAATATCCCATCAGAACGAACGGAAATCACATGTGGGGTGCCCCAAGGCTCCATCTTAGGGCCTCTCCTATTTAATATCAACATCCACTAGGCAAGATTATAGCAACCAATAACATTAGCAACCATAACTACGTGGATGATGCTCAGCTTTACATTACAATGTCACCAGGTGACTTTGAACCCATCCTTCCATCCATCCATCCATCCATCCAATTTCTTCCGCTTATCCGGGGTTGGGTTGCGGGGGCAGCAGCTTAAGCAAAGAGACCCAGACTTCCCTCTCCCCAGCCACTTGGGCCAGCTCCTCGGGAGGAATCCCAAGGCGTTCCAAGGCCAGCCGAGAAACATAGTCCCTCCAGCGTGTCCTGGGCCTTCCCCTGGGCCTCCCCCCGGTGGGACGTGCCCGAAACACCTCACCAGGGAGGCGTCCAGGAGGCATCCTGACCAGATGCCCGAGCCACCTCAACTAACTCCTCTCGATGTGAACCCATCCAAACCCTAATTCAATGCATCAACCAAAAAAATGGATGGATACGCTATAACTTTCTCCAGCTGAACAGAAACAAAACTGAAGTAAATATTATTAGGGCCTAAAGAGAAACGATTAACAGTCAGCACACAGCTTCAATTAATACAGCTAGAAATGACTGATCAGGCCCAAAACCTATGTGTAGTAATGAACTCACACCTGAACCTCCAGGGTCACATAAAGCCTATAACAAGATAAGCCTTCTATCACTCAAAGAACATTTCTAGAATTAATGGACTAATGTCGCAACAGGACCTCAAAAAACTCATCCATGCGTTTATCATTAGTTGGATTGATTACTGCAACAGCGTTCTCACAGGTCTGCCTAAAAAGTCAATCAGACAGCTGCAGTTTATCCAGAACGCTGCTGGTCGCGTTCCTCACTAGAACCAGGAAAGTAGAGCACATAACCCCTGTTCTAAAGTCCTTACATTGGCTCCCTGTAGCTCACGGAATAGACTTCAAAATACTTTTACCAGTTTATAAATCATTACATGGCTTAGCACCAAAATATGTTGAAGAACTGTTGTCACCGTACCAACCAACAACACCACTCAGGTCCTCCAACTCTAGCCTACTAAACATCCCTAGACTCAGAACTAAACATGGAGAAGCAGCTTTCAGTTTCTATGCTCCCCTTATCTGGAACAGACTTCCTGACAAGTGTAGAGCTGCTGAAACTCTGAACTGCTTTAAATCAAAACTAAAAACTCATCTGTTTAGAATTGCCTTTGAGTAAATGATTGTCATATGTATCTAATGTGTTCATGCTCTTTTGCTTTATTGATGTGTGTTTCATGCTAATCTGCAACTTTTAATTTCCAATGTTATATTCTATGTTGGGTTTTTTCTTTTTTAATCACCAAATCATGTAAAATACCTTGAATTACCCTGTTATTGAAAGTGTGCTTTACAAATAAAATTGCCTTGCCTTGCCATCTGGCCTGAGAATGCTTTTAGATCCGCCCAAATAAGAGCTGAAGAGTGAGACAAGAGAGGAAGAAGGATGTCTGGGTCTCCCTTGTTGTCCAGTTGCCCTCTTGTTAAATCAGATTAACTGAAAACATGAAATTAATATTAATCAACTATGCAGCTCAACAATTACGAAGTATGTTCACAAAAATCCCAGTTACCTTATATAATTTTCCTCTAAAGCAGGTAATACAAGTTATCTTTGAATTTGACACTTTCATTGATTATATTTTTGAAACATTATACCTGTGAACATTTGTAACGTTTTAGATATGTTTTAACGCCACTCTGTTGTAACCTTTTGTTGCATTTCTCAAACAATAAAGAGACGCCACAGGCATGGAACAAATACAGTTGACCTTTATCGCCATCTGTTGGTCAACGAGGAAGTTTCCGTTCTCTCAGTGTGAGTAATAATAGCTGGTTAAAGTTGTTTCTGTACACTAGATACAGAAATATATATGCTAGTTTGCCATGTAATATATTATGCTGCTTTCAGGGACTGCCTCTTAATTGATATTCCTAAACGGACAGGCGGAATATATCTCTGTGAGAATGGAAAATTTACTAAATTAAAATAGTCATGCAATTAGTGTAGATGCAATAAAAATCGTTAAAAAAATAAATTCCAGTTGTAATAAAATTTTAAGATATATGTCTTTAGCTATGTAACATCCTGAAAGCAGTTACTAAGCAGACTGATTGGTGATCTCCTTTAAATGATGCAATATTCAAGTAAAATATAAATTCAATAAATGCATATTTGTAAAAATAAAAATAAAATAAAAATATTGTAATCCTTTATATTAATACTTTTTTTCACAGAAAGGTCCCATAAATGAAATTTTAAAAACTAAACTAATAAATGAGTTGGGCATATAGAGTAGTTTGTGTGAGAGAGTTTAGAGAAATTCCAGGCGTGCCTGAACACAACCCAATTCATTTCTCCGACTTCCCAGACAGGCGGAAGGGGGATTTCCAGGAAGTAATTGAACGCACCACACCAGTTGGGACACTCCAGCGACGGTGAACGGAGAAGGTAAGAGCCGTCAGCTTAAAACTGTAGTTTACTGATTACAAATAAAGAAGTATTGTCAAGGAAACAACATCAGGCTTTGGTGTGACTCCATGTACTGTAACAGTCGAAATGGTCAGCCTGTTGAAAACGAATTGTGTTAACCCGCAGCTGTCAAAACAAACTACTTCCTTTGGCTAACTTTATGCTAGCAGCGTTAAATCTGTGCCCAGAGTTAGCTAACAGGTAAACCAGAGCTGCTGCTAGTGGAATGAGCCTTTATTTAACTCCCTATATCTTTAGTTTGAGATATTTTCTCTTCACGTGTTTTACTGTTAATTTGTTTCTCTTTATTTTAAACGCGTAATATTGCTTGTGGGCGTGGGGTTTAGTTTACGTCACCTTAGCTAACTTTAAAAATCAACACCCAGTTAAATATTAGTGTCGTTTTAAAGCTGTCGTCAACAAATATTAATATCATACTTTTATGCCTGTTTTCTTTCCCCCTAAAAGTAAACATCGTGGCTATTGAGCCGACGCTAAAAATGTCCATCCATTTTTTTTCTATGCGGAAGTGACTAAGAAGAAGAAACTTTCTGCAAAACGTCATCTAAATCATTTAAAGGTTTAGATCCGTTTAAGATGTATACTAAAACTGACATCGATTCTAACCTCCTTTCGTTTTGTTTCACAAATAAGAATGAATGAATCCAGTTTTTTTTTAGTTTTTTTTACATAACATGAAAGTGTTTACCTTCTTTTTGAACGTATTTACCAATTTTGTTACACTAAACATTATTGTTCAGTCCATCATCACCAATCCCATGTAGGTTGACAGGCTACAACAAGATTAAAGCAATTAAATTACAGTTTATTAAATAAAAACGTGGCCATAAAACAAAAGTCTCTAACTTGCCCTATGATCACAGATTTCATTGCTTGTTGAGCAGTGTTACATAGATTTGAGAGAACTGCTTGCAGCTATGATTTTTTTTAAATATATTTTTTTATGCCTTTAATTTTACACAGAAGGGTTGTTGTTAACTATTTATTTGTATGATGCGCGTTTTGTGCTTAGTAGGTTTGTCTGATTTTTAAATTTAAATCAGAGCTTAATATAACAATTCTAACTGCTTCTTTGTGTTTTTTATTAAATGAAGTTTAACATAATTGACAGCAGCACATCGTAGAATTACACCAGTCAGGTTGTTTCTGGGAGATCCAGATTTCTTGGTTTCTTTGTTCTGCTGTTTCCTCTTTTGACTCATTTTCTATTGTTTCTTTCTTTTCTAACGGCTTTAAAATACAAAGGGGCAGTAGTTTTGAATCAAAGACTGAATGAAAACATTACTGGATTATCCTGACATATTGGCTCAGAAAAGTCCATCTGTTGATGTGTTAACAGATCAACAATGTTGGTACCTGTTATTTATATGGATTTAATAAATGGGTGAGAACAAAAATCTAATTTTCATTATTTAAACTGCCTACCACCAATCAGAGCCAACGGATGGAAAATCTGATCTCTGGCTGTTTGGTTGGTGCATTTCTAGCATAGAGTAATTATAATTGACATCATTGGGAAATGAAGAATGTTATTTCATAAAATTGGTTATATTTAGTTGGGGGGGGGGGGAGTTCCCGAAAAGATTTAAATCTTGTGTAGTATCTTTTCTACCTTTTCTTGTTTGTATAATGCAACCGTGGCATGTGAATTTTCCCCTGTGGGATCAATAAAGTAAAATTATTATTATTATTACATTTGCTACAATTATATTCTGTCAGGAGAAATCCAGTTGCTTAATTAAATAAGGTCCTCAAGACTGATGCTTGGTTTAAATTATAATTATCTAATTCCGTTTAATTATTTGATGCTTCTGATATGTGGAAATGTGTACAACACAGTCTTATTAGATGCATATAAAATTCAGCCAAGGCTAACTTAATATAAACAGATAATGGTCTGCATCCAAGACTTTGGGGGCTTTTTTTCTTCCATTTTTCAGTAGTACATTTTTTTTGAGTTATGGTGAAATTGATGATGGTATAAGTTAGTCAATAAATCAAACATTTGACATGTTTTTAAATGGCCTTTCAATCCCAATGTTAAGTTGTCAAAAATATTACATAAAAAAAAAAACTTGTAGTGGAAAAAAAAGAATCATTTGTTGGTTACGCTACTGATAGCCAAACAGGACCAAATTGATATCCCTGGTAACAGTGTGTGTGCAAGAAGCAGAAGTCAAGAGAAGTGAAGGATCCTTCTTACCAATAATTGTTCTGAATTGTTTCCATGTGAATACGAATTACCACTGAGGAATGTTTTCCCGACCTAACCGGTGTCATCATTCCTGCAGCCAGTTACCGTGTCCCTGACTCATCAGGCTCTAGCTAAATGCTGCGTACAGCCAAAAATGACCCAAACAAAGAGCCAGTGATTGAGCGTCAGCCCATAGCCCAGTGCCATTGTCCCCCCTAATGAACCAGCAGCCTGGGTATGCGAGCTGCTGAGTGGTCGTAGCTTCTCCCCGTCATTGTGTTGTAAACACTCCTGTAAGGCGCTATCACTTTCTCTATCTACTTGTCTCGCACTCACTTCTTGCTCCTGGCATTTCCGTCAGGCAAACAGACTTTATGGCTTATGGTTTTTATCATATGGAAAAGAAGCAGAAGGACAGGATAAAAAAAATAATAATTCCTCACTTATTTAGTCATTGAATTGGGCATGTAAGTTCTGAAAGTTACCACTTTTGTATGAAGGGTTTTTAAACTATCAGGCCAAACCTAAATGTCACAACAATCATCTTTGGGTGAAGTAGTTTTGAGCATGATTTATCAGTCAGCATGTAAGGTAAAAAGAAGGCAAAGTTACTCTGGATAGTTCTAGAAACAAAACTACGTAAACGGTATCTTGAAAAGTATTTCATCCTCTAAGTTTTTTACATTTACACAGTTTCGTGATGTTTAGTTTATGTGATGTACTAGCAAAACGTAGCATATAACTGTAACTGTGAATTGGAAGGAACCCAGAAACAACCCCTCTAAATCCGTACTGTTGTACTAACATTTATTGCAAACCCAGCTGCAACACTTTAGAGATAAATATATTAGTTTCGCACATCTAGTGAATCACATTCAAATGTATGATCTAAACCGTTCCATTGTACCTCAGGGTACATTTTTAGGGCCGTTGTCCAGTTGGAAGGTCAACCTCCATTCCAGTCTCAAGTCTTTTGCAGCTACGAACAGATTTTCTTCCAATATTACCCTGGATATAGCTCCATTTTTTCCAACAGCCTTCCCCTTCTTGCTGAAGCATCCCCACAGCATGATGTTGCCACAACCATGTTACACAATGGTGATGTGCAATGTTGCTTTTCTGCCACACAGCATTGTGTATGTGGGGCAATTACTTTAATTCTGGTCTCATTGGATCATAGCACCTTCTTCCTAATATGTTCTAAATGTCTTTGTGGCAGTCAGGACTCTTATGAACTTCTTTCTTTCTACTTTTTCGTAGAGGTCAGCTTAAGAGACTGCAGACTTCATCGCTGACCTGCTTCTTCCACCTGAGTTGTAGATTTCTGCAGCTTTAAAACGATATTTGTGAACATTTTTTGTTTTTAAACCATGTAGCATTTTTCATCCACTTTTAGTCAAGTTACTTTGTGTTGGCCTAAGACATAACATTCCAATGAAATACATTGAGGTTTGTGGATGTGTGAGAAAATGCAACATGTATGAATACGGCTTCATGTCACGTTTTCTTGCTCTTTTGATTCCTTTAATAAGTAGTATTAAAAAAATCTAAGATAAAATTACTTTTTGCAATTAGGACATAAGATCATGTAAGCTGTCTTCATGTTTTGCCTGATGTTACGTTTTTTTTTCTCACATCATCATGAATTTTAAGTTAAAATTTAGTTTATCATAAAATCATTATTATTATCATTTAGATATGCAGGAATTAAGAAAGACATCATTCTTTAATGTCCTTTCGCTGTGTTTTTGAGTTTCATAGCTTGAATGTAATTCCTCTGCTCCACCTGCTCCTTTCTGGGTAATTCCATTCATTTTTCCTCTTCAGATGCAGACTATAAAGTGTGTGGTAGTGGGCGACGGTGCTGTGGGGAAGACCTGCCTGCTCATCTCCTACACAACCAACAAGTTTCCCTCTGAATACGTCCCAACCGTAAGTGACCATCAGTGTCAACAATAAAATATTCGCCGTTACTGTGAAGTGGTCATAGCAGATATGAAACAGTGTTTTATAGACATATAAAGGCCGGGTTGTTTTTTTATTTTTATTTTTTCTCTTTCTCTCTGTCTTATATTTAATTATTTATCTGTACAAACCACTGGCACCAGCATTATGCATAAAATCTCCTCATCAGCTGCAACAACTCACATTTTAGGTGGTTGCAGCTCATTTCATTATTTTAAGTCTTAAAATACTTTTCAAGTTCAGTTTATTGACTCAGTGTGTACCATTTAATCAGTCTGTGATTCTAAAAAGAGAAAAAGTTCAAATGATTCCCTGGGGTGTGCATTTTTGACTAAACACAGTAACACTTTTTTTAAACTGTAAACATTGGTTACTTCATCTGCTTAATCCTTTTCAAAAAGGCTTGTAACTTTTTTGCCTCCGTCATTTTCACAGTTTTTCTTTTCACTCACAAACGTCTCTAGGATCATATGAAATCTGTTATATTATTGTCCTAATTAAAAAATAATAATCCTAAATTCCATTATTTCCATTCTGATCATATTTATTAACTCAAAAAGTGTGTAATTATGGAGTAAATGAAAACAAATGACCAAATGAATAACCAAAGAGACCCACATTTACTGCTGTGGTTCAAGGATTTCCCTGTCATTTTTAAAGAACTGAAACAATATGTGCAAAGCAAAGATTCATGTTGTTCTTGCTGTAAAACGCTTTAGAGTTGAACTAAACATCGAAATATGTCTAATAAAGAAACCTGCAAACAGTAAATCCTCGTACTCACTTTCATAATGATTTTTATTCATTGTTATTTCCTAACTCAGTCCCAGACATGAAGTACATGCTCTCATGTTCCTGCAGCCCTCCGTTTGCATTGCTTGCTTTTTTTTTCATTGAAGGAATATTGTCACCATGAGCTGACAGAGCTTATAGAAAAGTTGTCCTTCTGATTCATAAACCTCGCTAGTGGTGCTGTGTTGAAAAAAATCGATTCTGAATCGATTCTTAGAAAAATTCCTAAAAATCAATTCGGACTTTCAGAAATCGGTTGAATCCTTTAACATTGTTTGCCCTTTTTACAGCTAGAATAGGAGGGAAAAGTCCAGACGGGCATTTTAAGGCTTAGATCTGAAAGGGTTAATACAGTTTCCACAGGTGAACTGTAACCCCATCCAGTGTTGCATCATTGAATTACAGGAATATAATTAAGGTAAAAGCTCCAAAAAAAGTTTTTAAAAGCACTGACCCATATCAATATTGGAACAGATTGGATCAGATCGTGATAATTGATTCTAGAATCCATTATCTAGAATCGATTCTTGAAATTTGAATAGCTACAAAGCTCTAATTTCTAGCCTTGCGCTCAGCGTCGTTCCTCTTTCCTGTCATACAGAAAGTGATGCATGTTTACACTGTCTGGGTCGGAAAAACGTAAAACAAAATGAGCTTTTACCGGAACTGTAGCCTTTGTAGTGAACTGAAAGAGATCCCACTACTGGCAAATATGAATATAATGTTACTGTTGACTGTAGGTTTATACCAGATGGTTCTTTTTCCCTTCAAACAAAATGGATCAGAAGTTAGCAGAATAAAGCTTAAAACTGATCGGTGAGCTCTGGCACTTTCTGCCTTTTACTGGTTTCATGTCCTGCTGCTGCGCAAGACCTGATTTAGCCTCAGTTTGTTGGTAGATGTGTAGAGTGCCTGAACTTTAGTGGTTCCGATTACTCCTGGGAGTGGTTCCAAACTAATTCTTATCATATTCTGGCTAAAAAGAGATTTATCTTGAACCCCTCTGTTTGTATGCTGGCGTAAACTTAGCTGGCCTCGTTTCAAAACAACAGATTCACCTACCTTCACTTTTATTATCATTTCGCTAAATTCATTTGTTTTTTGCAAAGTGGACCAGATCAAAACTTTTTGTTGCTAGTTTTGTTCTTAGTTTGCACTCATAATTACATTGGAAGTGTAATTTCAATCTCACAAACCTGATTTACATCTATGTATTTTGTATTTCTTTTGGTGGGAGTTTATTGTACCCAAATAAATCAATCATCCATGTACTGTTTGCTTATCAGTGTTGCAGCAGCATCCTGCTGAGTAACAGATCCCCAACATTCTGCAGCTTTATGCAAAATGTGCCTCAGATTCTCTGCTGTTGATGCAAACTCTGCGTTTTGGTTTGTGGCAGCAGAACAGCTGACTTACTGTTGATTAGCAGACACTTTGAGCTGGACACATCAGGGAGCTTCTTCTCCTGGCACTTCTCAGCTAAGTTCGATGAGAAGTTTGCAGAATCAGTAATGCTGAGTCAGCTTTTACTTCTGTTTCCAGCCTGTTTCTGTTCATCCTTGTTTTTGGTTTGTTGTTGTTTTTTCTATCAGTTTAAAATATTTTTTATAACTTATTTTCCATAAAAATGCATCTTCATTTTCATTTGTTCATTTTGTATCATAATTTGGAATATATTACTGTTCGTAGGAATGTAAGAAAATATCCATACGCCGATATATAGCAATATTTTATGTCACGATATTTTATCGATATTCAAAAGCAATGTATCGATTTTTACGTTTTAGAATTTGAACCGAACCATTGATGATGACAGTAATTTTTGTGATGCATATCGTTTCTCCAGATTCTTGCCAATACACATCCTAACTGATATATCAGATAAATATCACCAGTTTTTCAAATCTAATTTGCATTTTTTTTCAGTTTTTTTTATTTTTTATTATTGTTTAAGTTCTTATCACCTAAACAACAACCTCTTCCTGCCTGTGTTTCTATTATTAGCAACAACCTTATGTTTCCACTTTATGGTAAACCTTTGAGCCATATTTCCTTCTAGCCTCCAGGATAAAACCCAAGACTTTCTGAACTTTCTGTCTTTGCACACCGTTTTATATATTGGTGCTTGGTTCCCAGCTTTAAAAAGCAGACCCACTGCAGCTGTGGCCTAATCCACAGATTGATCACAGCGAATGCCGGCAAACCTCCGGTTTCCTCTTAGATTCATTGTGTTGTTGCTGCATCTCGCTGTGTTTGTTTCCTGTGAGTCATCTGACAATCACCACTTTGAGAAATAAAGGAGAGAGAGAGAGGAAGTCTCCTCAAGAAAGCAATTCCTCTTAAGTAGTTTATTTTTCCAGAATTTACTGAGTTTTTTTTATTTTTTTCACTTGCATAATTTCTGTCTGAATATAAACACCCCCATACTCCGAAACCCCTAAATCAAATCCAGTGCCTGAAAATGTCATCTAATTAGTAATGAGTAAATACAGCTGCTCTGAGTTCCTCAGAGGATTATTGTAGAACAAACAGCATCATTAAGACCAGACAGGTCATGAGTTAATCTGTGGAGAAGCTTAAAGTAGGGTTACATTGTTAAATGCGACGTCAAGCTTTTAACCACATCGTTGTTCAATCTGCCCTCTGAAAATGGACACACTAACTCTGCACATCATGCTGATGACACCCATCCCACTTTATTGTTAGTTTGTACTCTTCCACCCAATTAAATGGATTAAAGATTGTAGTTCGGACATGACAGAATTTGGAAAGGTTCAAGCGGTGTGTAAATTTATGCAAGAAACTGTTCCTGTGATGTTCATTTATTTAATTTTTTATTTAAGTTTAGTTTAACCTGCTCTCTTCTTTTGTAAATCCGGTTGAGATTGAGTAAAAATACGGTCTAGTATCCTGCCTTTGGCTTGTTTTACTGAACTCAACATATTTCCCTTGCCTCGCCCCCTCTGCTCTGTTTCCGTTTGCCTGTTTTTGTCCATACATGTCGGTGTGTTTCACCTCAGGCTGCCTTTCCAATTCCTTCTTTTAAACTGAAGTTATGCACTTTTGAGGTCTCCGGTAGTAATGATGGAACTCAATGAAATCAAAATATCTATCACATTATTGGTCGCGAACTACTGAAAAGTCAAAGTATCAGACAAAAAAATATATATATACCATTTCGGTGCATTTGTTTGTGAAGTCAGAAATTAGCTGAATGCTTTTTATTTATTTTTATATATATATATATATATATATATATATATATATATATATATATATATATATATATATATATATATATATATATATATATATATATATATATATATACCATTTCTCTCAAACATTGTTCACAAATCAGTCTAAATGTGTGATAGTGAGCACTTCTGCTTTGCTGAGATAATCCATCCCACCTCACAGGTGTGCCACATCAAGATTCTGATCTGACATCATGATTAGTGCACAGGTGTACCTTATACTGCCCATAATAAAAGGCCACCCTGGAATGTGCAGTTTTTTGCTTTATTGGGGGTCTGGGGACTCAGAACCGGTCAGTATCTGGTGTGACCACCATTTGCCTCATGCAGTGCAACACATCTTCTTTGCATAGAGTTTATCAGATTGTCAATTGTGGCCTGTGGAATGTTGGTCCACTCCTCTTCAATGGCTGTGCGAAGTTGTTGGATATTAATGGGAACTGGTACACGCTGTCGTATACGCCGGTCAAGCACATCCCAAACATGTTCAATGGGTGACATGTCCGGTGAGTATGCTGGCCATGCAAGAACTGGGACATTTTCAGCTTCCAAGAATTGTGTACAGATCCTTGCAACATGGGGCCGTGCATTATCTTGCTGAAACATGAGGTGATGTTCATGGATGTATGGCACAACAATGGGCCTCAGGATCTCATCACGGTATCTCTGTGCATTCAAAATGCCATCAATAAAATGCACCTGTGTTCTTCGTCCATAACAGATGCCTGCCCATACCATAACCCCACCACCACCATGGGCCACTCGATCCACAACATTGACATCAGCAAATATTTAAAAACGAGCATTTTCCTAACGTTTTTTGGTCTTTGTTTTAGTTTTGACTAACTCCCTTTGTGTAAATTGTTTAAAACTTGAAGCAGGTCTTGACATAGATGTGGTTAATTTGCTTCAGCTCAAATAAACAGACCTCGATAAAAAGCATTCTACCTTTTCATAGCTCTGTATGCTGCAAGAGGATCCAACCCTATGTATTATTAAGAAAAAGTATTAATCTCCTTTGTTTTATTTCTTTGTGGATATTGGTAGTTTCAGCTCTGATCAGTTTTTATATCCGTTCTTAAATGTCCTTAGATTGCGGCATGATGTGTTGCTTTTTGAGATCTTTTAGCCCACTTCAGGTTGTCTGACTGGTCCTTTATCAAGATCTACTGCTCAGGTAGTAATCAGGCCTGGGTGTGGTTAGTAGAACTAGTAAAAGCTGTTATTCACAGTTAATTCACTATTTAACAATGAGGGTATTATGTTTTTCCACATGGAGACAGTTTGGTTTGGACAGCTTTTCCTCATTGAATTAGAAAATAACTTTTTGTTTTTACTCATGGTGTCTTTATCTGATTATTAAAAATAGTTTGATCGGAAAAGGAAAACCTGGAAAAAAAATCTTATGGCTCCAAATGGATGACTTGGCAAAATTTTGATCACCCCATCTCTAAACCCCAATTTACACCGGGCGTGTCAGCGGCACCGCGGTAACCGCTGCAAATAAAAACCATTATAGTCCATGGAGTTCTTTACACCGGGCGCGTCCCAGAAGCCTCTCACCGCACTGCGCCGCTAAAGATATGATTGGGTTTTATTTTTGATGGGGCACGCTTCCAAAACGCGTCAGGCTTCAGCAGTTAACATAGGGCTAACTGGAAAACACCCATGCAGCATCTGGTAAATTTCAAAACAAGAAACACGTGCAGATTTGTGATAGCTTAACTATCTAAGCATCACGTCATTACGTACGACGCAAGGATCTTGTTTGCTACCTGCATCTGAAATTGTGGTTGTTTTTTTCCAGCATGGACGATAAAGCATTTATTTTTAGCTGTGCAAAATCAAAAAATAATTTATGATACCACACATCCTTTTTACGAGGACAACACCAAGAAGGAGAAGGTGTGGACTGAAATTTCTAAAGTTATGGGAGTAGATGGTGAGTTTAAAAAAAACTTGTCAGATGTTTCTTTTTGTTTATTGTCCATTGTTGTTGTCACACATGATCTTAATTCTTGGGTGATTTCTGTGGTCTCACGAGTCGACTCAGTGGACCGCCCCGCTGCTGAGTCGCGCCTGAAATGCTCCCGGTAGTGATTGACGCACCGAGAAGGTCGCCCTCGGTGTAAATTGGGGGTAAGGCTGAATCCAGCCTCCCAAGCCTATGGTCTTCTCGCCTACCGGGAAAGCTTATTTTGGCCACCTGTATCTTCATGACCATAGGTAAGGTGGTTGGGACGTAGATGACTCGGTAATTCAAGAACTTTGCCTTTTTGGCTCAGTTCTTTGTTCACCACAACAGATCTGTTAATTGCTCGCTCCATTCTACTGTCCCTCATGAACAATACATCTAAATACTTAAACTCCTCCACTTGAGGCCCCCAACCCAGAGGGTAGAAGCGCACCTTTTTCAGGTCGGGAACCATGGCAAGTCGAGCTGAATTTCTTCCTGGCTGCCACTGCAGTTTGCTTATTGTTTTGGAGTTGGAGTTGAAAATGCCATCATCCACCTGCTTCAACCAACCCACTGTCATCTGGACAAAGCAGGCAGCACTGTGAGGATCATCTTCTTTGATTTCTCCAGTGCATTTAACACAATTCAGCCTGATTTGGTTTGTCAGAAACTCTTGAAGACACAGGTGGAGCCCTCAACAATCGCCTGGATCTGTTGGGGTAGCAGCATCAGAGCCAGGGGTTTAAAAAGGCTCAACAACCTGATAAAGAAGGCTGATTCTGTTCTTGGGACAACCTTGGAACATCTGGAGATGATGATGCAAAGACGGATTCTTCATAAAATCAAAAAAATTATGGACAACCCTGATCATCCTCTTCATGAGACTGTTATACAACAACAGAGCGTCTTCAGTCGGAGGCTTCTTCGGTTTCGCTGCAATATAGACCGCTACAGGAAATCCTTCTTGCCCACAGCTATCATCATCTACAACAACTCCTTAAAGAATTAATTATATGAGCTATACCAACACTTTATTTCCCTCTGGGATCAATGAAGTATTTTTGAATTTTTAATTGAATTGAATTTTAGGACTTGGAAAGCCCAACTAGGTCTAGCTTAGTCAGCTTAGTTTTTTTTTTTTTCAAATCTTTTTAGCCTATCCCTACCTGAACAAGCAACAGATTTATCAGATCATCTCATGGAGCCTTTTTACTAAAGATCAGAGATTAGTTCTAGCTTAAATCTAAGTCCAGCTTCATGTCTGTCCTAAAATCCATGGCGTCCGGTTTATCTTGAACCTATCTCTGCATACTGGGTTTTATTTGACCCAAGCAAGGGTCTGCAGGCTACAGCCAACCGCAGCAGGCCTGGGGATTTGTTGAAGCTGTGCTTTCATGCAGCCACAGAGACGCTTTGGATCATTTCCACATTTGAAGAACTGATATCACGCATGTAGCGACTAGGGATGTAAGAAAATATCGATATACCGATATATTGTATTTCCCAATATTGTATCGATAATAAAAAAATATATTTAAATTTTATTTTTATTTTTTTAGAATTTGAATGGAACTATTAATGAAAAGTATAAGTGGTAGTTTGTGGCGTTTGTCACCTTCTTCGTTCCAGTGGATCGACCAGATCTAGTAATAAAACTGAATGTGTTAAAGTATGAAACAGGTTGGAGCGTTTAGAATGCTGTGACAGTTTTCATACTGTTAAATTAAGTTTTAAAAATCACAATATATCGTCTTACTCATAGTATCGCGATATATCGTATCGTCTCCCCTGTATCGCGATACATATCGTATTGCCAGATTGTTGCCAATACACATCCCTAGTTGCGACAATTCTGCATGTTAATGCTCATGGAAGAAAACTAGGCTAATAGACAGCATGTCTGTTCAACTGAGCGGCAATTCAGCACAATATCTTTAGCATAGCTTTTTATTTTTTTTATTTTATGGCTTGCTCCTGGTGAAGCGGACATTTGAAGCCACTGTGACTAACTTTAACCCAGTTCATTCAATAAGGCTACCTCACATGATTTCTCGATGCTGGAGGGTGGGGCTTTGTTAGAGAGCCAAAATCCACCTGACAAAGAGTGTGTTAAATGTAAACAGGAAGTCTGTTTATGTTGCCATGGAGACGACACTGTAAACGGAATCTTTGAGACGCCCACAGAGACACAAACACACATCCTGAGTTCAGACCTTTTAAAGCTCACCTACATCTCAGATTTACTCGGTGGTTCAGTTAGCTCAGCTGTTGCAGCTCATTGGTCAATGTTTCACACACCTTATGAAATAATTTGCTGTACAGTCACTGCTTGGCTTCCTGCACTGAAGCTAAAAACTGTTGGAACTATTTTTTTAAAATGCCAGAGAAACTGTTCTGGCATGCAGTAAAGCCAAAGAGTCATGTATGATATTTCTAAACATAGATTAAAAAGATGACCATTATGCCACTGAACAGGCACAGTGGCTACTGTAGAACAACCTGTTTCTTCCCTGATCCAGACCACCAAAACTGCTTTCATGTCACCAACTGCAACCATTGTTTGATCCAAAACAGTGTAGGAAAACTGTATCATTCATTCACTGGAGCTAATCCAGTGTCTTTGTCTTAAATTTGAGGCTACACCTCCAGCCAGCTGGAGTCACTAATTATGTGCATTTGGTTTCTGAAACAGGATGTTGGTAGGACAAAGGGATAATCTGGGCTGTTAAGGAGAGTTGATGAAAATCCAAGTACCGTATTATTTGATGAATAAAACATCTTAGAAATGTTTTGAAGGGGTCTAGGTATTGAAAACAAAGCATTTCAAATAGAAGTGAATTTTATTGCCCAGTATGAAATGGTCTGAAGTCAACTTTTTTTGCCAGTTTTTCTAAGAGGTTATGTCTTCATGATGTAAACCTGACATGGATAATATATACTGATTTATTTACCTTCCCTTTTTGGGACATTTCATACGAACAGATTTAAATCAGTCAAGCGTCCTTATGTGTAAGCTTTCTTTTTGTACTCTTCCTGTTATTTCTTACATTTTCACTTCCCTTTTCCCAGACTTCCTCTTAACTTATTTTTTTTAAGCCAGCATTTCATCTCATTCCTGTTTCCCCCCCCCCCCCCCAGGTCTTTGATAACTATGCCGTGACGGTGATGATCGGAGGGGAGCCGTACACTCTTGGACTGTTTGACACTGCAGGTGATAATAGATCTGCATATATAACCGTTTCTATTAATCAGAAGAATTTGTTGAAAGGGAAAAAAAAAAGTTTAACCCCCCCTGCTATTAAATAATTTTAATTTTAAATGTCTCTGTCTCCCCCTGCAGGTCAGGAGGACTATGACCGATTGCGACCTCTCAGTTACCCTCAAACAGATGTCTTCCTCGTTTGTTTCTCCGTCGTATCGCCTTCTTCCTTTGAGAACGTCAGAGAGAAGGTTTGATTTCCTGGATCTTAAAGCAATGGACATTTTTCTCAACTTTACTAACAAATTATGATTTATAGAACTTGTGCAAATAATACTTTTACAACAGTGGAGTTGAAGTTGAATTGTTTAAAGTTTTCTTTTTGATGATCATCGGACTTATATGTCCCTTGATTATTTACTGTTTAATCATTTATTCATTTTAGTTTTTTGGGGATCTTTATATTTTTATAATCCAGACTTTGCACTTTTATCATCCAAACTAGAAGCTCTTGGCTTTAAAATACCGTTACAACTGCCAACACGAATACCTTATTTCCCTTCAGAGGATTATGACTTTCTCCCAGAATTAGAGTTGCATCCTACACCTTTGTATCTGAGGTGTGCTGTTGGTAGACTGTTAAAACTGACCACTTGCTCTTTTTACAGATTAAATATGATTCCAGGTGTAACTGTTGTCTATATATGTGTCTTAACTAAATGAAAGGTGAACCATGCCCACTCTAGCCATTAGGAACCAAATTAACTTATTAATGCAGGTGTTCCTTTCACTACTGGCTAGACACAGTATTCAGCCTTGAAATCTTTTTTTTTTCTAGCATTCAGCTTTATGATTGCAATTTTTTGCAGAGGTTGCAAAACAAACTAATTTGTTTGTTTTTTTACACCTGTCCTGTCTTGCAGTGTGGCACTTAGCATTTATGTCTAACCGCCAGGGAGAAGCCCGGCAGAATTAACAGAACAGTTTTTTAAACATTTGAATTATTGCTTTGAATGCAGATTTAAGAAGTTTAGGCAAAGATGCGTCTTCCTATAGAGACTGATATATACAAAGAACTGAGCCTCAACACAGATGCCAGGGATTCGATCTCTCTGGGACCTTTGCTGCACGTCTGGCACCTTGAAGGCCCCTAGTTCCCCTAGAAAAACTTTTTTTTTTTAAAGTGCCTTTCCCCTGTGCAAGGCAATTAATCTCAGGTTGCCCTTTGATATGCATTATATCATTGCATGAATGTGCATGTTTGTGAGTACAGAAGTGAATGTGCCTCTAGTGTAAAGCACTCCGAGTGGTTTGTAGGACTAAATAAGTGCCACATAAATGTAGTCCATTGACCATAAAGTCTGTCAGCGCTGACCTGAGCCTTTTTGGGTTGTTTTTTTTGACAGTGGGTGCCCGAGATTTCCCACCACTGCCCGCGGACACCCTTCCTGCTGGTTGGGACTCAGGTGGATTTAAGAGACGACAGCAACACTTTGGAGAAGCTGGCCAAGAACAAGCAACGACCCATGAGCTCTGAGAGCGGAGAGAAACTGGCACGAGAGCTCAGAGCTGTCAAATATGTGGAGTGCTCAGCTTTGACGCAGGTACACAGGGGGGGATGCAATCGTATGTAGCTGCAAACTCACCTCACCACATCAGTAAGGCCCCGCAGTCCAAATCTGTTTTAGATTCATAAATTACATTTCTTCCAGTTAGCCCATGCACAAAGGGAAACCTCTCCAAGTTATCTTATGGCTCACAACTTTGAAAAGGTTAATAAACTATTTGTAATCTGACAATTTATCAATGTAGTTTTTGAATAAGGTTAGGGTAACTGGTTAGAGTTAGTGTTAGAGGCTGGTTTAGGTGTGAAAATATAGAAATTACAAAATAGAAAAGTCCTCAGAGTGGTTGGGGCCTGGGAATGGTGTCTGCAGCCTGGTACTTCTCAAGAGATATGTTGGTTATATTTTCCCCATGATATATCAAACTCTTAAGGATTATATGATAAAATATGCCAAAAGGATTAATACATGATTGTGTTTTTACCACAAGAAACCCATACAAAGGCACACTTACAAACAGATTGGTAATGAAAGCTCTGCGTGCATTCCTCAACTTCTCACAAGACGGGACTTGTCTGGATGTAACGGACATTTCAGGGAACGCTGCATGATCACGTTTGCATTGCATAATACCTAATTAAAGCAGGAAATCTTCTTGAAGTTCTAAAAACAAAACCTACAGTAGTTCCAGTGTGTCAGTCAGCTCCATATTAGAAAAAACCTCCACACAAATGCATGATCTTACATAGTACAGCTGGTAAACTTCATTCAAGGATTCGTTTTGTAGGTGAGGTGACGGAGTAAAATATAATGACAGTTTCTGATACCATGTATGCTTTAAGCAAATTAAGTTGCTTTAAGCAACAGAAGCAACTTAAGGTTAAGATCAGAGACAGCAGGGAGGCATACAGGAAGAAGCTGGAGAACAAACTACAGAGGAACAATATCCGAGATGTCTGGTCAGGAATGAGAAAGATCACAGGTTTTAAGGACAAGAAGGATTGGATAGATGGAAGTCTGGACAGAGCCAATGAACTGAACATATTCTTTAACAGGTTCAGTTCAGGAACTAGCTCAGCATACCCCTCTCCTGTTCCCAGCCAAACAGACATCCCACTCTCCTCTGATCAACAGCTTTCCTGTTACACCTCGGATGTTTTATCCTTCACCTCAGCCATGGACTCTTCTAATTCCACAAGTTTGACTTCAACCAAGTCAGGAAATGCTGCTACCCCCTTTGCCTCCCCCTCCCACTTGTCTGTCTCCAAAAGTCAGGTGAAGAGGCAGCTGGAGAAACTGAACCGGAACAAGGCTGCAGGTCCAGATGGTGTCAGCCCCAGAGTACTGAAGGCCTGTGCTGAGCAGCTATGTGGGATTCTGCAGCACATCTTCAACCTTAGCCTAACTCAGGAGAAGGTTCCAGTGTTGTGGAAGACATCCTGCCTTGTTCCAGTACCAAAAAGAACTCACCCATCAGTCATCAATGACTATAGACCCGTTGCCCTGACATCCCACATCATGAAGGTCCTGGAGAGACTCCTGTTGGCACCCCTGAATAAGCAAACAAGAACGTATCAGGACCCACTGCAGTTTGCTTATCGCTGTGGAGTTGGAGTTGAAGATGCCATCATCCACCTACTTCAACCAACCCACTGTCATCTGGACAAAGCAGGCAGCACTGTGAGGATCATGTTCTTTGATTTCTCTAGTGCATTTAACACAATTCAGCCTGATTTGCTTTGTCAGAAACTCCTGAAGACACAGGTGGAGCCCTCAACAATCGCCTGGATCAATGACTACCTGACCAACAGACCACAATTTGTGAGACTGAAGCATTGTGTGTCAAACCAGGTGGTCAGCAGCACAGGAGCACCACAAGGGACTGTACTCTCACCATTCCTTTTCACTCTGTACACCTCAGACTTCCAGTACAAATCAGAGACCTGTCATCTCCAGAAATACTCAGATGACTCTGCAATTGTCGGGTGTATCAGAGATAGACAAGAAGCTGAATACAGAGAGCTGGTGGACCGCTTTGTGACATGGTGTGGAAACAATCGTCTCACCTTGAATGTGAACAAAACAAAGGAGATGATTGTAGATTTCAGAAGAAACAGGGATAAGTCAAAAACTGTTTCCATCATAGGAGAAGAAGTGGAGGTGGTTGAGGTGTATAAATACCTCGGAGTTCACCTTGACAACAGACTGGACTGGAGGCGCAACAGTGAAGCCGTCTACAAGAAGGGACAGAGCAGACTGTACTTCTTGAGGAAGCTTAGGTCCTTCAAGGTTTGCAGCAAGATGCTGCAGATCTTCTACAAGTCTGTTGTGGAGAGTGTAATCTCTTCAGCCGTCATCTGTTGGGGTAGCAGCATCAGAGCCAGGGATTTAAAAAGGCTAAACAACCTGAAAAAGAAGGCTGGTTCTGTTCTTGGTACAGGAAATCCATCCTGCCCACAGCCATCATCATCTACAACAACTCCTTAAAGAATTAATTATATGAGCTATACCAACACTTAATTTCCCTCTGGGATCAATAAAGTATTTTTTTGAATTGAATTGAAGGAAGTAATTCTAGTCAACCAGTGTTAACTTAGCATTAACGATATTTGACCATTGGTCATTTGTCTTTTTCACTTGAAAATGGAAAATTAATAATGAAGCAAAGGAGTGTAACACGTTGTCCTGCCACAAGACTTTTCAAAAATGTTGTTAAAAATATTTCCTGTCAGCCTCTAGCTGAGATCATGATGTAACTTTCTGTTGAAGTGTTGGCTATTAATACGAGTCCTACATATGAAGGCGGGAGCTTTTACCTTACCTAAAACCTTCCATCTAATTTGAAAACTCTTATTTTGAAGTAAGAAAAGTAGTTCTTGAGTTAGCTGGCTGGCAGTTTAAAAAATGTTTGATGATCCTCCCACCACTTTTGGGTGTTTGGCAGCTATAGAAATGGTGACAAACAAAATACAAATGATCTGTATGCAGAGGGGGGGTAGTAACTAGTTACATTTACTTGAGTAACTTTTTTGGGGGGGGGGAAAGATTACTTTTAGGAGTAGTTTTAATTGCCCGTACCTTTTTTTACTTGAGTACTATTTTTATGAGGTATCGCTACTCTAACTTCAGTAAAATGTCTGGCTACTCTACCCACTGCGAGCAACTTTACGGAACGAAACCAAATGCTCGTTTGAACAAAAACGCATGAGACTCACACCTACAGTTTATGTTGAAGTGGGACCTCTTGTTTGTACACAAGCTTCATCGTTTTAAGGTTATTTTCTATCTGTTGAGCTTGTTGTGCCATTTGGAGGTCTAATGGGGGTACCTTACCTTGGTCTCACATGCGTACCGTACTTACTGTAAAGATTGGTTTCATTAGTTTTATTTTGAAAAAAATCTTTCTTCTACTCAAATTTGTTATTTTACTATTTTCTCATGCATTTCCTTTTATTTTAGTTTTTAGAATTTGCACATTACTTTATATTTTTGTCCAGTTACATGATTTCAAAGTATTAAATAATTTGGTATGATCTTAAAATAAGTACTCAACTTATTTTATACTTTTATACCCTTTTACTCTTACTTGAGTAATTTTGATTACTACTTTTTACTTTTTCTTGACAAAAAAAAAAAATATTTATTACTAAATATCATCATCATCTCTTGCTCAACATGTAAAACGGTCATTCTGATCAAACCAGAACTGGATACTTTTACACTAAGCAGAGTATTTAACATTTATAAAATAAAACACTTTGAAATCTAATCATCTTAAAATGGACATGAATAAGAAAAAAGTTAGATATTCACTAGTCAAATGTGGACTGACATTTTTTACACTGATTACATATTCTCTGGAGCATCTAACGTGTGAAACAAAAACAGGAGTATTATTACTTTTCACAACAATATTGCTCAAATCTTACCCTGTTCTGTTGAGCCAGATATAGCGTATAAGAAGGGTGTCTAATTACCACGAGGGCTACTATCCTGCAACTTTTAGATGCATCCCTACTCCAACATGTCTGAGTCAAATGAATGGCTTGTTCCCAGACCTCTGCAGCGCCGAATGCCATTCTGATGAGGGAATTCAGTCATTTGATTCAGGTGGGATGCATCTAATGTAGCATAATAACTGCATAACTCAACCATGCCTGTTTTTAACCTATGAAACATTAAGTTACATCTGGGGCTCAGAGGTACTGAATAAAGTAGGGGGGGGGGGGGAAGTCATATTTCACTTTAAATGCATGTTTAAACCTTTTGTATAGTTACAGGTCTACAATTCAAATTTTGGCCACAAATACAGCTCATAATTCAAAACAAATGGTGCTGATACTACTACGATTTAGCCCTCTTCACTCCTCTGTTAAAAAATAGCGCCCCTAGCGGCGCTACCGGAAGTGACATAATTGGAGGGTAACGTTCCAGACTGCAGGTAAAATTCAACAATATTCAACGATTTAAAACACTTGTTACCTACTAAGAAGTTTGATGCAGTACCCAACTTTACTGTATAACCTCAGAAAATGTTTTTCTGCCATTTAAAAGAACCTTAAACATGCCCTTTAATAGACCATAATGAGCTTTTAGTTTTGTTTCATTTTTTGGAAGCTGCTGTCTTTTTAAATGAAAGTCCTAACACTGACAGTTACAGAATACAGAAATAAACTCCAGAATGATCTGTAATAACCAAACACACTTTTCTTTTGTCACTCTCTTGTTCTGCAGTGAATTTCATGTAATACACAAAATGTATAGGTATAGAGAGGTGTTTCGCATTGCAACAGATATGAGGAAAAAGCTGCGGGGTTTTTCTTACCCATCTTACCAGTAATCTGTCAACTAAAACAAGAAGTGTTGTGTAGAATTTAAATCTTCTAAAAAAGAAAAAAGTTTCACTTTATCTCTCACTTTTAGAGAGGACTGAAGAACGTGTTTGATGAGGCCATCCTGGCAGCTCTGGAGCCCCCAGACATCAAACCCAAGAAGCGCTGCCTTCTCCTATAGAAGCCTTCCAGAAGAAGAAGAAGAAGAAGAGGAGGAGGAGAAGGTGGAGATGGACAAGGAAGAGATCAATCCTGTATGGGAACAGAGGGAGGGAGCACCAAGGGGAGGGATGTAGACGCATGTGCCTTCAGCCGTAGTGACCTAACATGGGTGTGGTGTTGGAACAGAGTGGCGCTTTATTTTCCTAGTAGATATAAGTAGCTCTAATATGATTAATGTATATGAACTACACTCCACACTAACTAGTAACCAGGATTTTCTTTTGATAATGGGAGGCAGTGAAAAGGTTTTAACCCAAAATGCCTTGAAACTGCGAGGCATGGATGGAGACAAGTTTACAGCTGAAACTGGAAACCAGCTCCTTGTTAGGAGAAATATTTGGGCAAAAATAAGGCACTGATGGTTTGCTGGAAATGAAAGGAGAACTGCATTTTGTGTTTAAACACCTTCCCTTTAATGTGCCAGCTTCTACTCCTCTGTACATCAAGTTTTATAAATGTTAATCTTTTGAATTTCTGTTTCTTCCACCAGAAGTCTTTTCTAGAGAGAGAAATGCATTTGGAATCAATATACAGCTGTTATATTTAGTCACAATACCATTCTAAAACGTTATTAGGAACACAATAGGTGCTTAATTTATGCCACAATGAATGGAGCAAAACAATGTAACTTGAAGGCATTTTTAATGTTAATGGCATTACATTTACAACTAACTACGTGTTAAAAATATATATTTTCAGACATAAAATATGTTTGTAAATGTTCTATTTAGACCAAATTTGCTGTTAAATTGTTGCATGATGCTAATTTTTGCTAATCTGAAGAATTTAAGGCTTTCAGCTGCAACCAAGACTACTTTCATCCTTGCAAAAAAAAAAAAAAGATTTTAAAACGAAACTAGATTCCTCATTTCTACCCAAGCATATGTGCTCCCTCATGTAATTCTATAACCAAAACTTCCCCTAAAATGTGGCAGCATTGCTCTCAATCAGATCCGAGTTATCTGGAGCAATGTAAGAACATGTCGAGCAGGATCTACAGGTTTGTCCACATGCCAACAAAAAAGATTTAGTGTCTGACCAATGGGGGAACAAACACACATCGATCCTTCAAAAGTTCTTTCTCTTTTCCAACATCTCCACAGGTTCGTGTGACATCCTGAACCGAAAGACTCCGATCAACCTGATATTTCTTCTTTTTTTTTAAGGCCTCAACGTTAATGACCAGTCCATTACAGTTGTTTTTACCTATTGATACATGTGCAAATAATAAAGAAGACATATTCTTAGTCGAAATGAATTTGATTTGTTAATAGTTACTTTTTCAGATCGCAGAAGAGACATTAAAGTTGTGCTTTTCTGTTTAAGCTCCAGCTGAGAATCTGAAACCTGAACAAATCTTTGAGTCTTGCAGCTCTAAAAATCTCTTAAATAATACTTATTACTCAACATGCTTAATAGTCTTACTGCCTAAACCCAGTCAAAGTCATCAAATGGTGGAAGAGACCCTATTTTATTTTTTTTTTATGATTATTTTTTAGCATCTTTAGACTGTTTGATCACCCAGAATGTCCAGAAAATGTGTGGTTTTAATTCATCAATCATCAAACTGTTAACACATGACCTCCATAATATATTCTATCTTGATTTTTTTTTTTTCTTCTGGAAACATCTCTCTAGTTTTTAGCACCTGAAAGCCTTAAAAAGGACTGCTATGTAGTTCAAATGTTTCTTTCATGTTTTCTTCTGCCAAAGTTCAACTAAATAATAGCTTAACAGACTTCAGAATGTGGACCTAGCCATTAATATAATTATTAGGAATTTCTTTTAAATTCTCCACTGATTTAGTTTTGTTGCTGTTGCATGAGTGATTAGTCCTCTCTTAGCCCATCCTCTTTGAACAAAATGAAAACAAAAACTTAGATAGCATGGTTTCACCTTTTCACTTAACAATTCTGCTTATTTAACAAACCCCTCATCTGAGGACTAGATTGTTTTTTGTTTTCTTGCATGGAATGGGATTAATGGTGACTTATAATATTCTATGGCGTTTCGGTGTTCTCTAGCACTGACTGCCCTGAGCCCAGAAAACTATTTTAACCCTTTAGCTGACTGTATTTTTCACTAAAATGAACACAAATGCCTTCTTTCTTAAACCAATCTGTTGATGTTGACATTTTGACCAGATGTCCAATGAATTATGAGTATTATATAGATTTTTTTTTTTTGCTTATTGTTTCTTTGGGGACAATATTCTTGCAGGGTTTTAGACACTTTAAGTTTTGATTTCTTCTTAGTACTTTTTAGATATTTTTACAACTTCATGATGAATACACAGAGTGCCAACAGTTAAGGTATTGCCTGGTCAGTTTGGCAAACAAAAAGATCTTTAAAATAAGCTCCTCATGTCAAAAGGAAAGATATGTTAAAGCAATACTTGGAGATTGAGGAATATTTGTTATGCATTATTATTTGAATGTTGTTTGGAGTGGGTGTATGGTAATAATAAAAATAGTACTTGAATATTTTATTACCTCGACTTGACTATTTTTATTAGAATTTTTAATCCGTTAGAGGTGCAAAGCCAAAAATTATGTCTTGCAGTCTGGTATAAACTTGTCAGAGATTGATAAGGGAAGCGTTTCATGACAGTGTATTTAAATCCCATTATTTATTCACTTGAGAAAGGATGGAAGACATTCTTCTGTTTATACTAAATAAAAAACTAAAACAATTTAATATTCAGAGAAATTAAAATGCATACAGTGCCTATTTTTATTTTTTTATTTTCTAGATGTCAAATTACAACCATAAACTTCATGGTTTTTAAGGGGATTTTATTTACTAAACCAACATAGTAAAATTGCCCCACTCGCAACTTTTTTGCAGTCTCAAACAGGTTTTCTTTCAAGATTGTCATGAAAATAGCTCCATCCATCTTCCCATAAAGTCTGACCAGCTTCACTCACCCTTCCTTTTGTTCTCATCTGAGCAAACTACCTTTTTTTTCACCCACACCGTTTCTGTTTCCCCCTACCAACAGCCTGCCAACGTTTCAAGCTTTCTTAAAAAAAAAAAAAACTTTCTTTCCTCTTGCCACTCTCCCATAAAGCTCAGATTTGTGACGTTTTAGAGTTAAAGGTTAAATAATCAGCTAGTTCAACAGCCTGAGCCTCACACCTCTGCTGCTCCTCCAGAGTTACCATGGGCCTCTTCACATCTTTTGTCATTTCAGGTGGACATGCATTTTTTGTTTATTTTCCGGTGGTGGTCTAAACAGAGCTCTAAGATGTTGAAAGCTTAATATATTGTTTTTGAACTTCATCCTGCTTTAAACTTCCCCACAACATCTGCTGCATCCCTTGGTCTTCATGATGCTGTTTGTTTACTTATGTTTTCTAACAAACTGAAATTAGCTAATTGGGTAACATCTGGGGGCAAGTGGTGACACAGCAATTTCTTATTCCATTCTATTATTCCAAAAATTTCTTATCTTTTTATCATCTGGATAAAGGGAGCTGAATACAAATGCAGGCCACACTTTTCAGAATTTTATTTGCAAAACAAAACTTTGAGGGCCATGCACAATGCTCTATAGCAAACACAGATCCACACTGTAGATAATGAGTTGAGTAGCTCCTGTCTTTTTCTTGTCTATTACGATCGATGTGCACTACTTCAGTGGTATGTTCTTTTATCTTTCCCATCTTAAAAATGGGCCTTTGCATTTACAAAAACGGTGTAAAGAAAAGTATAGCAAATTATTTTGTGGTCATTTGCTTTAAACAAAATAATTTTGATTATCTTAAGGATTTTTTCAAAATTATTAATTGATGCACATCTGTATTTTTTTTGCAAGCTGCAGGGTCCCTCAGTGAACACTAGGAGGTGTTGGTTCCCCGGTTTTGAATGGTCCTCAGTTGATACAGTATGTAAATGACCAAGACTCATTTTTGATTGGCACTCTAAAATGGATCCTTCAGACCAAGACAGCATGGAGGCTGCATGTTCCTTTGTCTGCGTGACAACAGCAAGAATGAGAGAAAAAAAACAAAATGTGTAACTGTTCAGCCTTGCCACAATCTGGTTCCTCTCGTCCTCCCAGCCTCTGTTCTGTACGATATTAGCTTTCTCTTCACATCTTAATCTCTCATTTCTTTTGTTTGCTTGTCTTCTTGGAGCTCTTTGTGTTCGTGTCCTCTCGGCTGCTTCAGGAATTTTTTTTAAAAACCACAGGGTTTTTATAGATCTGGTCTCCTGGGAGTTACTGTGATTATATCTATGTTCACTAGCAGCTTACATACACATCTTCCTCTATCCTTTTTATTTGGATAATTAACCAGAATATGAACCTTGATGATCAGAGCAAACCACTGCTAATGAACTTGAGGTTAATTTCACAAGTTTAGATCCACACACAATCCCATCTTCATAGTGATGACCACGATACCCCCTTTGTGATCAGTTACCGTACCATATTCCTGTATCTATTTATCTTTTAAAGAATCTTCTTTTAACTTTAATAGATTTCCGTCTTTGATTTAAATGTTTTACAAAATTGGGTTTATATTATGAAACCTCTAAATAAGCCAATTGAGAATGAGTTATTTTTGGATTAGTTTACACTTCCTGGTTTTATCGCCAGTCACCTGCTGCCAGGTAAGTGGCCCATCTGTGTTCTAGTTCGCCTGATACAACAATCAGGTAAACCTTGATAATGATAAAACCGTGAAGTGTTGGACCCACTTTTTCCTTTAGAACTGCTTCGGTTATTCATACTATAGGTTCAACAAGATACCGGATACATTCCTCAGGTCCATTTTGACATGAAAGCATGTCAGTAGTAGTTTAGTCAGCTGCTCATCAATGATGTGATCTCCTGTTCCACCACATTCCAAAAAGCCAATTGGATCGGGATCTGGTAACCATTGGAGTCCAGTTAGCTGTTCGTAGCTACCAGGAGTGGCACTTTCTGTGGTCTTCTCCTGTTGTAACCCTTTCCCTTAAACGTTTGACGTGTTGTGCGTTCATAGAGGATATTCCCTATAACTTGTTTGGAGCCAGGGGTTAGTTTAGCTCTTATTGCCTTTCTGTCTCGTCAAACCAGTCTATCCATTCTCCTGTGACCTCTGACATCGTCAACACTGCTGACCCTCTCTGAAGATGTCACCTTTCTGAGACTCATTAACCAGAGAGATGGCTGTCCATAAAGATCCCAGTAGATTAGCAGTTCGGAAACACTCAAAGCTTGTCTGTCTCCGATGACCATCCCACCTTAACAGTCGTCTCTTTTCTGATACCTGGTTTGAACTTCCTTCCACCTGAAAGCATCGACTTGCTGTCAGGCAATTGATTCCATTTGTGTTTTGTGGTACCAAGCAGTTTAACCTAATACATTTGCCAGTAAATGTGGATATTTTGGTAATAGGAGTTGATCTCTCATTGCCTGCATGTTACTTTTACCCAGAAATAAGAATGTTTGTTGTGTGATTGAGTAGAGAACATCTCTGCAACCTCAACTTGGACCTTTCAAGATCTATTTTAATTAAAATGTTTTTGACACTGCGAACTTTTGCGATACGGTTATTTCTGTGTAAAACTTTGAGGTTTGACAGGGAAACAATTTTTTTTCTTCTTTGATTACCTCAAACTAAAAGGTTTCTGCTCTTGGTTTTTGCTGACCGGTCATTTTGTGACATTTTTTTTTCCTTTCAAGTCAGACTTGTTTGCTTGTACAAAATTACTTCACTACTAGAGGGAGAGAAAGTTTGGTTTAAACTTAATGTTTCCAGATCAGCTTCAGTTTCATTATTCTCTACTGTAATGAGCTATTGCTAAATTATTGTGTTGCTGTCTGTCCCGAAGCACCTCGCTTGTTGCTGTTTTGTTGGTTTGGCGGTTGAATATTATTGGATGTCCACCTGACCTCATTGTAAGTGTGTTGCCATGGGCAACCAGCGTGAAGATGACGAAGAAGAGGGAGGGGGGTGAGGGTTGGTAGGAAGTGTTGCATTATGGGAAAGAAACCTGACCTCTCCCTTTTTTTTCAGTTTTTCTTTACTTGGAGGACGCCCACGTGCACAAAGGCAGTCACACACCTACAGTTTGTCTAAACAAAGATGCATTCAAGTAGATGAGCAGCAGTTTTTCAAACCTGCTTATTGTGTCTCAGGATGTTGTTTGTGGTCAAATGTGAAGAGAAATAGCAGTATGCAAAAATAAACTTGCACACACTGTCTGCCACTGTTACACAAATAAACTATACAAAAAAAGTATGTTGTGACAAGGGGTCGCGTTAATCGAATATTTTCCGTATTTGGCCGTCGGTCATTTTGACAGATTGGTACTCACACCTCTGACCACTTGGTGTAAATGCGCAGAGATTTTTAACTTTACGAGTACAGGTAACTAAATCGATGAAAAAAATATTCCCAATAGAGCATCCTCTCAGACCTGGACCCCGTACTCAATGTATCTTGTTATCCGCAAGCTGATCTGTGACTGCACCAGACACAGAGTGGCGATGACAGGTCACTGCAGGGAAAGCAATCAGAAAAGCCCTCTTTCAGAGAGTCTTGACGAATTCTGATCACTTCAAGTGGAGAAATGTTACCCGATTCCAAAACTATGGCCGAAGTGGAGCTTCAGTCTGCATTACGCACAGGCGGAAGGCAGTTCAGCTCTTTGAGGCCACAGGAGGATAAATGTTCATAATACATTCAATTCAGTTTATTTATATAGCGCCAATTCACAACAGATGTCATCTCAAGGCACTTAACAAGATGTCATTTTAATACATTTATACAAACATTCCAATCAGTTAAAAAGTTTCCTATTTAAGGAATCCCAGCAGATTGCGTCAGTCATTGGCGTGAGGTTGGGCCCCGTTGATGCAGACTTTCCAACCACAGCAATGCTTCAGCAATCCCTCATACTGAGCAAGCATGTAGCGACGGTGGAGAGGAAAAACTCTTTGAGTTTTACTTTAATACAAATACTTTGAGAAGACAGAGCAGAGACACAGACGGAACAGAAGATCTGATATAAGAGAACTTTCTATGATACAGAAAGTAAAAAGTTGATAACAGGACACAGTTGATGTTCAGTTACTGGGAGGATCATCCCAGTCGATCCCCCCTGTCCACTCTCTCTTGCTGCCGCATTTTGATTCAACTGAAGGCTTTTGATGGCATTTTGTGGACTACCTGATAGTAAAGAATTACAGTAGTCCAGCCTTGAGGTAACAAATGCATGGACTAGTTTCTCAGCATCACTCCTGGACAGAATGTTTCTAATTTTAGCAATATTCCGGAGGTGAAAGAAGGAAATCCTAGAAACCTGTTTAATATGGGATTTAATTAATAAATGTAAATACATATAGCCTATTAATTTGCTTGATGTGTAATGGCACAATGTGGATTCTCTGTTCAGTTTTTTTGGATTGAATATTACCTCAAATGAATGAATGTGAACTAAATATGTTTTCATAAAATGTTTTTATTTTATTTTTTATGATGACATTTTTTGACCCCGTCAGTCAAAATGAGAACAAAAAACTTGTAGTGCGACCTCTGGTTGTGACTTCACCTTGAGGGGGGGACAAAATGGGGCATTAAAGGAATGAGATGCGTCCATTTTCACAAGTCACTGAAAACAGAATAAAGGAGCAGAACAGGCATGTGGAGCACAATACAACTCAAATGAAAGTCAATTGCATAAGTGGGCACACTCTTTTGCTGTAGTGAAGCACTTTATGTTTCATTTTCAGAATTCAGTCATCTTAAATTCAGAAGCCATCGATTACAGGAAATCTGACTGACTTTTCAAAAGTTCCGCTGTTTTAGGATTTTTCTGACATTTGCCAAATGCCTCCGTTTGCAGAGAGGTTAGACTAGATCAGAAGCTAGTCATTATACAAAGGTACCAGACAGGCAAAGGGCACAGAAAAACATATGACAGCATTGTATCTACACCTTGGCACAATGAAGATAGTCATCAATACATGTAGAATTTGAGGCAATAAAGACTAAAAGCCTGGATGTCTCTCCAGGATTGTCAAAAAAAGAGCTTTTCCAACAACTTCTGGTTATGTTCTACAGCTGACAACAATCTCCTGTATTTCCATATATCTAGACTAAGCAGTGTGGTTGTAAGAAAGTACCCAGGACTGGTTCTAAAAGCTATGATTGACACGAAAGGAACCTGGACAAAATCAGAACACTTAACATGGTGGTGGAAGCATCATGCTGTGAGGTTACAGTACATACGAAGGAGCTGGGTTTTTGACAAGGTGGCTGAGATTATGAACAGTTCAAAAAATTAGTTGGACCCCAAACCTTTAGGTCTCTACAAGAAATCTGGAAAATGAAGAGGGCTTCAATTGGAACGTTGCTGGTTTGATTCCAGCTTCCCCCTGCCATATGTTGGTGTTCCCCTGGGCAAAGCCCTTAACCCCAAATTGCCTATTGGTCTGTGTATGAATGTGAGCGGTGGAGTCAGTGTAAATGTGGCAATAGTGTAAAGCGCTGAGTGGTTAGGATGACTGGAAAAGCTCTTTATAAATTCAGTCCATTTACCATTTTATTTTTAGGTGCTTACAGCAGTGAGTCCGTGCATGCATCCAAATCAGTAACTAAATGGCTTCAACAAAAGATAACGTTTTCGGACTGCCGAGCAAGTCTAAGTTTCACTTGAAATCTGTGGGGACTCCTGAGGAGGACTGTGGTTAAGATATCTCCTCACAATTTGGTCAATTTTTAAAACTTGGATTTGTAAAATATGAACATTTAGTATCATTATTATTGTGTTCAATCCTCTGAGAGCAGAATATTACTGATGCTTTCTTCTGCAGGCAGTAAAAACATCTTTTAAAAAGCCGTCCTTGTGAGGTTAGAAATTCCAATTTATTATTGCAGGGGCTCATCCGTAGTTGAAAGTTGCTTATTTAACTAGGCAGGCAAGACGCTCAATTCAAAATTTGAAGGTTTTATCACGGTTATCGCAAACAATTTAATGGTAGGTTCATTTTTAAATTGTACCCCTAACCATGGAGAATTCTATGATCATTAAAAGCAATAATCACTCGGTCCTGGTCAAGATGTGCCAAGCTGATAGATTGCTTTAAAAGAAGGCTGAATGCTAAAAGTGGATTGAGACACTAGAATCAGGATGTGCACTTTTGTAAAACTGGGATGTTCCAGCTTGTTCTGTTTGGTGCATTTTCTCGTTTTATCAGATTTGTTTGTTTTTAGAAATACATAATAAAAAGATTAATCATAGTCTCATGTTTTACATCAAAACGATGGCATTTTAGGACACTTAACTTTTGAGATTCACTGAATATATTTTTCCATCGTATTACTCAAATCTACCTAATCTCTTTTTTTATATTCACGGGTCTTTTTTTAATTGTATGTAGTTTTAATATATTCTCTCATTATGTGTGTCTACATTTTTTGTTGTTTATAATAATGAAATTTTTGTCAGTGTTTGTGCTTCTATTTTTTCCCCCTATATCTTTCATAAATTTATGTTTGCCTTCCTGTGTAATTGCATGTAGTTTTTTTGTGCAATAGTGCAACATGTTTTACCTCAGTTTTATAAAATGTGTACATTACCACCTATAAAGAGAACTTTTGTGTGTGGCTGCATGCACTTGTGTGTGTGTGTGTGTGTGTGTGTGTATTTATGCCCGTTAGTCTATAATTTTGTGCGACCGTGTGTTTGTGCTTATATACAGTGTACAGTGAAACACACATAGGGCCTTCATCTCTGACATAACTGGTTACCATGCATACAGTGCAACTCTGACTATTATGGGGTGTTCTTTGTTTTGTCATGACGTGCCCTGGTATGGACTGAGAGGGGGAGGGGAGCAGGGCGTGTGTGTGTGTGTGTGTGTGTGTCTGAGCACAGAATTGTGTGTACACGAACAGGGGGTTCATAAGTGTGTGAGGGGGAGATATGTGTGTAATTTAGTGTGTTTGTGGGTGTGTTGAAAGGGTGTTATGGGGAAAGAGTGCGTGTTTGAATGCGTGGTGAGCTGAGGATCGGGTGGGGGAGGGGCATGTACAGACGTGCAAGTATATAATGTGTGCACGAGAGAGTGCGAGGGTTTTAAGGAGGTGAGATAAAATGGTGGCTCGGGTGTGCACTCATGCAGGCCTTTAACGGTAGACTGTTGAGTTTAGTTCGAATAAACCTCTTCATTCACAACTTCAGGCAGTTTGGACTCCCATAACTGAGGTCACTGCAACTTGATTAGCTGATTTTGCCATTTTTTCAATCAGAAAGCGTTACATCGACACAAACAGTAAAACTTGTCAAGCATTTGAGAACTTCTAACTGAAAGACAGAAACAATCAAATGAAAAACAGCTTTTTTGTCAAGGTCCTCTGGACAACAGAAGTTTTCACGTTTGTCAGCTGAGAAGCATTAAAGTGGATTTTGAGTTCCCACCCTATTCTTCCGCTGTATATCCTGCTACCGTGAAACAGGCCTCTTGTTTTTGTTTGTGAAGACCGTTGTGACTCATTTCTTTATTGTTTCAACACACTGGATACTTAAAACTAAAGCTCATAATGGACCTAAAATATCTAACTCGGTTAAAAGTCTCAGGAGTAATTTCACTGTCCTCCAAAGGTGATTTAGAAGTGAAAAAAAAAAAATACCCTAATGTTTTTTTCAAATAAGCCTTGAATATTGTATTTGCATATCTTAACCCCGTGTGTCATGTCTAGCATGATATTTGTTGTTGTTGGAACAAGTTGTGCTTTTATCCCCACTTTCCCCATTTCCATCCTCCTCATTATCTCACATGGTTGCCAGATGAGCTTTGTTGCCATTTTAAGGCTAGGTAAGGCAACTTTATTTGTATAGCACACTTTTAACAACAAGGCAATTCAAGGTGCTTTGGGTGATTGTGGGATAAAAGAAAAGCAGCAATAAAACAACAGTAAAAGCATAAAACACAACATTAGAGACACATAACATATGACACATTTAGAACATATGACATTCCAGCTATAATAAATTGCTTTAGGTCAAATAACAATTACTTCAGTTTTGTTTCTATTCAGCCGGAGAAAATCATGGAACATCCATACACTGATTTGCTCAATGGATTCATGTAGGGTTTGGATGGGTTCAAGGTCACCTGGTGACATTATAAAGTAAAGCTGAGTTTTACCGGTTTTATACTTTTCAATATTACTTTGGTTGTAGATATGTGCAAGGCCATGGGAGTAGCTGTAACCATTTCATGTGTAAAGATCTAATCACATCTATAGGCTCCTTAAATCCCATGTTTTTCCCATTTTGAAGAGTAGCAAGAAGAAATGGTTCTTTGTGTCTGTGTCACATCTTATTTTTACCTCAGGGAAATTGTGAACTCGACATGTCGAAAGATAATAGACACATTTATTCATGTAAAAAGTAAAAGTATAAATATAAAAAGCTTAAGATACATCTATTGTATAGGACTTGTAGGTATTGCCCCACTAGAAAAATGTACTCATATTAAATGTTAGGTTTTTTTTGTTTTTTTTTCAGAGAGAAATTATGCCTTTGCAATCACATCGTTATTTAAATTTTTTTCTTTTTAAAAGTATGGATAATTATGGAGAAGACGATCATAGGTAGCTCTGCTGTTCAATCAATCAATCAATCAAACTTTATTTATAAAGCGCTTTTCATACAAGAGTTGCAACTCAAAGTGCTTTACAGATTAAAATGACCCCACATAAACCATATTCCCATCCTTCACCCAAACATTTTAAAGCATGAACACAGTTATACCCCCCTCGCCCCAACCCAACTCCCATGCACACAAACACTTAAGAACAAAAATAAAAGAGGCATAAAAAGGACATTGAACCAAGTGCACATGAGTCAGGTAAGGAAACGGCATCAAAGGACCCATCTGCGCCAGCAGCCGCAGATCAGCCGAGGAACACAGGGCGCCCAGAGGAGGCAAGACCGAGACCCCCACCTCCACCCAAACGCTACCTGGAGAGCACCCAGACAGCCACAGCTGACCACCGCTCCCGAGGCAGAGGGCTCCCACAGAGGAAACACTGGCAGGAAGATTAAAATAACAGATTAAAGCATAAAAATATCAGGGGATATAAATGACTACGCAGTAAAACATTGAAAAGATAATCAAGCAATAATCAGTTAAAAGCTAAACTAAAAAGGTGAGTCTTGAGCCTGCTCTTAAAAACATGAATGCAATCTGCTGGGATTCCGTTTTAACTGATTGGAATGTTTGTATAAATGTATTGAAATGACTTCTTGTTAAGTGCCTTGAGATGACATCTGTTGTGAATTCGCGCTACATAAATAAACTGAATTGAATTGAAATTATCTGCAGCCCTGAGGTCTTCCAGCAGCCTGTTCCAAAGGTGAGGGTCATAATAATAGGAAGACGCCTCACCATGAGTGTGTGTCCTGACTTTAGGGATGACAAGGAGACGGCTGCCAAAGGAGCGCAGAGACCGCGAAGGTTCATATGGTAAAAACAGTTCTAAAAGCTAAGAATGCCCAAGACCATTAAGACACTTAAAAACCATTAAAAGAACCTTAAAATCGATCCTAAAACATACAGGGAGCCAATGCAGTGAATTTAAGACAGGTGTAATGTGATCTCGCCTCCTGGTCTTCGTCAGGACATGTGCTGCTGAATTTTGTAGAAGTTGTAAACCTGAGATACTCTTTTTGGGAAGACCAGAAAGCAGGGCAATACAGTATTTAAGTCTTCTGGTAATAAAAGCATCAGTGTCTCCGTATTGGCCCGAGAGAGAAGGGGGCGGACTCTGGCAATGTTCTTTAGATAATAAAAAACAATTTTAGTAATGTTTTTAATTAAGGGATAAAAGTCAGCTCAGAGTCAAAAATCACGCCCATGTTCTTCACTTTAAAAGAAGGGTTAAAAGACAGTGATTGAAGTTTCTCTCTCTGCGCCTCAGGACTGATTACTAAAACTTCAGTTTTGTCCTGGTTGAGCTGGAGAAAGTTTTCTGCCATCCAGGATTTAATGTCTAAAATGCAGTCAAAAAGTGCATCCATTGGGCATCTGTCATCGGGAGACATGGAGATGTTCAATTGTGTATAATCAGCATAACTGTGAAAGTTAACTCCATGTCTTCTGATGACACTGCCAAGAGGGAGCATGTAAAGGTTAAAAAGCACTGGGCCTAAAATTGAACCCTGGGGCACACCAGATGTAATCATGTGGACCCTAGAATAGCAGGTATCTAAACTTACCATAAAAGTCCTGTATGTGAGATAGGATGTAAACCATTTACATAGAGGCATCGTTGTTTAATCTAACATTTAAAATCTTTAAAAGGGCCGTCTCTGTGCTGTGGTTCGCCCTAAAACCAGACTGAAATTTCTCCAGGACATTGTGTATATTAATAAATTAAGCTGAATTAAAATAAGCTTTTCTAAAATTTAGCTTAAAAACCGGTTTAAAATTGTTAAAATCATTAAAATCTAAATTGCTCTTCTTCAACAGGGGCCTCACCACCACCCCTTTTAAAACGGCATGAAAGACCTCCGTCTGAAGAGAGCAATTCCTCGAGGTTAAAATCTCATCTCTAAAAAATCCATAAAATGTAGGAATTGGGTCTAAAAGATATGTGGTGGGCCTCACTGAGGAAAAAACGTCAAGAATCTCAGCTTCTACCAGGACAAAACTGTCCAGCGTTTCCTCTGGTAAAGACACATGATCAGATTTGTCTAAAACCATGTTATTTTAAGAAGAAAAAGTATTACATCTGATGGTGTCTACCTTCCCTCTGAAGTGGTCTGCAAACTCCTCAGTGTTTCAGTTTTTTTTTAATAAAATCCATTAGTAGCATGGTCAAAAATGTCAATTGTAAAAAATTGAATTTTGGGATTATTTTTATGATCTAAGATGATTTTGGAAAGGTATGCATTTCTTGAATTTCTTGCTGCATCATTGTATGATTTGAGAAGTTCTGTGTAAATTTGATGGTTTATCGTGGTTTAATTTTTTTCTCCATTTTCTCTCTGCCACACTGCAAAAACTCATGTTTTTTGAGGCTTTCATTTCTCCACGGCGATGCAAGTTTTCAGTGTAAACTTTTAACTTTAAGTGGAGCAAGTAGGTCAGGGACGAATTGAAGCCTACTGTTAAAATCATTGACAATAAAATCACAAGGGGCAGGTAACGCAATAGAAGGTCTCTTAGCATAAACTTCAAGAAAACCTGCAGCCACTTCAGGAGTTAGACAGTTCCTAACAGTTCTCACAGAGGTCTCCTGCTGGATAACACTGGTGATGTTAAAAAAACACACAGTAATGGTCAGAGACAGCCAAGTCAACAACAGAGGACACACTGGTGGACAGGCCATACGTGATGACCAAGTCCAGGGTGTGTCCTCAGTTAAGCGTTCCCAACAAAGTTACAGAGTTTGCCTTGTAAGTAAGACCAACATCATTTCCGTCACAGCGTTACCAAACTAAATTATTATTTTTTTAACGCCTTTTGGTTTTTGAAACCTTTTAATGTGAATAAGAATTTTTTTTGGTTGAAATTAAGTATTACCTTGAGCCCTCTATAACATATAACTCTTTTAAGGACAACCGTTTTGAAATGTGCATTTCTACTATATTTTAAAACTGTGGTCACTAAAAATGCAATGCAATTTTACACATGTTGATACCAAAACCTCCAAGTGCTGTAAATGCAAAGATGTGGTTTTTTTGATGCAAAAGTAAACAACTCATTTTAACCGTTAAATATGTTCCTAAAGGAGTTCTGCATTCATCAGACTTGATGAACACTCTGTTCAGTGTAACATCTCTTCACAGTGACAAGACAAAAGAAGCAATAAAGAATTTATATGGTGTCTGGAAAGCCAGCTGGGGAAAGAGTTTTGTTTTTTTCTTAAACCACATGCCAGATGATACTTAAATAGTGCTTCAGGATTTCCCACAGATCAAGACTTTTGGGATTTTACCCGTTATCCAACTTTGCTTTGCAAATGCAACAACAACAAAAAATCTTTAATGAACTATAAACCTGAACTGGACTGGTGAAACCTGTCAATATCACATAACATTATATTTAGCTCTGAGCTGCCTTTTAGATGTTTACCTTCTTTAAACCTGTGTAAGCCCCCATACAGCCACTGAGACATTGATCTGCTCAGCAATCAGTATATGCAGCTCCATGTGACGTTGATCCATGACTTTCACTTTTTGATGCAGTTCAAAACTCATCATTTAGTCTCAAGTGATCTGTTAGATTTGTATCTCATGCACTGCTTCATATATGATTTTATCTAAATGTTGAGGAAGAAAAACTTGGATGGAGGACTAACAACTGGATAATTATTGTGAAAACGTCTGAAAAGGGAGAAAAACTAAGATCTTTTTTCATATTTTATATAATTAAACTCATATTTTGATTGTCCTTCAAAATAAAAGCATGAAAAACATCTGGTTGTGATGGATCCCATAACTCTGAGAGAGGTCCAATAGGAAAACATTTTGTAAAGTTTGTTGTTTTTACATACTGTAACAGCAGTAGATTATGGTATTTATCACCAAATGACACAATTGTTACTTTATCAACCATAGCTGTTTTTTTTACAACTTCAGCATAGGTAGTAAAGTTTGATGATTGCAAACCATAATAAAAGTAAAATACGAATGCAAAAGGCGTTTTTATATAATCTATAAGAATATAATTTCTTTAAATTATCTTGAAAGAAAAAACGACTGTTGCCTCACCAACAACGAAAAAAATCCTCCAGTCATTCCTAAACAGTTTTTACTTCGCTACGGTATCCTGCTGAGAAGAGGCCAGAACCATCAGGGAATAAAATTTTCATGACGTGGAGTGCAAGGTCTGTAACAAAACTTAGATGGTATGTTTTAGAGCAACATCCGCTTCGGTTGAAGGGCCCAAGGTATCCCAGCAGAATGGCCCAAGGCATAAAACCACACACGGTCGGCTGGCTGTCCATGTGATGAGAAAGGGAAAAGTAAGGACCTGATTCAGACATTTCAAGCAGCTACAGTAGCCGTTGGATCGGTTCACATCGGCCAACCGTCACAGACAACAGGTGGAATAACTGGTCCAATCATTGAATGGCTCAGCACCAAAGTATGTTCAAAATTTTCAGACCACTGCAAAGTTGCTGTAACACACGGTTCCTTTAAATGAAGGCTAAACCCCATCTGTTTTGTGTCTCTAATGTTGTATTTTATGCTTTTATTGTTGGTTTATTGCTGCTTTTATTTTATCCCCTCATCACCCAAAGCACCTTGATTTGCTTTGTTGTTGAAAGTGTCCTATTCAAATAAATTTATCTTGCCTTACTTCTTGTGGCAACTCAAGAAGTACAACCTGTCACAGGAGCCACTGGTCATCTTCTACACTTGCCAGTACTCAGTCTGTCCTGTGTTCATCCAACACTGTGTTGTTTGGCTCTTCCATAGAGATAGATAGGTTCAAACCAATTATATCTCTGCAGACCCCACACATCCTGGACACAAACTGTTTAGAGTTTTAACTTCAGGTTGGCGCTACAGAGCACTATTTGGAAAAAAACAGCAGAGACAGTTTCTTCCCCCAAGCCTTTCGTTTTTGTTTTCCTGGCTGTACATACACATACGTAATGTCTTTTATTTAATCTTTTATTTTATTTCTTCAAAACTTTATATACTTACACTTTATCTCTGTATGCTGTGAGCACTTGACAACTCAAGTCAAATTCCTTTCTTGTGCACACAGTCTTGACCAATAAAACTGATTCTGAAGTGTGCCCTTTCATGACCAGGCCTCCAACATTTCTCATGTAGCACATATTGTGTAAGCCATCAAAGCAATGTCTCATAAATTAATCATTCTTCTTTTTATTCACTCATGCAACAATGAAGATAGAAAATGCCATGTTCTTTATTTTGGGCACTACATGCTTAACCCATGATAACGTAGACCCTCTATCAGTATGGCAGTCTACAATAATAGGAGACCAGTTTAAGTCACTTTTGTCCTGTACCCTTTTGGACCAAATCAGCAAACAGAATATGGTGCATTTTGTTTCTGTGACGGTGTGTAGTACTGTTTGGCTGTGGGAGGGAGCAGCGTGAGAGAAAACCCCGGCCTGACGCCGTGCCTGGGTATTTTGAGACTCTGTAAGTGGCTGCTTCTTGGAGAGACATACTGTACTCTGCACTTGAAGAAGCTATGAGACAGGAAGTGATGATGGTGACGATGGTGGAGGAAGGAGGGGGGGCTGAGATGGAACGAGGAGGGGAATTAGTGATTATTATGGAGCTACAGGCCAAGCGATGAAGAAAGGAGGAGGAGGAAGTGGTGATGGGGGGGGCAGGCAAAAAGCATATTATGGGATGTCTATGTTGTCGGCTGGGGGGAGGGGGCGTTACGGTCTGGCCTAGGCCTGTTTTTGTGTGCGGTGGCTCCCTCCACACCCCTCCACATGTGCGTCAACAGCGCAGCCAGACGTGCACAGACTGTGTATGTCGGGAGAAGTAATATCTTTCTGCAAATACAACAAGGTAGCGGGGCTGAGAGAAAAGGCAGCACAAAGGCAGATTGGTGGCTGAGAATAAATCAAAAATCTTCTCCCGCAAACTATCTCAGCAGCACAACGAGTACAATACACCCCCTGTCCTCTGTAATGTAAATGAATGAGGCAGAGATGGAGCAATACATCCTAATATGCAGGGATCGGCCTTGTTTAGAATCTCAGCTACTTCAGATTTTCCCCTTGAAATTAGCCAATTTAACTTTAGCTGGCTGTCAAATAGGTTCGTTTAAACAGTAGGCAGTTATGTTAGTTGTTAATGTGCCTTACAAAAGTATTTATACCCTTTGAACCTTTTTACATTTTGTCAAATTAGATCTACAAACTTGAATGAATTTCATGTTAGAGACTGACGAAGGTCTCTCATGGTCCATGGTAACTCCACAGGACGACTAATAGTTGCTCACTTAAAAAATCCAGTTTGGAACCAACCATGCTAGGAAAACAGCAGACAAGCAAAAGAACATGCTCTGATCAAATGAGACCTTTTAGCCTACATTCAAAATGCAGTGTGGTAGCATTATCATTTGTAGCTGTTTTTTTGTAGCGGGGACAAAAAAGCTGAAAAAGGATACTGGCCAATAATCTGTTAGTGACTGCAAAGGACTTGAAACTAGGCCAACAACCCTAAACATGCAGCCAAGGGTGCAATTTAAATGTTAAGATAAAAAATATTAAAAGATAAATTGCAACTAAACTGTTGTTTGTTTGTTTTTTTGTCCTCGTTGTTTTGCAGCAAGTACATTTTTATTTCTATTTAAATTGTATAGCAACAACAAAATGCAATTTTGTAAATAGTTAAGTAGTATATGATTTCTAATGGGGTAGGAATATATAACCTTATGCCTCTACCTACTCCATTTTGAACATAGAAGAAGGAAATGTAATATGTCAAGATGTGACTTACTTAATATAATGTGATTGTTTGAAAATCAAAATCTAAAGTATACTTATATGGTAGAATGGCCTAGTCAAAGTCAAGGGCAAAATTCAATTTATGTTCACAGAACTTCTCCAATCAATCAGACCAAGCTTGAAATTAGATAAGAAAGGTGAATTAGCTAGATGTAGTAGCTAGTAGCAACATACCCCAAATGACCTGCAGCTGTAATTCTAGTAAAAGGTAGTTCTGCAAAGTACTTATTCAGGAGGACCACATTGCTTTCAATTGTTCAATTCGATTTGTTTGATGGTTATTGATGGTTCAAGGGAGTTCAAAAGGTTTAAAACTTTTGCAATCTAAATTTTAAAAATTGATTTAGTCACTGCTACAAGATCCACCAAATAAAAGTTTAGAGTGGTTGTGATCAAATTATAGAGGAAACTCCAGCAACATTCATGCTATATTACAATTATTATTTGACTTTAAATCGTCAACTTACCAAAGCCATGTAACCAAGCCATGAATTGAGAAATGGCACAACGGAAAGATAGGATGAAACAGTCACATGTCATATTTGGCACGGTGACAGTGGTGAGTCTTCGAGCATATCCAGACAACCCTGATTTTTAATTTTTTTTCCGTCTGCTAGTGCAGCATGCTATCTAATACGGCAGACATATTGGGGCTTATCAAATCTATTTTCACTTTTTTGTGGCTTCAGAGCGTGGGCTGTAGGGCAGGATAGGTGGAGCAGAGACACAGAGAGGGTCAGGCTAGTGGGGCAGTCAAGAAATATAATGGCATGCATTTTGAGTAACATGGTAATCTGACTCTGCCTGTAACTCTCCTCCCTTTGCCACCCCTATGCTTATCTCCATGGCAACTAGCGGCACAGGAGCACTATTATGGTCTGTAGTCTCCCCCCTCCGCCTCCTCCTTTTTTTCTCTTTTTGCCTCAGAAATGATATTATTATCATTATGAGATATGCAATTCTGCAAGTGTAGTAGTGGGGGAAGGGAGGGGTATCAAGAGCTATGTACAAGGTTTCCATGACAACTGCCCCTGGTATTCTTCTGATTGGTGATTATGGGATGTTACCCTCCACCCCACCAACACCCACCCCACCGCCCACCCTACCCCCATTTCTTTCCAAATTCAACCATGAACACTTTGTCTATAGTCAAGAAAATGAGACATGTGGGGGAGGAGATAGGCTGATAAGCAAGGGTTGCAAAAAAAAAAGGCAATCGGAAAAGAAAAGAAAATGAGAAAAGTTTTTTTTATATGATTTTATATTTCATTTGTACTAAAGGGAAAAGAGAAGACGTATGAAGTCAAGGAAAACAACAGACACTGAAACAGACAGACCAGAAAAGAGGGTGGAAGGCCTCGAAAAACAGCCAGGGCAAACATCTCGTTGAGGGTCAAAAGCCAAAGACTCAATGCACTGTGACAATATGTTGATATAAATCATTTGTTAAGGCCTGTCATGGATAGTCCCAGACAGTACAACAGCCTCATAATCATGCTAATGTTTTGGGAAGAACTACATAGTAACAGTTGAGTGGACTGTGAATTCATGATAAATTCTGCTTTGGCATCAATTTGTTTTTCCTGCAATAAATATCTGCCTTTCTACCTTAGTAGCTTACAGTGCATTAATACAACAGACATCGGCAGCCCTGCTTAGAGTTTTGGTCCAAAGTGGTCAATCATGATTTGAGGATAGGTAACATATTTCCTAAATTTGTAATTAAGAAGAGGTCTTTCATTTTGTGAAGTGAGAGCATAGCCTAAAGGATGTGGAATGAGCTACACATTTTTTGTGTTTCATCAATTCCTTCTTCTGCTTATCCATGGTTAGGTTGCAGGGACTAGGATGGAAACTGGCACATGCCTCTCACCAGTGACACTCCACATCTCATTTGAGGGGAACCCAAAGCATTCCCAGGGCAGAAAAGAATTATGGCTCCTCCACCAAATTTTTGGTCAGTCCTAGTGTCTGTTCCCAGTGGACTCCTTTCAATAAGTGTGTATCCACTATTGGTACTTACGGGTAATTTGACCGGACCTTCCCGATATGCTTTGGTGTCTCCACTACATTGGGGCCACTTCAGGAACCAGCAGAGTACCTGTATGGGGGTGTGTACTAGGAATGGCCCGATCGAGTCGCTCAGCGGGAGCTGTGGTTAAGTCGCCCTGATTGGTTGTAATTCAGAGGGAAATGAGCAGACGTCGCCAGACCAGGCCAACAGTTTACCCCATCAGAAAAAGATCTGGTTAAATTACCCTGAAGTTCCGATTGTGGAAACGCGCCTAATGTAGAGGAGCAGCAGCAGCTCCTCCAAGGTCTTTGCCTTGTCTCTAAGGGTGAGTCCAGATGTCCGATGAGGGAAGCAGCTCTTGTTCTTTTTGGTCATGAACTATATTTCATCACCATAGGCAAATGTCGGAATGCGGAAGGAATGGTATTTTAACACACTTTTACCAATCAGACCATAGCAGTTACTGCAGACAAGGTCCCAGTCGGGCTTTTCATCACCTTTTCAATCATAATGTCACTCCTAAACAACACCTGAAGATACCTGAACTCCTCTGCTTGAGGTTGCCTACCTCCATCCATCCATTTTCTGTATCCGTCATTCCTATGCAGGGTTGTGGAGGAGGCGGGGGGGCAGGGGGGGGGTACTGGTGCCTATCTCCAGCTGTCATAGGGTGAGAGGCAGGGTACACCCTGGACAGGTCACCAGTCCATCGCAGAGGTTGCCTACCTTTTTCTAGTAAAGAACCGAGGCCTTAGAATTAGCGGAACTGACTATTCTCCTGTGTACTTCACATTGGGCTGCTAATTGCTGCAGTATTTACTAAAATGATCATGATTTGAAGATGCTTACAGCACTGCATCCAGAACCAAGCAAAGACGATACCCCGATGTTCCAAACCAGAAAGGCTTACTTATAATATTAGTAAATACCATAATGTTTCAAGCTGCTGATTTACCCACACAATTCTGTTCAGGGTGATCCCTGGTCCATAGTCAGGTCAGTGGGTGAGAGGTGACCTACAAGCTCGACACGTCTCAAGCGGCATTAAAATCTGCCCTGAATGATTGGATCGCAGTTACTTGGCTTACGTGCAAATAAACGCACAGCTGTGACACACAGTGGGGCTGTCAGTTGAGCAACTACAGGACGATGCTTCTGTAACATCACACATACATTCAATCATTTTAACTACCCGTTATGTACAGTAACACAATGGAGGCTCACTTTTTTTGTGGAGTTATTTGGGCTGCAAAGCTCTTGGTGAGCAAAATTATGTAGTGAAACAGGCGTTACATGAGGTTATGGATTATGGAATTTGCAGTCTGATTTTTCCACGTTCTGTATATATTGTTTAACATCTGCAGCAATATCTGGCATAGTCAGTGAAGAGAATAAAATATATGGGTGAAAAATTGCTTTAGAAAGTCAACTGAGAAATCTCGGAATCTCAGTCTGGAAAAGTATGTAATTTTGACATAAAAACGTGTCAGAACCCTGTTTATTATGGTCAGAGCACTGCATAATTATGCAAGTAAATATCTGGTACAATCCTTTAAAGCCATTACTGTTATATAATTTACAGGCGACATTTTACAACAAAGATACCACACTCTATGAAAACAGGTGTAAAAAAACCAGACATAATAACATCAAACTACAGAGAAAACTTACGAATACAGGGTTCTAATCCACTAATCGGTTTAATCTTAAATTGTGACATAAAAACCTTTCTACCAAAATAATCGTATTTGAATATTTCTTCAGATGCGTGTTGATTCATTGAAAATTAAATAGAAGCAGTTTAAAAGGGACGTCCAGGTAATGCTTGAGGGGTGTCTCATTGGGTCAATAGGTTGTCCTCCAGTGTGTCTCAGGATGGGTTGCACACAAACTGCTAAAGTAATGCAAATAAAAGTCTCCCAGACCACTCTGGAGAAGGTCAGATAAAAACCATCCTCATTTTTGTGTGTTCATACCTGCAAGCCAGGCAGAACAGTTTGGTAGAAAAGAGCCTACACCAGATCTCCCTCAGGTTCCTCCAACACATGGCCGCAAACAGCACCCTTCACAGTTGTTCCGTTATCTTTTATGCGATTGAAACACCATCTGCGGAGCAAACTTGTCCCAGAGTCCAACAATAACGGCGCATAACTAATTCTGATCCTCCCCAGGGCACCAAAGGCAGCTTCCCATTAGCAGTCATCTACGCAGCTGATTCCCCCGTGCGTCGAAACATCATTCTGAAGCATCTCTGCCACACTCAACACAGGGGATTCTGCTTTTTTTTTGCCCCCACAGTCTAAATGCATTACACTCAGTCAAACGGTGGGGGAAAAAAGCTGTCTAGGACCCAGACGTTTTTCCCACCATTGACTGCAATGTATTTCATCGCAGCCCGCGGAGCAGGCCAGCATGTGTACGCATGCAGACAGCTTAACTCAGCTGTCGACTTGGCGCTTGCACTTCTGGGCTTTCTCCAACGGGGTTGGTTTTCAGGGATACTTCCAGCTGCAGACATAAAGGTTTTGACTGCAGCTTGACCCCTGCGACCTCCAACTGTTGCCCTATCTGGAGGGACGTGGCTGGCCGGCTGGGTGGCTCTTTAACTTCGCACCAACCCGCCTGCGAAGTTTTCACTGCCAAGTTTCTCGGCCCCTTGCGCGTAGACTTTAGCTGTACGGTTGCCGTCATGCTGAGTAACGTATGTTTGAGCTCATAGGGCCTTCGTTTAGGGGTTACGCTGAGGTCACCCCCACATTTTGTGCCACCCCCCCCCCCCGAGTTTTCTTATGGTGGGTGCCAGGTTTGCATTGCATCTGTACCCTGTGAGCAGTCTTAAGGAGCCCCGCTCATACACAGAAGAGTGTCCGCGCATACATGCAAACATGCACTCTCAAGTTGAGCAGTCATGTGGCACACACAGTTGCCATGTGAGCGCATTTTCCTCTTCCCCCCTCCTCCTCCTCCTTTCTCCTATCTCTCTCTTTTTGGAGTTATGCTTATTGTGGGATGTCAGTGACTGCGCTCATTACTATTATGGGATGCCACACAGAAGAGGGCGGGGGGTGAGCGTTTCCATAGTGACCGTGGTTGCTAAGAGGGGTGGAGGTGTGTGTGTTGGGGGTGTTGGGGGGGGGGGGGGTGATGTGCATAGAGGAATGGGGAAGAGACTGTAGAAGAGGGAGGGAGGGGGGGGGGGTTGACTATTATGGTCTGTACGTTGCAAGGTAACTATGCAGAGTGGGGGAGGGGTGAGTGAAATGTGCGTGTATATGTATGAGTGTGCATGTGTGCGCGGGGAATATTATGGGATGCCTGCCCCCTGATCTCTTTGTGTGTGTGCGCGCGGGGAAGAGAAAGAGGAGACGGCGTCGTGCGCACACGCTGCCACCAAAAAATACGGAAATATATTTAAATTTTATGTACACCGCTACCATCAGGAATAAAACAGCATCCAAGTGTTCAATCAGTGGCAAACTGAGCGTGGAGTTACTGTTTCTTTTTTGGGAAGCTTGAAGTTGTGAGTATGTCTGTGAATTGACTTGATTGAGGGTGAAGTAGGCTCGGGTTGTCACACAGGGGGGATTTTCTGGGTATATATCAGCATATGAGGGGGCTCGGTTCTGTTTCGAGTCTTGAATCTGACCAACCGGTTCAGCTCCGGCTAGCACGCATGCTAATGGGACGGATAGTTACCATAGTGTAAGCTGAACGCAGAGATGGAGTGAAAGGAGAGAATAAAAATATGTGAACTTCACAGGCGGATAAAGTTGGGTTTATTGTCCCATGTGCTGAGTGTTTGTGTCCTTTTATGTTTTACCGGCTGCTTGTTGGTCCTAATATTTCACTTCCGCTTTCTTTTATGCTCTTTATTCTTTTTTGCCCTGTTAAAACCTGGCCCGGCTACGATTTGGACAGACTTCATACTGGATCCGAACTCCGGAATATCCACCAACAATAACTTTCATTTAGTTAGCTAAACTATTAGCTAACTCAATAGAAGAAAGTTTCCTTCTGTCCGCTATGTCTGGAAGTGAAGATGACAGAGATGATTATGGAGCCGCCGACGACCGCCTAATGCAAGGTAAGACGAGGCTCATTTGTTAGCCGCTAATGTTCACGCTGCTTGTGTGTTTTTGACGTTCGCATCAATCATACGGCGTTAGCTTAGCGCTAGCTAGCTCGTTCGCGCGGCTAATTGCTGCGTAGCTTCCATTAGCAAACCGGGAGCCAAACACGTTTCAAAGAACGCAAAGTGTTTTACCCCAACCGCAGTCGGAGGTTGTAAGGCTGATGGATGCACTGTTGTGCTGTCGCACTGAAAAACCGGCATGTTCCCGGGGCCTAAAATTAGCCAGCTACCGGTATTTTTTTTACGTGTCGATGACAAGATGGAGGCAGCCAGTTAGCTTGGAAGCTGGCGGATGACGTTCGGTAGCGCTCCCCTCCTCATAGCCGGCGCCTACTATTTGACTGTGGAAAGAAAAGTACGAATAATGATTAACAAAAATCCGCGTTTTTACATATTACGTACTAATCACTTTTTTTAAAATCGTATACATTTTATGTTTAATTGTGCCGTGGTCAGGCATTGCGTTGTTTATGGTTTGATTTCAGCGAGCAGCCGCAGCATACACAGCGGAATCTTAGAGAACAATTAGTCTTTTGGATCAGCTTCAACTGGTGAAGTCAACAACACGATTGTTTTTATTTATTAAGCAGATAACACGTTTTATTATTATAAAATCCAATGATGGTGTATTATTAAACTGAAATGAAAGTGGAAATAGGTCATTTGTGTTGATGTTCTTGGTTGTAAGCCACGCTGTAGTAGTAGAGAAATTCAACACATCTGATTGGTCTCTGGTAGGAATGCATCGATAGGACTTTTCCCTGCAGATACCGATTTTTCTTTTATTTTGGGAGGGTCTGACCCGCTGGTTCTGGTTTTGACCAATTATTCTTAAAACTACAATGTATAAGGAAGATGGGTGTGTAATTGGATTGGTAGTTTTATCCACATAAATACATCAATGCTAATGTTCCTATTAGTTATGTGATCTGAAATTCTGTATTTAATTACCCGTTGAAAAATTGATCTAATATCGACTAATAAGTAGTGAAAGTTTATAGTTTTGACGCAGTTACAAATTTGTGACAATGACAACGAAAAATTGTTTGTTCCAATCTCAGGTCAACGGATTTTCTCCATCACTTGTGTTTGGGGAAAGCATTGATGGATCTTTGAGCTGAACAGTCACAACAAGTTAAATTTCGTAAACTTTTTCCCTAGAACTTAGCATTACATCCTATTTCCATTCGTGTAGGTTCTAATCCCAGTTCATTCTGTTAGGTTTTATTTATTTATTATGGAAATATTTTAAATTATCGACCTCTGTCAGTAGATGTTATCCATTGAAGTCATAAATCAACAGTTCCCTATGAAACCAGTAAAACCTTTTTTGCTCCAAATGTTTAAATTGTTAGTTGTTGAAGCCGAATCTCATGTTCTTCCCAGGCATTGTTTTTTTTCTCTCAAAGCAATCTGGTTTCCTCCCATCGCCTAAAGACGTACATCTAAGATTAATTTGAGATTGTAAATTGCACTGAGGTGTAAATTTGTGCGCACCTAAGACCCTATATTGGATAAAGTAAATGTAGAAAATGGGTTCTTTGGTTAATATTTAACTCGTGTAATCAGTTTTGAAGTCGATTGTTTAGGTTTCTGAATGTTGGGTAATACTTGAGCATTTAAAGTGCTTTAATTTTCCCCATAGAGGAGACCTTCATCAGGCATTAAAACAAAAATTTATGTCTTTATGCTTTAATATTTGCTGCCAAATGCTGCAAATGTCATGGGTCAAGAATTGGGCCTCGAACCGCATCGAGCCATTTTTATGCACTCTAAATAAAAAAATTACTTAAATGTGGCTTCTAATTTATTTTTGAAATGATAGCGAATTCCATTAATAAGCTCAAGGCATCATTAAGATCATCTCTTGTTAGGACTGTAGGTGCATCATAGTGACTAATCCACTGTAAATTAGTGTTTTAGCGTTTTCCACCCTTAGGACATCTAAAAGAGGATAGTGACACCATTTAGTGGCTAAATGGAGGGACAACTGGACTTGCCTGAGTGGAAACTTTGTTCCTGAAGTTGTCTAAACCCAACGGTTAATTACAGCCAGTAGAAGAAGAGATGTTTTACGTGATAAGGCTCATTCATATGCAGATAAATGCTCTGCTGCTCGTGTCTGCTCTCCGCCGGATAAAAACAGCCATTTACCGGCCAAATTGGTTGTATCAGCAAGCAATTGCATGTGACCTGTGCATCATTTTCATCAGGATATGCAACAGTTCGCAGATATGCGCGCTATCCTCGGAGCCCCCTGTTAAGTAATGATCACGCAGCCTGAAAGTGCTGACACACTGTTTGTTGGCGTTCATCCTAATCGTGGCGTGTGTCCGCTGGCCTGATTTGCAGATGACGAGGAAGAGGAGATCTCGGAGACTGAGTCTCCGAAGGTGAAGAAGAAGAAGAAAAAGGCCAAGAAGAGTCGGGAGAGCAAGGGCAGCAAGAGGCGGTCACGCAGAGAGGTAAGCAGCAGCAAGCGAAGGCTTATTAAAAGCTAACTGTTAATCTGCATCATTTTTGCAGGATTTAACGACAAGAATGTGGTTACATTTTACTTTGAGGTCGTTGACTCCACATTTTCCCTGAGTTTGCTGAGGCCTGTCTGTGTTCTTCTTGTCCCAGGAGCTAGCCATCAGCTCCTCAGAGCCCATGGACATGGGTGGAGTGGAAGACGTAGAAGACACGGGCTCTGCCCAGCGCTCAGAGAGCGAGGGCAGCGACTACACTCCAGGGCGCAAGAAGAAGAAGAAAGCCAGCGGTGGCAAAGAGAAGAAAAGGAACAGTGTTCCCGAAAGGAGTTCCAAAAGGAAAGAACCGGAGCCAGAGGAAGATGAGGATGATGACGACGATGACTCGGTATGGAAGAACTTTGGTATCTCAAGTAGATTTAAAAAAATGAATGCATCCTTAAAGAAAGACCAGAACGTACAGTCCTGAGAAAAAGTGTTTGCCCCTCTGCAGATTTTATTTATTTTTTATTTTTTGTCACACTTGCATGTTTCAGATCATCAAAGGAATGTTAATATCACACAAAGAAAACCTGAGTAAATATAAAAGTGATGATGTATTAAGGGAAAATCTATGTTAACCAGCCTGGTCATAACTGGCAGTCAGTCCCTTTACATTACTGTGAAGCATTATTCACCCACTCTTCCCTGCAGAAGTGTTTAAGTTTAGCTCCACTGGAGGGTTTTTGAGCATCAAGTCTGCTTTGGGCCGCTTCCCAGCGGACTCGCTGGCTTGCCAAGGATCATTGTCCTTCATCTTAATCTTAATATTTTTGTGATTAGGGTCACAAACCCTTCTTTTCTGGTAGGGAGCAGTGAAGTTATGTTGGTCCCGAAGAAGCATGGCATCTCGGCACCATCACACTACCACAACTATGTTTAACTGTTTGTGTATTGTTCTGTTCCTGTGTTCATTTTACACCTGAGGCCTAGGGTAATATTTTTTTACCTAACGGGCCTCTCGTATTATATCCACTTTGACTTGCCATTCTAAAGGGCTTGGAAATCTGTAAAAATGGGGGGGAAAGGATGAATGAGTCAGACCTCTGGGTTCCTTCGACCATCGCTGCTTCTCACCTTGTAAATCGTGACCACTGACCACGACTGATGAAAACACCTTATTCAGTGCTTTAGATGTTTTAGTATTTTGAGACGTCCTGGGTGAGTTTTGATGCACTAATTTTGTAATTCACCACTTTACTCATTTTTTTCCCTCTTGTTTTTGGATGATGTCTTACGCTTTTAGTTCACTAGTGTCCGAAAGCCTTGAAATTTGCTCTGTAACCCCATCCAGAGTGAAGTCAATGGCTGATAGAGACGCACGTTATGTTTAATCAAAGTCATCATCGCAATTCCAAAACAATGTTATATTTTAAGTCTTAGGCATTGACGTTCTTCATATCAAGTGTACATTTGGTTAATAATGTTGACTTCATTTGCTTAAAGCTCACATCGGATGACTAATTTTAGTGGCTGATATACTAAGGCTTACAGAGAATAGTGGGGTCTGTATAACGGCAAAGGAAAATCCTACAAATGTGAGCAGGGTGTCTTCAGTTCTTGGGTTTTGTTAGAAAAGGGCATGGTGTGTTGCTCTTTGAGAGCTTTTGGCGTACTTCATGTTGTCAGATAGGGTAGGTTTGTTTGTTGATTCTATTGGTCTGCAGTAATCAGAGTTGGGTGTGGCTCGAGGGTGGAAAAGTGATTAATTGGGGTAATTCATGATTAAGAAAGGGGGGGGGGGGGGAGTTATGTTGTCACATAGAACAGGGTTGGTTCTGATTGTGGTTTTTCTTTTTTTGCTGCTTAATAAATGAAAACTGTTTTTTGTATTTCCTCAGATTATCCTTGTCTGATATTTAAATGTTTTTGATGTTGTGAAACATTAGTGACTAAAAGCGAAAACGGAAGAGATCTGAAAGAGTAACACTTTTTCTTGGTACAGCGTTTCTGATCCTGTCTTAGGCTTTTCCTGCATCACAATCAGTTGTTCCCCATTCACTCCTGGTCAAAGGAAGATTGACCACATTGTGACCAATTACAGGCGTTTCCTTTAAACTAGCAATGCGCGTTTGAATGTAAAATTTCCATCGAAGCTGTGCCAAAAAAAAAAAGTTCATTTCTAAAGCGTAGCACCATGAGCATTTAAAACATGCGCGGCTACTTGCACACTGATATAGGAGCTATGCTGTTAGTGTTGTAGGGGTGAACCTCATAATTTATCTGGGTCTGTGGTAGTTTGTTTTAATGTATCTAAAATGTGGTGCTCTGTTACTAAATAACAGTTTCTACCTGCCCTCTGTGGGTTCCATGATGAGCACCCTCTGACTGCGTACCTGTAATGGAGTCCTGCGGTGTGACAAACACATGTGAAATGAGCGACGCTCAAACAAAGAACAGTCTGGTGGATTTGGAACCTGGCGGCCAATAGGGGGCCTTCTTGTTAATGACAGTTATGCAAAAGGAGGTGGGAGTGGGGGGGTGTAAGCATGTGTATGTCTAGGATTGCTGTTTGAGATATAGTATAGTGTGCTGTTACCTTGGCAACCCTAGGTTTAGCACTGCCATGCATTCTTCGCTCTTTTTTTCCCCTTTTTTCTTTTTGGTTAGGTAAACACATTTCGATTGTTTAGCAGAGCCGCCCTCGTTCTGCGCTGCAGCCTGCTGTACAAGACGAAGAGCTGCAAGAGCAGCTGATCAAAGGCAGCTGGGGGTGGAACGGACTGTGCATTATCTTAATCTTTATCTGCCACTCGTACTGCCGGAGATGAACCTCTTTGTTCTTCAGACATTACAACTTTAGGGAGACCCGAAATGGCAAAAAAAAAAATAAAGAAGAAATTATCTCATGCATCTACATTTAAAAAACAATTGTTTAGATTGCATCAAGGCAGCCCGAGCTACTTCATGAAGGATGAGGCACCGACTGAAGTTCATCTTAGAAAAAACTTAAACAGATTTTCTTTTTATTTTCATTTGTAGACGTGACTTTCAATTCTTGGTTGAGTTGAACTATTTTCTGCTTATCTGTACCCCAACTCATACAGGTGTTACCTACTCTGTTTATGTTGTAGTGTGACTTCCTGTGAAGTGAAGGAACAGAGGTTAATGCACAGAAGCGGCTGCAACTAAAAATGCAGCGATCAAACTTTTCTTACCTGACACTGAGTTCCAGTTTTCATTCAGATTTTTTTTCCCCCGTCATTTCTCAACTCTCCCCAATGACTTTTATCCTAGTTGGATTGTAAATGGTGGGAGATCATAAGATTTGAAACGGTTAATGAATGGTGAAGAAGAAAAAAAATCAGTATTTGACCTGCAGATCACTGATCAGAACCCAACCAGGAGAAATGGGCTTACTGCAATCTCTGGCCGATTGATTGGTGCACCCATATCTGCATCTAATATGTATTATAGGTATGCATGCAGATTTTATTTTTAAATAACAGAAAGTGGAAAATGCGGACCGTTTCAGATGATCACCAAGTCAAAAGCACAGTTGCTAAAACTGTTCACGTATCGCCAAGCAATTTAATACAATTGCCTTTCAAAACATGCTGGTCTGCTTCAATTATTAAAGCGTTTGCTTGCTTGCTGGATGCTAATTTTAGAGGCTCTTCACTGTGCACTCGTAACTCTCTGTCATGCAAATTGGCTCTGGTGGAGCAAAAAAAGGCCCTGTTAATTTTCACATGCAACACATGTCATTCGAAACATAATATTTTTGTATCCCTTGACGCAAAATGTCTTGCAGGATGAGACTCCTGTTGATGGAGAATGAAGATGTAAAAACTGGCTTCTGTGATGGACAGTTGCATTTTGTTTTTAAAGCTAAATAAATACTGAAAGCAGCAGGTTTGGGGAAGGGCGTCTGTTGGCCACTGCAGCTCGAAGGTCCTCTCAGGTCCTTTTGAAATAAAACAATCTGAATCATTTTTGTAGCTGTAGTTTTAAAGCACATTTTAATTAAATAAGTTTAGCATTATTTTAATAGTCTTTGGTCCTCTGATATTAGCAATAAACTTGAAAAGCATAACATCTGATATGATTGGCATTGTTAATTATTTTTGCATGAACTAGTTTTTCTTTGGATCCATGAGAGCATCAGTGAATGCTCCATACATGCAATAATACAAAATAATCATGTATTATATATCTGTACAGATGCAATGCTCAATCTCACGGGTGCATTAACCCACATTAGAGGAGTGTTTGTGAAGGTCAAGCTGTGTGCAGCCGTAGGTTTAAAGCTGAAAATATGAATTTTTAAAATACTTTTTGTTGTCATGTTAATAAATGCACCAAAAACAGGATATACGTCCATATCTTCTGTCTCTACCGCCTATAGTCTTTGATGGTTTGTGTTTAAACACATTTTCTGTACTGTTTATGGTTTTCTACCTATTCACATGTACAGATAAACTGTCAGCAGTAAGCCTGAATACTTATTTAGGCTCGCCCCGTGACTGCTGGAGACAGGCACCAGTCCCCCCCCCCCCCCCCCAGATAGACTGGTACAGATAATGGATGGATGGATATTACTGCACCCCAATTTACAGGAAAAATATCCACGATTCTGTTGACCTTTTCGTGCTATATTACTACTAATTGATATTTTCACTGGTGCATCAGACTTGAATTGTTTTTGTGCTTTCCTGCAGGAGCCAAAGTCATCCTCTCAGCTCCTGGATGACTGGGGAATGGAGGACATCGACCATGTGTTCACTGAGGAAGATTACAGATCCCTGACCAACTACAAGGCCTTCAGCCAATTTGTCAGGTATGTTCTTGCTTTAGTTTACCCATAATACTGAACCAGTTGTACAGCATGTTCATGTTTTCTTTAGCCAGAAATGCTTTTCTCAGAGACGTCCAATGTTTCCTCTGTGATGGCTCTTTTTAAAAAAAATTATCTTTTGGCGTGTTTCGGGGCTAAGAATCAGTTCTCTCCTCCGCAGGCCGCTTATTGCAGCCAAGAACCCCAAGATCGCCGTGTCCAAGATGATGATGGTTTTGGGCGCAAAGTGGCGGGAGTTCAGCACCAACAACCCTCTCAGAGGAGCAGCAGCTGCAAATGCAGCGCTGGCTACCGCCAACATACCAGCTGCTGTGGAGACCATGGTGGCAGAGGCCGTACCTGCAGCTGAACCCCCAGCTCCACCACCGGTTGAGCCCATGCAGACTCCGCCACCGCCTCTCCGCAAAGCCAAAACCAAGGAGGGCAAAGGTACCGCTGGCAGGATGGCGTGGAAGGGTGCGGATGTCTTATCGGTCCCAAGTTCTGTGTGACTGATCTGTTCATTTGTTGGGTGTGCAGGTCCCAACGCCCGCAAGAAATCCAAACCAGCACCAAAGCCACAAGAGAAGAAGAATAATAATGCCAAGACAAAGAAGGTTGCGCCTTTAAAAATCAAACTGGGAGGCTTCAACAGCAAGAGGAAACGCTCCTCAGTATGGACGCTCTCCACATCTTCTTCACTAAAACTTGTTCTGCACATGCAGCACTTAAATGCAGGAAGATTTACTGTTTGTTTCTCATGTGCGCAGAGTGAGGAGGACGAGCCTGATGTTGACAGCGACTTTGAGAACGGCAGCCTCAACAGCGTCTCCATCTCGGAGGGTTCGAACAGCCGCAGCAGCCGCAGCAAGAAGAAGCTCTCCAAGAACAAACCCAAGAGGAAGAAGGGTATTTCTTATTGTGTTTTAAAACTTTGCTTGGTATAAACCAGCTGGTCGAAGAGCTCTCTTCAGAGGAAGATAACTGGTTCAGGGAAAGCTGTAGGAGCGTGTGCGGAACGGAGAAAAAAAGAAACGAGCTGTGGAGATGCACTCATTAGTCATCGGGGCTGAGTCAGTGGAGTTTAGGTATATTTAGAAGTGCAACATCTTCTGGGTTGGTGCCTGCCGAGGCCTCCTCTGTGGCTACTGTCACAAGATGGAAGCATTAATGGAAGGACGTCACGGATAGATTCACATTGACGACTAAGGGTGCATTCACACCAGCCATGTTTAGTCCGCTCGAATCGAACTCTAGTTCGTTTGCCTAGAAAGTTCGGTTCGGTTGGGGAGGTGTTAATGCTCAATTGAACTCTGATTTGGAGCAAACAAGCGAACTGGTCCGTCTAAAAACGTAGGTCTCGGTTCGATGGAAATGAATTCTCCTGCGGTTTGATTGCATATTTGAATGGCAACCGGACCAGGACCGCCCCAAAAGCAGGAAGCGGACTATTATGCAGGGCATTCTGGGTGAATAAAATCTAAAGCGCCGTGGGTGCTGTATAGTTGTGGTAGAATTACAAGAATATGAGTCATATCTTGTACATATCTTTTTTGCCGTCTGTATAAGGAAGACATCAGTGCTGTGTAGTTGTATGCGCCCCTACTCATTGCACGCCGCCTCATACGGGGCCGTCTCAGCCGCCTCGAGTAAAAAAAAAAACTAGCGTTCTCCATAGTCCTCTGCCTCGTTCTATGTTCATCCTGAGCCCATTGCTGCAGCGTATTTATCTGGCACACTTACCAAACACAAGAGAGTAATCCTAAACGCTGCAATCTGCTGCCACTCCATGTTTGTTTACATTTCACTGTACAGGTAGTATTCCCCGCTGTACCAAGAAGTGCAGCACCACTACTGGCGGGGAGGTAAACATGTTGCTAAAAAGCTTTGGATTGGTTTGACGAAGAGAAGTGTGAATATGAACCGCACGAGCTAAAAACGGAGACAATGTTGCAATTTTGGTCCCCAATCGAACAGAGTCTACGAGACTATCTGGTGTGAATGCACCCTAAAAGAGGTCAAAGTCTGAGCAGCGAGACATGCAGTGATATTTAAAATGGAACCTTGAAATAGTGCTAATGACCATTTAACATTTTTATTTAGTCAGTTCAACAAGGACTACAGTTTGTTTGATTATTGGGATTCTATGTGACAAATCAACACAAATCCCTCATTGTGAAGTGGAAGGAGTAGGATGCATGATTTTCAAAGATTTTTTTACTACAAAAAAATCTGTAAAGTGTGGCATGCTTTTGTATTCAGCCTGCATGATACAATAGTTTGTTTAACTGTATTTTGCGGGAATTGCACCTTTAAGTGTGCTGTGGGATTGTCTCAACGAGCTTTGCATATGTAGAGATAGAAGAATCTGATCCCATCCTTCTTTAAAAAATGACCCTGGCTTGGTCAGATTGGAAGGAGAGTGTGTGAACCTCAAGCTTCAAGTCTTGCCACAGAATCTCTATTGTATTTACGTATGGACTTTAACTAGGACCTTTCTAACACATTAATTTGTTTTGATCTTAAAAAATGTAATCGTCAGGGTAGCGCGTGGTGTAGAGGTAGAGCAGCTAACCCCTTAAATGGAGGCAGCCGTCCGGGATTCAACTCCCGACCCTGGAGTCATTGCATCATGGCCCCTTCTCTCTCTGCTGATTTGTTGTCTGATTACTGCAAACAAAGGCCTCTAGTGACAGAAAAACCTTTTTTTTTTTTTAAAAGAGGGAAAAAAAGCCATCATTGGCATGCTTATGTTAAAAAAACAAAATGTCATCGTATTTCCGGCTGCATGTTTAGTGACTCAAATCTTTTGCAGACTGTAACAGGATTGGCTTTTATACTCCCAACACTATGGGTCACAGTTGGCCTTTTGCACCACAAAGTAACTTTTTGTTCGTATGTGACCCATTGATATTCGCTAACAAACGTTTTAGACTTCCTCAAAACAACAATTTTTAGTCTAATCTATCCCATCTATCCATCCCTTTTTCAGATCTTCATTTTAAAGGGTTTAAACAATGTTTTCCATGCATGTTCAATTAACCATAATCAATTAATTAACATGAACCTGTGGAATGGTCGTTAAGACCTTAACAGCTTACAGAAAGTAGGTATTTAAGGTCACAGTTCTAAAAACGCAGGACACTAAAGAGACTTGTCTACCGACTGTGAAAAACACCCAAAGAAAGATGCCCAGGATCCCTGCTCATCTGCGTGAACGTGCATTAGGCATGCTGCAGGGAGGCATGAGGACTGCTGATGTGGCTAGGGCAATAAATTGCCATGTCTGCACTGTGAGATGCCTAAGACAGTGCTACAGGGAGACAGAAAGTACAGCTGATCATCCTCGCAGTGGAAGACCACGTGTAACAACACCTGCACAGGATCGGTACATCCGAATAATACACACCTGCGTGACAGGTACAGGATGGCCACAACAACTGCCCGAGTCACACCAGGAACACACAATCCCTCCTTCAGTGCTCAGACTGTCTGCAATAGGCTGAGAGAGGCTGGACTGAGGGCTTGTAGGCCTGTTGTAAGGCAGGTCCTTACCAGACATCACCAGCAACAACGCCGCCTATGGGCACAAACCCACCTTCGCTGGACCAGACAGGAGTGGCAAAAAGTGCTCTTCACTGATGAGTCACGGCTTTGTCTCACCAGGGGTGATGGACAGATTCGTGTTTATCGTTGAAGGAATGGGCGTTACACCGAGGCCTGTACCCTGGAGCGGGATCGATTTGGAGGTGGGGGGTCCTTCATGGTCTGGGGCGGTATATCACATCACCATCGGACTGAGCTTGTTGTCATTGCAGGCAATCTCAATGCCTTGCGGTACAGGGAAGACATCCTCCTCCCTCATGTGGTACCCTTTATGCATGCATATCCGGACATGATCCTCCAGCAGGACAATGCCACCAGCCAAACTGCTCGTTCTGTGCGTGAGTTTCTGCATGACAGCAATGTCAGTGTTCTGCCATGGCCAGCAAAGAGCCCAGCTCTCAATCCCATTGAGCACGTCTGGGACCTGTTGGATCGCAGGGTGAGGGCTAGGGCCATTCCCCCCAGAAATGTCCAGGAACTTGCAAGTGCCTTGGTGGGAGAGTGGGGTAACATCTCACAGCAAGAACTGACAAATCTGGTCCAGTCCATGAGGAGGAGATGCACTGCAGTACTTCAAGCAGCTGGTGGCCACACCAGATACTGACTGGTACTTTTGATTTTGAGCCTCCCTTCATTCAAGGACACATTCTATTTCTGTTAGTCACATGTCTGTGAAACATTTTTAGTTTATGTCTTATGGTGTTGACTCTTTTAGTGTTCATACAAATATTTACACACATTATGTTTACTGGAAGTAAAAACAGTTGAAAGTCAGAGGATGTTTTTTTTTTTTTTCTTTCATTCATGTCACCATTAAGCACTACTAGTGTTGGCCTAAAACAGGGGTCGGCAACCTTTGAGTTCACAAAGCCACGTTTCTCTCCGCCGCTACAAATGAAAATCTGTCCAGGGCCGCAAAAAAGGTCATAAATATGTGCATAATGATTTTTTGTGTTTAGAAAGCTACAGAAATATAAACTAAATTTTATTTGTTTTTAGATTTTAGAACAAAATGAATTTTCTAACCTTTAACACAGGAGACACTGTTTTGTAAAGAGAAGCCAGCTAACTGAGCCCTTTCCATAAAAATGGAAAATTACACAAGATGTGTAAACAACTTGAAATTTACAGCACATAGTTTGAAGATAAGAAACATTTAATCACTTTTAAAACTTTTTGGGTGTCCTTATGTTGTAAATAATGCAGATGTTTCATAAAAACAAACTGCAAAGAAAACCATTTCTTGTTGTTTATAATAAAAAACATATTTTATTTGATCTTATAAGAGCCACAGTGGAGGGGCCAGAGAGCCACACTTTGCAGACCCCTGGCCTAGAATATACATTTAAGTTTGTGGTTGTGATTTGATAGAATGTGAAAATTTTATCAAGTATTCAATGTTTTTCCCCCAATCAGAAACGGAAGAGGGTGACGGATACGAGACGGACCATCAGGACTACTGTGAGGTCTGCCAACAAGGAGGGGAGATCATCCTGTGCGACACCTGCCCCAGAGCGTACCACATGGTGTGTCTGGACCCCGACATGGAGAAGGCCCCTGAGGGCACCTGGAGCTGCCCGCACTGTGTAAGTTTGTTGAACACTAAAACGTTTCGTTGATGGATTTCGACACAGATTCTTATTTTCCATCGGCCTGAACGACAGGAGAAGGAGGGCATCCAGTGGGAAGCCAGAGAAGAAGTCTCAGAGGGAGAGGAGGACAACGGCGAGACGGGAGAGATGGAGGAAGACGACCATCACATGGAGTTCTGCAGGGTCTGCAAAGATGGAGGAGAGCTCCTCTGCTGCGACTCGTGTCCGTCGTCGTACCACATCCACTGCCTGAACCCTCCGCTTCCCGAGATCCCCAATGGAGAGTGGATCTGCCCCCGCTGCACAGTGAGTTGGTTCAGTCTGTCTGCAAAGTCCACATCATCGAATCATTTATGACAACTTTTCTTTGTTCTTCATTCTCAGTGTCCACCCTTGAAGGGGAAGGTACAGAAGATCTTAACATGGCGATGGGGAGACCCACCTCCTCCCACACCTGTCCCACGCCCTTCAGACCTCGCTGCCGAGGCTCCAAACCCCGCCCCACTGGCCGGGCGATCCGAGAGGGAGTTCTTCGCCAAGTGGAGCAACATGTCCTACTGGCATTGCTCCTGGGTCACAGAGCTGCAGGTGTGTGCGAGACGAGGACACAACCTAAAAGAATTTTTGCTCTGAACGTCTTTTGGTGACCATCTATCTTCCTTTATGTTTCACATTAGCTGGAGATCCACTGCCAGGTGATGTTCAGGAACTACCAGAGGAAAAACGACATGGACGAGCCCCCGCCCATCGACTTTGGCGAAGGAGAGGAGGACAAGTGCCTCAAAAGAAAACACAAGGATCCCATGTACACTCACCTGGAAGAGAAATACCTCCGCTATGGCATCAAGTTTGAGTGGCTGATGATGCACCGCATCCTGAACCACAGGTATAATACTATTTTTAGCTTCTCTTTTTTTTGGGGGGGGGGGGGGGTCCTAAGAATCTTTAGACAGATTTATTGAGTAGCGGCGATCACCAGCTTATTTATCTGCAAATCTCTGGTTAAAATCTTTTGGTGGCATGGTAACTGCAAGGAGGACTGGTTTGAAACAGACAATAGTATATTCTATGTCCTCATGAGCCAGGCTTTTCACATCCTGTCTGGATTTTAAAGAAAATGCAGATCTTTGGTTTTAACTTTTAGACCTTTAGGATCAATTTCTGACTACCACTTGCTGTTGAAAGGTTGCCTCGCATTGGGAAACCTTATTGAATTAACGCATTGACTTGTAGTCTGCTCACTTAATGTTATCTTTAAGCATACACAGACCCAGACTGCTTTCCCCTGGGTGAATAACAATATTTACGTTTTTTTTTAATGCTCTACTAATGCTAGTTTTGTGATCTGACTAAACCTTGAGGTAATGCAAAAAAGGAGATGAGTTTTTCATACCGAGACCTCTTTTTGTTGAATAATCCTACTGGTGTTTTTATTGATTGGTCAGTTCATAGACTAGGGCTGCATTGTATTGGGAAACAGACAATTGTGATGCGATTGTTGAATATTGCAATCAAGTTATCGGTTGGGATTAACACAGATTTCCCTGTCTCCTTTTTCCTGTTATGTCATCATGATGTTCCCATCAGACCTAATCGGACCTAAAGAGCAGTGAGGGTCCTTCAAACCATTCAGTACTTGCTATATTATGATGGCTTATAACTGCCAAACATTGCATCTAAGAAGTTCTTTGTGATTGAATATTGCGCACATCAATATTGCTATGTCAGCTACGTTTCTTAACATTTTTGCATCATCCTAAAAGTGGTAAGAAGTTCTTTATTTATTGATTTTTATTTCAGGTCTTTAGTAAATCCACATTTTCCATAATAGGGCTTAGATTTCATTGTCTTTTGTTTAATTTGTTCATTAATGGCTTCGGTATTTTGGTCGCCACTTTGTTGTCAAGTCACCATATCTCGAGTCCAAGTCACACCTGAGTCCTTATTGTTCAAGTGCAAGTCTAGTGAAAGACTAGAAGAAAGAAGCATCTTTCAGTTCAAGTCAAGTCATTATCACCCGAGAACACGCTTTCACCAAGCTGGCACATTAGCATATGCAGAATAATAAAAGAATTCTTAAAATAAATTTGAAAACAATAAATAATTGACATGTCACCCATACACTTACAACAGCCTTGGGAAGTTATTAAATTTATCCCGTAATCTGACTTAATATAACAAGCTAACATTAGCATTGGCTACATACCAATTTCAAAAGTAGCAATTTCACATGTAGGAGTCCAAGTACAAGTCCTCGGCCTACTGCTCGAGTCAAATCACAAGTCTTGACTTGAGTACTCCATCCCTGTTTGGTCAGGCGACTTGCGTTGGCTCGGTGTGCTGTATTACTTGTTGAGGTATTCAGATGTTAATATACTGTGACAAAACTACAATCCCATTATTCTGGCCACCAAACACCCCAGTTGGAAGAGATTTATCACCAGACCTTCTGCCTTAATTGTGAACGTGCAAAAGGATTCATGTTTTTATTTGGGGGATAAAAAAAAAAGTTCTTCTTAAAAGGTTTCATCCACTATTGGCTCCTTTTGTCAAGGAGTGCAAATTTATTAAAGTTTGGTTTGAAATTGTGGGTTGGGTTAAATCTTGTCACTCACTGGTATCAAAAGTTGGTGTATGCTGTGTGTCTGGAGTTTTCTAAATGTTAGACATGGGCTAAAGAAGCATAAGCAGGTGAAGTTGTATGTAAACATGCAACAGAGATTTCGCCCATAGATTGGAGTTAGTCAATGTTCTCTGGATTAGCTCTAATTGGTGATCAGCAGGTTAAATGGTAAAGGAAAAAAATAAAGCTGGAAATCGGTGTCAGGCAGGAAAAGTGTGATCTGTTGTTGGATTTTGTTTCTACTTAAGTTAGTAGGTTACTAAAGTTATGTTTTTTATTTACTCTAGCTCTAAAATTTTTACTTGCTGAAACTCACCCGAACCATGTAAGTATGCAGCTGTTATTAGTCAGCTGTCATAAGGAACCAAATAGAGCGTTGTTTTAGAGTCTAAGTTTGGACAACTAATTTCTTTAATCGATCAATTATATTAAAAATGTGTGGAAATAAATCACTAGAACATTAACAGTAAATGTCAAATCCTCCTCTTTTTCCCCCAGTGTGGACAGGAAGAACAACGTCCACTACCTGATCAAATGGCGTGAGCTGGCGTATGACCAGGCGACCTGGGAGTCCGAGGACATGGACGTACCTGAGTTTGACACCTATAAGGTGCAGTACTGGAACCACAGGTAAGATATGTTTATTTCGTCACACTTTTAAATTCTTAAACCCTTAGAATTCCTGCAATATCCTCCGTACATTTAAAAAAAGGAATACCCAAATTAAAATTCAAGCCGTTTTTGAACCATTTTGAGTAGAGACATGGCTGGGGTCTCTTTGGAAAGGAAAAACTCTGAAATCTCTCCCAGAACAGTGCTAACATGCTTTAAGTGCTATTGTTACCAATTAATATGATTTTTAATACACTGGAAAATATTAGATTAATTATAATTGTATCATTGATTGGCATATATCATTGGAATGACAAGACTCTTAGCTTTCCGATGATAAAAAATATGTAGAGGTTCATAGAAGTCAGAAGATCGGAGGATTGAAAGCCGGAAGTGAGACGGTCCCACTGGTGGGATCTAGGATCGCTGACTGGTTAAACCAGCCTCAAAGAGGGTTTTCTAACAGAGTAAACATCTGTTTGTTTCAGAGAGCTAATGATGGGAGACGAAGGGAGACCAGGGAAGAAGATCAAGGTCAAAGGAAGAGTGAAGCGGCCAGAAAGACCGCCTGAGAACCCGGTGATTGATGTGAGTAAAGAGCTTTCAATTCTAGTGGTACACTGGACGCTTATAGTCTGTTTACCTCCAGACACTAAACTGTTCACTGTCCTTAATGACTGACACACTTGCAACAAATGTTTGAGATACTTCAAATAAATGGTGAGTTTATCTCAAATATAAAATTTTCAAACATCTTTCCGGTTTCTGTCTGCAGCCGACCATAAAGTTTGAGCGTCAGCCGGAATACCTGGACAGCACAGGTGGGACGCTGCATCCCTACCAGCTGGAGGGTCTCAATTGGCTGCGCTTCTCCTGGGCTCAGGGCACCGACACCATCCTGGCCGATGAGATGGGTCTGGGCAAGACGGTCCAAACTGCTGTCTTCCTCTACTCGCTGTATAAAGAGGTGAGAAGCAGGGTCATGTGTATTTAAATGTTAAATTTACTGAACTGTAAATTGTTTATTTTTGGTTTTTAATCATATGTTTTGGTTTAGTTGATTTCTATAGAAGGTTTAAAATCATTTACTTAAAATGTCCTGATTTTAGTTATTGCTGACAGGCAACCTGTGTTTGGCAATGCTCTTGTCTAGTAGCTGTTGTCCTATTGGTCAGGAGCTCTTCAGCCATTTTGTATAAGTCAGGTGAAGTCTGACATTCACTTAGATCTGAAACGGTTAACAGATGCTTTTCATGTGTGTGGCTGCTGCCACCTGAAGTTGGGAGGTCAGATTGCACTTCTTAGTAAAGTCACAAGGGATCCTTTAACTGAATGTGATGCATTTAAAAATAGATTAACTTATTTAAATGTGTGTTAAGGGCAGTGTACAGACTTTGGTGTGGGAGTTAAAAAACTGTTGATCACAAGGACTGAAATGTCAAATGGGACACTGACAGTTTCTTTGACCCACTTAATGCAAAACTCTGATCCTACATATTTCTATTTGTAATTATGCAAATAAGACGTATATGGATGTAAGTCTTCAAATTCATGCAGATTGTTCTCTTTGTGTAAACGTTGGACTGGATTTATTAGCAACATGTATAACAGATTATATGATTACTGACCCAGAGTCTTCAAGTAGATCTTACAAGTATATTTTTCACAATTTTCAATCATGTATCCCTTGTGACTTTCCTGTAAGATGTGGTGGGATAGTAAAGTATAATTCATTCTCAGTAGTTTAATCAGTTAAGCCCATTCAATCAAACGCTTTTTGTCAAGTAGGAACAAAAATATACAAATGAAAAAATGAGTTTAAAATTAACTTAATTTGTTTTCAATAAAAATATAAAATTTAGGAAACAGGTTTTAAGGTTTTTCATTAGCAAAAATAAAACCACCAATAAAACAGGTCAGTTACAATTGATACAAGGACATAGAGAGAAACAGAAATGAATAAATAAAATCAAAGTTCAGCTCAGAAAAGACACCATACAATTAAGTTATAAAATGAAGGCTGCTTAATGCTGAGATGAGGAATTAAAAGCCAGAGAACAATGATTTTTAGGCTAGATTTTAAAGCACCTAGGGAGGATGCCTGTCTAACCTGGAGGGGAAATGAATTCCAAAGCTTCGGAGCACTGACCGAGAACACTCTCTCACCTTTGGACTTGTAGCATGCCTTAGGGATGATCAGAAGCAGCTGATTGATGGGTTTATTATCTTGAATAAGTCATTATTAAAAGTAAGTATAGGGGTATGCTTTTAAGGACGTAATAAAAACAATCAGTCATTGTACCAAGTTGTACAATTTCTGAAATCCAAAAACAAACATGTGAGAGATTGCAGAAGGGCAACACAATATCAGACAAATAATTAACTGCGATACTACTGCTAAAAAATAGCGAAATTGATGGCTATTTTCCCCGTTTTCCTGCCGCTTCTTAATGAATTTCATCAGCAGCTGTGAAAGAACTCAGATGAGAGCGTTTAGGGGGGTTGTGGTCCATCAGTGTGCTAAAATATATTACTGAAATGTCTAATGTGATCATCTGTCATTAATCTCTTACCCAATATTGCTTACAACCAGTCCTTTGCGATGACAATGATGCACACACTGATGTTGTGATGCAGATTGCGATTGGATTTCTTGTGCAGATCTAGCTTGCAGTGTCAGTATGTATTAAGCATAAAACCCACAGTGGGAAGGTTGTTTACTCTCTATGACCCAATCAGGGAGAAGCTTAATTTCAACAACTCACTCTAAAATACTTTGTTCAACTTGGTGATGACACACTGTTCAGGTCTTATGGCTGTAAAACAATCCCACATCATTAGCTCTCTGCCACCATGCCTAATGATTCAAAAGGTGCTGGTATACTTTTGGTTATTTTTAGTTCATTATTGTAGGGCTGGGCGATATGACCTCAAATCTGTATTGCGATGTGATCTAAAGCATGTGTGGTAACGATACCTATTGCGATATATTCTTTTCTATATATATGTCAAAATGATAGTTTATGGACATTCTAACTTTCCAGATACATTGCAGCAGAAAAGCTTCAAAAAAGTTTAGAATGTCATTTAAAGAACATGTATTGTGCAAAAAACATTAAAAGAATATTCAAATCTTTTTTCCAAAAAATGCAACACAAAAATTATCACAACAAAAAGATGAAGATATTTTAAATAAATTAAAAGCTAAATGTTATTAAAAACACACAAAAATAAAAGCTGCTCATATTTGAAATAAAAATGCTTCAAGTTCAATTTTTTTTTTTTTTTTTTTTTTTTTTGATCAATGGAAAACAAAACATTTTAAACTTGCAATATGTAGTGTAAAGACGAACACTGAACATCGCGGTATGCCGGTATAGTCAAAATCTCTACCTTTGGCTAAATTTATATAATTTCTTCCTTATACTTTTTATATTTCTCACCCCTACATTATAGCCAAACATCTCTACTTTGGTCTAATCTGTTGGTTGGTTGATGCAAAAGTATTTAGAAATAACTTTGCAAACTAAGCCATTCTTCCATAAGAAGCTTTCTTCTGATGATTCTTCCAAACGGCCATTTTTGTGTTTTTCTAATTGTCCTGCTATGAACCATTTAATTAAACGTGCTAACAGAGGCCTGTAAAGATGGAGCTTTAGTGTTTTTTTTATCTTTTTTTATTTAGGAGTTAAACACAGTCTGACCTTGGAGGGAAGTTGCTTTGACTCCCTGGGAGGTTGTCTTAAATGTTTTCCACTTGTGAATATTGACAATGCAGAATGATAGACTTCAGGTTGTTTATCTGTGACATTATAATCCTCCCACAAGATCTTTACTAATATCCTTTGTTTTAAAAACACTTTTAAGGTTGAATTTAAATTATTGCACAGCCTCTAATAACTAAATTATTTATGTTTATAAAAACAATTTAAAATGGAAAGTGTAATTATCTTGTTTTGAGGCAAAAATTTGCCCTCTATGTTTACTTGTTGCACTAACGCCATCTCCGCCTCCAGGGTCACTCCAAGGGGCCGTTCCTGGTCAGCGCTCCTCTCTCCACCATCATAAACTGGGAGAGAGAGTTTGAGATGTGGGCACCTGACATGTATGTGGTGACGTACGTCGGCGACAAAGACAGCAGAGCCGTCATCAGGGAGAACGAGTTCTCCTTCGAGGACAACGCCATCCGAGGAGGGAAGAAGGCGTCGAGGATGAAGGTGAGATGAAATGGCAGAGATGAAGACGAGGATAAAAAGGATGCTTGAGAAGTTGGAAGGTTGAAGGTTCTTTGTTTCCTTCAACAGAAAGATTCATCTATCAAGTTCCATGTCCTGCTGACATCCTACGAGTTGATCACCATCGACATGGCCATTCTGGGCTCAATTGACTGGGCTTGCCTGGTGGTAGATGAGGCCCACAGGCTGAAAAACAATCAGTCCAAGGTACGCAGACTATATTCTAGCTCAATTGATCTGATAAAGCCAATCTTATTTGGAACTTGTTGCATCATTACATTTGTTGGAAAAATTCCTTGTTTCCTTGTCATTCATTGTCTGTTCTAATCTTCTTGTTAACCTCTTTGAAATTGTAAGCATGTTTCCCCTGTGTCCTCTGCTGCAGTTTTTCAGAGTATTAAACAATTATCCGCTGCAACACAAGCTGCTGCTGACTGGAACTCCTCTGCAGAACAACCTGGAGGAGCTTTTCCACCTCCTCAACTTCCTCACACCCGAGAGGTTCAAGTAAGTCGAGCCTCTTTTGAATTTATGACGCTGATTCCTGAAGTTTTTTGAAGTCGTAAGTACACGCCTTGAGCTTTTTCCCTATGTTATCACGTCACAATCAGACTTCTTTTTTTTTTTCTCTGTATGAATGGGTACTGGGCAAACATTACACAATTTACAGAAATTCTTACCAGAAATGATGTAAAAGTCATGTTTTTCCATACCCAGAGCCGGAGCCCTGTAAAATAATTTGAAACTAATAAAGTCCACTTTTCTATTTACACTTTATAAATGAAAAAGAAAATAAATAAAAATTCTAGAAAAGTTTCATAAACACTAAGAAATGTACAATCTGTGCTTTTCTGTATTGGTAGATTTGTGCCTTATGATTTCTAGTAGTTTAAAGCCTTTCTGCAGATAACCGTAGTGTTGCTTAGACAATTTAAGTTCCTCATTTGAGAAAGGAATGTAAACAAACCTGTAGCAAGAACTTCACATTTTTGGGATAGCTCAATCAAATCTAAGACACAAGCTGACTTTAGATGTGACTGCAGTGTTTTCTTTATTGTGTAAAAAAAATATGAATTCATCCATGTTTGTTTTTCGCCTGCAGCAACTTGGAGGTCTTTCTGGAAGAGTTTGCCGACATCGCCAAGGAGGATCAGATCAAGAAGCTTCACGACATGCTGGGTCCGCACATGCTCCGGAGGTTGAAGGCTGACGTCTTCAAGCACATGCCCTCCAAGACGGAGCTCATCGTGAGAGTGGAGCTCAGTCCCATGCAGAAGTTAGTCTGAAATGCTAATCTACTGTTAAAATGATTTAATCCAGTTGTGGTTAGAATCCCGATTATGACGATGTCTAATTTTCTCGTGTTGCCTTTTCGCAGAAAGTACTACAAGTTCATCTTGACGAAAAACTTTGAGGCCCTCAACACAAAAGGTGGAGGAAACCAGGTTTCGCTGCTGAACGTCGTCATGGACCTCAAAAAGTGCTGCAACCACCCCTACCTCTTTCCCGCTGCAGCTATGGTAGGCGCCAAAGATCATCAGAAAGACAGGAAATAGATCCTTTTAGATGAGAACTTGGGGTTTTTGGTTGTTTTCACTTGCATAGCCAATTATTTTCAGGCTTTAATATCTTTTGTTTTAATTCGTCACACCAAACAGGAGGCTCCGAAGATGCCCAATGGGATGTACGACGGGAGCGCTCTCACCAAGTCATCTGGAAAACTGATGCTGCTGCAGAAGATGATGAGGAAGCTGAAGGATGGAGGACACAGAGTTCTAATTTTCTCTCAGGTCAGCGCCTTTAGTTAATCCAGTGGAACACGTCGAGTTTGTTTATTCGTCTTTTAGTATTCATCGATGTGTTGTTTACTGTTCTGCAGATGACCAAGATGTTGGATCTGTTGGAGGACTTCTTGGAAAACGAAGGGTACAAATATGAACGGATTGACGGAGGAATTACAGGCGGGATGAGACAGGAAGCCATAGATCGTTTTAATGGTGAGATCTTGTATGGACTTAATAGAAATGCATTTAAAGTGGACTTAAAGTTATATTAGATTTATGGTTTGTTCACAACATGTTAAAGAAGTTCTTTACACAAAATCAGTCTCACAAAAAAGTGATCTCACCAGCTTAATTTGTGACTATTTCAGTCCCTTTCAGAATGAACTGTTTAGAGCAGAGGTCCCCAAGCCCCGGACCGGTACCAGGTCATTTGGTACAGGGCCCCAAAGAAAGAATAAATCACATACAGTATTGACGTTTTATTTATTGTCCAAGTCTAAACAATGTTTTATTTTGAAAAACGACCTTATTCTCTCAAGTAAATCCGGCTATAACTCTCTTGATGCATGTCAGGACGCTAGCCTCGGTCACGTGATACGTACAAACCCACAGCCTAGCAAAATGATTAAAAACAGAGGTGTCTGAAAAATATTTGTGAGAAGAAAAAGGTCAAATGAAGAGACAGAACAACCTATGACTTCTAAGAAAAGGAAAGCTACATTTAGCAGACTATACCACGAGTCCTACTTAAATAATGGATTTATTGCAACAGGCGATTTCCAGACACCGAGCCCCCGCCCTGCTTAATATCTGGTAACCGGCTTTCGAATGAGGCAATGAAGTCTGTAAAGCTGCAGTAGGCGGGACCGTCTCGTTACAGTAAAATGGCCATAGGGCTCCCACTGATTCAGCGTTGTAGTGAGATGTATTTTTTTAATGCAGTTTTATGTGTTTTTGAGTTAAATCTTATTTTAAAGGCATGTTTAAACATTACCATAACAACCAGAGAGCGTTGAGGGACAGGGCAGATGTCACTCATGTTATGTTATTGGCACGATGATATGGGGACGCTGCTAATAAAAATATGAGCCTGTCCGTGTAAATATTGTCTGTTATTAAATCGGTCTGTGGCGGAAAGAAAGTTAGGGACCAATAGTTTTGAGGGCTCTGACACATTCATGCAAATTAGCGGTTGCAGACCACGCCCACCCATCTTGTTACTGGGCTGCGGGTTTGCCACACATGAGAATGGCATAAAAATAGAATCGGTGGGCGGAGTTTGGCAGGTGCGGGGCAGTTATATGCAAGTTAAGCTTATTGTGATGTCACAGCCAAGGCTCTTTTTCAAAGATTTCTGCTCAAATTTGGATGGAAGGTTTTATTCACCCAAATAGTTAACAAAAGGGTGAAAAAAAGTGACATTTGCAGATTCCTTATGAGTTAAAACATGTTTGGCGACTCATATACGCTACGAGAGAGAGACTTTTAGAAGGTAACAGGAAGGCTGAACGTAAAGTATTCTCCAGTGATTGAGCTGACATATTTTGCCGTTGGCTTTGCTACTAATATAAATAATAAATGGAAACATGACAGGAAGACTAGAAAAACCTTTTTTATTCAGTTCTTGTGTTCTTATATTATAGACGGTAAACGGTTCTGCAGCAAGGGACTGAAAGACTCAAAAGAAGCTTTTATCCTCCGTGTCTGAGGCAGCTCACTCAGGACCGACCTTTTCAAATGCACTAACTACAAATATATCACACATTGTAACATGATAAACTACACAATGCCACTTCTGGCATTATATTCAATGTATTTATTTACCATTAGCATAGCTTACTCTGCTTTTAGTTTATTTTATTTTGTCTTATGAATGTATATTTGTATATTTCTTTATACATTAGTGTAAATTTTAGCTTTCATTTCTTTTTCTTGTTGCACATTCTAGGAGTGATTCAGATTCACATTTCACTGCAGGTTGTGTATGTATAACTCTGCATGTGACAAAACTTTAAAAATCTTGAATCTATATATATTTTTTAAAGTTTAAATCTGTAAGTGGAAGACATTTTTAATATCAAATGTAAACTAACAAAACGATTGAAACAATCACAAATTTGGATGAACTCTGTAAACAAAATTGCCCTTCAAAAAATATTTTAATCACTTGACTCAGACAAGAAAAACAGGCAAAACTACCAGTTTGCAGTTTCTTCCAGTCTCTTTGGTAGAAAGAGGGAGGATAACAAACAAGCATGCAAAGGGAAATTACTGTGACTGGAAAAATTATTGAGTATATTAGAATTTATCATACAATTAATTGATTTATTCTTTATTGTGACAGGCCTATTGATTATACATTATTAAATGAACCATAGCTGAAGGAGAGTAAGGTTGGGTCTATATGATTTCTAGATAACTTTTTTTCATCAGGACAAAAAATGAAAATCTGGATCAGTCACATTTCTGTCAACATTATTGATAAAGAAAATGAAAACCCTCGGAGTGATTCAGGGTCACACTTCACTCCAGGTTGTATATGTATAACTGTGCATGTGACAAATAAACTTTTTGAATCTTGCATCTATAGTTTTTAAATATAAATTGAAATCTGGTTCAGAAGTTTTGCTATATTAACCACAGACGTTGTTGCTATTGCACCTCCTCTTAGAGACAGATTCTAAAACTATATAGCACACACTTACTGTTTCCTCCTTTGTCCCTCAGCTCCCGGCGCTCAGCAGTTTGCCTTCTTGTTGTCCACGAGGGCCGGAGGTCTGGGAATCAATCTGGCCACAGCCGACACGGTCATCATTTACGACTCAGACTGGAATCCTCACAACGACATCCAGGTAAAGCCTCGTCCCTCCTTTTCTCACTAAACACGTGGCTCATATCAGGTCCTTCATGTTAGCCTCCGTCTGCACTCAGGCCTTCAGCAGAGCTCATCGTATCGGTCAAAACAGGAAGGTGATGATCTACAGATTTGTCACCAAGGCCTCAGTGGAGGAAAGGATTACTCAGGTAATTGGCCTTTTTTTTTATTGCCGTTTGTAAAATGAACACGTCAACCTTTACACATGTATGACTGAAAGCTACACATTTTCATCTCTTGTTTTCTTCTTCAGGTGGCCAAGAAGAAGATGATGTTGACTCACCTGGTGGTCCGACCTGGTCTTGGATCAAAGACGGGCTCCATGTCCAAACAGGAGCTGGATGACATTCTGAAGTTTGGAACAGAACAGCTCTTCAAGGATGACGGAGAAGGTAAAGGTTTGTTTGCATAAATATATCTACATTAAAAAGATTGTTTTAAAATGTCTGAGATTATGAGGATTTATACTTTTTGTTTTATTCCAGGTTTGAATAAATTTAGAAAAATTAAATGGATTATAGAAAATCTTTCCAGAATTTATTCCCAAACCATGGTTTACATGATCTTAGAGTAAGTTATTCCATTATTGTTTGCTTTTCCTGGTAGTTTTTTTCTAAATTGCTCATAGATTAATGGATAGATGAATAAAACATCCGTCACAGATCCCTCTGTCTCATCTATCCAATTTATCTGTCCAACTGTCAAGCTATTAGTTTGTCTGTTCATCCTAGAGCTGGGCAATATATAGACTATATAAATTCATCGAATTTTTCTGTTTATGAAGATTGAAGTTTTAGAATATTGAAAGAGAGAGAAAAAAAATACCAATGCACCTCTTGGGTTTCCATAGTTAAAAGTGATGTCAGCCCACCCAAGGCCTTCCATCGTTTTTTACAATATTTCTTTTGCCTTTTGAATTCAGGTCAACTCCAAAAAGGGATGATTGAAATAATAGCAATTTAAAATAATATTTTCTGCCACTTGTAATTTTTTTTAAGAATAGAAAGGGGGGGGGGAAATCAATTCATATCAAAAATCAAATTTGGCATTAAAAAATCCGATATTTTATTTTTAATCCATATTGCCCAGCCCTAACTTTCTTTTTCCCAAACGGTTGTATAATATCCAATGACATGTTCTGCTTTTGAAAATAAATCTTATTAAAAAAATAACCTTCTGATATCTTCAAATTGCACCAGGGAATGTTGACAAAATCGTGATATATATCAATATCCACTGATAGGAAAAAATATTTGCCATATTCTTTTTATCCATATCGCCCAGCCCCATTTCATCCTATCTTAAAGTCAGTAATTTTAACCTTTTTTTTTTTGCATGTTCCATATTTAAGGCCTGAACTTTAAACCTACTAAGCAATCTGGAGTTTGGGAAAGTATGGAGTTTTGACATGGATCGCATTTGGGAATCTTGACAGTGTCGGCATATTTGTCCTCAGGTGAGAACAAAGAGGAGGACAGCAGCATCATTCATTACGACGACAAAGCCATCGAGCGACTCCTCGACAGGAATCAGGATGCCACTGATGACACAGAGCTGCAGAGCATGAACGAATACTTGAGCTCCTTCAAAGTGGCTCAGTATGTGGTCAAAGACGAGGAGGAAGAGGTGAGCCTGTGGCCAGATGGGAGTGTGCATGGAAACCCCTTGCATCCGACCTGCCATTCTTATTTCTGTCCTACTCTTCTGGGGTTCAGGAGGAGGAGGTGCAGCGAGAAATCATCAAGCAGGAGGAGAGCGTTGACCCAGACTACTGGGAGAAGCTGCTACGGCACCATTATGAGCAGCAGCAGGAGGACCTGGCTCGCAACCTGGGGAAAGGCAAACGTATCCGCAAGCAGGTCAACTACAACGACGGGTCACAGGAAGACAGAGGTACAGACTTTAAATCCTCTGAGCTACAGTGACATTTCAGTAGCTGCCTCATTGCTTGAAAATAATATTCTTTTGTTCCCATCACAAAGCTGATTGGCAGGATGACCAGTCCGATGGCCAGTCCGATTACTCTGTGGCATCTGAGGAGGGTGATGAAGACTTCGACGAGAGATCAGAGGGTAGGAATTTAACGTGTTTTATCTCCTGGATACAATTTTGACACATTTATTTTGTGTTCCCGAACTAGAAATAAACCCTAAACATCCTATAAACAAACTAAAATTTGTAATATAGGCTCTTCCAGGTGAACCTCTCAGAAGATCACCTACATGAAATGAAAATGTATCATTTAGCTGATTCATTGTGGAGCATTTAGTATAGTTGATTTCTTTTCTGCAGCCAACTCTCGCAGGCCTAACAGGAAGGGCCTGAGGAATGACAAAGACAAACCACTGCCCCCCCTGCTGGCCAGGGTTGGAGGAAACATTGAGGTAAGCTGCTCTGCTTTGATCTAGGCCTGTATAAAATCCCCATCCCACTGAACGAGGGTGTGTGTGTCTTCTGCATGAATCCTACAAACATTTCTGTCCGTAAAGAGAAGTCTGAGCCTCTTGATGTTTTCTAGGTGTTGGGTTTCAATTCCCGCCAGAGGAAGGCCTTCCTGAACGCAGTGATGCGTTATGGGATGCCCCCACAAGACGCCTTCACCACCCAGTGGCTGGTCCGGGATCTGCGAGGGAAATCTGAGAAAGAATTCAAGTAAGTTACTTAAGGATGTTTTGTTCTGTTGAACCTAAAGACAAAAGGAAACCAATGTTTTTCACTGATATCCGATTATTCCTCTCTCCTCAGGGCTTACGTCTCTCTTTTTATGCGCCACCTGTGCGAACCCGGAGCAGACGGGGCTGAGACTTTCGCAGACGGCGTGCCAAGAGAAGGGTTGTCCCGGCAACATGTTCTCACACGCATTGGCGTCATGTCACTTATCCGCAAAAAGGTCATTTTTTTTTCTCTCTGTTTTTTTTTTAATGTATTTATTTTTTTACCAGCATCAAAATTAAATAAAGCTAACACATTGTAGATGTTTGATTATTAAAGTAGTAATTTACAGATTATATATATCACCCTAAAAAAGCAGCAGCTGCTTTATTTAATCAGAAAAGGTCACTAGGATTAATGTTCCCTTAAACAACACCTTAATAGTGGGCATAAGGTTCTTTACCTCTGCCAGTGAGGTTATGTTTTCGCCAGGGTTTGTTAATCTGTTAGTTAGCAACAGAACTCAAAAAGTTATAGTCTCATTTTGATGACATTTTCAGGAAATGTCTGCAGTGGGACAAGGAACAAGTGACTAGAATTTGGGGGTTGATTTGAAAACCGCCATTGCCAAAAATAGTGATTTTCGTAAATATCTACTGAACTAATTATGAGCTGCCTTGGTTGAGGTCTGTGCTCTGGGTTCTTTTCTAGTTCAAGTATTCTTTTACCAGTTTATACCAATCCCATCTTCAGCGTTTATCGAAAAACTCTGTCTCCCCTGAACAAAGCACATGGTTCCACTTAGAATTCTGGTAGCATAGTAGGACCTCCACATGTTTAGATTTTGTCTTAAGGTGGGATTTATTGAATAATTGTTGTGGATCATGCTGACCAGATGCTGTCTCTTTAACTTCCAGGTCCAGGAGTTTGAGCACGTGAACGGTCAGTGGTCCATGCCCTGGATGGCCGACCTGGAGGAGAACAAGAGGGCTGCGGCTCAACCGGAGTCTCCAGGGAAAACCCCGTCCACCGGCACCCCTGCTGACACGCAACCCAACACTCCTGCTCCAGGTACAATACACACCGTGTTATTTCACCAGCTTTGCCTCTAATGTGAAGATGTCTTTCATAAAGTTACAGAGAAAAAAAAATGAATATAACTTAAGTGTCTTTCTAGCTGATGATTCGGTGAAGAACGACGAGGCATCAAAGGATGCAGAGAAAGATGCAAAAAAAGATGGCGAGGTAGAGAAAAACGGCAAAGAGCCTATTAAAGCCAACAGTGAGGTAAAGGCTATTACACGGAGAAAGGGGTTTGAAAGTTGAGAAAAATGTTAAAAGATTTTAATTTCTTTTATATGTGACGCCAACAGGTGATCGCCATCCCGGACGACGAAGAGAAGGGTCCTACGGACAAGCAGGAGAAGAAAAACGGCGAGGAGCCGATGGAGACGGACAAACCGAGCAACGGAGAAGCGGAGGGCCCCAAGGAAAAGGAAGGCGAGGAGGGAGAGGGCGAGAAGAAGAGCTCAGAGGGAGGAGAGGAAAACAAACCATCCGCAGACGCAAAGACAGAGCCAACAGAGGTCAAACCTGAGGAACCTGAAGTCAAAGGTAAGATGTTCAACTTGTTTAATGTCCTACTAGCATTAATGCTATAAATGTTTTATTTAAATAGACTTCAAATGTGGATTCAGTTTTGTATGTAGAATTATTAGAATATCGTTTTTATCTTACAGTTCTATCGAACCCATGATAAAACTGGGCTGTCTTGTGATTTAAATTTTTTTTTAAATTCATTATTGTGCAGCTTCTGAAACCTAAAGTTTTGTCTTAAGATGCCAGTTCGACTGCAGTCTTCATAATGTCTATTCTAATTCATGTTTTGTTCTACAGGAGAAGATAAGAAGGAAGAGAAGAATGAAAAGATGGACACCACTCCTCCTGCAGATGAAAAGAAAGGTAAAATATTTCCTCCATTAAACAATAGCTGTGATCTGAAGCCTGGTAATGACTCCTCCCCTCTGGTGATTCAAAGATGTGAAGGAGGACAAAGAAGCTCCGAAAACCGAGGAGATGACCAAACTGCAGAATGGAGACAGCAGCAAAGAGGGCGTGGCTTCGGCGCCGGCGGCTGCTTCCACCGCGAGCGGAGTGAGCGACGAGAAGAAGAAAGCCAAAACCCGGTTCATGTTCAACATCGCAGACGGAGGATTCACAGGTGCAAACCCAGAAAAAAACGGTTCATTTTTAAGAGTTTGTTTCGAATCACTAACTGCTCCTTTTTGTCTGTAGAGCTCCACTCTTTATGGCAGAACGAGGAGCGCGCCGCAACGGTTACCAAGAAAACCAATGAGATCTGGCACCGTCGCCATGACTACTGGCTGCTGGCCGGCATCATACAGTATCCTTTTCCCACCTGAGTGACTCTTGACTCCTTGTTTGTGATTTATTTTTTATCCGACGACGCACAGATTCGATATGTTTGTCATTTCCCCTGACCGTTGCTCACTTCAGACACGGCTACGCTCGCTGGCAGGACATCCAGAATGACGTCCGGTTCGCCATCCTGAACGAGCCGTTCAAAGGCGAGATGAACAGGGGCAACTTCCTGGAAATCAAGAACAAGTTCCTGGCCCGAAGGTTTAAGGTACCAAACATTTTATTGATTCTTCATGATTCCATCCTTTTATCCATCCATCCATCTTACTAAAACATTATCCATTGTTCAATTAATCTTTTTCATCTGTCCTTTTCATTTCATTTTCCATCTATACATTATCCTTCCTTCCGATTTTCAGTCCATCCTTTTTTTTTTGATCCATGAATTCATAAATCAGAAATCAAGAACTGAGACAGCAAATATTGATCAAGTTGCCTCTTCGTCTCCTCTCCAGTTGTTGGAGCAGGCACTGGTTATTGAGGAGCAGCTGCGTCGTGCCGCCTACCTCAACATGTCAGAGGATCCCTCCCACCCCTCCATGGCCCTCAACACCCGCTTCAGTGAGGTGGAGTGTCTGGCCGAGTCCCACCAGCACCTAAGCAAGGAGTCCATGTCCGGGAACAAACCGGCCAACGCCGTCCTGCACAAAGGTAAAACAAATGGAGCAGAAAGTAATGACTAAATGGCATCAATGTTATTTTTTTAAAGGGAGACCCACTGGTTTTAGAAATAAAATGACAAAATTTGTCAGATGTAAGATCTGATCGTGAACTCGTAGTAGAATACGAGACGGGCATTGCTTTATTGAAAAACCCTTAATCCTCATTGCTTTGTCTGTGTTTCAGTGCTAAAGCAGTTGGAAGAACTGCTGAGTGACATGAAGGCGGATGTGACCCGCCTCCCAGCAACCATCGCCCGGATACCGCCGGTTGCCGTCCGACTCCAGATGTCTGAGAGAAACATCCTTAGCCGCCTAGCGAGCCGAGGACCAGAAACACAGGCACAGACGCAGCAGGTAACGAGATATAAGCTTATTTCTGTTGTTGGCTGCACAACTCGAATTAGCTGAAAAGCAGTGTCTATTAGTAAGAGCAACAAAAACGTAGTTTGATCCACATGTACGTTTGTCTGGTTTGTAATTTATTTAGCAGCAGATGCCGCAGCAGTAGCCTGAAAATCGTCTCAACCTCAAGAACCTCCCCCTGCCTCACATCAACATTCCTGATTGGTGCACAGCAGAATGACAGTCGGCGTGCCCCGAGCTTGAAGCCACGTCCTGTTCACTTTTCACCCCAAAAATGGACTTTACAGAGTTTTTCTGGAGGACGAGATCTCCTCCCTGTCCCAACAATGAGGCTGTGGACAGATGTTTTTTTAAAATATTGTTTTCCCCTCTTTTTTTTCAATTTCTTTATTAATATTATTGATATAATGTTATTATGATGGTTTTTTTGGGACCTAAATAAAAAAAATGTAATAAAGAACTTGTTTGTTTTGATCAGTTCTGAACAGGTGACCTACTGAGGGCTTAAAAAAAACCTTAGTAGTCTTTATTCATGACTAAAGTTCAACCTAAAGGCAGGGTGCTAAAATAAATAAACGCTGAAACTTTCTACTGCTGATTTGAAAATGCATGCCTGTATATTTAGAGGAAAGAGGAAACTTCTCTTAGGAAAAATATGAAGTTGACGGAAGTTTGCCCGAAGGAATATAAACAAAAACCAGGACCGTGAAAATACTGCTGCCTGGGCGGATGAAAACTAAACTCAGCAAAAAAAGAAACGTCCTCTGACTTTCAACTGTTTTTACTTTCAGTAAACTTAATGTGTGTAAATATTTGTATGAACAATAAAAGAGTCAACACCATAAGACATAAACTAAAAATGTTTCACAGACATGTGACTAACAGAAATAGAATGTGTCCTTGAATGAAGGGAGGCTCAAAAGTACCAGTCAGTGTCTGGTGTGGCCACCAGCTGCTTGAAGTCCTGCAGTGCATCTCCTCCTCATGGACTGGACCAGATTTGTCAGTTCTTGCTGTGAGATGTTACCCCACTCTTTCACCAAGGCACTTGCAAGTTCCTGGACATTTCTGGGGGGAATGGCCCTACCCCACACCCTGCGATCCAACATGTCCGAGACGTGCTCAATGGGATTGAGATCCGGGCTCTTTGCTGGCCATGGCAGAACACTGACATTGCTGTCATGCAGAAACTCACGCACAGAACGAGCAGTATGCCTGGTGGCATTGTCCTGCTGGAGGATCATGTCCGGATGAGCATGCATAAAGGGTACCACATGAGGGAGGAGGATGTCTTCCCTGTACCACAAGGCATTGAGATTGCCTGCAATGACAACAAGCTCAGTTCGATGGTGATGTGATATACCGCCCCAGACCATGACGGACCCCCCACCTCCAAATCGATCTCGCTCCAGGGTACAGGCCTCGGTGTAACTCTCATTCCTTCGACGATAAACACGAATCCGTCCATCACCCCTGGTGAGACAAAACCGTGACTCATCAGTGAAGAGCACTTTTTGCCACTCCTGTCTGGTCCAGCGAAGGTGGGTTTGTGCCCATAGGCGGCGTTGTTGCTGGTGATGTCTGGTAAGGACCTGCCTTACAACAGGCCTACAAGCCCTCAGTCCAGCCTCTCTCAGCCTATTGCAGACAGTCTGAGCACTGATGAAGTGATTGTGTGTTCCTGGTGTGACTCAGGTAGTTGTTGTGGCCATCCTGTACCTGTCACGCAGGTGTGATATTCGGATGTACCGATCCTGTGAAGGTGTTGTTACATGTGGTCTTCCACTGCGAGGATGATCAGCTGTCCTTCCTGTCTCCCTGTAGCGCTGTCTTAGGCGTCTCACAGTGCAGACATGGCAATTTATTGCCCTAGCCACATCAGCAGTCCTAATGCCTCCCTGCAGCATGCCTAATGCACGTTCACGCAGATGAGCAGGGACCCTGGGCATCTTTCTTTGGGTGTTTTTCACAGTCTGTAGACAAGTCTCTTTAGTGTCCTGCGTTTATAGAACTGTGACCTTAAATGCCTACTTTCTGTAAGCTGTTATGGTCTTAGCGACCATTCCACAGGTCCATGTTAATTAATGGATTATGGTTAATGTAACATGCATGGAAAACATTGTTTATACTCTTTACAATGAAGATCTGTAAAGTTATTTGGATTTTTACAACAATATTGTTGAAAATCCACAGTCCTGAAAAAGGGACGTTTCTTTTTTTGCTGAGTTTATTATGGTGCAAAATTGTTGTATTAGATGTGTTGATGGAAGCTATGATTTAGAATTCTTAATTTACTTTTCCACAACTAATTTCTGAAGTATTTCATACAATTATGAATGTTGTTCTCAAAAACGTACGTTTGACCTTTGTTTCCGGGCTTTTTTTACATTTCCCTAAATCCTTACAGAATTAAGTGATGGTCTCGTTACTTGCTTGTCATTTAAATTGGTTTAAATAAGAACTGTAAGCACTATCAGGGTTTGACTTGAAGCTAAATACAGTACAACATAGTTTTATAGCTTTTAGGTTGATGTTTGAACTTTTTAGTTCAAAGTGATAAAAGTCTAAAATATAAACATGTGAATATTTACAACAATCAGCTGCTGGATGATGCTGGCTCGGGGAATCTTTTCACGCCAACAGATTTCACAGTTAATTCCTAATATGCAGGTCTAGGATAATACATTAAATATTTAGGAATTAGATTAAATATTTCAGTGTTTTTAAAGTTTTTTTCACTGAACTAAAACAAGACATTTACATGTGCTGTTGTAAAAAGACCAAACTTTTTTTAAATCTCGTTTCCTCTTTTTAGGTCAAATAGGGCTACAAACAATTTTACTTTACTTATTCTTTAGTTTCTGTATCCCCTAACCCTAACCCGTCAAAAAAGGTGCAGTTATGTTGTAACATTTGAAATCTGTGCCTTGAGGTTTCACAACCTGATAGATCCACATTTAAAAAAAACAGAAGGCCTTCAAATACTAGAGCACTATCCCAACTGAAGCATGGGCATGGCAGCATTATGCTGAGTGGGTGGTTATTCAAACATTTAGAGAAAAAATAAATAAGGTCATCTTAGCTGACTGAGAACAAGAAAGGTTTAGTCTGGAAAAAGGTTGTTTTTGTGCCGTGTATGAAAATCTGGTTTTAAGTATTAAAGACTGAACATAACTTTACATGATGAAAATTAAGGTTAATACAAAATAACCCTGTCGAGAAAAAGAGATTCTCGCGGGGCGGTCTGCCACCAACACTGTTTACAGTGGGGATGGTGTGCTGCTGACCTCGACGCGGGAAGTTTAGGGTTGGTGGATGGAATACTTCGAAGACCTCCTCAATCCCACTGGCACGCCTTCCAAAATGGAAGCAGGGTTTGGGTTCTTTGGGTCGGGCTCTCCAATCTCTGGTGCTGAGGTCACCAAGGTCGTTAAAAAGATCCTCGGTGGCAAGACTCCGGGGGTGGATGAGATTCGACTGGAGTTCCTCCAGGCTCTGGATGTTGTGGGGCTGTGTTGGTTAACACAGCTCTGCAATATTGCGTGGACATCGGGGGCAGTTCCCTTGGATTGGCAAACCGGGGTGGTGGTCCCCCTGTTTAAAAAGGGGGACCACAGAGTGTGTTCCAACAACAGGGGGATCAGACTTCTGAGCCTCCCTGGTAAGGTCTATTCAGGGGTTCTGGAGAGGAGGGTCCGACGGATAGTAGAACCTCGGATCCAGGAGGAACAATGCGGTTTTCATCCTGGCTGTGGAACACTGGACCAGCTCTACACCCTCAGCAGGGTCCTGGAGGTTGCCAGACCGGACTACCTGTGTTTTGTGGACTTGGAGAAAGCGTTCGACCGTGTCCCTCGGAGAGTTCTGTGGGGGATACTCCGGGAGTACGGGGTACCGGGCCCCTTGATCAGGCTCGCGCTGTTAGGTCCCTTTTCGACCGGTGCCAGAGTTTGGTTCGCATTGCCGGCAGTAAGTCGGGCTTGTTTCCAGTGAGAGTTGGACTCTGCCAAGGTTGCCCTTTGTCACCGATCCTGTTAATAACTTTTATGTACAGGATTTCTAGGCGCAGCCAAGGTGTTGAGGGGATACGTTTCGGTGGCCTTAGGATCGGGTCTTTGCTTTTTGCAGATGATGTGGTCCTGTTGGCTTCATCGGAACGTGATCTACAGCTTTCGCTGAAATGGTTTGCAGCCGAGTGGGAAGCGGCTGGGATGAGAATCAGCACCTCCAAATCTGAGGCCATGGTCTTGAGCCGGAAAAGGGTGGGATGCCTTCTCCGGGTCGGGGATGAGGTCCTTCCCCAAGTAGAGGAGTTTAAGTATATGGGGGTCTTTTTCAGGAATGAGGAAAAAATGGAGCGGGAGATCGATAGACTGATTGGTGGGGCGTCTCCAGTTATGCGGTTGCTGTGCCGGTCTGTTGTGGTGAAGAGAGAGCTGAGCCGAACGGCGAAGCTCTCGATTTACCGGTCGATCTACGTTCCTATCCTCATCTATGGTCACGAACTCTGGGTGGTGACCGAAAGAACGAGATCATGGATACAAGCGGCTGAAATGAGTTTCCTCAGAGTGTCTGGGCTCTCCCTTAGAGATAGGGTGAGAAGCTCAGTCATCCGGAGGGCGCTCAGAGTACACCCGGTGCTCCTTCACATCGAGAGGAGTCAGTTGAGGTGGCTCGGGCATCAGGTTAGGATGTCTCCTGGATGCCTCCCTGGTGAGGTGTTCCAGGCACGTCCCACTGGGAGGAGACCCAGGGGGAAGACCCAGGACACGCTGGAGGACCATGTTTCTCGGTTGGCCTGGGAACGCCTTGGGATTCCTCATGAGGAGCTGGAACAAGTGGCTGGGGAGAGGGAAGTCTGGGTCTCTTTGCTTAAGTTGCTGCCCCCATGACCTGACCACGGATAAGCGGAAGAAGATGGATGGATGGAGAAAAAGGAAAATTAAATGTAAATATTAATTTATTTGAATTTTCCATCAGTGTCAACTATTCAGTCTTTAATGCAATCATTTATTTATTTCAGTGGAACATAGCATTAATGAGTGTTTTTAAATCATGAAAGTTCCTCCAAAACAAAAAGTTCTAGGAACAAATAAACGTGTTGCACATTCAAAGCACAGAGACCACAAGTCGAAAATTAAACAGGATGGGTGAAAGCAGACAGAAAGAGGGTTCAAACAGAAGTCAGGTTGTGTTTAACATCAGTAGCAGCACCAACAACAGAGTAACACTGATATGTACGGTAACACCTGAGGAAAGGGCGGAGACGGGAGCAAACTACAGTCAGTGCACATTTTTGCAAGCTGACTATTATGTGTCAGGAGTTTCAGCCATGTCTTAACACTGTTTAAAGCAATACATTTTTCTTTAATATTAGTCTTACCAGGTGCACAAACTTAATTGCTTTATAATCTAACAAAAGTAAAATTCTAATCTACAACCCAGAAATCTACAGGGGTCACCGCTTCTCTCGTTTATGGTCTTCTTTGGCTCAACACACAAAACATGACACGTCTTTCACATAATTTCAATAGGCAAGGGGATTCTTATGTTGTTGTTTTTTTTTTTTGCCAAACTCGTGCTGTTGGAACTGGAAAGACTTATTATTTAGCAAAAGCCATAGGTTTATCATCCAACGACATGCTGCGATTCTGTTACACATAAATGCTCAAAGCTGCTTAAAAAAGCAAGAAAAGATTGACTAAATTTTGACAATGTCAATGATATATTATTACTATTTTATTAATATTTATAAAATGATTAATTAGTGATGTGACTGTAGACTGTCCTAGTAACCCAAACAGGAAATATAGAACAAAAGAACTCCAGAGAACCTACCAGCTTCAGTAAGTTGTGGTCAAGTTACACAAGTAATTGGATTTAGGTAGATCAGAGGTTCTGTCAGGTTAGCCAACTTTTCTATGATTGCAAAAACTCACAAACTGTTCTGATCTTGTCCAACTCAACCAAATGGTACATTTCAGTGAGGTCATACAAAACCAAAATGATTATACCTATATACCCTTTATTTTGGCCTGTAAACCTGCTTCTTGCAGAGATTGAAGGAGGAGCACATTAGAGGCCATGCATAGAGGTTTCTAAGGAAGGCATCGCTGAGGAAGAGGAGGACAAAGAGCAGGAGGAGCAATGAGGAAAGGCTCGATTTGGTGCGGTGGCATTCGTTGGTGCAGACTCGTCCTGGGAGTTGTCTCCATTCTTGAAGAGCAGCTTAGTAGAAGAAGTACACTAAATATAGAAAACACAAAGGTAACACGCTGGTGAGATTTTATGTAACACTTGCACTGGTAAAAGTTTTCCAATTTAGAGCAGAAATTATTTTCTCTGCGAAAAGATTTCTCTTATGAAAAGAATAAAATACACATAGCTTGACTCTAGTTACTAATCAGATGACTCGGGAAGGCAGTTGGTGGATTTCCTTTAGGTGTATCAGAGTACAGGGGAATACCAATGCACACCATATTTTTTTAAGAATCTTAAAAGCCATGTATGGATTCCCTTCCTTTTCACCATTATATACAATTTTCTGTGTGATTTTAAATGGAAACCCTACAAAAAACACTGAAGTTAAAAGTTGTAAAGTGTGAAAGTATTAAAACTTTTAACACTTTATAAACACTAAAAGTAATACATATTACATGATGGCTAAGTCTTATTGTAATGCAACAATGGAGCTTTAGAGTTTTATTTATTAGTGTTATACTTACAGAAGACGACGCCGACACATATAACACCTATAACTGCCATCATGATCATCATCTGGTAGGAAAAACCACAAGAACACTTTTTAGGTCAAATGGCACTTCAGTTTTGTTTAGGTCATACAGGAAGAAACAGAAATTTGGACATTCCAACGATTTAAATAAACTTGGCACAAGAAGTAAAGAAGTTAGGGATTGCTACAAATCAGCCAACGTGGTTGTGTTGGTCAAACTGGGATGAACAGCATTGCTAAGACGATCCCAGTGTTCACTGGGGTTGAGGTCTGGATTGCAGGAAGGCAATGTCAATTGGTGCAAAAAACAAAAAGTGTGAGATTGACCTGAAAATTACATCCCCTCTGAGAAGGGAGGGTGTGAGAGAGATGAATAAATACAATATATATATATAGATTTATCTATATATATATATATATATATATATATATATATATATATATATATATATATATATATATATATATATATATATAGATTTATCTATATATATATATATATATATATATATATATATAGATAGATTTATCTATATATATATATATATATATATATATATATATATATATATATATATATATATATAGATAGATAGATAGATAGATAGATAGATAGATAAAGTCAGTGAGTGTTCTCATGAGCAAAGCCGGGTCCAAACGTTGGAGAGGAGGAGTTACATCACGGATCACAGCTGGCTCTCTAATCCCTGGCCTTCACTGTAATCGAGATTGAGATTTTCCTTCCTCCCTTTCTGACTTCATTGTCAGTCAAACGGACTCTCCACCCACCCCTCAAAAATAATCAGCCTTCACCTTGCCTCTTCAGCAATGTTTTTACACCCGCTGAGGATGAGAAAGATTGACAGCAGTACAAAGCTGTTTGAATAGCACAAAGACGGAGTGAATATGGAGTATTTCATGACGAAAAAAAACACAACAGAAAAATCTCATAGCTTTAATACAAAAATGCAAAATGTGTTTACGTGAAACTTAATTTTAATTCCTGCTTTATGTTAATATTATAATATAGTAGCATGATTTGTTACAATAACTAACCTGGTACAGTTCATCAAATGTGAGTGCAATAAGTTTGGATATAGGAAAGGAATAATAAATGGATCTTGATGAGACTGAACCTAATTCTTCTAAATCAGAAAACAAAAATCAAAGTATTGAGATTTGAACACATTTTCTTAAATGTACATGGTGTCAGTTGTCCACATTGCCTGTTGACCTATCTTTGTCAGATTCTGCATTTATTTCAGATTATTTTGTTTTAACGTATAATGTATTTCTCTATTGTTGCTATTTGAGGCATATCAAGATCTATACAAAAAAATAAGGTTATTTAAAAGAACTTTTTCATGGTATTAAGATTAAAAAGTTTTCAGAGTTGTATAACATTATCTAAAATGTGTATTTCTAACAGTTACTTTAAAACTCTGTAAAAAAAATACCTGGCAAATTTGGTGGTAAAAAATGCTATAAATATTTAACTTAATATTAACTTAACTTAATAATAACTTAATATTTTATTGTCCCTTTTCTATTCTACTTCTTTAACTTTTGGAAATAACCTAATTGCACTTTCTACTACCTCTCCAGTAGGTTGTCCTTGGAATCATGTATTAAACTGACGTGTTTTTATATTACTATTCACTATAAAACAACTTTGCACTTACCTAATTTCACTCTGGGATCAATAAAGTATTTTTGAATGTGAACTGAATTGAATGTTAATTTCTAACAAACACTTAAGACCACAAATATATCAGCTCATACATTACCTGTGTTATCTGCTTGGTACACAAGCCTGCAGCCAACAGAAATGCTGCTCATGCCTTGTCAGGTGCAGCTTTAAAACAGCAACCAGTGGCATTCTATTAATTTCCCTGCTATGACTATTCAGTTTTACACAACTGCAAATATTTCTAAACATTCAAAATGTTCTTTTTTGTCAGAGAGGGAGAAGCGTTGAAGCTTTCTTTCAGCCTTGGGACGAGCATTGGGCAGCAACAAGTGGGGGAGGGGAAGTGCTGAATTATGCCCCACAGTTAGAGAAAACTCAAATTGTTCTGACATTTTTTGAAAACATGCTTTTTAAAAAATATTTACATACCTTGGAACCAGAAACAGTCATTGTTCTGAGTGGAAATTTGTTGGGATTATTTTTACACCCCTTATGGACCACTGTCATAGAATCAGTTGAAAGTTCTGGTCTTAATGATGGTTGATGCATGTTCTACACATAGAAAGTACTGCTTTGAAAGCTTGTTGCTGCCATCTCGTGGTCAGGGTTCTGCCCAGTCTTACTTTATTTCGTTCATTTACATACTAAATATCTAGATTTATATCTATCGTATATGTTATATTGCTGTATATCTCTACTTAATTTAGCAAATGTTTGACAAAAAAACCACATTATTTGTATTTTTGCTGTAAATAAATTCAGGCAGTAAGGGAGAAAAATAAATCTGTCAATGTCGACCGGCCCATATCTATGTGTGTATGTATGCGACCCTGCAAAGGATAGACGGTATAGATAATGGATGGATGGATTTACCAAGATTGCGTTATCTTTCTTTAGTAAGACTTCACTATCAAGTAATTTAACTTGATATCCTTGCTCCCTGAGGCAAAAACACCCCGGAATCCTCCAAAAAATGAGCTCTGGATTCACTGTCCATGTGACCAGTAGAGTACTTGTAGCAGGTACAGGATAAGGGGAACTCTTGAGTCCTTCTCACCTTGCAGTTTTTCCACCAGTACTTGTTCTTGAGCTTGGCCGCACTGCTCTCGAATTGAGAGGCTCCGGCCTGCAAGGCGTCGGCCCGATCGTCTAGTTCTGACAGCTTCTGGTCTCTCTCCAAGACCTTGTCCACATTCACACGCATGATGTCCACAACCTAAGGAACAAAAATACAGGTCAGTGGTAAGAACTATGCTCATATATGTCTGATAAAATGCAATAAATACATCAAGCAGGTTATATTAATTTGATTTCTGGTTTTTAAATTCCAGTTTTCAAATTTTACAATACTGCTAGAATTTGAAACTTTAAAAAAATTAAATTGCAGCTACAAGTTGCTAAGACTATATTTAGGCTCTCGTAATACACAAAAAAGTACACCGACATTCACTCACCTCGTCCACCTGCGCCTGTGTCTGCTGAAGTCGTCTGTTGCTTGTCAGGTTTGGGGCCGCAGCCGGAGGGCCTCCCTCGCCTTCTGGACCCCCGGGAGCTCCTGGAGTACCCGCTGCATCTGGAGTCGACCTGAAGTGAAAATGCGAAGGTCAGCCTAGATTTTTCTTAAATTAGCTTTTGAAAAGCAGAAATGTCTTGGGTGAAAAGCATCACAAAACTAGAAAGGCACTCAGAAAGACCTCCGCCAAGGCAGCTCAGTCCCCCCCAATGCTGTGATCTAACTGTAACGTTAGCTTAGAAATTTACTAAATTCCCAGTTTTTTTCTAAGTTAGAGAACTGAGTAAATCTGTTTCCTTAGAAAGCCTTAGACACAAAAGCAAATCTATATTAACAACCATAACTTTGGTTTGGAGCTGGATAAACAACCCATGTAAAGATGACAGTGGGAGGAAACAATTGTCTTGATGATATGGGGCTATAAGTCAGGTACAAGAACAATGTCAACAGTGGAATTCTGCACACACACACACACACACACATATATATATATATATATATATATATATATATATATATATATATATATAGAGAGAGAGAGTGGGGTAAAATGTATTTAGTCAGTCACCAATTGTGGAAGTTCTTCCACTTAAAAAGATGAGAGAGGCCTGTAATTTTCATCATAGTTCTACCTCAACTATGAGAGACAAAATGAGAAAAAAACAATCCAGAAAATCACATGGTCTGATTTTTAAAGAATTTATTTGCAAATTATGGTGGAAAATAAGTATTTGGTTACCTAAAAACAAACAAAATGTCTGGCTCTCACAGAGCTGTAACTTCTTCTGTAAGAAGCTCCCCTGTCCTCCACTTGTTACCCGTATTAATGGCACCTGTTTGAATTTGTTATCAGTATAAAAGACACCTGTCCACAACCTCAAAATGTCACACTCCAAACTCCACTAAGGCCAAGACCAAAGATCTGTCAAAGGACACCAGACACAAAATTGTAGACCTGCACCAGGCTGGGAAGACTGAATCTGCAACAGGTAAGCAGCTTGGTGTGAAGAAATCAACTGTGGGAGCAAATATTAGAAAATGGAAGGCATACAAAACCACTGATAGTCTCCCTCGATCTGGGGCTCCATCCAAGATCTCACCCCGTAGGGTCAAAATGATCACAAGAACGGTGAGCAAAAATCCCAGAACCACACGGGGGGACCTAGTGAATGAACTGCAGAGAGCTGGGACCAAAGTAACAAAGGTTACCATCAGTTATACACTATGCTGCCAGGGACTCAAATCCTGCAGTGCCAAATGTGTGATCTAGAGGAGATCTGCATGGAGGAATGGGCCAAAATACCACCAACAATGTGTGAAAACCTTGTAAGGGCTTACAGAAAAAGTTTGACCTCTATCATTGCCATGAACTTTTGTTATTGACCAAATACTTATTTTCCACCATAATTTGCTAATAAATTCTTTAAAAAGCAGACCATGTGATTTTCTGGATTTTTTTTTTCATTTTGTGTCTCATAGTAGAGATACACCTATGATAAAAGTTACAGACATCTCTCATCTTTTTAAGTGGGAAAAATTGCACCATTGGTAAATACTTTTTTGTCCCACTGTGTGTGTGTGTGTGTGTGTGTGTGTGTATATAAACTCAGCAAAAAAAGAAATGTCCTCTGACTTTCAACTGTTTTTACTTTCAGTAAACTTAATGTGTGTAAATATTTGTATGAACAATAAAAGAGTCAACACCATAAGACATAAACTAAAAATGTTTCACAGACATGTGACTAACAGAAATAGAATGTGTCCTTGAATGAAGGGAGGCTCAAAATCAAAAGTACCAGTCAGTATCTGGTGTGGCCACCAGCTGCTTGAAGTACTGCAGTGCATCTCCTCCTCATGGACTGGACCAGATTTGTCAGTTCTTGCTGTGAGATGTTACCCCACTCTTCCACCAAGGCACTTGCAAGTTCCTGGACATTTCTGGGGGGAATGGCCCTAGCCCTCACCCTGCGATCCAACAGGTCCCAGACGTGCTCAATGGGATTGAGATCTGGGCTCTTTGCTGGCCATGGCAGAACACTGACATTGCTGTCATGCAGAAACTCACGCACAGAACGAGCAGTATGGCTGGTGGCATTGTCCTGCTGGAGGATCATGTCTGGATAAGCATGCATAAAGGGTACCACATGAGGGAGGAGGATGTCTTCCCTGTACCACAAGGCATTGAGATTGCCTGCAATGACAACAAGCTCAGTCCGATGGTGATGTGATATACCGCCCCAGACCATGACGGACCTCCCACCTCCAAATCGATCCCGCTCCAGGGTACAGGCCTCGGTGTAACGCCCATTCCTTCGACGATAAACACGAATCCGTCCATCACCCCTGGTCAGACAAAACCATGACTCATCAGTGAAGAGCACTTTTTGCCACTCCTGTCTGGTCCAGCGAAGGTGGGTTTGTGCCCATAGGCGGCGCTGTTGCTGGTGATGTCTGGTAAGGACCTGCCTTACAACAGGCCTACAAGCCCTCAGTCCAGCCTCTCTCAGCCTATTGCCGACAGTCTGAGCACTGATGGAGGGATTGTGTGTTCCTGGTGTGACTCGGGCAGTTGTTGTGGCCATCCTGTACCTGTCACGCAGATGTGATATTCGGATGTACCGATCCTGTGCAGGTGTTGTTACATGTGGTCTTCCACTGCGAGGATGATCAGCTGTCCTTCCTGTCTCCCTGTCGCGCTGTCTTAGGCGTCTCACAGTGCGGACATGGCAATTTATTGCCCTAGCCACATCAGCAGTCCTCATGCCTCCCTGCAGCATGCCTAATGCACGTTCACACAGATGAGCAGGGACCCTGGGCATCTTTCTTTGGATGTTTTTCACAGTCGGTAGACAAGTCTCTTTAGTGTCCTGCGTTTTTAGAACTGTGACCTTAAATGCCTACTTTCTGTAAGCTGTTGAGGTCTTAACGACCATTCCACAGGTGCATGTTAATTGATTGAACATGGTTAATTCAACATGCATGGAAAACATTGTTTAAACCCTTTACAATGAAGATCTGTAAAGTTATTTGGATGTTTACAACATTTTGTTGAAATACACAGTCCTGAAAAAGGGACGTTTCTTTTTTTGCTGAGTTTATATATAGACACAGAAAGGGTGTCGCAAGTACATAACGTCCCACCCATGGAACCAAAACTAGTACTACCTACCATTCTTTGTGGAACTTCAAAAATCTAAAGAAGTTGGATGTTGTTCCATCCCTGTTTGTGATTCTCTTCTTGCATGTTTTACCTATTACTCTGGGTTTTTGTCAACAAAGAAATTACCCTCGGGAACATAATTGTCGCTGGCTGCAACACCGTATGAAGAGACAGGGGGTTTGGCTGTCTTTTGTTAAATCTGGTAATTTGATTGACTGTTCTGGCTCTGCACACACACACACACACACACACACACACACACACGTCTCTATAAGGTTCATTGGTCTTCAGAAGGTTAGCAAATATGCCAGAAAAGGTCCTAAATAGGGTAGCAATACAAGAACACACACACACACACACAGATCAAAATGATCTTGTGATCATTTTGACCCCACGGGGTGAGATCTTGAATGGAGCCCCAGATCGAGGGAGATTATCAGTGGTTTTGTATGCCTTTCATTTTCTAATAATTGCTCCTACAGTGGATTTCTTCACACCAAGCTGCTTGCCTATTGTATATTCAGTCTTCCCAGCCTGGTGCAGGTCTACAATTTGGTTTCTGGTGTCCTTTGACAGCTCTTTGGTCTTGGCCATAATGGAGTTTGGAGTGTGACTGTATGAGGTTTGTTGACAGGTGTCTTCTATACTGATAACGAGTTTAAACAGGTGCCATTAATACAAGTAACAGAGGAGCCTATTAGAGAAGACATTACAGGTCTGGGAGAGCCAGAAATTTTGTTTGTTTGTAGGTGACCAAATTCTTATTTTCCACCATAATTTGCTATATATATATATTAATATTGATTAATTGTAATTAATTCACAGCTACCCTGTGATAAAATTTTAAAGTTGTTTCTAATCATTCAACAGCTCACTGTTCAAGTTTTTTTTTTTTTTATACACTGAAAATGTTCAATGATCTTAACAGTTTTTAAGGCTTTACGGTTCTGCTGCAATCATTTTTCCTTTAGAGGCTTTAAACCAAGATCCTCTTAATTGAATTCATTTGTTTGTCCATTCATTTGCCACGCCCACTGATCTGGAGGCGAGGGTAGGGGTGTGTGGATAGAGAGGGCTGATGTATCTCCAGTAGTCAGTGGATGAGAAGCTGGTTACACCCTGGACCGGACAGGTCAACAGTCCATCAAAGGCCATCACACAGAAACATAGGATAAACAGCCATGCACACATGCAATAAGACTATTTAGAAGGACCAATTACCCTAACTGGCATGTTTTTTGGACTGGAAAGCATCTCGAAAGATATCATATATTCACATGGAGAATATGCAAAACTGGTGCAGAAAAGCCCAAGAAAGGATTTAGATCTGGGAGCTTCATGTTGCAAGGCTACAACCTCTTCACCATGCAGCCCTGATTTCATTTGATTTCATTTTAAACAACCCCTCCTTCTTTTTTTTATCAGAGCTATTTTAATTGTTTGTCCTTTTATCTACTTTTATATCAGACAAATTAATCTGGTAACCTAACGAAGTTCTATTCTTCTATTCAGGAATTTAATTGGAGAAAATATGGATTTTTTCTCCAAAAAGTAACTAAAATGAATTGTAAATTAATCAAACTGATAATTAGATCCAAATATAACACACACTAACCAAATTAAGTGATCATTTATTAATATTGGCTAACAGCAAATATATTATCAGCATTATTTCATGCATAAACTCCTTACCTGTGTATATTTTTCATATAATATAGATCTATAAGTTGATCGATACCTCTTAATATAAGGTACCTCTACAATGTGATAAAATGTAATATGTTTTTGCGTTTAAGGATTGTTCGCAATTTGGCAAATATGTATGATTAATTATTTAAATATGACATTTTCCAAGTAAAGCTTTAAATGCAGGACCTACTTACATGCTACTTTTAAGTCAGTTAATATATTAAAACAATGAATCAGTATTTTTTTCAGAGCCTTTTTAATGAAGACACACAAAGAACTGATTAAACATCAACTTTTATAGAAACATAACTCGTCCAACTTTTAATTTATCCACATGATCAGTGTGTAAGAGGCTATCTATATGCAACATGACATAATGTTTTGTGTGAAGTTGCAATCAGACATATTGAGCAGAATCACACTAACCAGCAGCTACTGCCATGCTCTAACAGTCAGGCTTGTTTTCCAGAAGCAAAATGGAGAAAGATTAGTGCAGCAGCAGCCTGACTGATGGGGATCAACATGCAGGAATTAAAACTCTGCCATCCCCTCCCCCAAAGAAAAAAAAAAAACCCATATCTTTACAGTATGTATTTTTCCACTGAACAGAGGTCTGTCATAGGCTATCGTTTATGATCTAATGTTTTGGCCTGTATTGACTCAGTGCAGTGTGTCTAGCCCTTTGAGCAGCACAGTTTAATTTGTTTTGTTAAAAAAAAGCAGCTGATGCAAAGTATAGCAGCGCACTTTAGCCTTTCCCGACCACAGCTGATGAATAGTTTTTTTAGGTGAGTCAGCCGGTGAGTCACGGTCAGACTCCTGCGGGGTCTTAAGAGCTGCATCTGAGAAATCGCCAGATGCTCGCATACTTAGTTGAGGAAAACATAAATAAAACCACCAAAACTAATCTCATAAAGAGTAAAACATTGTTATTTTTTTTTATATTATACCACGTTTCTGTCTTTAACAATTTAATGCTACGATTAAATAAATTCCGTTCTAAAAACAGAAGCTGGATTGTAATATACATCATATGTATAAATATAAACTGACAAAGAATCAAACATCAGAGTACTTACATCTCAGCGGCAGGACGATGAGGATTATCTGAGAAACAGAGGGTGAGGGAGGGTGAGGGTGAGGAGAGCACAGAGAGAGGGATCCTTGCTCTGTTCAAATGTAAAAAAGGAGGATGACTTCTCGTTTCTTCTCTTGCTGATGTCTTATTTCACCTTTTAAAAAAAAAACAGATTGAAGAAATAAAAACACAACTGCGCAGATAAAAGAAACCCAAATCTGTCCGTCATCCAAAAGCCCCGCCCCTAAAAACGCACACATTCACATTCAAATACACGCACACCGTGTCCCCGTCAGAGACTGTAATACCATAAACCACTGGGGTATAAGTAACATTTACTACAGTACGTTGCTCAATATTCATTCATTGCGCATGTGTAGTGCCTACTCACCTGGTCATAACACCAATTAAGTCACCATGTTATAACTTACTTGCTTAGTATAACATTTTTCATTTCTTCATTGTTGTTACGGGGGGGGGCGGAATGGTTGGGATGGGGAAAAAAGGTGGACTGGCATTCGTTTTGAAACTACATATGTAATTCCTGCTTCCGACCGCTAGAGGTCGCATGAAGGGTCATTCAAAAACAACCAACTATTGTTGTGGACAAGGAGCAACTGCAACAAGTTACTTAAATGCATCAAAATAAGACTAAATAATAATAAGTTTTAATAAATAAAGCTTCTACTGGAGATACGGTTTAAAGTATTTGCCGGTTTAAAGTTTGAGAGTTAGCTAACATGATAACGAAATGTTTTACTTAGGGTAAATATAACCTCATAAGATAATCCATTGTGCTTAAGTGTCAGCTATAATTAAATGATTAGATTGTTAATAACTTAACAATGTATCAAAAATATTTAGTTTTTACCCAAAGAAGACAGACTTGTATAGAAAGTGCTTGGATGGATTTTGTTTTTAGCAATTGCCTGAAATCAGTGGCTAGGGTTGGCAATATATTTAGTTCTAAAATATTCTATAAAATGGTTAAACTGAGGTAATTAATAAACATCCCAAAGTAATACAATTAGAATCATAATAAAAATAAAATAATATAAAAAGCCAGTTTGTTATTAACAGATGTTGGAATTGCTCAGTGTTATGAATTAGGAAAGGCACTATACTTTTCAAGAGACAGGCTTTGTAAAAGGCAACAAAGATATTTATTAAAACAATCCTAAAAATTAGACTAGAGTCGTAGATAAAGCTAAATCAAGCTAAGATATGATTAATTCTAATTAAATTTTAGTTAGAAAAAATAAAAAGTTTTTTTGTCATGTTAGGATGCAAGACAAATAACTGAAAGTAACTTAATGAAATCTTTTAAGGCGTCATAATATTTCAACTAAGCAACTTTTCATTCTTGTGCTGATGTATTTAACCTTGGTTGGATTTGATCAACTTCCTTTAATTTTGAGTTTTACCAGGTTTTTGCAATATGAGCTGATTATTTTTGTCATTATGTTATGAAGGTAATATTTGCTGCTGATCAATATACTTTAAATTATTCTTGAGAGCCTACATTTCCAGGGAAAGAGATGTCATGAGGAACTGTTTAACCAATCAGAACCAGACTTGGTTTAAAGTGAAAGGTACTCAACTCCACAGAAGCATAGAGCTGCTACCCAAGTGAAATAAAAATAGAGCTGTATCACGTTATATGGTGAAAACTTTATTGTTGTAACAATATACATTTTTTGTTTGTACAATACATTATCACCTTCTTACAATATAATTTCCACGTTTTAACAATATACATGTTTATTACGTTATAACAAAAAACGTTTCATGTTCTTACAAGAAAAATATATTGTTCGAAGAATATATTTTATTGTACAAATAAAAAAGGTATATTTTTTGAACAATAAAGTGTTATTTATTCTTCAAACATAATTTAAAAACAAAGAGTTGATGATGGGGCAGATTAGCGATTGAGAAAATGTCTCATCTATTAGAACTGATTAAGTTCTATTTTATGCTTGGATTGAAGCATGGAGAGATTTTGCTGTTATTGCACAGCTTGGACAGTATTGAAATGAGCATGCGTCCACTGAGAAGGAAATTAAAAAACATGTTTGTTGCCATGTTGTTACAGGTCGTAGCCGTCAGCTCTCAAAAGTGAGGGCTCTCCACATCAGCCTGGTTTGGGTTTCTAACGTAGCACGTTCTTACAAAAAAATATTTTGTTCGAACAATGTACCGTTCATGTTTGTACAATAAAATATATTGTTTAAACAATATATTTCTATTGTAAGAACATGAAATGGTTTTTGTTATAATGTGATAAGCATGTATATTGTTAAAACGTGAAAATTGCAAACAAAAAAGTTAGTTGTTGGAACAATAACGTTTTCATGTTATAACGTGATATAGCTCTATTTTTATTTCACCTGGGTGGCAACTCTACTCTTCCGTACAACTCCAATGACAAAAAAAATATATCTTTCAATTTTTTTTAATACATTTCAAAGTCACCTGGGGAAAATCAAAGGCCTTGTAAGGAAAAGGTCAAATCTGAGGTGTGTGTGATCTGCGTAACTTACAAATGATTTTGTCATAAATGTCCTAAACTGTTTTGAATGTACGATGTGTCTGATGGGCATTTAAAAGCCACCCCACAGTGTTGAGTAAGGTTAACCCATCAAACATGGTTTTACACTAAACCCAGGATGTGTAATGTGTTGACACAGCACAGCTGTTTCCCCCTGGCAGCTATTCCTCCTCTTGGCTGTTTCTGTGTTTGCTCCTCTTTATTGATCTGCTGTGAAGTTGTTGGTTTGCAGCTCTTGACCCCCAGCATTTTGCTCAGCCAATTTAACTGTGTGAAAAGAAAGCCATTAGAGTTACATCATTACAGGATGAGAAAAAGTGATCTGAATTTAAATTAGTGGAGCTAGATAAAATGCTCCTTAACAATTGTTTTAAAATTCTTTACTCACTTTAAACACACACACACACACACATACACAATACATTTAATTTAACTTTATCAAGATTCTGACATGTCGGTAAAGGAAATAAAGATGATTTGATCGCAGTGAAATCCCATGGAAAAACTTTATTTCTATAGTAAACAGATATTTCTGTCACGACAAACAAGGATACATTTTTAATGTAATTTATTCTGTGCATGATCTGATTTTGTTGTGATCAAACACAGCTCTGCAAACCACAAGCACAAAAGCCATCAAACATTTTCATTCAGCTCATTTCATTTTGTTTCTCAACATTTGTACTCACACACTATTAGTTCTCTTTTGAGAATCAAACTTGCAGCCGATGATCTCCTTCAGGTAATCAGTATTTAACCCGAGACAGTCTCTTTAAAAATGTATTTGAATTGCTAATGATTTGTTTTCTGAACCTGCAGTTACTTTTTTTTAGCCTCAACATTAAAGAATCAAAATGGGAAAAATTCTGTACATTTATTGACTGAAAAGTGAGAGGTGTGTAAAAAAAAAAGTGCAGAGTAACAGAAGATACCAAGTTGTGTGTTTGGTACACTTTTAAATGTATACATTAGAAAAAAAAAACAACAAAAACATTTGAAGATCATGGGTATAGAATCATAAAAAAAAAACAAATAAACATATAAACTGTGAATCATTCAGTCTACCATTTAAACTGAGTAAAACAAAAACCAGTCCAAAAAAAGTGTTGCTTTTTACTGCCAAATAGAATGTAAAGATATAACTTAAACTTTCATCACTTTTAGAAATCTATTTAGCACTAAAATAACCTATTTGTAGATCACATTGACCCCAGATTTGCTGTTAAGATCCAAATGACTCAAAACATGGCTTTCGGCTATACACAAAAAAGCAAAACTGCATTAAAAACAGCAACATTTACATCATAAGACACAAAGCTTGCAGCATTAATAGATCAGCATCGTACGCAGCGCTGTGATAAAATACAACATTACAGCTCTTCACAAAAATGTTGTAATCTACAGGACAGACAAATACTTCAAAGCAAAGTATGTGTGTTCTGGCATTAGAAATCAACGGATCATTTATTACTCCTAATCTTGGTTGAAGATCTGAATAAGGAGGCAAGCTGCTTCCATATTAAACCATCACCTTGGGACTAGTGCAAAAATTCATTTTTGAAATTGTGGAGTTTTCAGTAAACAATGAAAACACTTGAAAAAAAAAAAAAAAAATAAACATTCAAAAAAGTGTTGTTCCAAAACTGCAGAAATAACTCTAAATTTTGTAAGAAGTGTCTGACTAAATAGCAAATTATGGGTAATTTTATGGGTAAGTTTTCCAAAAGAAAAAAATGTAGGTATTTGGTTTTCTCTATATTAAAATAAAATCTTTTTTTGCAACTAAATATATATATATATATATATTATTTTCAGAAATGTAACTAATTTTGAAGATGCATAGTTACCTTTGTTGGTTTAAAGTTAACCAAACCAACAAAGAAATGATCAGAATCAAGCCTGCAATGAGTAATTGGTTATGGGTTAAAAACTGCCTTAAATATTTAGTTTTGATCAAGGCTGTCCACATGTATCTAACCCTTACAAAGATCAAGCTTTTAAACACACTATACCTTAAAGCGTTTATCATTAGTTACCATCACCTTACATTAAAGCTGAACAAATTGCAATTTATGTTTTTAACTATAAATATGTCTTAGAAGACATTTCGAGAAATCACACTCGGAAAGGTTTAATGTTCTAAAATAAACTATTTTGGCCTGAAAGCCTAAAGTAAATACTATAACAAAAATTAGTGGGATTTTTTTTCCATATTTATTTAAGTGACGTGTGCAAATTACATTCTTCTGTGCCTTATTGCCCGGCTGTTGAATACTGGTGCTGAAAAGCTTTTTTACGGCCTGGCTCCCACACTTAACAATCATTATTGTGCAAAAGGATGTGCATTCTTTACATCTAACAGAGTTAATGTCATTCGCTATTTTGTTGTTTGGGTTTTTTTTTAAGTGCAGCATTTATTTTATTCTTTTAAATGAAATTAAAGGAACTAACCACATGAGGGCAGCAGTTTACAGATGAGTGGATGTCTGTTTTTTTCTCCTGGTGACACTGAACGGGACTAAATATTGCTTCTGAAAGACGCTGGAGGAAATTTTCTTTCTGTTTAAGACGGAAAACAAAACTCGAGTGTCTTCCTTCGGCTGATTTGTGGTCAAAAGAGCCCAACATGTGTAGGCTGTTTTCAGAAATGCCAAATATATTGTTTTACTTTTAAAACTTTATAAAGGTAAACAATAATCAAGTATTTTAGGATGTGTGGAAGTTTTATGTGTTTTTTAAATTTTTTTAAAATTATTTCAGTTGTCCTAAAGCACTAGAGGAAGAATCAGCAGAGTGGGATTGAATGTCAGGGTTTTCTCCAGTTCATAGGTGGGATTCCAGCATTTATGTTGCAAAAGGGATTACTGCTCTCAGAGTTAGCAGCTACAGTTGGATTCTTCTTCTTCTCCTCCTTTTCAGAGTCATCCACTGTTGGTATGATGAGGGGGCTGGATCTTCTGTAATGAAACACAACGGACCAGGTTTTATGTGTAGCAGGCTGGAGACCACGGCAAACTTAACATTCCTCCCTCCTGCATAGGAAACATACACAACTAAATGAAAAAAATGGGAGGAAAACTTCTTTATTTTTGGAAATACATAAACATAATGTTGATATCATTCTCCTTAAAGCTAAATTCTCTAGTTGTGTTCGTCATTATTAGGAAACGAATTAAGATATCAAGCAATGTGTTTTGATTCACAATGCTTTGCAAAAATATTCATACAAGATTAAAAAAAAATCATTGTTGGAAAGAAGGCCACAGGAAGTCCAGTTTGCAGCCTTCCACAGGCCATGCAGGGGAAATGTGGAAGCAAACATGTGGAAGAAGGTGTTCTCATCAGATGAGATTAAAAGGTAACTTTCAGGCGTACAAGCAAAATACTATGTGTGGCTTTGTAGAGTATGAAGCAGCAATACTTTCAGCACTGTCAACTACTTGTTGAAAAAGCTCTACAGGGTTACCTGTTGTATTCAAAGATGGCCTTTCCTGGTTAAATTCAAGAGATTTTAAAAGCAATTCAGCTGAATGATCCCCAAAAAATGTGCAGTTACACATTATGTTCTACTGGAATATTTCAGCTGTGGGATATCACTTCAGAAAAGCAGTATTCATAGCTATCTGCTATATTCTGCAAATCTCAATTCCACATTTTCATGATAGCTCCCTGAGTGTTTTAAATATCTTTTAAATGTTCTCTTTGTATTTTGTTGCTTTTTATCCAAAACCTGCAGAAACGTTGCATAAGACTATGTTAATACTTAAGGGTGACTCGAGACTTTTGCACAATATCAAAATAAACTCTCAAATGAATTAATATTATTGCAATAATATCTGCTTCTTTGTGTCCCGACAAGTAAAGCTAAGTTCCTGTGGTTTACCTATCGCCGCTCTGCGTGATGAGTCTCCTGCAGGTCTCCATCTGGACATCCAACCCTCTCTTCATGGAACACATCTCCATGTACTCGTGCAGGTGGCGGTTCATGTCGCTCTTGGCTGTGGCCAGTTCCAGCTGAGAAGAACCCCACATATATTAAAGTCCCAGACTAGGATTTTTCACAAGTAGAGAATTAAAAGCCCCAAAGTGTCTCACCTCTATTTGGTCAATAGTTTCCTGGTATTCTTTGTCTCTGGATTTAAACATGGACTCTGTGTCTGTAATCACTTTCTCAATGGACTCATCCTGCTGGAAGAATAACACAACAAACAAATGGGTTGTGAAGCCTTGGAAAATATCTCTACACACTGTTTTGTCATTTTAATTAATAAGAATAGTGCCTAAATTAAGCATTTGACAGAGCTAGCAAGATGTATGTTTCATTCAAAATAGTATTTTACAAAACTCTGTGTGAAGCTGTGGATTCATCACACCATAAAGTGATTATCTTTAATCTGTTCAATTGATGGGTTTTATTTAGGCATTCAAGATACTGATGATACTGTTTGACCAAACCTGTTGCCACGTGGACCAAAATCATTAAGTGGAAAGTAGACAATGGTCACAAAAATTCTAATTTGCTTTCGATTAAAAGTAGAGAAATAATTTTTATTGTGAAATGTTTAATGTTTACCTGCTCAACAGTGAAGCAAGCATGAAATATTTCAATGAAGCAAAGTAGCCTGATTTCCTGCATAAGAAAATTATTGTATCTTTGCTTTTTTTAGAAGGACAAGCATTTAATTTCAGAATGTTGTGGGTTGATTGTTTTCTATTGTCCTTGTCAATAAAAATGTTTTACTCTGTTCTCAGCAGCGAGACAGAGATATTGTGGACTCTTTCTTGAACAACGTATATGCATTTAGCCAAGTTTTATGAATATCAGCTTTTCCCTGGGTGTTTCTGGTCGTATTTATTATTAAGTATATATATATATATATATATATATATATATATATATATATATATATATATATATATATATATATATATATATATATACACTTCGTGTTGTGCCTCACTTTTTCCATTTTAAGAATATTATATTTTGGTATTAAAACTCTTGCCTTAAAATTTTTTAAAGAAGCGTCCATCTGCATCTATTGCTTGTGCTGGTGGATCAAACATTTGTAACAATCATGAATTGCAGTCAGGGCTGTAGAAAAAATCTTTACAAGGGCCAAAAAAAGCCTGTGGCCTGCCTTTTGGACATCCCTGCCCTAAACCTGTTTTTTTTTTCAAGCTGTAGTACAGTAACTAATATTGGTACTGGGGCTACCTTGGTCGTATTTTATATTGGCATCATTAACTGTAATGTAGAGCTAATAACCACCAACAGACAAGGATGAGTTATTCAAGCACATTGGTCTTTGCTTCATCAGAAACCTTTTTTTTAAACCGAGATGCAGTGGAGAAAATGTCAAGAAGTCTAATATCAACTGAAGTAGAAAACACTACTGTTTACCACTTTATTACCAGAGTAGATAAACTGCTTTATCGCAGCTATAGTTAGGTTTTATAAGGAAGACAGCCATATTTGATTTGGAAGCTGGAGTTGATGAGAAACTCCCCGGTGTCCGACTGGGAATTATGACTTCCCGGTACATGTTCATTTTTACTTATGAGTATGAAACACTTGAAGCAGCTTGAATAAGTATGTTTTTTTTCTATATTATTATTACATCAAACAAACATGGCCCCGTTCTGATATACTGCCATTTCAAAAAATGTTTGTCAGGAGAGCCCAGTTAAAAAAATTATAATATAATATAATATAATATAATATAATATGTTATAGACACTATGTAACCTTGCAGGCTTGAATTATAGCGAGGAGACAGAGTGCTTGAAACACCTGTCAGTAATCTCTTGAAGTTTCTTTTTTGGCATTCCACTAAGCAGGTCATTGGCTACTTCTGGTGGCTTATCTCATTTAACAGATTACTGGTCACCCAGAAAGACATGTCACCAACGTCACTAGACTGAATTTGCACTATGTTACATTAACACATTGAAGAGAAAATAGCTCATGGGCCCTGGGCATCAAAGTGGGACGAGGTAAAACTGCCTACAGTAGGAAATCCCTTCTCTTCTTCATCGATAAAGTATCTGGAGAGACTATAGAAACGGAAGCAGGTGATAACAGTCTCTTAACAGTTTTTAGTCATTTAGAAGTTTCGCAAAATAAAGTACTGTGTAAAGGTACTGAACTAACCCTTATTTTTGTTTGATTTAAAAAAATATTTGTATGTTTTAAACATTTTCAATTTTTATCACATTGTAACCAAAAACGTCCATAGGCCAACACAAAGAATCATGACTGTGAAGTTGAATAGTTATTATTTTGTAAAACCACCTTTAACTGTGATTACAGCTGCAGGTCGTTTGGAGTCTCTACCAGCTTTGGACATCCAGAGGCTGAATTTCTTGCTTGTTCTTCTTAGAGAATAGTTCAAGTTCAGTAAAATTGGATGGAAGTCAACAGCAATTTTAAAATCTTGACAAGATTCTCAGATGAATTTACATCTTTATTTTGACTGGGCCACTCTAGCAAATGACTGTTTGTTTTAAACCATTCCAAGCCAATCTGTGCACTAGCCACATTACAATCTTGCTAGTATTGGGTTGGCGCCCCTTTTGCCTTCACAATGGGCATAACTTTTTGTCGCACTGATTCAACACTCCTCAGTTATCCAATGTTGTGCTGTGCCCCCAGTTTCCTGTTCTTACTGTTGCCTTTCTGTCATGTCGAACCAGTTTGCTCATTCCCCTCTGACTTTCGACATCAAGTTAATCCCAGAGAGGGTTGTGTGTGAATATTGCAGTAAATCTGCAGTTTCTAAAATCTGATTAGCCCTTCTGGCACCAGCAACCAAGCTACATTCAGAGTAACTTAAAAGTCCCCTTTCTTCTCCATTCCGATGCTCGGTTTGAAATTCAGTTAGTTAAGTTTGTAGTGTGGGGATGGTGTATTTAGGGTGATCATTTTCCTTCACATAAAGCATTTACAGCCAAGAAGTTACATTTTGTCCCCATCTGCCCAGAGCGCCTTCTTCCACATGTTTTGCAAGGATTGTGGCAAACTGCAGACTGCACTGGATATTATTTTAGTGGAAAACAGTAAGCATTCCCAAAACACACCACACTTTTTATATTTGAATTGGTAATAGATTTGGAAAACAATGTATAATTTTTCTTCCACTTTGCAATTAACCAGAACTTTATCTTGGAGTATGACATAGAGTCCTAATATACAGGTCCTTCTCAAACAATTAGTATATTGTGATAAAGTTCATTCTTTTCCATAATGTAATGATAAAAATTAAACTTTCATATATTTTAGATTCATTGCACACCAACTGAAATATTTCAGGTCTTTTATTGTTTTAAAACGGATGATTTTGGCATACAGATTCCTATCTCAAAAAATTAGCATATTTCATCCGACCAATAAAAGAAAAGTGTTTTTAATACAAAAAAAGTCAACCTTCAAATAATTATGTTCAGTTATGCACTCAATACTTGGTCGGGAATCCTTTTGCAGAAATGACTGCTTCAATGCGGCGCGGCATGGAGGCAATCAGCCTGTGGCACTGCTGAGGTGTTATGGAGGCCCAGGATGCTTCGATAGCAGCCTGAAGCTCATCCAGAGTGTTGGGTCTTGCGTCTCTCAACTTCCTCTTCACAATATCCCACAGATTCTCTATGGGGTTCAGGTCAGGAGAGTTGGCAGGCCAATTGAGCACAGTAATACCATGGTCAGTAAACCATTTACCAGTGGTTTTGGCACTGTGAGCAGGTGCCAGGTCGTGCTGAAAAAGGAAATCTTCATCTCCACTAAGCTTTTCAGCAGATGGAAGCATGAAGTGCTCCAAGATCTCCTGATAGCTAGCTGCATTGACCCTGCCCTTGATAAAACACAGTGGAACAACACCAGCAGCTGACATGGCTCCCCAGACCATCACTGACTGTGGGTACTTGATAGATAGATAGATAGATAGATAGATAGATAGATAGATAGATAGATAGATAGATAGATAGATAGATAGATAGATAGATAGATAGATAGATAGATAGATAGATAGATAGATAGATAGATAGATATCTTTATTACAGACTCAGGGTCCAAGGCAGACAAACAAGAACAACAAAAACAACAACAGTAACAATAAAAAGCTAAGAAGTCACTTTAAAAGAAGGCAACTATACCAGTGCGTCCATAGACCAGACTGGTAGCGAATAGCACTGTAACTGATATTAATAAGTGACACAATCACTCGATTCTCAGAGATGTTGAGTCTGCAGATGAAACTGTACATACATTTCCGCAATGTGGCTTGCAACGTATTAACTCCAGCTGTAACAAACATCTCACTCGCACTAGCCCATCTTGGCCTCCTAAGAAGCACACGAAAAGCATCATTGTAGGCCACCTGCAACCTTTGCATTGTACTTTTTTTATAGTTTAACCAAAGGTGAGCTGTGTATAGCGGTGTACAGTATGATCTGAACAACGCTATTTTCACTTCATCCGTACAAAATTTAAATTTGCGTGCCAGTGTGTTCGCCTGAGCATACAATGTCCTGCATTGTCTCCCCATGTCATCATCATCCATCAGGTCGTCAGTTAAAATATGCCCAAGGTATTTTGTTTTGTTAGTCACATTCAGCATCATATTAGACAAATAAAAGTCTGGGAAGTTTGCATTTTTATCCTCCTTAGTTCTACAGATCATTATAACACTCTTTGCTGGGTTATACTTAATATCTTGCTCCAGACCATAGTGCGCACAGATATTAAGCAGCTGTTGGAGCCCAGCTGTACTCGGGCTGAAAACCACTAAATCATCCGCATACATTAGATGATTCAGCACAACATTTCCAGCAATACATCCAGTTTTACAAGCATTTAGTCTCTTTGAAAGATCATCCAAATACATATTGAAAAGAGTAGGGGATAATATCCCCCCCTGTCTGACCCCATTGCCAACCTTAAATGGAGCACACATACTGTTCCCCCATTTGACATACATCTCTTGGTGAGCATACCAATAGCTAAGTATCCGTACAAGAAATTTGGGTACACCCCTCTGAGTTAATTTAAAAAATAACTTGCCATGATTAACCCTGTCAAAAGCTTTGGAGGCATCTAAAAAACATGTAAAAACAGAAGAATTTTGTTTCTTGTATTTATCAATAACCTCTTTAAGAGCATATATACACATATCTGTGCCCAGCTTTGCTTTAAAACCAAACTGATTGTCTGCAGAAGAGACAAATTTTGAGATCCTGTCCAGCAGGATTAACTCAACAATTTTAGAAGCAATACTGGCCAGTGCGATTGGGCGATAATTGTCAGAGCTGCCAATATTCCCTGCTTTGTTCTTAATGACAGGGACTAACAAAACAGTTAGCATGTGGTCAGGTAAAAACCCATGTACAAAACATGCTGTGAAGCAAATAGAGAGTAGAGGAGCTAACCTTGCACTTGCAAACTTTAAGTGCTCAGCAGTAACACCATCCAACCCTGCAGTTTTATTATTTGAAAGCCTGGAAATGGCATTAACAACTTCATGACACAAAATAGCATCTACACTGTCAACATCATTTCCACCGAATTTGTAGGAGTCACTCTGGACACAGTTAAAAACCCTATTGTAATGATTCCGCCACAAATCCAGAATATTATCTGTGCCAGAGATGCCATCAACAACACATGGCAGAGATACTTTTGCTTTCATAGCCCTAACTTCTTTCCAGAATTCGTACATATTTTTACATTGCAATTTTCTGGCCATTGAGTCAGCCTTCATAGCCTGCTCATTTTTTACAATGTAACGCAGAGCATATTTGAACTGGGCATTAGTGACCTTTTTGTTTTCAAAAACTGGCCCATTTCTTGGTCTCCCTGCCAGTATCCACTCCATGGACGCCTCACGTGCCTTGGCATGAAATTCAGCCACATGGGCATTCCATCCAGGTTTACCCTTTTTCTTAGTTTTAGGTCTATATATAGATAAACTTGCATCAATCAGTGCTTTAATGATGCCATCATACATGGAAGAAATGGCTGAAATATGCTCAGAATCCCTGCACTCACTATCTCCACACATGACTGCTTCTCTAGGCATGTATATATTGCATAATAGGTCATTGTGTTCACACCATAGGTCATAATTTCTTCTTGTGTGAGAGAGTACCAGTCCACATGAGAAGTACTTTCATTATCAAGATTTTCCGTCATGGGTAACTTTAGAACAAGTATTTCCATCCCAAAAGGTACATGATCAGATGTTGATAGCTCATAAAATATTTTCATGTCTGTCAGAGAAGTATGCGCATCTACTGTAGACACACAGTGATCCAACCAGAAGGTTGTATGCCACGCTTCACTTATATAAATAAAACTGTCCGCAGGTAATAGGACCTTAGTTGATAGAATTAACCCATTATCATCACAAAAACATCCCAAATGATTAGCAAATATTGACTTTTCATCCGCAATATCAGAGTTCATATCACCAATAACTAACACATTGGAAGACCCTTGGCCCTGGATAAATGAGCTTATGAAGGCAAGTCTATGAAGATATTCAGTTTCATTGAGATGACACTCATATGGGGTGTAAACATTTAGCACCACACATTCCTTGCCTCCTTGTGTAATCTGTATTGCAATACACCAATCCACTTCCAGTCTGATGACATTTACACACCAGTCAAGTTTTGTATTCCATAAGATTGCTACTCCTCCTGGAATGCGCCCACGTATTATTCCATCACCAATATCCACGCTGGACTCCCCCACTCCATGAAAGTTTTCATTTAACGAATTTAATCCTTCAAGATCCTGCTTTGACAGAAAAGTCTCTTGTAGACACAGCACGTCACACTGCCCCAACAAGTGGTCTACAACTAGCCGCCGTGCTTTATCCTCTGAGCTCTGGCCCAAGCGCAGACCTCGACAGTTGTATGACAGAACTTTTACACCCATGATTTATGACATCAGGCTTCAGTACTACGGGCCCCTGGAGCCCCAGTTGCCTGCGCAGCAGACGCAGCACCCTCATTCGAACCAGCAACACCAGCCCTGATGCGCGGCTCATAGTAGCGCCTTACATAAGCACCCACAGGCCATATCACTGGATTGTACATCTCAGCTACATCATTGCACTCAGCAGTCACTTTAAAGGATGAATATCTGCTATTGGCCGTAGCTATTTTTTGACACGCAACCTCCCGATCAAGCTGAATCCGAAGATAGTCAGTTAATGTCTTTACGTCTAGATCAGGAGCAAACCTAGAAGCGAAAACACTTATCATTTTCGTTGACACAGTCTTAATGTGGTGGCCATCAGCTCCAGTACCCACAATAGCCAAACTTTTACCTGACCTCGTCTTCAATCCAGGTGTGGAGGTGAAACGAGTTCTCATTTTTCCATTAGCCTGTAGCTTCCCTTTCTTGACAACAGTCGACCATTTTGGAGATCCCGACAGCTGTGTTGCTTTTGCAGCATTCGCCTGACCTTCGCCACCACTGACTACAGCATGTGACCGATTGCACAGGCCCTCTCCCCCCTCATCACGAGTAGCAGTGTCCCCAGTAGCCTCCTCCTCGGTTACCGGCATATCCATGGCCTTCGTTTCCAGGCCGCCGCTTCCGCACTGATTCACAGGTGTAGGTCCAGCCGCATCACGCTTACCATTCAGCACCGCTTCCTCGGCGCACGCCCGGCTGTCCACACAGCGGTCGGAGTAGAGCAACCTCTCCCTTCTCTGGACATCGACCATAACACCCTCCAAGCTACACACCCTCCGGTTCACGTTAGTGGTGATCAGACGAAGATCCGCACAAACTTCCCCTTGAGTTTGGAGCGCACACCGCATGGCACCAACATCCGCGTAAAGCTGTTCCATTTTCTTGAGGAGACTACACACATCCATGTTGGTGAATGTCACAGGGGGTAGATCCTCCAGATAATGTGAGACAAACCGTGGAACATCCTCCCCGCATTCATTGAGAACTCTTTATGAGGCAACTCTTTATGTTATTGATATCCTTCTGCGCACCTTTATGTGCGATATTGCGCTGCGTTGTTTGACACAGCTCAAACAGAACTTTCTTGGAGGCCTCTATAGTTTCAGAGTCGAACGCGTTTACTGCCAGTATAACAATTTCATCCTGGCTCAGTGTTCTCAATTTCACTGCAAGGAAATTAAGTAGTTCATCCTCCACAATAATTTTACCATCCACCGTCTTATAAATGTCAGGTTTGAGCCTTGTCCGACTGAAAGTAGGAGCAAAAGCACAAGCTGCTGGTCTATCATCCGCCATGACAGATGGCATACATGGACTGGACTTCAGGCATTTTGGCATTTCCTTCTCCCCAGTCTTCCTCCAGACTCTGGCACCTTGATCTCTGAATGACATACAAAATTTGCTTTCATCCGAAAAAAGTACTTTGGACCACTGAGCAACAGTCCAGTGCTGCTTCTCTGTACCCCAGGTCAGGCGCTTCTGCCGTTGTTTCTGGTTCAAAAGTGGCTTGACCTGGGGAATGCGGCACCTGTAGCCCATTTCCTGCACACACCTGTGCACGGTGGCTCTGGATGTTTCTACTCCAGACTTAGTCCACTGCTTCCGCAGGTCCTCCAAGGTCTGGAATCGGTCCTTCTCCACAATCTTCCTCAGGGTCCGGTCACCTCTTCTCGTTGTGCAGCGTTTTCTGCCACACTTTTTCCTTCCCACAGACTTCCCATTGAGGTGCCTTGATACAGCACTCTGGGAACAGCCTATTCGTTCAGAAATGTCTTTCTGTGTCTTACCCTCTTGCTTGAGGGTGTCAATGATGGCCTTCTGGGCAGCAGTCAGGTCGGCAGTCTTACCCATGATTGCGGTTTTGAGTAATGAACCAGGCTGGGAGTTTTTAAAAGCCTCAGGAATCTTTTGCAGGTGTTTAGAGTTAATTAGTTGATTCAGATGATTAGGTTAATAGCTCGTTTGGAGAACCTTTTCATGATATGCTAAATTTTTGAGATAGGAATTTTGGGTTTTCATGAGCTGTATGCCAAAATCATCAGTTTTAAAACAATAAAAGACCTGAAATATTTCAGTTGGTGTGCAATGAATCTAAAATATATGAAAGTTTAATTTTTATCATTACATTATGGAAAAGAATGAAATTTATTACAATATGCTAATTTTTTTAGAAAGACCTGTATATAAAATTCTAACTTCCTCTGAAATGTTTCTACCAAGAAATGGTGACATCAAACATATTGTTCTTAATAATTTCTCTATTGAACATTTTCAGAGCTTTGCAAACACCTCACACATTTCCAAACTTCTGATTTATTTTGAAAAGATTTTTGTATAATAATTCAAAAGACAACAAAAACAATAAAAACATTTAATGTGTGTTTACCTCTCCCTGTGGTTCAACTCCTAGTGTGCATCCAGGAAAATCTTCCCACAGCAGAAGAGTCTCATCAGTCTCCTCCCAGGCCAGACTGTCACAGTCATCTTCAAACTCACACTCCCTCCTTCACAACACACGCAGACACGTCAGCTACATGGTCATTTAAGGCTGCCAAGTTCAGACAAACAATACCTACAGGTGATTCAACATCTTCTGCATCTGTTCGTTTATCAAACTGGCCGACGTGCTGCTGGACTCCTCGTCTCTGGCTCCACCCCCCTCGCTTTCCGACACGCTCAGTTCGTCTCCATCCCCGCTCTTTTGTGACTGCCCACTCGGCTTCCTTGTGCGGCGGCTGGAAGCGGATGGGGGAGTGGGTACCTGATGGGTGAAGGCGTGTAGAGTTAGCCCAAAGCTAAAGGTCTTTTATAGGACATCCGTTGCTAAAGACGTACCTGGAAGATGGGAATGACATCCTCGCAGTTCCTCTGCTGGGCAACGTCACACAGGCGAGCTGTGATGTCAATGCGTCGGCAGATATCCATGTCCACCTTCATGGCCTTTTCTTGAATCTTGCTCTCCAGATCAGACAGGTCCTTAAAAAACAGGTTAAAAAAAATCTGTTGGAACACATTTCTAGGAAAATGAAGAAAATTTTAACAAAATTTGGATGAATTGATGTTTGTCCATTCTCTAATAGTCTAAAACATTTTTTTTTTTTTACAAGAAAATGCACTGGAATAGACTTACGTTGCTAACAAGTCCTTTATATAGAACAAGATCTGCCTTGAGCTGCTTCACCCTGAGAGCCAGCTCATCTTGGCACACTTCACTCTCCTGTAGGTCCTAGAAAACAACAAGATTTACTGTATGTGTACATTGGATGATACTAGTGATATTTCTCAGTGATCCCAACTGCAACCAATTCAATTCAATTCAATTCAGTTTATTTATATAGTGCCAATTCACAACAGATGTCATCTCAAGGCACTTAACAAGAAGTCACTTCAATACATTTATACAAACATTCCAATCAGCTAAAAAGTTTCCTATTTAAGGAATCCCAGCAGATTGCGTCAGTCATTGCAATTAACCAAAAAAGTAAAAAAAAAATATAATAGGGTATTGGCGCTATGAAAAGGTAACTATTTTGTTTTCTTTTTTGTCACTCTTCAGTGTCTCAGATAATACAGCAATTTTTAATATCAGACAAAGATAACGTGAGAAAATGCAAAAAGCGGTTTTCTCATCCTTATTTCATTTATTAAAGGGAAACATCTATCCAAACCAACCTTCTTTAAAGGTAGCAGGTACCTGAATGTAATAACTATAATCAAGCTGTGAAATGATTACGTACCTGCTCAAGTTCAGCCACCCTCTCCTGCAGATCCATTCTGGCTGCATACTCTTCCTCCCATCTATAAACCAACAAAAGTCACAGTTCTTAATAGAAAATGATGAGGATAAATCAGCTCTTTGTAATATTAACACTTGGATACTGTTTTGCAAGAGGAAATCATGTATCACCTGGAACACATTTGCCAATCAATTTGGAAATATAATAAAGTACTTATTAAATACTTATTTTTATTGCTTTTTGTTGCACAGTTTTAGCTATGTACATTTCCTGAATTCAATATCCTATTCTGCGTGAGACACATGAAGAATGTTTCTCTAATACTTTTAGACAAAATCTATTCCTATTCAGCGAGTGTTACATAAGCAGGAAGAATTCAGTGTGGCAGCTCCAGTGCTCACAGTCCCCATGGAGAGAGAACAGAAATAACAGAAGAGAAAGCAGTTACTGTAGGACCACATGCTCTGATGATTTCTGCTGAATGTTCCCTCTGCAGGAAAACAGGGGCCCACGCCCACTGGGGGGCCCACAGTTTAAGGCAGTAAAAAATAGTCTTCAAATATGGCAGAGATCGGTGCTGGGGGAGATAACCAATAAGATCCACATCATTTTTTTTTACCCTAACAAAGTTACATAGTCCCTAAAGTGCAGTTGTGGAAACCATGGTAACATGCCCCACCCCTGCCCCAGCAAGTAGCGCTCCGCTGACCGTCACACAAGAGTAGGAGTAGTCCTAAGAGAATCTAAAATGAGCGAAAAAAGCCGGTTTCTATAAATGAAAGAGAGAAAGATGAGAAGACAAAGTGTTTATTAGGAAGTCTGTCATCTACTGACACGTTCTGTGTAAAACCTAAGGAGGAAAATCAGAAAAAAGAAGACATCGTGGAAGATGGTGAGCCAATGAACCTGTTCAGAGGAGACTGCGTTAGCTACTCAGGCGGGTCGTTGCAGTCAGTCAGTTTTTAGGTGAAAGAGGTTTCTGTGGTGATGAGGAATTACTTGGAACAAAGTGTTAACTTTGTTGGCATTTATCTGTCAGTTTGGTCATTTTCTTAGTGAACTCATAAAGAGGTGGACAGAAAGGCTGGGGCAGCACATCAAGGAGGACAGGGTCACAAGTAGGGATGCACCGATCAAAACATTTGATATTATTGCTCTTATGGCCAATAACTATTATTTACAAATTATATTAATATTACATTAATCTCTTACAAAGATGGAAATAAATAGTGATTTTTAATGTTGGCTCAGTTTTAGTTATCGGACCAATACAATATGTTAAAAAATGACTAACATCGGCAGATACCGATGTTGGTGTCAATACATAGTGCATTCCTAGACAAGAGCCCTGTTCTCATGGTTTTACTGAGAAAAACAGGAGAGGAGGAGGAAAGAGACAGTAGAGGAGGATGGAGAAACAGGAGTTTAGAGATACAGATATAGGTTTATTACACACATTATTATGTAAAAGGAAAATCATTTGTTTTTACTTTGCATTCATTTTCCATTTATGATCAAATGCTTTAAAGTATGAGTCAAGTTTACTTAAACTGATTCCACTATTTTTTATCAATAAAAGAGAACGGAAAAATAGTGAGAAGACAGACAGAGACACAGAAGTGCAGCATTGACGAGCTGAGAAGCAAAAAAACTGGAGCGCTTTGAGAGAGGAGAGGAGAGACAGGAAAGAAAAATTAACGAGTATGAGTGAGTTTATGTGATTAAGTTATGGAACAATCTGAATTGTAGTTCTGGCCTGGTGGAGGTGAGATCAAGCAGGATGTGTTTACATAGGCAAGGGAGTTACACCGCTGTGTTGTGTTTTGATATTGTTGCCCTCAGATGAGCAATGGAGTTTTACAAGACTGTGGTGAAAATCCTATTTAAATTATATTATTTTTTTGGCGGCGAGGGGCCCCTTTGAACATTTTGTGCCCAGGGGCCCCTGCTAACATAATCCGGCCCTGTCAGTGGGTATGGTGTTCTTGGAATGTAACTCAGCATTCTTCCCCCCTCCAAACACGGTGAGTGGCGTTTATACCAAAGAGTTCCATTTTGCTCTCATCTGACCACATGACATTCTCCCAATCCTCCTCTGGATCATCCAGATGGTCTCTTGAAAACGTTAGACAGGCCTGGACATGTGCTGGCTTAAGCAAAGGGACCTGCAGGATTTTAATCCCTGACGATGTAGTGTGTTACTAATAGTAACCTTTGTTACTTTGGTCCCAACTCTCTTCAGGTCATTGACCAGTTCCCCGGTGTAGTTCTGGGCTTTTTCCTTACCATTCTCAAGATCATGTGTACCCCACGAGGTGAGATCTGGCAAGGAGCCCCAGGTTGAAGGAGAATTGTCAGTTTTCCTTTTTCTAATAATTGCTCCAACAGTTGATCTCTTCTCATCAAGCTGCTTGCCTGTTGTAAATTGGCTCATCCTAGTCTTGTTACATGTTTACAATCTTGTCCCTTGTGTCCTTTGACAGCTCTCTGGTCTTGGCCATGGTGGAGGTTGGAGTCTGACTGTTTGAAGGTGTGGACAGGTGTCTTTTATACAGATAACGAGTTCAAACAGGTGCCATTATTACAGATCCTAGTGGAGGATAGAAGAGCTTCTTAAGGAAGGAACAGGTCTGTGAGGGCCATCATTCTTGCTTGTTTGTAGGTGCTAAATACTTATTTTCTGCACTATTAAACAAATAAATTCTTTTAAAATCATGCAATGGGATTTTCTGGATTTTTCTTTTGCTTTGTGTCTTTCACAGTTTAACTTTACCTATGATGAAAATTACAGACCTCTCCCAACATTTTTAAGTGGGACAACTTGCACAATTGGTGGCTGCCAAATACTTTTTTGCCCCACTGCATTGTGGTGCTACATTAACAGGGTTACATTTGGAAATTTAGACTGGCTGGCCATTTAAAATGATATCTGAGTGCAAATAGCGGTTCCTGTTGACTTTTAAAATGCGTAAATCTAACAGATTTATAGAGAACTATTAAATAAAAATCCAGCTGATTAGGTGCTGTTGCTACATTTAACAGCATTAACTGATTAACCATATTACAATCTTGCTACAAGCTCTTTTATAATCATCTGTCATAACTGACTTTGAAGGTCTTAATATTTCAATTTAGGCCAAGTTCATTGTCTTATGCATTAAGTATATTATACATAAACACACTATAAAACACCCCACCCTGATCTCACTTATCCTATTAAAAATGATCAATAAAAAAATCAAAAGTAATAAAACAGTATTAAACAAAATAAAAAGCAGTTGGCAGATTAGATGAAAACACTAATACTTATGTGTAAATAGGGAAAATAAATACATTTGGTTCTACTTTGTAAGAGTTGATTTCCATCTGGTGGAGATAAAACCCTCCCAAGATGTAGGCCTTTGATTTGATCAGAATCAGCTGCCATAATAAAGAAAGCAAAAAGAACCAAATAAAAACTACATTATTCCTATGACATTTGTCTTGTGTTAAGATAGATTTAATATTTATTTTGTCGTTGGTCTCCGATAAAAAGGGTGTGTGTCACTTGGGAAGAACACGTGACAGAGACAGAGAAATCTACTTCTCACCTCATTCATATTAGTTCCTTTGTCCTTTACTATAAATCAGGAGCTAAATTAGATTCAAGTTTTGAATTTTAGCAAATCTGACCAGATGCCTTTACAGTTTATTAAAACAGGGAAATGGTTAAAGGCTATTACGGCTGCATTGACCAGAGCCAGTGAGAAAGGTATACTCAGATATGGTAGCTGGAGAGTCGGAGGCGAAGGATGCTCAGGAGCACTGATGTCCCTGTGGCTTATCGGTTTTAAAGTCTCAACACGTTGCTCTGCAGGGAGGTTTCTGATTGATTACCTCACTGACCCACGTTTTATTCCAGAGCAGCTGGACCATCTGTGATGACGTCAAGCTGCTGGCTGATGTCTGATCTGGCTATGATGTCCTCAGTCAAAGTGTTCAACTTGCAGCGGAGGAGCTGAGAAGTTTTAGGAATGGAATCTGAGCATTGCTGCAGTTTACTTATGAGATTAGCAATCCACATCAATCCATTGCATTGAACTGGATTGAATTAAAATGGGTTAAATTGAATTCTCCTGGCCTGGTAAATTTGGACGTAATGAAGCAGTATAAGTTGTATTAAAATGACCGGAACTCTTATTTCTTTTGTAAAGAGCCTGAGATGAGCTTTGTTCTGCATTGGCATTACCATATAAATACACAAAACTGAAGTAAAATGTGTGCATATCTGGATATGGAACTGCCTGGATTGTATTTTATTTAGATTGAATGAATTGCATTTAACTGAACTTTACAGTGTATAACTGGATTTTACTTATTTTATTTTCTGTGTTTCCTTGATGGGATGTTTGAGACCTGATATATGAATACATTTTAAAATGTAACTAAAGATGTTGAAAGTTGATCGTCACAGAACAGCAGTCAAATCAATTATTGCTTTTTGAAATCTAGGGAAGAGCAAGAGGCAAGTTCCTTACTTTGGTTTTGTACAATTAAAAACCACAAGACAAATATTTAGCTTAACATGAAGATTTCCCATAGGGGATAGCGACCCTGGCATTGAGTTTAGACACAAACAGAAAGCCACAGTTTTGTAGACTTAAAGCTACAAAATGGAGCTTAATGCTGCAGCTTTCCATCAGTCGAGTTTTCACTGATGGTTTTAATACACTTTATTTCCTGCCCATCAAAAAAGATAGATAATTACATTTCACAAGATTTCACAAATTTTTTAATCACAACTTTTTAATGGATCATCCATATGTTAATTGACTCCAAGCTTTCAATTCAATTCAAATTCAAAAACACTTTATTGATCCCAGAGGGAAATTAAGTGTTGGTATAGCTCATATAATTAATTCTTTAAGGAGTTGTTGTAGATGATGATAGCTGTGGGCAGGAAGGATTTCCTGTAGCGGTCTGTATTGCAGCGAAACTGAAGAAGCCTCCGACTGAAGACGCTCTGTTGTTGTATGACTGTCTCAAGAAGAGTATGCTCAGGGTTGTCCATAATTTTTTTGATTTGATGAAGAATCCTTCTTTGCATCATCATCTCCAGATGTTCCACAGTTGTCCCAAGAACAGAACCAGCCTTCTTTATCAGGTTGTTTAGCCTTTTTAAGTCCCTGGCTCTGATGCTGCTACCCCAACAGATGACGGCTGAAGAGATTACACTCTCCACAACAGACTTGTAGAAGATCTCCAGCATCTTGCTGCAAACCTTGAAGGACATAAGCTTCCTCAAGAAGTACAGTCTGCTCTGTCCCTTCTTGTAGACGGTTTCACTGTTGCGCCTCCAGTCCTGTCTGTTGTCAAGGTGAACTCCGAGGTATTTATACTCCTCAACCACCTCCACTTCTTCTCCTATGATGGAAACAGTTTTTGACTTATCCCTGTTTCTTCTGAAATCTACAATCATCTCCTTTGTTTTGTTCACATTCAAGGTGAGACGATTGTTTCCACACCATGTCACAAAGCGGTCCACCAGCTCTCTATATTCAGCTTCTTGTCCATCTCTGATACACCCGACAGTTGCAGAGTCATCTGAGTATTTCTGCAGATGACAGGTCTCTGATTTGTACTGGAAGTCTGAGGTGTACAGAGTGAAAAGGAATGGTGAGAGTACGTTCCCCTGTGGTGCTCCTGTGCTGCTGACCACCTGGTTTGACACACAATTCTTCAGTCTCACAAACTGTGGTCTGTTGGTCAGGTAGTCATTGATCCAGGCGATTGTTGAGGGCTCCACCTGTGTCTTCAGGAGTTTCTGACGAAGCAAATCAGGCTGAATTGTGTTAAATGCACTGGAGAAATCAAAGAACATGATCCTCACAGTGCTGCCTGCTTTGTCCAGATGACAGTGGGTTGGTTGAAGTAGGTGTATGATGGCATCTTCAACTCCAACTCCACAGCGATAAGCAAACTGCAGCGGGTCCTGATACGTTCTTGTTTGCTTACTCAGGGGTGCCAACAGGAGTCTCTCCAGGACCTTCAAGATGTGGGATGTCAGGGCAACAGGTCTATAGTCATTGATGACTGATGGGTGAGTTCTCTTTGGTACTGGAACAAGGCAGGGTTGTCTTCCACAACACTGGAACCTTCTCCTGAGTTAGGCTAAGGTTGAAGAGGTGCTGCAGAATCCCACAGAGCTGCTCTGCACAGGCCTTCAGGACTCTGGGGCTGACACCATCTGAACCTGTAGCCTTGTTCCGGTTCAGTTTCTCCAGCTGCCTCTTCACCTGACTTTTGGAGACAGACAAGTGGCAGGGGGAGGCAAAGGGGGTAGCATCATTTCCTGACTTGGTTGAAGTCAAACTTGTGGAATTAGAAGAGTCCATGGCTGAGGTGAAGGATAAAACATCTGAGGTGTAACAGGAAAGCTGTTGATCAGAGGAGAGTGGGATGTCTGTTTGGCTGGGAACAGGAGAGGGGGATGCTGAGCTAGTTCCTGAACTGAACTTGTTGAAGAATGTGTTCAGTTCATTGGCTCTGTCCAGACTTCCATCTATCCAATCCTTCCTGTCCTTAAAACATGTGATCTTTCTCATTCCTGACCAGACATCTCGGATATTGTCCCTCTGTAGTTTGTTCTTCAGCTTCTTCCTGTATGCCTCCTTGCTGTCTCTGATCTTGACCTTAAGTTGCTTCTGTATACTCCTCAGTAATTCCCTGTCTCCCTCCCTGAAGGCTCTTTTTTTCTTGTTTAGCAGTTCCTTCAGGTCACCGGTGATCCAGGGTTTGTTATTAGGGAATCATCTCACTGTTCTGGTGCGGATGATGTTGTCCACACAGAAGTTTATATAGTCAGTCACACACTCAGTCATGGCATTAATGTCCTCTCCATGTGCTTGGCAAAGAGTCATCCAGTCTGTGGTTGCAAAACAACCCTGCAGGGCTTCTTCAGCTTCCTGTGACCATTTTCTCACAGTTCGTTTTGACACAGGTTTCCTCTGAACAAGTGGTTCATATTCTGAACAGAGAAAAACAGGATTGTGATCTGATTTTCCCAGAGGAGGTCTTGGTTTGGAGGTGTATGAATCCGTTACATTTGCATAAAACAAATCCAAGGTCCTGTTTTTTCTTGTAGAGCAGCTAACAAACTGTTGAAATGTTGGAAGTGTAGTAGAGAGCGAGGCATGATTAAAATCACCAGATATTGCCACAAATGCATTGGGGTGCTGTGTCTGTAGCTTAGCAACAACGGAACTGATGACATCACATGCAGTGTCGGCAACGGCTAAAGGTGGAATGTAAACAACTGGCAAAATTACACTGGTGAACTCTCTTGGTAAATAATATGGCTGAAAACGCACTGCCAAGAGTTCGACATCTGGGCTGCAGAGATGACACTTCACAGTAACATGTCCTGGATGACACCATCTGTTGTTTACAAGCACTGCTACTCCACCACCTTTCCTTTTTCTGCTCGTCTTCAGATCTCTGTCTGCTCGTACAGTCAGGGAGCCTGGCAGAGAGATGTTGGAGTCGGGGATATGATCCAGCAGCCACGTCTCCGTAAAACACATAACACTGCATTCACGGTACTCTGGCTGAGTCCTTGTAAGGGCTTGGAGTTCATCCATCTTGTTAGCCAGTGATCTTACGTTGCCCATTATGATCGATGGAAGAGATGGCTTGAACTTCCTCTTTCTCTGTCTCCTTTTCGCTCCTGCTCTGCATCCACGTCTCCTCCTTATCAACTCATCAGGGATTTGTGGCTTCAGTTGAGGTATTATTTCAGCTTTTGCGATGTTAATCAGCTGCTCTCGGCTGTAAACGACATCGTTGCCATGGTTACGCATCATAACAAATTGTCAAAAAGGGAATAATTTACAGCAAAAATCCTTCCACCTTCACAGCACCAAAAACTAGAAAGTATACAAGTCAAAAAATGCAATCTTCTTTAAGAAAAAAGAGGAACCAATGTGCAAAAAACCAAAACTTAATATGTAGCCAACAGAGCCACTCCAACATGCAGCCACCCAGAGCAGCGCAATTCTAGAATACGTGATATTCACAATCATTATGTAAAAGCTACACTGAAACCATTTCAGTTTTGTCCTTTTACACATGAAATAAGAGTTATGTCAGGTCGCAATTATAAAGCTTTTGATTCTGATGTCAAGGAGCAAAAAAACCATTCCGGAATTGCGCCGCTCAAGGTGGCAGCATGTTGGAGTAGCTCTGTTACTTTGGTTCATATTTTTTTCTTTTTTAAACTTTAATTCTTCCATTTTTGGTAGAAACATTGATTTTGTGGACAACTGTTCTCTCTGGTTTTGAAGGCTGTGCAGCTGGAAGGATTTTTGCTGATACTTTTTATTTTTGGACATTTGTTATGATGCATATCCATGGCAACAAGGTGGTTTACAACTGGCAGCAGCTGATTAACATCACAAAAGCTCAAATAATACCTCAACTACAGCCACAAAACCCTGATGAGTTGAAAAGAAGACGCCATAGATCCAGACCATCCTCTACATCAGACAACTACAGAGTGTCTTCAGTCAGAGGCTTCTTCAGATCTGCAGAGTACTACAAGAGATCATCCCTACCCACAGCCATCAGCATCTACAACAAATCTTTGAAGGAACTTGCATAATGAGTTACAACAACATTTAATTTCCCTTTGGGATTAATAAAGTAATTTTGAATTGAATTGAATTGAATTGAAAACAAACACCGCTCATCCGGTTTGAGGTGCTGGATTTTCGGGTGAAAGTCCAGAAAAGTGAAGAGAAATCCGCACACTTCAATCTGCGAAAGTGATATATTCTTCAAGCTTTCGGTCAGACACTTACTTCAGGAATTATTGTGTTTGTACAATCAGGGCTGGATTAAGTACCATAGTACATGGTTGATATAAAACACCTGTGCAGTGCAGCTCAGCCAGGCATTATGGGAAATAGAGTTCCAGATTCAATGTACACAAATGTTTCACAAGAGCTTCACAGCAACACTATTTAAAAAGATTTTTTAGCAATGTGTACAGGCAACCACGAATTAAAAAAATGAATAAAAATAAATTAATGCAATGCAAACATCAGGCTATACTGCCATCATAGGGCAAAGCAGAAAAGACATACAGTTTACAAAAATGCAGTGTACAAAAAAAGTAGACATCTTAAAATCTTCATTGAGTCCTAATAGTTGAAGAGCATTAAGAGTGTAGATCCAGAAAAGTTCACGTTGACACAGTCTTTTATCTATGTAATGTAATATGTTAAATCCCCTGGAATCTGAGAGAGGATACAGGATGTGAAAAATCACTAAAGTGACACGCTACAGGGTAGTTGGAATCTTTACATCTGATGGAACTTTTATGTTCACTGATTCTCTGTTTAAGAGGGCGTGTAGTTTTGCCGACATAGATTTTGTCACAAGAGCATTTTAGCAAGTATAAGACATTCTTTGTATTACACGAGATTATACTTCTTATGGAAAATATTTTCCCTGTTTGGGGGTGTCTAAATTCAGATGTTCTCCAAGTATTGTGGCACTGTACAAAGATAATTTCCTTGCTGCACTGGGGCTAAGAGTGGCTGCTTTGAGGAAGACAAGATATTGGCCTTCACCACTTTGTCACATAGGTTTAGTCCCCTTTTAAAGACAAAACGAGGAGGTTCTCAGGTCAAAACATTTGCTGCAAAACAAAACATCTCAACATGACTACTGGCGAAAACTGTAAAAAAGAAGAGGAAACGAAGAGGAAACGAAGAGGCTATCAGTGGCGCCAAGAAGACCACTGATCTAAAATCACTAGTGTTATAAATAAACATAAATCCTCTCTGCTTTCCTTGCTCTGTTTCTGCAGGAAACCGAGTATGAGTCATTGTAACCCCTTAGAGCATCAATTACTGAGGGTAAAGCTGACATCACTGCTGTCTCCATTAGTAGAGACAACACTTAAAGCAGTAGAAAAGAGTAACTGTTTAGCACCTTTTCCTGTTTTTTACCCATTTATTTAATGAAGGAGGGGCCAGTAAGGACAGCAGGAAGGAATGTAAACAATGCAAAGAACGATTCTGGGAAGAGATGAAGAGCAGAGCAATGCTGGAGATGGAGAAATGTTCACAGATGAACACACAGAGGAAGGAGGAAGAAGGAAAAACACAGAGAAGAGACATGGGGAGAAGATGGAGAGGGAGATGTGAGGCTGGGTTACATCACCGCTGGCGGTCACTGGCTGCTGCTGCATTGCAGGTAGCAAAACAGAAGTCAGCAGAGAGGGGGAGGAAGAGGAGGAAGAAGAGGAGGAGAGGTTTGAGAAGGATAAAAAGGGAGGAAATGAAGGACACCATCTAACCATCTTGTGATAAACTATTTTGCAGACACTTTATCCATTTACACAAAAGAAGCGAGTCCGTTACAGGAACTTATATACACTTCAAACACTATCTGAGAGATGTTTCTTCCAAAAACGATGCATAAACTCTGAAGTCATTACTTAAAGTATTTTTTTTCTAAATTACATTCATTGCCAATTTATAAATGTATATTTACCATAAATTCACAGCAGGTATTTCCACAAGTACAATGTGCATATATATATGAAAAAATTATCATAGACAAATAATTACATAGGAGGCCACACCTGTCGTCAAAGGATTAGGGTTAAGACAGATCTCATCAGTTGTTATCTACAGAGAAAGAAATCAGGCATCAGGTTTACATCCCATATTTAAGAAAAAATCCTTAGTAAATTATTTATTTAGCTATTTATTCTTAAAAAGATAAAATAAGAAGTCAAACTGGGTAAAGGAAGGGCACAAAACAGGAGCGGAGAAATAAATAAGACCTAACATAGGAAAATTATTTATTATATTGATTAAGTTATTTTTGGAACAAATTTACTGCACCTTTTGTGGGCTTTTATAGTCATGCTTAAATGTTACAGATCCAAGGCACCACATTAATGCCCATGTTAATTCATAACTGTAGCAAGTCTTTAACTATTGGTTTACTCTACTTAGTCAAATGTGCAGGGTTTTTATAAAGTGCCACAGTGATCATTTCATGAGAAAGGCTTACTGAAGAATTTAACTTTGCATAGAATAATTTTGTTTGGCATCTGAATGTAAAAAAATGTCAACATATCAAAAAAAGTTTTGGAGCAAGCAGGAGCCCGACAAAATGGCCAAAATTTCTTAAATTATGCAAACTTTCACCAGTTTTAAATGTTTCTGTTGTGAGAAAACTAAATGTAGCACCATAGAAATTACAGCCGTTTCTCACAAAATGATAAAAAATGCATTATTATAATCCAAACTAGTACCCCTACGTGCGACATAAAAGAAAAACAAATTAAAGTCTGAAGTCAGTGCGGTTTAAGGTTCGACTTTAGAGTGGAACAGAAATTATTAGATCAGTGTTTTTAAGTATAACAAGGCAATGGAAATTAGTTTGCTAACATGTGTCAATTCAATGAAAAAAAACACAAATTCTGTTAAAAATTTAAATAAGAAAAAATGATAAAAACAAATCATGGTACCTTGAAGACATGAAAACAGTTACACAATTCCGGCTGTCCCTGTCACCAAGACCTACATTTTAACTACATAAAATCTGTTGCCAAACCAGCTTACTGTCATCTTAAAAATATTGCAAGAATAAATTATTTTCATTTCAAAACAGGACATATAAAACTGGTGCATGTCTTTATTTTTAGCAGGTTTAGTTACTGCAACAGTGTCTTCACTGGTCTCTGTAAAATATCAATCAAGCAGCTACAGCTCATCCAAAATGCTACTGCCAGAGTCCTGACTAACAGAGGGAAAATGGATCATATCCCATTTGTTCTTAAGTCACACAGCCCAACCAATAAAAGCTTTTTTGACAATACACACTAGGACAAGGAGTTATTTTGGTCCCTTTTGCTCAGTCAGCTCTTTATCTCTGTAGCTGCTTTTGTAGCTGAATAATGTCTATCAAATTAGTTAGCTGATTTAAAAAAAGGTATCCCTTTCATTCGGTGAGGCAAAAATTACATTTAAGGGATAAGTTCAAAATATTTATGTTATTTAGAGTTAGAATTTAACTGATATAATTGGAGTAACAATTTGTGTATCGTTCATGTGAGTACATTTTAATAAACATTTGTATTTAACTTTACTCGCTCAATTTCACTTAAATAAATGTATGTCCAATAAATAAAAAAACTAAAAACAAAACTATTAAAAAAGCTTTTCTGCAAAAGTCAAATTATATATTAGGATCATTTTGCTAATTTCTCCTGTTACCCACCCCACAAAACACACTGATACACACTGATTTGGGATTATAACATAAAGTGTTAGTGAGAAATTACACAACTATAGAGCACACAAAAATAAAAAATTTCAAAATAAAGCGCCTCTTTGGTGTTTTTCTCACATGATTTAGATGACAGAAAATTATAAAATAAAACATCAGAATGGAAGATCTTCATATCCATAAATTCTGAAAGGACCCATGCAGCTTTTCAATATAAGATAAACATTTTATCCTGACCACCACGCCTAAATTCTCCTGTTCATTGCAAATGACTGCTGCAGGGTTAAGAAACTCCATTTCCAGAATGTTTGACAATAGCACTGTATAGCTAAAACTGAATACAACAAGAAACTAAAACTTTCTCAATCGCAGGATTTATAACTCTAAACTACTAAACTGAAGTATTTAAACATAATCTATCCCATTTAAACAGTCCAGCCCTACCACTCTCTGTGCTACACATTATTAATGAGAATAACATTAGATTGAGCAAATATTTTTAGTTCAAATCTAAACGTTACAATTGACCAAATACTGAACATTACATTTTCAAACCAAAACTACATGGTTATTAAAATGGGATTAATTTTAATGGGTAGAATTTATAATGTAGCCTACTTCACCCTAAAATCTCTATCTTAAAATTAACATGTTAAAGTTTCAGCATATTAGTCAGGGCATAAACCATTTTTATCATTTAAAATGAAATGATTTCAGTTCATAAAGCGAAGGATTCGCAGTCCCTACCTCCTCTTGTATTCGTCCCTTTCCCTCTTCACCTTGGCCAGCACGTTGTACAAAGCTCTGATCTCAGGTGTGATGGTGTCGATCTGGACCCCGATACCGTCTGGGTGCGTCCAGGAGACCCCGGGCCCCGTGACGCACGACTCCCTGCCGACTCCGAAGCGGCGGGTGTGGTTGAAGGACCAGATGGTTCCGGGGAGGAAGCGCGGCGGTGGTGGCAGGGTGTTGCTGGGGGCTGACCCGGCGAAGGCGTAGTGCTTTTCGTTGATGTTGGTCACGGTTTTGGTGGCGTCGCTCGGACTCGCGCCTGCACCGACGGGGAAACCCAACGAGGTGAGGTTGGAGTTTGAATCTGTGTTCAGGTTGCTTGCCAGGAGTGGAGGGGGGTTCAGGGTTGGAGAGAGGAGGCCGCCTGGTAGGTAGGCGGAGTTACTGACGTTATGAAGCGGGATGTAGTTCGGTCTGGATGGAATAGGTCCGATAAATCCAGTCTGGACCCCCGTGTCTTTGGTGAGGGGCTTCTGATGCCCCTCTTCTCTGCTATTCTCCACCGCCTGCTGTAGCTGCTTCTCTAACACTTTATTCCTGCGCTCCAGTTCATGCACCTTTGCCAAAAAGCAGCGGAATCGCAGGTTCAGGGTCTTTAGCACGCTGATATTGGAGCCCAGGTCGTTGCGCAGCGCCGTGGCCGCAGGGGGCGCGCGGTGCAGGGGGCTGCTCAGGTGTAAATAGGCCAGGCCCGAGGACGGCGGCAGGACACCCAGGTCTAGTCCTGACAAGCCATCAGGCCCGAATCCACCGCTGTCCCCAAAGAAGTAGCCTGGCTCCGGGAAGCCTGCATCACTCTGGCCAGTCATCTGGTGATGCTGCTGCGGAGCCAGGAAGCCGCTCTCCCCCAGGACAGGATTCATTCTTGAGTAGGAAAATCTGAAATGCTCAAAATCCGGCATGAACCCAGACTTCTGTGGATTCAACTCGCCAGGTAATTTAGAGTAAAACCCTTTGATCCGAACCAGAATGAGAAGCTAGAGGCCCTTTAACCCCCTGTATTTTCTTTCCTGACTTAGCAGGATTTCATTCAGGAAGTGGAGCTGTGAAGTGAATCGGAGATTCATATTAGAAGGATGATATGACCTCATATGGCAGAAAAAAAGAGAACCCTAGAACAGAATAGCAGTAAACCTACAGATCTCCTTCCGACGCACTTTCTAGAATAAGATACCCGAAGGCGCCTCTAATTTCAGGCAACACCCTGCAGCCAAATTCAGTTTACTTTTACGCAGCATGAGAGGAAAAACGCAGCAGCCGTGCGCACAAGCATAATGTATTTTTCAAAGCCTTTCAATCGAGCTAAACAAAAATATTTTCCATTTTCTAATAAAGGTTCATCCTTACATACCTGGAAGGAACGGACGGCTATTTCAGGCTCCAGTTAAGGAGGTGAAATCAGTCCAGAGCGGCTGTGCAGTGGAGCCCAGTCAGGGATAAACGTCAGTGCATGACTGCTGCGGTGCTTTACCGTATTCATGCTGAAAGAGGGGCACTGCGCAGCTGAAGCTGCTGTAAGTCTGATATTAGATGCTCAATTTGTGAGGCATTTGCTCAACAAATGATGGTAAACAGTTTTTACTTTACTGGTCCACAAACCGGATGTCTCCTTTAAGCAGCATGTGAGCTCAGTTGAAACGTAATAACCACAGGATATTTTTTAGACAATATTATTAATGATATGTAACATTATATAATGCTTCTTAAATTACCAAAGAGGAACTGGCTGACTGATTATGCAAATGTATTGCACTCAAAACAAAGAAACACTTACAGTGGACCTCAAGGGTCTACACACCCCTGTAAAAAAAATCGGAATTTTGTGACATTAAAAGTTATACCAAAAAGCATTTAAAGTCCTTTTTTGAGTTTAATGTGATATACAGTGGCTTGCAAAACTATTCCGCCCCCTTGAACTTTTCCACATTTTGTCACATTACAGCCACAAACATGAATCAATTTTATTGGAATTCCACGTGAAAGACTAATACAAAGTGGTGTACACGTGAGAAGTGGAACAAAAATCATCCATGATTCCAAAAATTTTTTACAAATAAATAACTGAAAAGTGGGGTGTGCGTAATTATTCAGCCTCCTTTGGTCTGAGTGCAGTCAGTTGCCCATAGGCATTGCCTGATGAGTGCTAATGACTAAATAGAGTGCACCTGTGTGTAATCTAATGTCAGTACAAATACAGCTGCCCTGTGACGGCCTCAGAGGTTGTCTAAGAGAATGTTGGGAGCAACAACACCATGAAGTCCAAAGAACACACCAGACAGGTCAGGGATAAAGTTACTGAGAAATTTAAAGCAGGCTTAGGCTACAAAAAGATTTCCCAAGCCTTGAACATCCCACGGAGCAATGTTCAAGTGATCATTCAGAAATGGAAGGCACAACTGTAAACCTACCAAGACAAGGCCGTCCACCTAAACTCACAGGCCAAACAAGGAGAGCGCTGATCAGAAATGCAGCCAAGAGGTCCATGGTGACTCTGGACGAGCTGCAGAGATCTACAGCTCAGGTGGGGGAATCTGTCCATAGGACAACTATTAGTGGTGCACTGCACAAAGTTGGCCTTTATGGAAGAGTGGCAAGAAGAAAGCCATTGTTAAAAGAAAACCATAAGAAGTCCCGTTTGCAGTTTGCCACAAGCCATGTGGGGGACACAGCAAACATGTGGAAGAAGGTGCTCTGGTCAGATGAGACCAAAATGGAACCTTTTGGCCAAAATGCAAAACGCTATGTGTGGCGGAAAAATAACACTGCACATCACTCTGAACACACCATCCACACTGTCAAATATGTTGGTGGCAGCATCATGCTCTGGGGGTGCTTCTCTTCAGCAGGGACAGGGAAGCTGGTCAGAGTTGATGGGAAGATGGATGGAGCCAAATACAGGGCAATCTTGGAAGAAAATCTCTTGGAGTCAGCAAAAGACTTGAGACTGGGGCGGAGGTTCACCTTCCAGCAGGACAACGACCCTAAACATAAAGCCAGGGCAACAATGGAATGGTTTAAACAAAACATATCCATGTGTTAGAATGGCCCAGTCAAAGTCCAGATCTAAATCCAATCGAGAATCTGTAGCAAGATCTGAAAACTGTTCACAAACGCTGTCCATCTAATCTGACTGAGCTGGAGCAAAGAAGAATGGGCAAGAATTTCAGTCTCTATATGTGCAAAGCTGGTAGAGACGTACCCTAAAAGACTGGCAGCTGGAATTGCAGCAAAAGGTGGTTCTGCAAAGTATTGACTCAGGGGGCTGAATAATTACGCACACCCCACTTTTCAGTTATTTGCAAAAAATTTTTGGAATCATGTATGATTTTCGTTCCACTTCTCACGTGTACACCACTTTGTTTTGGTCTTTCATGTGGAATTCCAATAAAATTGATTCATGTTTGTGGCTGTAATGTGACAAAATGTGGAAAAGTTCAAGGGGGCCGAATACTTTTGCAAGCCTCATACAGTTCAACTGAAAATAAAACCCTTAAAGGCAGGGGGCTCGGTTTTGTTTCAATGTAAGGAGCCCCACAGCATGATGCTGCCACTACCATGTTTCAAAGTTTGTCCCAGTGATGGCATCAAACATCTTTTAAATATGGGGGCAAATAAAGTTAATCAGACCATAATACATTCTCCAACAACGTTTTAGGAGAAGAGTCCCCTGTGTTGCAACCTGACCCTTTAGTCCAGAAACAGAATACATGAAAGTGCAGATTCTTTTAGGTTGCTGTTGGCTCCTTGGCTGCCTGCCTGGCGAGTTTTTAAGTTGTTTTAGTTTTGGAGAAAGGTTTCTCATATTTTTTGTAAATGTCTTCACTGAATCATGGTAAATATGTGGATTTTTTTTTGCACTCTTCTCCATTACTGATACCTTTGCACAAACGTGTTTGATCATTTGTGATGTTTTGCCAACTATGGCTTTAGCTAAATGGAGCAAATGTTGACATGTCATGAAAATCCTGCATGCATAGTCAACATTTATTTCAAGGTAATCAGATTCACTAGATTAGATTTGTACCTTAGATCAAAAGAAGTATCAGTATTAAGTTGTGGATAAGTATGCAATCTGATCACAGCAACTGCTTTTTTTACACAGCCCCCCCGGTGGATTTGACTTAATTTGAATATACAACATGTTTGACATTAAAAGTGGAAAAGATTTGTATTTTGAATGCACTTTGACCAGTATAACATGAACATCCAATTAAACTGGATAACAAATTCATCCCCTAAATCATTACAGGCTTAATATGAAATTGGCTTCCTCAGGGTTTGCCTTTGACCAATCTCTGAAAGTATCGCTGTTGCATGCCAGTTATTTGACTTACTCTATCACGCAGAATAAACATTTTTGCTGTTGAGATGTTACCATACATAGATGGTAGGGATGAGTATTGGCAATACAGGGGGTGGGGGGCGATGCGATATATTGCGATACTATGAGTAAGACTAGACAGTGAGGAACATAAGTATTTGAACACCCTGAAATTTTTTAAGTTCTCCCACTTAGAAAGTATGGAAGGGTCTCAAATTCACATAAGTGCATTTCCACTGCAGGGTGTGATAAAATATTGCAATATCGCCATATTGATATTTTCTTACATCCCTAATAGATGGGCACAAACCTTAAATTAGACTCAAGGAATGATACATAAAGTAAAACCAGTGTTTTGGTCTACATTACAATCTGAAACTCTTCAGAAAAGTCTGACCACTATTGCTAAAATTGTATTCAGGTTGAAATTTGGGTTCCACTATCTCACAACAGCTCACACTTAACAGGTATGTCCTTTTAATTTGAATTGTGTTTGAAAAAGGATTGCTAGGTCTTATTTTGTTGACCTTTAGCATCAGGAAGTGATTACGCCACGTCAAAGCAATTAACTACTGGCCCTAATTTAATCTCATTCTGTCCTGGACCAATTTAAAACCAAGTCATTTTCTAATAAGGTGGTGTCAAGCCCACAGAGCAGACACGTCACATCCTTGGGGGTAAACCTGCTGAAGTCAGCAACTGAGTGTCAAGACTCAGTGGGTCCTGCATGTTAAAAGTTCAGTGTTCATTTTACCATGCCAGTCAAAATTAAAACTAGACAAATGTTAAAATGTGGGACTGGATCATGTTAAAAGCTGAGGAACAAAAATAAAAGGTTTGTGCCCCACAAGCCTCTACTATACTTATTTTTTCTGGAAAGTTGAAAAGAACCAATTCTCCTGTCCAAGTTGGTAATGAACAGAAACTGTCCAGTGAATAAACTTGTGAAACCTATATGGCTTATACCCTAGCCTGTGTTTGAGAGTAAAAAAAAAAAAAAAAAAGCCAGTGAAGATGTCAGTTTGTATTTTAAATGTGGCAAAATGCATATTGAACTAAACTAGGACAAAATAAAAATGCATGAATTTTTTGCTCACGTGTTTTTTTCCTCCTAATCTTATAGAAAACTGTACAGTAGGGAGTGAGCCTTCTACTTTTTACAACATTTACAAAGTAAAGAGTCTTGCAGATCTATTATCAAAAGGAATTCATTACATCAGATGAAAAAAAGCAGTAGTATAGGATAACTTGACCAATCAGTTTATTGCAGTTCAGTATCTGTCAGTAACATAGCATGAGCCAAGGGCAAAGGTCCTAGCATCCAGTTCCAGACAGTTTCCAAAAGGAACAGGCGTCAGCTTTACTCCTTGAAGGACATGTGCTGTAGCAGGTCACACACACGATTGCTGTAGCCAAACTCATTGTCATACCTGCATGCAAATGACAGTAGTTTGAGTCATTAACATCCATCTTTCTGTTTCCCAGAACAAAAATATTTTTTGGGATTGTCTGCTTTCAGAAATTTGATTAAAGATGTTTTTTTTAGTAATCCTGAGAATAATGACATGATTGATTGTGGCACACAGTACAAAAACAAACTCACCATGAAACCAGTTTCACAAAGTGGTCGTTCAATGCGATGCCAGCTCCAGCATCAAAGATTGATGAGTGGGAATCACCGTTGAAGTCTGTGGACACAACCTGAGCCAAGATTATTGTAGATTTAGAAGACATGATCGCTAAAGGTTAGGTGCCAACAATACCAAACTTTGCTGCCATCTGCTGGCTCCTGAGCATATAAAGTATTCCCACAGATCCAACAGTATTCATTTGTTGCACCTGATCTTCTGTGTATCCCAGAATTCCCTTCAATGGTCCCTCTGCAGCAGCCTTGACAACCTTTTTGATGTCTTCATACTTTGCCTGAATGAATGGACCAATAAAGGGTTAGATTAGAAATTACGCCGTTGTACAATACAGTACACTAAAGTTCAGACTCCAAAAATGATGGGAGAAAAACTATTCAGCTCAAATTTTCAATCGAAAATTGTGCAAAATTCAGAAACATTTTCTTTTATTAATGCAATACTTACAGGCTTCTCCAGACGGACTGTCAGGTCAACAACAGATACGTTGGGGGTGGGGACACGGAAAGCCATACCAGTCAGCTTTCTGTTGAAGATTTACAACATGAGTAACCCTAAAGTCAGCAATATGAATTCATTTTATGATAACCAAAAAAGAAAATAATACGTAAAAGGAAATCTACCCATTCAGCTCAGGGATCACTTTGCCGACTGCCTTGGCAGCCCCGGTCGAGGCGGGGATGATGTTCTGTGAGGCACCACGCCCATCTCTCCACATCTTACCTGAAGGACCATCAACAGTCTTCTGGGTGGCAGTGGTAGCATGGACTGTGCTCTGGATGAGATGATAGATGGAGCCAGTGACACATTACACTTATGCATTTAAACCAGGCTCTGGGTTTGGCATCGGGATGCAATGATTTGAGCTTTGACCTGCCAAAACTGATTTTATTTAATTCCAATTTCTTTTGGAGATCCATGATACAAATCAATGGCCTTTAACGTTCAGTATTAGTAACTGCACTAATTGCCAATAAGTTCCTATGCATGTCCCCCAGGGAAAATAGATCCTTACCCTAACAGATTTACAGAAAGCTGCCGACAGTTCCAAGGTCAGCATGTTCCATAAAAGAATTCAAAATGACCAAAACAGAGCAGATTTTCTGTACTCCATTCAGCCATGTCTTTACTCCATTCATGGCGTCTATGTAAAGTCTTGCTCTCTCATCAGCTTGCAGTCTGGTGCAAATATAGATTTACTGGCCTCTTTTAGATGTACATCGGTGCCTTCTGATTTCATTTTTAAACGTCACAGCTGAAAATAAATATTCTCCAGTCAGGTAATGTTTCTACTTAGAACTGAAGAGTGTTGCGAGCCTGAGATTGTAGTGCCCCACACGGTGGGTGTTCAGTGATAACCAAAACAACAGATTTGAGTTTCTAAATGACAGATAAAGCTGTAGGAGGAATAAATAAGGCCAATTGCAGTCACTTGCTGTTTTGATACAGCATCTCAAAGTGAGCCTTCTTAAATGTTCAACAGAATTTCCACATAGGAGACATGCAACAGGAGGTTGAGATATAGTCAAATATTTCCTTTTACCATAAGACCCTCAACAATTCCATAGTTGTCGTTGATAACCTTGGCAAGAGGAGCCAGGCAGTTTGTTGTGCAGGAAGCGTTGCTAAAAAGGAAAATAAAAAAGGTATTAGTTGCTCTAAAGCTTTCTGGTTTTGATTCTTCCCACCAAAGATCAGATGAGAATGGATTTGAGACTGCAAATAAAAAAAAAAAGAAATACTGCTTAGTCTCACCTGACAATCTTCATGGAATTGTCATACTTGTCCTGGTTGACACCCATGACGAACATGGGAGCATCAGCACTTGGAGCTGAGATCACCACCCTCTTTGCTCCACCTTTCAAGTGAGCCTGGAAGTCAAAACAAACTGGCTTAATGCAACTTAAATGAATATTAATTCCCCAAATTAAGACAACTACATCATTTTACATCCATAGACTTAATGTTCAACCCTTTCAGAAAGATTATTGCACTAAAAAACAAAAACTGCAATTAAGGCTTACATTTTTCCCCCCCACAGGAAACTTACAGAAGCTTTTTCGATGGTGGTGAACACACCAGTGGATTCCACAACATAGTTTGCACCAGCGTCACCCCATTTGATGTTGGCAGGGTCTCTCCTGTACATTTTTACACCTCAGGGTTACACATAATGCACTAACAAGGAAGTAGATTAAGTCTATTAAATAAGGGGGATGCATACTCGTGGAAGACCATGATGTGCATGTTGCCAATAACCAGCTTGCCGCCCTCTGCCTTCACCTCTCCGTGCTTCCAAATACCATGAGTGGAGTCGTACTTAAACATGTAGGCCTGCAAGACAAGACAACTTGCAAGTTTAAGACTGTAGTGAGATTTGGACATGCTTACGTACACCATCCTACTACTCTTTGCAACAGATAATTGTGTAAATTTAAAAAGGCACTGCAAAGTTTTCACACAAAAGAAAAAGAAAAATTGTTGCGCACCATATAGTCGAGATCGATAAAAGGGTCATTGATTGCTACAACCTCAACCTTCCCACCCATAGCTGCAGCGCGGGTCACCAGACGGCCGATGCGTCCAAATCTGAAATTCATCAATAAGCAGGAAAAAAATTGTGTACAACAATTAGATTGGCATTTACATAGGCAACTTTTATTTTTTTTTTAGGTGGTTCTGAAAAGAACACAATCTGAAATCAAGTCTTGATATTTTAATGGGGCAACAGAGAATCGGCCTGAGCTTCAAGCCCACAAGCCTATAATTTCAGCAGAAAGGATAAAGCTTGGATTTATATTCCCAACTTTACTGCTCCACAGACTGGGCAACTCGTAACAAGTCAGCTACAATGTTCATGTATTCTTTGACCAGAAGATGGCACTAATTTCTAAACTAAAACAGATAACAGTAGACAGACCATACAAGGGCAGCCCACTTTAAAGATGAAAGTGTCTGCACAGGAAACCAAAAGGCAGTTTACTCCTAATATGGCAATCATAACAGTGAGCCCTGAACTGAAGAGACGAGGGAACAGACACATGAGTGTACCACCTACCTCAAGCTGTCAGGAAACTAGAGCTGCAGTTATACAGTGTCAGAGGAAGAACATTGTCAAGTAAAATTATGTTTTTTAAATTTGGAATTCAGGAGGCAGAAGGTTCACATGGCTGCAGATAGACTAGTATAAAACAAGATTTATCAACAGTCATTTAGCACTCCTGGATAGCCATGCTCAGTTTAAGGTGCAAATTTAAACTAGTGCGTCACTGCATCCTCACACAATAAATCCTATTAATAAACTCAGCAAAAAAAGAAACGTCCCTTTTTCAGGACTGTGTATTTCAACAATAATATTGTAAAAATCCAAATACTTTACAGATCTTCATTGTAAAGGGTTTAAACAATGTTTTCCATGCATGTTCAATTAACCATAATCAATTAATTAACATGCACCTGTGGAATGGTCGTTAAGACCTCAACAGCTTACAGAAAGTAGGCATTTAAGGTCAAAGTTCTAAAAACGCAGGACACTAGAGAGACTTGTCTACCGACTGTGAAAAACACCCAAAGAAAGATGCCCAGGGTCCCTGCTTATCTGCGTGAACGTGCATTAGGCATGCTGCAGGGAGGCATGAGGACTGCTGATGTGGCTAGGGCAATAAATCTCCATGTCCGCACTGTGAGACGCCTAAGACAGCGCTACAGGGAGACAGGAAGGACAGCTGATCATCCTCGCAGTGGAAGACCACATGTAACAACACCTGCACAGGATCGGTACATCCGAATATCACACCTGCATGACAGGTACAGGATGGCCACAACAACTGCCTGAGTCACACCAGGAACACAAAATCCCTCCTTCAGTGCTCAGACTGTCCGCAATAGGCTGAGAGAGGCTGGACTGAGGGCTTGTTGGCCTGTTGTAAGGCAGGTCCTTACCAGACATCACCAGCAACAGGGCCGCCTATGGGCACAAACCCACCTTCGCTGGACCAGAGAGGAGTGGCAAAAAGTGCTCTTCACTGATGAGTCATGGTTTTGTCTCACCAGGGGTGATGGACGGATTAGTGTTTATCGTCGAAGGAATGAGTGTCACACCGAGGCCTGTACCCTGGAGCGGGATCGATTTGGAGGTGGGGGGTCCGTCATGGTCAGGGGCGGTATATCACATCACCATCGGACTGAGCTTGTTGTCATTGCAGGCAATCTCAATGCCTTGCGGTACAGGGAAGACATCCTCCTCCCTCATGTGGTACCCTTTATGCATGCTCATCCAGACATGATCCTCCAGCAGAACAATGCCACCAGCCATACTGCTCGTTCTGTGCGTGAGTTTCTGCATGACAGCAATGTCAGTGTTCTGCCATGGCCAGCAAATAGCCCAGCTCTCAATCCCATTGATCACGTCTGGGACCTGTTGGATTGCAGGTTGAGTGCTAGGGCCATTCCCCCCAGAAATGTCCAGGAACTTGCAAGTGCCTTGGTGGAAGAGTGGGGTAACATCTCACAGCAAGAACTGACAAATCTGGTCCAGTCCGTGTGGAGGAGATGCACTGCAGGACTTCAAGCAGCTGGTGGCCACATCAGATACTGACTGGTACTTTTGAGCCTCCCTTCATTCAAGGACACATTCTATTTCTGTTAGTCACATGTCTGTGAAACATTTTTAGTTTATGTCTTATGGTGTTGACTCTTTTAGTGTTCATACAAATATTTACACACATTAAGTTTACTGAAAGTAAAAAAACAGTGTAAAGTCAGAGGACGTTTCTTTTTTTCCTGATTTTACAATTCAAATGGAGACAGATTCTGTTGTATGCATGAGAGAACAACAACTTAAATCATTTGACAAATTATGTTCTAATGACTAAGTAATTAAACAAATTGATCATTTCCATCTTCACGACCTATTCCCACCAAAGTAACAGTCAAGTGTGATTCAGGACCACCACTATCTCTAGTGCAGAAGATAAGACAATATTAGTGCAAGTATTGGTGCAGTTGGCAAAGAACTGTGGTGACCTAGATGGTAAGGGTCCCACTTTTTGGTCCCTGAAAATGAAAACCTCATAAGCTCGTATAGTGTGGAGTGGAGAAACCCCCCAAAAGCAAAACATGCATGTCAGGTCAGATTAGTTGGGAGACTGAAGATAGATTGCAACAGTGGAAAATTTGAAAAAAATAGAATTGAGGAAATCTAAAAAGTGACCAATTTGATTCCTACACAAAAATGAATACTTTCAACTACAATCAATAGATTATGGTTGTTATTGCATTAATGGAACAACGATGTTGGAAATAAGGTAAATCATTGCTGTAAACAAGAAATGCAAAGTAGAGATGTGTGGCCTAAATTTATAAAACTTGTCACTAATATACTTCAGCTGAATCAAATTAGCCAGCCAAGAACCAGGTTTCTAGGCCTTCAGATCAGCAAGAGCCTCAGCTGGGCAAAACACACTGCAGCTACAGGGAAAAGAGCTCAGCAGAGGTTATAAGTTATAAGGCTGCTGAAGAAGGCCAAACTTGGACCCCTGCTCCTCACTCAGGTCTACAGTAGGATTGCTGAAAGTATCCTCACCAGCGGTATCACAGTGTGGTACGGAAATACCACTTTAGCTGAGAGGAAAACACTAATGGGCCATTAAGACCGCAAACAGAATCATCGGCTCTGATCTCCCCATCATGGACACCGTATAGACCCAGCGCTGTAGGAGGAAAGCACAATGTATCCTCAAGGACAAACACCACCCAGCACACACCATGTTTAAATGGGGGCAGTCAGGCTACAACCTGAGGTATCGCAGGCCTGTGAACATCAAAACAAAAAACAAAAATTGATTACCTCTTATTTGTGTGCTTTTAACTCTCCTGACCTTGAGAGAACACATAAGGAATTCTTATGTACCTGCACTGTCTGGTGCCTGTGCAAATGGTAATAAAATTCTATTCTATAGAAATTTGCAAAATGGCACAGGAGTGGAATGACGAGCGTCACCAAAGCCCACGTCTTTGTCGCAACAGCCCAAGACAACAGCCAAGAGATTGGAGAAAACACAGTTCTCAATTAAATAACTTCTTACAGCATTTGTGCCATCTCTGCCTCCATTTTTGTAAACCCATACTTCAACCACCCTTCACAGTAAGAACTTCCACACTGAAGTGTGTGGAGGTTAGCAAGCGCTGGACCATATGGTCCAGAAAAACAAAAACAAAAAAAGCCAGTCAGGCAGACAAATCTCATTTGGGTCACTAGCCGATCTTAGGAGAAACATTAATACCTCTCTCTATCCATCTTAAGACTTCGCATTTGCCACATTGATAATCATAACTTTACATCTCCAGCAACAGATGGGAAAATCCTTTAAAAAAACGAAACAGGCTTTAAATTTGATTTAACAGCTTGGAAAAAAACAAACAAACAAATAAACAATCGAAGGGAACAAGAATTCCACTTATGAAGGGTGCTGGACATTTTCCATCTGCACAGAACATGATAGGAGGGTCAGCAGTCCCTTAGCAGTTTTGGAAAACAACCAGGTAGTCAGAAGGCCAAAGTGGACGACAGCCCATTCTTTGTGTCAGAGACTGGACTTTGGCACCCGTCAAGGATCAACAAGCTAAACCTTCCAGCAGCAGAAGCTGCTTCACAGAAGACTGAACCCGTTTCAATAATCTCAAAGTCTTAGCAGCATCCCTATTCTGCAGCAGGGATGATCTCTGGACCTCAGAGATGTTGGAGTTAAATTTAGACAAGTGGGGAAAATAAAAAGGAATGTGACAGCTGAGGGAAAACAGTGATACAGACAGTGGAGGGTGTGAATGGAGAGACACCAAGCGGGGAGCCACAGTATAGAGAACTATAAATAACAAGGGAACAGACTAACCCAAAAGAAAAGAAAAGAAACTGGTCCAGCTCAGGATATTAAAATTGAGTTTTGACTTTTACTGCTGGGCTTGCATCAAGCGCACAAAAAATAAATAAATAAAAAAAAATCCCATCAATCCACCAAACCAGTCAATGTACTTTGAGGTATTTTCTCATCACTCAGGAACATCCTCTCCTGTTTCTTCATCGTTCACTGGGCCCTTGTCTGTAAATTAAGAAAATACATCCTGTTCTGAGATGTCCTTTAAGGGTGGGGAACATCAAGACCCAGAACCTACTGAATGCTTTGATGGTTATGAAAGGAAAACCTAAAAGGCAATGAAAATTCAACTGTAAAGCTTCATATGTAATTAAAATGTTTCTCATTTCATACAAAAAAAAAGTTTTCAAAAAAACAGTCAAACTCGGTCATACTTTGAGATGAACTCCAACCAATCTTCTTTAAAACCACAAATACAGCCAAACACACTTGCTGCCCTATGCATACCGTTAGATCGTAAAAGTTTATAAGAAATAAATAAACATTTTTCTAAAAGACAGCAGAAACAAATTAACTCACCCGTTGATTCCAATCTTTACCATTTTGTCTGATGCGGTCTCGTTGCCTCTAAGTTGGTAAAAAGTTGATATAGTTAATCACTCGCTTTAATTGGAAAAAGATTAAACACTGGGGCGTTTTCAGTTTTCCGCATGATTGAAAGCTTTCTGTATATAATCTCACAGGAAACCGTTCACTCACCTGTTGCTCTAAGGAGTAACGTAGAGGATGCGCCGCACAAAAGCGGTAAAATGCTGAATAAGAAAAACCCGGGAGGAGAGGCACCCAGTCTTCATGATAAAGAAGAGGCAGTCGCCGAAATTTAACCCAGCTGCAATGACCACGCCTCCAAAGTGAGGGCGTCAAAATCCACTGAATAAGGGACTGAACTAGAGTTTGCCTTCTGCACATTTCCAAACTTACTAAACTGTAAGAAAGTGTACATAAGAGACAATCGGAGCCATCTGAACTACGGTGATATCATTTCGTAAAGCTGAAAATATTGATCTATGTGATTCATTTTTGCACCGTAAAAAAACAACAACAACTAAAAACTTGTATCATAGTTCCCTTCAGTGTTCTTATGGAGGCCCGTTCCTGTGACCTTAGTAAAAAGAGAGGAAGAAGAGGGCAAAGTTGCAAGGACTGCTTTTTAAAATTAAAAATGCTACTTTTCCGTTATTGTTCTTAATTAGTTGCCAATTTTATCTGTAGATTTCCCTCTAGATTATATGGTCTTAATGAGATATGTGTGATTCTTTAAAGTCAAACTTAGATAGTATTTCATAATTATGAAATAGTATGTCATAATTTTCCATCCATCCATCCATCCATCCATCCATCCATCCATCCATCCATCCATCCATCCATCCATGTCCTTGTAGGGTCACAGGGAGGTTCTTGCCTATCTCCAGCTGTCATTGGGCGAGAGGTGTACCCTAAATTATGAGATAAATAGTATCTCATAATTTACAGTTAACTATCACTCTTTAGGTTTGTCCCTGGAAAAGACATAAAGGTCAGCTAGCATCCCCCCATGAATATGGTTACCAAATTCTCTTTGACTTTGTCTTTTCTTCGAAACAGAATCTGGCATCTGGCATCTGGCAGGACAACAGGATCAGCTCAACAAATCTGGTCATTGTAAAAAAAAATCCACATAAGATTAGCAGAGGGAAAAACATAAAAAAAGATGTCATTGCATTTTATTTTGATAACTTAGAAAAGGCTCAACAAAAGCTGCACAAAGCTGTGTGTGCGCTGTTAGTCCATATCATGGTGTAACTGAGAACATATTGTAGGCAACCTAATCTTCAGATTGATAAGGACATTGACTTTGGTCAAGGGTCTGTGTCTAATCTTGATGAATCCCATGATCTACCTCAGTCATGCCTTACCCAACAAAAGGGGTACCTGGTTGCTATGACAACCCCAGAGGTGAGACAGCTGGTTAATAATTCAAGTCTCACTCCATCCAGTGTGATATTTGTTCAGCTAAGACTGTATAAACATGGTTATAAAACTCAGCCATAATTTCACAGCTTTATCAGGAAAACTCAGACACGAGCCTGCTCTTCATCTTTATCTCACTTCCGTTTTCACCTTCGGTTTCCACTGGGCTAAAGACGGAACTACTGGTTTTAATAGTATTTTGGAATATATTCTGTCATATACTGTGTTGCAATAAGGTTCACAGGCTATACTACAACTGTTATTCGCACATGGTTTCCTATTCTTGTAAACAGCCTGTTTTTGCACAAATAGACAAAATCATAGTTTGTACGGTTTTTAGATTATTTTATTCACTTGCATATTTATTAGAATTACTATTTGCTCATTTTCACAACTGTGTATTTAAGCTTAATATGCAGTCTCCATCTTTCTTTAAAATTATTATTACTGCTAATTTTTATATGTATGTGTCCTTCCTGGAGGAAAAAATGACCATGTATTTACAGCATACAAAGAACAACACAATATTAAGCATTTTTCTTTGTCCTTTCTTGTTTATTTGTTTGCAGAAGAAAATTAATTTTGCAACTGATTCTTTTTTATTTTCTACAGTCAGGATACAACCTTCATTCTCACCTTGAACAACAAAACTTAATCTAGAAACAAATAAAACTAAACTATGGACATAATTTGTGATTATAAATACAAAAAAAAAATTCTCATCTTGTTTTTATGAGATGATTAAATCCTAGTCGCCCCTGGAGTCTCCAACTGTCTGTGTGGGTGACCTTTTCCAAAACGATTTTTGTTTATTAAGGAATGGATCTGACAGTGGGGCTTGGCAATAGTAAGAGAAAGACATGCTGCAAAGGTCAAGAAGCAGATTTAAACTTGGATGACGGGTAAAGCTGTTGGAACCTGCTGAGCCACCAAAACTCCGCAGTGTTTGTCCAGTTTCCTGCAAAGAGCTTTAACACAACAGTTAGAGGCTTAAGTATGCTTTACATTGTTATAAAACATATATTACTCCAACAAGGTACGTTATCTGGTGTAATACTACACTACAATACAACAGTTTGGGAATAGTGCTTTCTACTGAATTGACACTCAAAATAACTCTAAATACCTCCAAAGATACAAATGAAGACACAAAAAAATGCAGTTATTATTTAAAATGAGACGAGCTGATTTAATCAGCAAATGGGGCTTTGTGCTGTGCAGCACTTGGAGTGGGCACCTCTATTAGAAAATCTTATATAATCTTATATAATATATTTATCAGTTTGCATGTCTTCATGAAAAGAAAGTTGCTAATATGTTTCAAGTAAAACACACTGTTACTAATAAAGCTACTTGTGTAAAGTGACCATCAGCAGGTGTTTTATAAAGTATGTGTTTAAAGAGATAATTATAACCTACTCAGGTATACAACTCTGTAATTGACCTATTTATTTCACCTTCACCTACATTATATAAATATCTCATGAAGATAGGAATGCAGAACATCTGCTTCAAAATGACCCAACTTTTCTCAAGTGTGTTTTAGGGGAAACCGTATTTTAAGATTATCATATGAAGCCAGAATGGCAAACCTGCATCCAGTGCTCTGAAAAAACATTTGGGCTCTTGCTGATATCCTGTTTCGTCACCATTTTTGTCCCTTTTTAACTGGTCCAAAAATCATGCACATTTTAAAACAAAAAAAGGAACTAGATAAATACAAAAGTCTAGTGATGATTTTTGTATTAAGGGAAAAAAAGATATCTAAACCATCCTGGCTCTACATGAAAAAAATATTTGCGCCCTAAACCCAATAACAGGTGGTGCCACTCTTGGTAGTAACAACTGCCAACAGTCGCTGGATCTGAAGGAATTTTGAAACCCTATCTTTCTTTGAAAATGTATAAAATTAACAAATTAATTTATTCCGCCACATTTAAGGGTTTGAGATCATGAACAAACTATTTAAGGTCAGGTCACTGCATCTTATTTGAATTTAAGGCCAGGTTTTACTTGGCCATTTTTGAAACCTTTTCAAGGTGGACCTGCTGGTGTGTTTTAGATCACCATTTTGTAACACTAATGCTCCTGAATTGATGGCTAAACATTCTGCTTCAGGATTTTGTAGTAAACAGTGAAATTAATGTTTTTTTTGTTTTTGTTTTTTTCTTTGCAAATGTGAGATGGGCCTTTGTGGTCTGTTTGGTCAAAAGTGTTTTTTTTTTGCCTTGAAACTCTCCCATGGATGCCATTTTTTCTTTTCTAGATTCTATTGTGAGTAGGCATCAATGCGTTCTTGGAGTAATTTTGGTAGGTATGCCACTCCACGAAAGGTTAACTACTGTTCCATGTTTTCTTCATTTGTGGCTTGTGGCTCTCGCTGGGGTTCCGTGGAGTTAAAGAGTTTTAAGGAAAAGGATTTTGCAAACCTTTCCAGACTGATAGATGACAGGTAAATTGCAGTTTTGAATCTGCTATTCAATGTTTATAGACCAATGCATTATCTGTTGCATAACAAGATCTTTCAGCCAACTTGATGATGTCAGACAAGTTCTAATTAAGTTATACCTTGATCTAAAAACTTACGGTAATTAGTGCTGGAAATGGCAAGTGAACCTGAACTCAGCTTTGGGAAAAATATGATTTATCACAGTCAATTCGTGATTTAACAAGGGGAATGATTACATTTTCACATTAAATTAAAATTACCTTTGCTGTCTTCTCTAAACACAAATCAGACTGCATCATTTCACAGCTGTGCCTCTAAGTAATTGAAACAAACTACATAATATCAGGTTCTGGGCTCAGTCCAATTCCTCTGATCTGTTTGATAAAGAATAAAATAACATCCATACTCACATTAAAACACAAACAGATAAAAGTTAAAAGATGTGGGGCATTCTCTTTGACTAGCATATGGTGCCCTCTAGTGAGTAAATAAACAACAAGATTTTGAAATAACACCAATGCCTCTTCTTTATGGGGCTGCACAGTGGTGCAGTTGGCAGCACAATTGCTTTACAGCAAGAAGTCCTGGGTTCAAATCCGAGCCTGGACCTTTTTTTCATTGTGTTTGCATGTTTCCCCTGTGCATGCGTGGGTACTCTGGCATTCTCCCAGAGTACAAAAACATGACCTGTTGCCCTTAGGTATGAGGTTGTTGGTCCCTTTTTGTCTCTGTGTTGCCCTGCAATGGACTGCCGACATGTCCAGGGTGTACCCTGCCTCTCACCCCATCACTGCTGGAAATAGGCCACAGCCCCACGCAACCCTACAGAGGATGGGCGGGAAATGGTTGATGGATAGGTTCTTCTTTGTAATTTTTTAAATAACTTTTTCGTTTTGATTTTGCTTCTCTTCACTTTTTGGTTGATTATTTTGTAACATTTTGTGTTTAATTTGTAAGATTTTTCTTCTGCAAAAACCTAAATCAAAGGAATAAAACAAGCACAAGTACAGATTTGATATTTGTCTTTATACCTTTAGAGAAAACTAAAGACACTTTAATCCAATTTTCATTCTTAGATTTTGTGAGCTAATATTTTCTAACTGTGATACTGATTCTTTCTCTTTTCCTTTTACTTAAGGATATAACTAAAAGGAATGTTATTACGTTTTTGCTGTCCTGTGCTGGCCTTCAGAGGGCAGCAAAAACCCAAAGGTAAACGTATTGAAATTACATTCTTTAGATTAAATTTTCAGATTGTTTGCTAAAATGTTTTATTTCAGGCTAATTTTTGTGCTGCTCCTCCCAAGGCATTAGCACTACATTGTCTATTTTACTGGATTGACTTGATAATATAATTTTGTAAATGAACTGGAAATGTAATTTGTTGTAAAGTGGCACTCTTTAATAAACTTAGCTGAACTGAATTGTGTTTCCTACATAAGCACACAGTTAACTGGTTTTAGTCCTAAGAAGTCATGTTGGTTGTACCTAAAACTTTACTTCTTTGCAAGGTTGTTGCACCAGAATTACATAGGCAGAATAAAATAGTTTCTCTGTAAATATTTACATTTTACAATCCTAATCCAACCAAGTAGAAAAATTAGATTGAATCCCAGAATTTGCAAAACAATGAGCACTCTGAACGCTCCTAATAAACGGTCTAGTGTTGCACATTCATCGTTAGTTGTCGCTTTAGCACTAATGAAGTTTCAGTGTAATTTTCCAAAATCACTTGGGGCCAAACATACTTTATCTGAGCACAAATGTAAGTAAAATAAATTAACAGTCTGCCATCCTGGGATAAACAAGAGGCTAGATTAGCTTTGTGATTATCTCATTAACTGAAGTCCTTTGTGACGGCCCCTCCCTTCTGCAAATCTCAGTTTTAACCCACCTTTCCCCCTGTCGGATTGGGCCATCATTTTTCATCGAGCTGCAGCCTCTGCTTCTGCGTCTGCCTCTGTCTTGGCTGGAGCGGCTAAATCTAATAGCTCTCCTGGCAGGCAGGGAACGTGTTGACCTTGTCTCGTCCTCTGTTACAGGAAGGGGCCTCTAATCAGCTCTGCAGAGAGGATGTGGGGATAACTGGCAGGAAACCAGGTGAAGGGAGGTAAATGAGATGTTGCTGTTGAAGACTGGGGCAGGACCATGTGGGATTTTACATTCATAATTCATTCAGTCAGCTAGTTTGTTAGCCTACCCAGTATATGCAGCAGTCAGTGTGACATTTACAACGTTAAGAGAATGACATTTAAAGTTTTAAGTCTTTCGGGATAAATTTGTCCAAAAATTATAGCAGAGAAAAAATGTTTTTACAGATAAACCTTTTTACAATTTCTTGCAAAAGAAGTAGTTAAACTTTTTCATATTTAGCCATGTTACATACAGTCACTTCACGTTCACTTCAAGTAAGTCTTAATAATGATATGGAAAGAATATGACGCTTGATTTTCAGAACTTATTTGGATACAAAATATGAAATATATGAAATATAGAACCACCTTTTGGTGCATAGCAACTACAAGTTTCTAGGGACTGGTCTGTAATAGCTTTGTACAGTTGCAAGTCATTTTGCAGCCTCAGTTGCAGTTCAGTTTATTTACATAGCGCCGATTCACAACAGACGTCATCTCAAGGCACTTTACAAGAAAGTCATTTCAGTACGAACATTCCAATCAGTTTAAAGTTTTAGCTAGTTATCAATGTAAGGAATCCCAGCAGATTGCATTGAGTCATTGACTGACAGTTCCACCCCCTTGATGCAGACTCCAACCACAGTAATCCTTCATACTGAGCAAGCATGTAGGGACAGTGAAGAGGAAAAACTCCCCTTAACCGGAAGAAACCTCCAGCAGAACCTGGCTCAGTATTAGCAGCCATCTGCCACGACCATCTGGGGGCTCAAGAAGACAGAACATAAACACAGAAGGAACAAAAGAAATGATGTAACAATACTTTCTATATTAAAGAAAGTAAACAGTGGATAGCAGGACACAGAGGATGCTCAGTTACTGGGATGCCCGCCATCCAACAGGGCATTGCAGCTAAGCCGGATACCTGATTAACTGTAGCTTCTATGGAGAGAAAAAAACACTAAGAGAAAACAAAGCTAACAGTCTAAATACCAGCAAATAATACAACTGCAGAGTCGTGGAAAATAAAGTAGCAGAGTGAAAAAAGTGGTCAGTTTTTTCCTCCAACAGTCTAAGCCTATAGCAGCATAACTAGAGAGATAGCTCAGGATGACCTAAGCCACTTTAACTATAAGCTTTATTAAAAAGGAAAGTTTTAAGCCTGGCCTTAAAAGTAGACATAGTGTCTGCCTCATGGACTAAAACTGGGAGCTAGTTCCACAGGAGAGGAGCCTGCTAGCTAAAAGATATGTCTTCCATTCTACTTTTAGGAATCCTAAGAACCATCAGTAAACCTGCAGTCTGAGAGCGAAGTGCTCTTGATTATTAAGGGCTTTATATGTAAGAAGAAGGATTTTTAATTCTTTTCTGGATTTAACAGGGAGCCAAAGAAGGGAAGCTAAAACAGGAGAAATGTGATCTCCCTTTTTAATATTCATCAGAACTCCTGCTGCTGCATTTTGGATGAACTGAAGGCTTTTAATGGCATTTTGTGGACTACCTGATAGTAAAGAATTACAGTAGTCCAGCCTTGAGGAAACAAATGCATGGACTAGTTTCTCAGCATTACTCCTGGACAGAATGTTTCTAATTTTAGCAATATTCCTGAGGTGAAATAAGGAAATCTTAGAAACCTGTTTAATATGGGATTTGAATGTCATGTCTTGGTCAAATATAACCCCAAGGTTCTTTACGTAATACTGGAGGCCAATTTAATGCCATCCAGATGAAGTGATTGACTAAAATCATTGGCATCCTCCCAAACGTGTCAGGAGTAGCGGTGGCGTGCATGGACCCAATCGCATACGCCGTGGAAAGGAGCAATACTATTTATTGAAAAGTGCTGTTGGTGGAGGAGGTGACGATGATGGTGCTGATGATGGTGGTGACGGCAGGAACGGAGAGACAGGACATTGGACGAGCAGGGCGGGCAACAGGAGGAAAACACACCATGGAGACGTACGATAATGATCCGGCGCTGAGTGAGGGGAAGTGACGGGTTATGAAGGCAGAAGGTGAGGCGAATCAGGTGTGGATGATTGGAAAGACATAGGTGAGGACAATGATGAGGAGAGGGTGATTAGGGCAGTATGACAAACATGACTACTTCTCTCTCAGTAAGTGAGGCAGCATCGAAGAGAGCTGTTGAGCTTTCAGAACTATCAAAAATATTAGCCTCATCTAAACCTTCAACTTGTATTTTGGACCCAATCCCGACCAAATTATTCAGGGAAGTGCTCTCTTTGCTTATTGGCCCCATTTTAGATCTGATGAATCTATTCTTAGTAAATGGATACCCCAGAAATTTAAGGTTGCTATATTTAAACCTTTACTTAAGAAACCTTCCCTCGATCAAAATGACTTAGCTAATTACAGACCTACATCTAACCTTCCTTTCTTATCTAAAATCTTTGAAAAAATAGTTCCTAATCAAGTATGTAAATATCTAAACAGTAACGAGCTGTTTGAAGAGTTTCAGTCAGGTTTTAGAGCTCGTCATAGCACTGAAACAGCACTGGTGAAGGTTACTAATTATATTCTCATGGCCTCAGATAATGGACTTGTGTCTGTTCTGGTTTTGTTAGATCTCAGTGCTGCTTTTGAAAGTCGATCATAATATTCTCTTAGAAAAGCTTGAACATATTGCAAGGATCAAAGGAAAAGCACTAGGCTGGTTTAAATACTATTTGTCTGACAGATTCCAGTTTGTTCATGTAAATGATAAATCTTTTTCACACTTAAGACTTACTTATGGAGTAACACAGGGTTTTGTGCTTGGACCAATTCTTTTTATTATATATATGCTTCCAGTTGGTAAAATCATTGGACAGCATGGGATAGTATTCCACAGTTATGTGGATGATACACAACTATAATTATCCATAAATCTAGATGAATCCAGTCAGTTAGGTAGATTACAGGCATGTCTGGAAGACATAAAAACATGGATGACTCTAAACCTTTTGCTCTTAAATTCTGACAAGACAGAAGTTGCAGTCGTTGGACCAGAAGCACTAAAAGATAAACTGCTTAGTCAATCACTTCATCTGGATGACATTAAATTGGCCTCCAGTAATAATGTAAAGAACCTCGGCGTTATTTTTGACCAAGACATGACCTTTAAATCCCATATTAAACAGGTTTCTAGGATTTCCTTTTTTCACCTCCGGAATATTGCTAAAATTAGAAACATCCTGTCCAGGAGTGATGCTGAGAAACTAGTCCATGCATTTGTGACCGCAAGGCTGGACTTCTGTAATTCTTTACTATCAGAAAGTCCATAAAATGCAATTAGTGCAAGAGTTCTGATGAATATTAAAAAGAGAGATCACACTTCTCTTGTTTTAGCTTCCCTTCATTGGCTCCCTGTTAAATCCAGAATATAATTTAAGATCCTCTTTCTTACATACAAAGCCCTTAATAATCAGCTCCATCATACATCAGAGATCTAATTGTTCCATATGTTCCTAACAGAGCACTTCGCTCTCAGACTGCAGGTTTACTTGTAGTTCCTAGGATTTCTAAAAGTAGAATGGGAGGCAGATCTTTTAGTTACCAGGCTCCTCTCCTGTGGAACCAGATCCCAGCTTTAGTCCGTGAGGCAAACACTCTGTTTACTTTAAAAGCCAGGCTTAAAACTTTCTTTTTTGATAAAGCTTATAGTTAGAGTGTCTTAGGTCATCCTGAGCTATCTCTGTAGTTATGCTGCTATAGGCTTAGACTGCTGGAGGACAGACTGACCACTTTTTTTCACTCTGCTACTTTATTTTCCATTACTCTCCAGTTGTATTATTTGCTGTTATTTCGACTGTTAACAGTTTTTTTCTCTCCATAGAAGGTACTCCTGGTCTGGTATCCTGCTTAGCTGCAATGCTCTGATGGAAGGGGGGGCATTGACGGAGATGATGGTCTCAGTGGCTGAACATTCCTCGTGTCAACTTTTTACTTTCTTTAATATAGAAAGTACTCTTATATTAGGTCTTCTGTTCCTTCTGTGTTTCTGCTCTGTCTTCACAAACCCCCAGACGGTCGTGGCAGATGGCCGCTTGTACTGAGCCAGGTTCTGTTGGAGGTTTCTTCCTGTTAAAGGGGAGTTTTTCCTCTTCATTGCTGCTACATGCTTGCTCAGTATGAGGGATTGCTGTGGTAGGAAGTCTGCATCAACGGGACGCAACCTCAAGAGAATGACTCGATGCAATCTGCTGGGATTCCTTAAATAGGACACTAACTAAACTTTAAACTAATTGGAATTTTTGTATGATTGTATTGAAATTACTTTTCTTGTAAAGTGACTTGAGATTACATCTGTTGTGAATCGGCGCCATATAAATAAACAGAATTGAATTGGATCTCCAAAGTGTGATGCTGCCAAGTCCTTAGACTGGCACCCTGTGGTTTAGAAAACAGCATTAATGTTCTCAAACAACCCTGTGATGTTTTCACTGTACAGCTGCATTTATACAATGCAGTAAATTACACACAGCTGAATTCTATTGACTAAATATGTGATTTCTGAAGGGAGCTGGTTGTACTGGAGTGTATTAAGGGGTATCAAGTAAAAGGGGCAAATGCTCACCAATATTTTATTATAGAAAACTTAGAAAATCATGTTACATGTCCTGCTTTTGCTGGCCTGTAACATACAATGCCTTTAAAACGCACCAACATTTGTGGATTTAATTTGAGATATGGAAATGTTAAAGCGGTGTGAATCATTTCTCAAGCTCTCTTTACATTGACTATAGCTTGGATCAGCTTGTCGTTCTATGACTCATGTGAGAACTTGTTTATTAACTCTGTCTGTAAACTCCAGTGGCCAACCCCTTTTGCAGTTGGAGACTATGACTAAACCCTTTATGACCTGGCCGTATGTAATAATAGAAACAGAAATATATGTTTTGTTTATTTCAATCATAAACTTGGTCTGCCAGGACAATACGATCTTCATTTTTTATTAGTATGTGTATTTGTCTAAAACTTTCTCAAGTTAAAGGGCTTGATTCATCCTATTCAAAAAAATAAAGAGTGCAAAATGGCGTCCGCAGCAAAATATTTGCGCGAAGAGCCTGTTCCTGATTTGTGGGTTATCTAGTAAGATTGTGCATGCAAATGATAACAGGTGCAAAGAGCAGTATTCAAATAAGGGCTTTGTTTCCACTGCTGTGTGTGCCTGCCTTTCTTACTGTTAGGCTAGAATGTCTGTGAATGACATTTTTCTTTTTCTATTAATAAACCTAATGCGTGGCACCGTATTCCAGAGTCAGACTTATTAAAGCTGCAGCTTGTCCAGAACAAGGCTGCTCGCTTAGTCCCAAGATGTCCATATTCTACTAATGTTGTTGAAATGCACCATCATGGCCTATATTAATTGTCAAGTTGCAGTACAACCTACTCATATTCTAACAGGTCAATCAGAATAATTTTACAAATAATTAATTTACTCTGATCAGATACAAACCCATTGAACTAGATAATTTAATGGTAAAACGTGCTAACACATACTGCTGTCTACAGAGCATCTCAGGAATGGCAGAAATTATCTAAAAATATTAGAGAACTAAATGACATGTATTCTTTAAAAAAAAAAAATTAAAATCCAATTTTAGCTTTGGATCTACCTGAATGTTTTAGGTATTTTATTGAAGGTTGGACATTTACAAGTTAATTACATCTGGCTTTTGTATGTAATCTGAAATGTATGAATTTTGTTCGGAAAATTTAACATATGTAATTGTCATTGTGGGATTTTACATAATTATTATATTTTATTAATTGGACCCCAGGAAGATCAGTAAACACTCAGGTGGAAATAATGGAGCTCCAAAAAAATAAACAAATAAACAGCAGGTGCAGGCGTTGAGCGCAGGAAGTTAGTATGATGTCTTTGGAAAAAAAGGGAAATAAATCGACTTAACTGTCAGGTAATGGCCATTAATGTGTTAATTAATATGAGGTTAGAATGTGTGTGAATGATATTTTTCGTTTGTCAGCAATAAACCTATGTTGAATCGTGGTGGCACAAATTTAAGACATGCCTTTCAGAGGCTGTAAAAATAGGCGGAAAAACAGAAGCACAAACAGTTTCACGTTTTATAACTTACACTGTGCATGGAATGCCTACCTATTTGGATGGTCTCCTCCCAATATTTTGTGCCTTCTGACAGAAACGGCCACTTTCCATATTCATGAAGGGCAAAAGCTCTGAATGGATGGCACGCATCTTGGTGCGGGTTTAACAGGCACTGTGCTCTCTGCACCTGCTTTGTAAATCACCTGCTGAATGTTTTTGCGAACGCTGTCAGGTTGTAACAAGAACATTAGATGCATTCAGCTGGGCCTACTTAGACAGTTATCTTTGTACTAATTGTCTTTATAAACCACATTGTATTGGATAGGACTGAATTGGAATGTAAAGTAAAATCAGATATTTGCACCTTTTATTTTTCTATTTGATGTTGGCTGTTTTAGCTCTGTTAAAGGGGACATCTTATGCCCCTTTTCAAACATTTATAATAGGTCTATGGCCTGTACAAAACATGTTAATGAAGTTCTTTACACAAAATCACTCACCAGCTTAATTCTAGACAATTTCAGTCCCTTTCAGAATTAGCTGTTTAGAGGGATCCATCACTTTTATGTAAATTAGCGGTTGCAGATCACACCCACCCATCATGTTACTAGGCTGTGAGTTTGACACACATGAGAATAGCATGGAATTAGAATTGGTTGGCGTGGTTTGACATATGAGGGGCTGGATTTGATATGTGAGGGGTGGTTATTTTTTCAAATTCTGCGTGTTGTGACATCACAATAAGGCACTTTTTCAACCTGGCTTGTAGAAGCACACGATTTCTGACAGCACAAAATTGTAAAAAAAAAAATGGATGGTTGGTTTTTACACATTTTTGGAGTGTTAATAGATATAAACATTTGATTTTTTTTTTACCTGCTTCAAAGTCAGAGGTTTACATTCATTCCATTAAAATTTGGTAGTATTGCGTTTAGACTGAATTACTTCAGATATTTTTCTTCCATGTTTCTTCTCCCAATACTTTGCTGGAGTTATGGTTAGTTCTGTCAAGAGTCATTCTTCTTGACAGTACTAGTAGACTGCTTGCTCACACACACCTTTTTATCTCTGCCCACAAATCTTCTGTGGAACTGAGATAAAGGATTTGTGATGGTCACTCTCTGTGATGGTGACTCTGTTGTCTTTAAGCCACTTTGTAACTAATTTGGCATTATGTGGTTTTAGTGTAACCTGGCTGATGTCTTGAGATTTTGCTTCAATAATTCCACATGATTTTCTATCTTCAAGTGCACTGGTCCTTCCTGCCACTCACACAACATGATTCGGCCACAACCATATTTTACACTTAAAGTTTGGTTATTGTGGCCAAACACTTTCATTTTAACTTCTGGACATTTCTCTGAAAGTTCAAGTTTTTGTCTCGGATTTAATTTTAATCTGCCTTTGATATATTGCTTCAATGTGGACCTAAAGATCAACCAAAACATCATCTGTCCTTTCCCAAATTGTTTACATGCACAGTGATCCCACACTTCTGACTTTGAAGAAATTATATATATATCACAGTTAATGATATATTTCAGAATATGTTAGCCTTGTAAAGTGCCTTGAGAGGGCATATGTCCTGAATTGTCACTATATACAAATACTGAACTGAGCGTAATGAATTCAGATCCTGAAGTTAAAATTATAAGCAAAAGGTACATTCTAGATCCTTAGATCCTCGTGCTTAAAAGCCTGATTTTTGTCCTGCAGACTCACCTGCACCCCCCTCCAAATACTCTACAGCTAAATGTGATGACAGATTACCACACGGGCTATTAGGGAGAATATTGCCCCTCATTTCAGTTTTATGTTGGGCCGTAAAGACAAGGAGGTAAATCAATTGAATGACACTGAGGATGGAGGCACATATTTCCAGAAACTCATCATGTCTACAGCTGGTCTGAGATCTGCGTATTTAGCCGTTGTGATTGCAGAGCCAAAAATAGAGTACTTGAAGAATCTTTTTGTAGCACATGTGGAACACAGGTTGAGTAATCTTCTCTAATTTCTTTAGTTTAATGTCTTCATCTGTTATCTACCCTTCAGCTTCAGCTTTCTCGTAATTGCATTCTGCAAATTTCAAACATAATGGAGACCTTTTTTTGTTGTTATGTAAGTTAGATCCTTTTTCTAAACTTCTTTGCAAAATTACACATACTCCTTGAACTTTTCCATGTTTCTTCCAGCTACAACCACAAACTTCGATGTCTTTAATTTGGACAGTTTGGAGAGTGTCTTTAATTTGGAGAGAAAGACTAACATAAATTTGTGTATAAAAGAGAAGTGGAAGAAAAATAATACAGAGCTAGCTTTGTTTTGCAAATAGAAATTAAAAAAGTTTGACATTAATTTGTAGTCAATGACCTTTACTCTGATTCCCCTCAATAAAATCAAAAAGTCTTGTTTCCAGTTTGCCACAAGCAAACCTGTAGAAGAAGGTGGTCTCATCAGACAAGACTAAGCTTGAACTGTGTGGCTTTAATTATTTCACCCTGAACATACTTTAGGCCTGTGAGGCAAGGATATATGTAAACATAATATATATAATAATATACATGTCTAACATTAAAGGTTTCCATGTCTGCTGAAGGGTTACCTGTCTTTAGGTAAGTTAAAAAGCACTATAATCTGTATAGAAGGTTTGTCTGATTACCAGCTGGATGCTCCTCTCTGAGATTCTGTTACACAGCGTTGCCTCCAGCTCTGCTTGGTTCTGGTAAAGTCCTCCCCTAGGAGCCGTTTTGTTTTGCTTTCAGACGCCTGACTGGCAGCCTAACTGCATCTGCAGAGGCCTGTGAGGAGACGAACAGCAGGACAACGTTGTGAGCAGAAAACAAACAGTATTGATTCTTCTGGACTCAGTAGTGGGATCAAACATTATGACATTTACTGTGAGCTCCGTGAAACCTGGACTTTGGCTTTAGGTTTCGCTTATGTCTGAAATTATTCATGACATGTAGCAGCGCTGAGATAATAGCATTGATGGGGCTGTTTGTTGGAAGGAGCCAGATGCATCAGCCTTCAGGGTGCAAAATTAATTATTAAAGATACAATATATAACTCCTAATTCAGAAATATTTTTTTATTGTCAGAGCACAGAAAATGACAAACTATGACAAATTTGTTTGTTTCTATAGTATGTGGCAGATGTTGTTTTGACTGAAAATAAAGGCTAAAAAAGACACTTTATGCCACTTGCCTAAAGCTCCAAGAGCTAGAGACCTGCTGGAAAACAGAATGAAGCATTTACGTTTCAAAAAAGGGAAAGAGATATAGATACATAGCTGTTAGTAGATAATCCATCCATCCATTTATTGTCAATACCCACTTGTCCTTTCAGGGGCTGCAACCCAGGACTTTCTGGCCGTAAGGCAACAGTGCAACCAACTGTGTTGCTCTGTCGCTAGATTAAATACGCAAAAAAGCTAAAAGGAGCTGTCAGAGTGTGAATGACACTAATTAGTGAGACACAAACATGACTTAAAATTATAATTTGGTAACAAGTATTAAAATAAATATTAAGGTATTTAATGCATAAATGCACATGGGAATGATGATCTATACCCAAATATGCAATTCCTGATGGATCTCAGTTGTTGTTCAGTTTTTATTGAAACTTTACAAAAAATATTTTTTACAGTAAAAACACAGGATTACACAGCAGACCCCCACCCTGCTGCCTTCACCTCATCATGACCTGCCGGGTCACCCACAAACTCCCCTTCTAAAGACAATCCTCACTGGATTTCGATCCACGGCACTGACCTAACAGAAACTCCTAATATTAAGTTTAAACAAAATTCTCAGAAATGAAACTCTGTCCCATGCCTGTAGCAAAAGTTCAAAAGGTAAAAAGAACTCTGCATTTTATTGCTGTACAAATAATTTTCATGCTTCTTCCTTCCTCAAGCACTTCATGACTACATTTAAAACATATTTTTTTAATGTTCTATCTCTGTGGTTTGGTTTACAGCAAGACAAAATGAACATTCTATCCACATAAAAAGTTTAGTTCACTTTTTTCCAATCATGATGATATTTCAGCAGCTGTTGTCCATTGAAGATCCTTGTATCATTGTATCACCTTTTGTCCTGATGAATTCCCAGCACACACACACACACACACACACACACACACACACACACGCACACACACACACACACACACACACACACACACACACACACACACACACACACACACACACACACACACACAAACAACCATCTGTGCAAATATTCATATATTCACACACATTGTAGCATCGTGCAGAGACACACAGTTGCTGCTATAAATAGTTTTTGGTGTGCTTGTCTTCACAACATATTTCTTGCTCAGCTCTTCTATCTCACTTTTACCTCCCCAGTTTAGTTACTCCTCTCTACTCCTCCAACTCCTCAACCTGACTTCTCCTCCCTCAGTCGGAATACAAATAGCCCTCTCTCCTCCTCTTTCGCATCTCTTTTCGTCCATCTCCTTTTTTTTTTTACTCCTACAGCAGCTCGTGTTCCCCATAAATTTTCTCTGCTTGAATTCTTGTTCCTCGTCTTCAGGCATGACTCATAGACTTTACCCCCTCCTCTCCCTCATCCCTCCGTCTCTGCGCTCCCTCTCCTGGGTTTTTGCTCAGATTTTACCTCCTTCTTGCTCTGTCTGTTTCTTCCTTTCTTTCTAATTCTTCTTTACGCCCCCTTATTCTCTTTTCATTGTAATCACTGAAAACCTCCCGAGTGTTTTTCACCTCCCTTTCTACTACTTTAAATGGTTAAATCTGAGTCAACAGTTTTGCTCTGAGCCAAGTAATGGACTGCATATGTAACATACGGCAATTTTTTCTTTGCCCCTCAGCACCTGCAGTACGTCATCATGGTGATCTCCCTTTAAATGTCAAATTAAAGCATGTTTTTACCTTCAATGTTGAATTTCAGATATGTCTTTAGTGTCTTCACATTATTTAAGGTCATATCAGATAAGTAAAAGAGTTCATCCTGGACTCGTTCTGTCTTGGGCATTTTTATTCCATTGTCTGACTATTACCTGCTCTCGTAAATAGGTAAAAAAAGAATAGATGGACTGAAGAGTTAGAAGTGGACATTTCTTGATCCTAATAAACTTTTACATTTTACATTGCATTTAACATGTAGGCCCCACAGTTTGAAATCTTAATGAATATTTATTATATAACTTTTGGGTATTGAAGACTTTTCAGTCAGAGGTGAACATTTACATACAGTAACCTCAACGCTTAATGACACCCCTGAAATACATGTGTAAAAAGCCTCCTAAAAAAGTTTGGGTTTTACCCCATTAGCATGTCTCAAAAAGTTGAGAAAAATTAAGTTGCTCAGTGGGGATGATGCTAAGGAGGGTAAAAAAATATCCAAAGTAAACTGTTAGAGACCTGCAACAAACAATGGCAAATGTGGTGTTCACAAAATGCTACTGGGACTTTGGCCAGTAGGCAGACAAAGGCAAGACAAATTTATTTGTATAGCACACCTTCAGCAACAAGGCCATTCAAGGTGCTTTACATGATCAGGGGAAAAATAAAATCTGAAATAAAACAACAATAAAAACATAAAACAACAGTGCAGCTCAACTTGGCTCTACACTTTTATTGGAATTTACCACAATTAAAGCCTAGTTTATACTTCTCCGTCAGCAAGTTTGCTCTCACACACACGTATTGACGGAGACGTTTTCCTTCTACACTTCTCCGTTGGTGTGTCAGTGTTGCAAAGCAATTATCCACCAGGACAGCAGGGGGTGCAGACCATTTCTGGTGGATGTGCCTACTATTGCAGTGATGTTTCTGGTCATCGACAGTTTATTTACTTAAGTGCACATCCACTCAAGGAGCAATGGCTGACAGAGGGCAAGTTTATTCAGCTGGAAAGCTTTTTACTAGAAGTTTAGCTCATTGAATACACTAAAAACGCATGTAAACAAACAAACACAGCAGTCTGTTTCGTTGTTCTCTACATCTCCTGCTGTTCAAAATTGCCAAAAGACCATATTAGATAAACTGGCCTTGCAATATAGAGCATCTAGTGCCCAAAAGGTGCATTGACTACTAATTACATCAACTATAGAGCACCGTTCTGGTGAAAGGATCTTAGGCTGACCAATCACAGACGTGCGCTCTTCGCTGCATTTGACGGATAGGATAAAAAAATTGGGCTCTACTCCGTGCATCCTTGCTTGCCTGTCGGAGAGCCCTTGTGTCGACGGATAATGGCACTGTGTGTCTCTGCATCTCCGCAGACGGAGAAGTATAAACTAGGCTTAACGGTTTTGTGGTACCGGCACATTTTTAGAACCTACTTTGCTGGGTTTCTAAGCCTGCTGACAGACCAAGCCTTACAATAACATGACCCGGCATTTGTAAAGTCCGAGTTTTTAAGGACGATGGCAGACTGATAAGAATGTTCAACATATCTTCCATGTCCTCCATTATTGCGTTGTGTTGTGTTTGTATCGTGTATAGATCAATTTGTTCTACTTTTCTGACTCTGGGACCGCCGAACTATACGAAGACCTCAACCACTAGAGCTGTTACTCAATCGTATTCAGAGTGCCATTTTTCTAAAGGATTCCAAGAAACAGGGGGAGCCTTTTTAAAATCCTTTTTTGTTTCCTTAGTTCTGCTTAGTTTTGGAGAACACACATTTGAAGGACTCAGGCCATCCTTGGTGTGGTATCTACACATATAAACACACAGGAAAAAACTTAACAGCCAAAGAAAAGATTTTAAATGAAAATCCTATAATGACAAAATCTTGGGAAATACAAGTATGGGAATGTATCAGTCCAATGCAGAGATCAGTGATGAACACAATTTCCACATTTGGTAATAAAACAAAAACCACAATGGCACACAATGTTGAATCTCTTCAGGTACTGGTTAGGTGCATTAGTAAAAAACATATCACAGTAATCCACTGTAGGAAACAAAGTTGCAGGAATCAAGTGTTTCCTACACTGGAGTGAAAAACAAGATTTATTTCCAAAAAAGTAATCTGACTTAAGTCTCAATGTTGAGACATGTTTCTTTAATGTGCGATTTAATTGCCCACTATCAAAGGAAACAGGAAACACCAATGGACAGCCACATACTAAAAGTTGTTGATCACGGGGATGAAAATTATATAAATTATAGGGCCGGATTTATCAAAGGTTTGCACTTGTTAAAACGTGCGCAAACCTCACAGCGGTTGCAAAAACATGCATCAGGTACAAAGCAAGCCTATTCCTCCTCTCTCTGGCTGTGGGGCAGTGCATGGGTCAGAAATGCTGGCACACACAGCAGCGGACGGAAAGTCCTCATTTGAATACTGGTCTTTGCGCCTGTAACGATTCTCACATCCAATCTTAGATCGCCCACAAATCAGGAACACAACCATTTTTCTGTGGCGCACGCAATTTTGCGCTCTTTATTTGGAACATAAATAAATCAGGCCCTATATTGTCGTACACTTGGAAATGGTTCAGCAGACACAAAATCCACCTCTTTCCATCACATAAGTCACATAAGTCACCAGACTTAAATAACAGAAAACCTGTGGGGTGAGTTAAAAAGAAGAGAGCAGAGGAGAGGATTCAGGATTCTGGGTTACCTTGGGATTGTACAATGGGAATGGCCAACAATCCCTATCTTTGTATACCCCGACCTCGTGTTGTTATTGTACAAGACAAAGTGCTGTCCAATTACTAATGGGTGTACAGAGTATTAACAGCAGAGGTGCAAGTAATTGTTGCCCTGCTATTTCTTTGTATTTTTCCCCCACTGAGTAAATGGTCTTAAGTTAAAGTTAGATTGTTTTCTAAATTAATCTGTGCCAAATTATGTTTCTATTGTATAAGACACATTTATTTTAAGGCTATTTGGACATCTTTACCTGACAGGCTGGCAAGTTATGAGGGCACTATTATCTAGTAAGGGTGCATTCACACCTGATAGTCTAATAGACTTGGTTCAATTGGGGACCAAAATTACAACATTGTTGCTTTCTTTAGTCAGTGCGGTTCGCATTCCCACAGCTCTTTGTTGAACAAACCAAAGCTTTTGAGCAACATGTTTACCTTCTCGCCTATGGTGGCGCTGCACTGAACACAGGGACACTTCCTGTTCCGTGAAATGTAATGAGGCAGAGTTCTTGTTGCGCGGTTGTTTTGGTTTTATTTACCCTGTGTGGGCTTCTTACTTTCTTGCTGTTTTTACTGTATATGCTTTGTCTGTGTTTCACTGCTATTTTTATTTTACCCCTTAATCGTGTAAAGCAACTTGAATCCTCTTGTTGTTGAAAGTGTGCTGTACAAATAAAATTGCCTCGCCTTGCCTAACCAGCATGCCCTGCGGTATAGTTCATTTCCTGCTTTTGAAGCTGTCCTGGTTCGAACCACACCAGGGTTCATTTCAACCGAACCGAGACCTGGGTTTTTAGGCTTACCAGAGTTTCCTTTTCTGGTCCGCATCAGAGTTCGAACTAGAGCTGGTGTGGATGTACCCTAAGTCACTCTAACATAAAATTCCACTTCACTTTTGAGATGTTGATTTCTTTTTTTTGCTACATTATTTTCTTTGTCTTCAAAAAACTTGTCTAATTATGCACACTTTTTCTGATATTATATATTTTGAGAGGATCCTGCAGAAGTTAAGTTTATCAATGTTTAATGTAAAAAATAATTGTCAAAAACCCTTTGTTGTTTCTCCCTGTAACTGCACACTCCTAGCTGTAATGCACACTAGCAATAATAGGCTTCACATGAATGTGAGTAGCCCACAATATGTGTGCTAATGCACCTTCATACCCCATCAGAGGCTGGCTTTTGAACAGTGTGCTCATAATTACCTGGGAAGCCTCTGTGCTCTTTAGTCTGGAGGATGATCTGGCTGTGCCTTTCAGAAAGAATTTCAATCTAGTTTTCTACTTTGAAGCTGGAATAAAATGAGTTTGGATCCTGACAAGGCCGCTGTTATTCCAAATTTTTGCTCCTATGAATTATGTGGTTGCAAAAATTAACATTCTGCACAGACAACGGTTTTTATGACTCTTTCCAAACCAATGCAGGGATTTCTGCAAAATCATTGCTAATGTACTCCTTCCTGTTGGATTGATTTGAACAAGTAGATTGCAGCAATCTTAAATTTTTATAGGTGTTATTTTTCTTGTAGAGAAATGTATTTGATTATTTATCTATTACTGTGTACTTTAAATAATGTATTCCTTGACGTTTTTGCAATGCAACACTTTGAAACTGACTGTGTAGTCACATCTTTTTGGTTCATGGGTAATTTGTTGCTAAATTAAAATAACTAATCTACACTAGAAATTGATGTGATTATCTCAGCCACGAGGATGATCTGGAATGGAAAGCCAAAGCAGCATATGGCTGATATTTCGAAGCCTCCCCCACTTCTTTATTAATGATAAACAGTAGAAGGAGACATCAAGAAAATTAAGTAATGCTGATGGACAGGATTCCTAAAATTTGGATGAAGTATAACAGAAAGCCCTCATAACTCTATGAAGTTGGAGCTCTGACCTGTGAGAGTGTCGAGATCTTTTTTAATTAGCAGGTGGTGGTTATGTTTTTTTGTCTCCATTCACTGACGTCAAGGACAGAAAATCTATCAAGCACCTCACAGCGCTGGTACAAGTCTGACGACAGAGAAAGGATGACACATTGCTGGGCTGTGAGAATCACACTGCCAGGTCTGATTGGTTAGCCACAGTGAAAAGGGGGAAAATACAGTCACAAAGACTTCTTTTTTTAAATCCTTGTTCTAGCAAGGCCTAATAGGAAATACTTAGTACTTAAAAACAATTCCCTTGTTTTTGACAAGGGAATCAGCTAATTCACTGACCTTGTGCAGCACCATCCAAACTTATTTGCATAACTTGTAAAAGGTGTGCAGAAACCTTATTATCAGTTTTTTAGAGCAGTAGCATAATCCCACAGAGTATAAATAAGATTAGACAGATATATATATTTCTTTTAGGCATTCTTTAAAATGGGCAAGATAAGAAAACATGATATTCGTCTTTAGGCTGAGCAATAATTAAGAAGTTTAAAACAGCTGGAACTGTTACAACCAAGGCTGGAAGAGGACTCGTTATCTTGTCACCACATGCAGTGAGCTGCATGGTGAAGGGTGTGAAAACATTTTGACATCTCCAGCTGTTTGTTTGGAAGTCTGTAGGAATAAAAAGTATTTTCTGTCCTACCATCTCAAATGTAAGCAGGCTGGTTTGCTAAACTCTTTTGGAACCTTTTTGGTTTGAGCAGATGGAAATGAGATTTTCGCCGTTTGGCAACAGATACTCCAGCTGAAACGGTTGTGACACCTAGTATCACTATGTAGAAAAACAACTCATTCCCACTATTATCTATGGTGAAGGATCTGTGATGCTGTGGGCCTGTTTTTTTCTTCCAAAGGCTCTGGGAACCATAAAGTTTTATTAGAAATCCAGGGGCCTCCCGCAGAAACCTGAAAATTGGTTGGTTGGTTATATAATGCTCAAACTATACGACCAAATCAACACAAAAATAATTCCAAAGATCTTTGTATGTTCCAACCTTATGAATTATTATAGCTGAAGACAAAATGCTGCCCTATCAAAAGAGGGTTATACAAGTTATTAACATCAAGGGGAGGCAATAAGTGTGGCACTCTTACACAATTATTTGGCACAATTATTTCTTGACATGAAGCTTTTTCCGTACTGTATGACTGTGCTGAAATTATTTTTTCTCATTTGGGTTGTGTTTGATTAGGATCTCTTATTTTTTTATTAAAGAGATTAAATGTCCTTAACAACTTTTAATCAACTTGATGACCTGAAATTGAAGCTACCGTCTAATTTAGACCCAAGCAATTTTGTTATTCAACATACATATGATGTTTTAAGGGTGGAAAAAAAGAAGATAATTACATTTTCAATGTTGTAAGCATTTTTTCCAGCATGAAACGTCATTATAAGAGCTTGTGCAATACGGCTGCAGCTCATTTGTGTGGATTTATTGAGTGTGAAGTCAAGAGGTGTGCTTCTGCTCCCCGTCTGAAATAGAGATCCGAGTTAATAGAATCGGGAGCAGGAGCCGTCTTTCCTCCTTGGATCCCAGCAGCTGAATCAGTGTGTTTTCATTTTGTGTTAGATGAAGAGGGGAAACTGGGGAGGCAGAGAAGAGGTGAAGGCAGAGATGTTTGAAGGAGGAGAACAGCTTGTTAGAGAAAGAGAAAAAGGAATAAGTGGGAAGCTCAGCTGCAGACTTGAACAGACTACTGCGTCATACATATTACATGCATCAAATATTGCTCATATCAACACTTGCTCACTGTTACTCGAGTGGAATAAAACTTTCAGATCCCCCAGGGATGATAAATATAAATCCGGGGAGTAAAAGCACGGTGCTGTCAGAGCTGAGCTGACGTGTTTAATATGAGTGGATTTAAATCAGCAGATGAATCCATAAAAAAAACAAAAAACATACAGCTCAAGGACTTTAGTGGAACTGAGTCTGCAGTAAAACATCGTCTCCTGTCCTTTATCTGACTTGGCCAGCCTGCTGGATTTATGTGTGTTGTGCAGTTAGAGACGAGGAGGGAAAAAGGAAAAGAAACAGATATTAGTGAATGCAAGTAAGCCTTGATGTTAGCCAGGTTCAAAAACAGGTTAATTCTCTTCTAAGGTAAGCTTAATTTGACAGGTAGTGCTGATTTCCTTGTAATAATGGTAACATTGCAGAAGAAAATCCATCTTTATTTGCTGTCTGTGATCACTTACAAGTGCCTGCATGCTCAACTAGCTCACTCTGAGTAAGAGGTCACTGGGTTTATACCCAGTTGTTATAGGACCTAAAATGCATAGCCAGAGCCAACCCTTCAATAATTCAGAGTCACCAACCAAGCTGAGCATCTGGATCATGATCAATAATAACTTATTGATGCTATCCATCCATCCATCCATCCATTGATGCCAACTTGTCTTGTCACCTTGAGGAGTGGTGGGTTTTTTATCGGTACCCAAAGTTCAGTACAGCACAGAGGCGTACAGAGTTTCCACACTGAAGCATAACTGGGTTGCACTTTAGCCAGCAAAACAACGCGACTCTGTTAACAAATATTTTGCAGCCCAGCCTCCTGCTAACAGACGTTATGGCCAGCGACTCTTTTAATTGAGAGCAAGAGCTTAAATGTCCGCTTCCATTGTCAGAGCCCCCAGTTTGGGAACACGTTTGGTTCCCGGTGTTACAGAACAATATGTTAACTAGTTACCAACTTCCAGTAGCGTTGATGGTTGCTGTTAACTACCACAGATGTTACTGAGCCGAAGGACACTGCTTAGCTGCAAGCTGAAAAGAAGGAGCACCGCCCCCCACTACAGTGTCCCACATAAATACTAAAATAAAGTTATTTATCTAATATCATATTTGGTTTTGACGCATACAAAAGGGTATAAAAGGCCAAATCAAAACAGAAAACATGAAACCAAGAAAAATGCTGGGGTTAGAAACTGTGGCTCCTTGGTAAAAAGGAACTCAGCAGCGGTGATTGAACCATTAGACTAGAGGAGTGCTGTAATCCCTTCCACCTCTCCTACAACATCCTGTCAGCTAGCACAGGTAACAACCTAACCCCCGATTAATTTGTTACCACTGTTGACACAGACAATAGGACAGTCTAAAATATTCATTTCATATCCAACATTGTCTTGATTTTGGCAGAAAGCCAAAGTATTTATGTTGCTGTTTCCCTAAAGGAAATATTTAAACTGTATGTTATTTATTTATTTTATATTTTATTGTAAACATTTTTATGTTTTCCGAGAACAATTTGTTGGAAAATTTACTGCAAGTACATTTTGATTTTAAATGTCATAACACAAAAACACATATTTTCCTTGACTGTACAGAAAATGAACCAAACTGTGAAAATGAAACCAAGGTAGGCAATGAAACTGGATTTTTGGCGTAACATTACACTCCTTGCTGGCAGTAGCCAACTATAGGTCAGATGAATGAAACTTGACAGATTTTGAATCATTGATTCTGAAACATTTGGGTTGCAAGGGGTTCAACCTGACCACTTGAGGTATAGTTTGATTGATTTTGTTTTCAACTTGGCTCAACAGGTCTGTGATAATACATCTAGCTATTCTGTTCTGCCCTCTTCACAAACCACTTCCCTGAATTGTATTGTTGCTGTTTTTTTGTCTGAAGTCCATGCAGTGTCCTCACATAAGAGTAAAATATTTTTGCAACTGTACATAATACAAGTAAACAAGTTTTGAGGGGTAGAATTTGACAGCAGCCTGCAAATAAAAGGGACCTTCTCCAAAAAATTTAAATCATTTGCTACATGCCTTCTGAGATCTGTGCATGGAAACTTTTTTTTTTTTTTTGCAGGGTAGATTTTTATTTCGATTCAACAATGATACATATCAAAAATACCAAAACAAAAAAAAAAGATACCAAAAAAACAATTGTTTTAAGGTGGCAAACTATATTTCAAAGTAGGTTTTATTTATTTTATAGAAAGCTGTGGATGGTAGGTGCAATAGATCTGGTGCTGGCTGTATAACAAAACAAAAAAAACACAAATTGACCAGTTTGTGTTTCCTTTGTATCTATCTTGGGCACAGACAGAAGGCTTATTCAGCCAGGCACTTATACAGGTTGCCTTGACAACAAATAGTGAAGGCTGCTGGACAGTAGCACAGGATGAGGCTAGCTCATAGACCTCTTTGACAGTCAGTGTTTTTGACGTATCATGGAATCAGAGGCCCGGGTCATCACAACAAAGACTGGTCTGTTCAGTATAAAACATTTAAACTGAATGCACACTGTATTTCTTCTGCTTTCCCTGCTTAACGTTGTTTATCACACTGTAAAGAGCACTTTGCACACTTGAACCTTTGAACTCAGTTATAGCCTCTGTGAAAGCAGCAGTTCAATTAGGTCCTAATATGAGCTGCAATAATGAGAGGATTATTTGTAGGAGGGAGGGAAGTAAAGTATTGAAGTTCCAACTAAAACATTAAATCTGTTGGGGAATAAATGTGATCTTTTGTTTTAGATGAGGTCTGTAGTGCTGCAGACCAGGTTCAATCACAATGACATTACATTTGAGATTAACTAATTAGAATGTTGGTGTTTCGTTTTTGTCCGAAATATATAAGTTTAATATTCATGCTTGATATAATCTTGTAGATTTTGAAAACATATACTCACTCCGATGCATCTCTGTGTTTTAGTTCTGAACTCAGATGTGGTTCTAAATGAAGGTTGACTAAAGGCTTGCTAGGAATGTAGTTCCAAGGATAAAGTCATCCAAAATTTCTTTTTAAAAATGGCATCTCCACAAGCCAGTTTTTGAGGATTCTTTTGTGGAACAGAACTCCAAATTATGAATTATTATAGTCAAGTGAAGTTGATTTGTATAGCACATTTGAGCAACAAGTCCGTCAAAGTGCTTTACATGATAAAAAACATAACGCATTCAGCAAACAAAAAAACGGACAAAATAAAGAGAGGTAATAAAAACTGCAATCCAGACTAGAATTAATCGATTTTTGATTAAAGGCAGCTCTAAACAAATGGGGTTTTAGCTTCGATTTAAAGGAACTTTGTGTTTTAGCAGTTTTCTGGAAGTCTGTTCCAAATTAGTGGAGCATAAAAACTGAATGCTGCTTTTCCATGTTTTGTACTGACACTATGCAGAGTAGACAGACCAGAAGACCTCAGTGGGCTGAAAGGTTGATACAACAACAACAACAGATCTTTATTTAGAGCCTATTTACAGAGTTGTGTTCTAAAATATTCAAATGAGCTGTTTAAGGAAAACTAAACATTAAGTATTTTTAAACGGGGTCGCAAATATTTGCAGATTTTAACCAATTTCGGCTGTAGTTCCTAACCCCTTCGAATAACGTGGGTCTACTGTATCTGGAAAACTGTATTGTGGCTATAAAGTCAAAAAAGTCACACAAAACAAGTTTTTGTTGTTGATTTGGCCCATTCTTCCTTGCTTTGCTTTATATCACAGTTTTATGCAGTTTCTTGGTTCACCAAACTCACACTGTGCTTGAAGGCAACATGTTGAAAGAAGATCTTAAACGTAATGGTGAAACAGCTAGTAGGCGATTCTTTTTTCCCATTTCCTTTAATGCAGCTCTACTCAGATAGAAAGTTATCTAATTTGAGCAAACACATTTGATGGTTTGATCTGAAACATGTGGCCTAAGCATAAGAAAAAAGCAACAACCACAGATCTTTAATAAGGGGATGAAAAGAAATCACATCTGTAGCTCGGATCGTTGAGACCTCTTTGCAGGTCGGTGAAGGTCTGTCGGGTTTTGCCTGCTTTTATCAATGAGGCTCTTGACTAACTTTTGCTTAAATAAACACTTGACTTACACCTTTATGGATTTTAGAACATTGAATACATTCCCTTTAAATGTGAGCACTCAAGTGTTTTTTGCAGAAGCTGTTTGAATATGTGACAGTGGGTTCATACACATAACGTGTGTTTGTGAAAACGCGTCTACGTGCCATGGCGAGACAGGAGACCAGTGTGTGTGTGTGTGTGGGGGGGTGCGGTATACGGAGAGGGAGAGAGGGAGCGACGCGGATGACACGCACACACTCTCCCTGTTTCTCACATACGGAGGAGAGAAGGGCATTGAGGGAGGCAAGAGTGGAGAGGAGAACACGCGGAGCAGAGGGGAGAAGCGCACGGAAAGAGATCAGCGGAGAAATGCCCGCTGGACGGATGGATTTTATTCTCCCCGAGCTGTACGCGCCTTTGTAAGACAACATGGGCTGCATAGGATCCCGGACGATCAGTAAGGACACGCCGCTTTCTGTTCTGCCATGTGGAGGGGTGGATGGGTGCGCTGAGAGAATGGAAAGACAGCAATGAATTGTTTAAAGAAGTGAAACACACGTTTTTTTTATTTTTTTATTCCTACAGTTGATTTGCAGTGAGTCGGGGCTGCAAAGGAGGGTCTTTTCTATCTTTTTTTTAAGAATGCATGTGAATTTATAGTTTACTGTAGGAATTACTGTAGCAGTGTCTGTATGTGTGTGTTGTGGAGTGTTTGAGAGTAGGGGAGAGGCTGGACAGACAGGCGGCGGGGATGTGAGCGGAATAAGATACAGCTTGACGTTTTTCCTCTCCACATGGATGACACCGGACATGCGGCCAACGTGCGCGCTTCTGTGTGACAGACAAGGAGAAAGAGGGAGGGATGGAGAGAGACCTCCGCTTTGACACGCCGCTAAGGTCATTCCATGCTGGGTGTCTGAGAGCCCCCCACCCACCTCTCTTCCCCCGTCCTCCTTCCTCCCCTTCCAGTCTCCACCTTCCATCTTCCACACGCTCTCACCCCCTCTTTTCCTCCAGTCCTTCCTTCCTTCCTTCCTCCCTCCATCCTACCCCCCTTTCTCTTGACTGTGCGTCACGCAGCGACGTAATATATCGAAGATGCAGAGTGCACGCTCCCCACAGACACACACGCACTCACTGACACTCTGGGTTATAAGAGGAAGGCTCGGCGATGGACTAACAGGATGACTCAGAACCTCGCTGGGTAAACTCAGGTGTGAGCCTTAAACGCTGTGCGCATGTAGGTCAATTCTACAAAGTCAAAGGTGGAAACTGCTCACAGACTATTCTCTGCTATACTGTTTAAAGTTCCTCACTATATGCACTAACTTTATTTCACCATTATATGTTGGCTCATTTGTGCTGGGTAACATTGCATATCAATGCACACTCTTGACTTCGGTTGATTGTCTTTAGGTTGAGTTCTTGAATCTTCATTGGATTGGTGGTCAGTGTCTTCAATTGCACACAGCTGATTAAGACTGGAGCTAACATGGATTACTTGCACCTGATAACTAAACTGGTAACTAAACCAGTCGGTTCGTTTTAGGATTGTTTTTAAATGTTTGAATGGCCTAGCACCCCCCTATCTGTCTGAGCTTTTACACCACTATGCCCCTAGGAGGACACTGAGATCAGACACTCAATTGCTTCTGGTTGTTCCGAGATCTTGCCTTGTAACCCGTGGTGACAGGGCCTTTTCTGTTGTCGCTCCTAGGCTCTGGAATGCCCTTCCACTCAGTGTAGGCAAAGAAGGCAAGCTCATTAGAAACTTTAAAATCTCTTTTAAAGACACATTTTTTTTCAATTGGCTTTCCACTCCAGCTGATCAGAAACGGCCAAAGAGCTGTTACGTTTAATCTGCTTATTGTTTGTTGTGTATCTGTTGTATTTATTGTTATTTGTTGTTTTTTATCCGGACACTTATTGAGTGTTCCATTTAGTGATCTGTACAGCACTTTGGTCTCCTTGGATGTGTAAAGCGCTTTATAAATAAAGGGTATTATTATTATTATTAAAAAAAACGTAAAACTACTAGTCAGAAATGTCTCTAAAATTAATCTAGCTCAGTTTAGATCAAGTATGGCACCTACTGTGTTTCTTGGCCAGTGGTTCCATTTTCTTGCAAACCGTTATTTGATACCCTCCCTAAAGCAAGCTTCCATGTACACATCCTCCTGGTGACATCACATAAGGTACCTGATCAGAGTTATTTTGCATTTAAATGTTTGTAGTCATATTCATGCACGGGTTAGTGTTACCCCAACCCTAACCCATGCACCTACAGTCCATTCTAGACCATCACCATCCTTCAATTCCAACATCACATGGAAAACATTGGGAAAAACGTCCTATCGACGTCCTTGGGAGGTAGAAAGAGATAGTAATGTTTGTGATTGTATTGAAATGACTTTTCTTGTAAAGTGTCTAGAGATGACATCTCTTGTGAATCGGCCCCATATAAATAAACTGAATTGAATTGAATAGAAGTTGTTGGGGTGAGCAAAAATTGTATAGGTTCAGACCTCATCCACTCAATCCATCAATTTAAGGTGACACAAGAAGAAAATGACTAATTTTTAAAGTGGGGAATATGCATTGAAACTGATCAGATGGAGAGATCAAACAGATTTGTATTTCCTGAAGATCAAAAGATGATCAACACCAACATCATCATGGAGTAAATGTGGCTCTGTTGTAGGTCAACTTCATGCAACTGAAATAAAAAAGAACCCCAAAACACTATATGGCTTCTTTGCAACAAAGTTTATCAATGCCAGCTGATTAGCTCAATTCTTGTGTCTCTTGTGGCACCACTGACCTAAATATACAAAAAGCGAATGTAGCAGTATCTCTCTCTCTCTCTCTCTCTCTCTCTCTCTCTCTCGCCAAACTATTAGATGTTTGCTTTTAAATTAAATAGTCCATATTATCTTTTCGTGCACTTGAATCCAAATTGCTAACCTTGTGCATGATCAGAAACTTCATGCATGTTTAGAGAAAGGGTAGAACTCAACTTTCAAGATTCTTTAAAGGTTTGGCAGACATGAAACCACCAGGGTTTTAAAACTGTATCCTGTAAGCTGTTTTCACAGACTTTCTCTACTTTTATATTTACTCTGCAAAGCAGTTGGAGTCTTGCATTCCTATCAAGATCACAGTCTTGAGAGAATTTATCCTGCCAGGCTTTAAGCTGTGTGGTTTTAGATGAGGCATAGCGGTTTGGAATGTACATTTGTGGCAAAATGGGAGGGTCCACTTTATGATAAAACCTTAACATCAAAGTTGGAAATATTTTTTTAATTAAAGGGGAAAAAAAGATAAATTGCTCTACCTGTGCTTTTTTCATGATTGAAATTTTTAAATCCAGGTCATGAAACTTTGAAACAAAGGGGTCTTTTGAAAGTTGTTTGCCAAATATTTACTTCTGCAAAAAGTCATGGTTTTCAAGTTCTCCAACATAGAATTTTGAATGCCGTAATACTATGAGTTATTATGAATAAAGCTTGTCCTGTCATGGCCAAACTGTATAATAGCTTCACTATTAAGCAGTATCTGCAATCTCGAGGAAATGAAAAGCTTTAAAACATTTGTTGAGTACATTCATGCAAAAATATGACTGTTTTTGAAGAATCATATCAATTTTAAGTCTAAGATTCTGTGAAGAACCAGTAAGATGTCAGTCAGCTTACCTGGTGGAAAACCAAGGTTTTCTGATCCTGTTCTTGTAAAGGCTGTACCAGTGACTTTGTATATCACTAAGTAATGTACAGTAAGAATTAAGCACATCACTCACTAAACCAGAAACTGCTCCTGATAGTTTAGAGCCTATTTAGCTTTAAACAACTATTTGGAATTAGGATAAAACGTTGTATAGAAGAAGAAAAGTCCTTAGCTGACACAATATTCCGAAGGTCCTAAAGAAATACCTATAATTTGTGCTATGATTGAAGTACAAAAGAAGGAATTAGGAAATCTTGCTTCTTTCTTGTCTTTTAGAGCCCCTGTCTTATGCTTGGCCACACGTAGCCAGGTATCTCACAAAACAAAGATATTTTTCTACTGTTTGGCCTGTCATCCACACGAAACCGCAGATTTAGGGCACCAAAAACTATTCTTTCTAAAAACTCAGACCAAAGTGAAGATTTGCGTTTTCTCCGTTTTAATCGTTTGCATGTGGACAGAAATTGCCGGAGTTTTAGGCTTTGCAACGTCACAACATCACTTGTGCGACCTGTGTTTACACTCAGAAACCGTATTTATGCCCTCACAGCTGTGTTGGCATTATCAATTGTCCAAGCACTTTTTGCTTGCTTGTTTTTACAAGCTCAATTACTGCTGCATGTAGAAGTTAAAAAGTAGAAAGTTATGGTGCGTTCACACTGAATGCGTTTGAAGCATCATGGGTGTCAGGTTTACATGTAAAGTTAATGCAAAATTGTGCTGACACGTGTCAGGGGGTCTGCATCGGGTTAGAAGCAGATTTGTGGCGTGAAAATGCTTTTCTGCCTCATTCGCACTTCAGATTCGCGCGAATAAGGTGTTTGATGCGCGTCAGAAAATACACGTGTCATTTTATGTGGTGCATTTTGTGCATTCGCGCGTCACATGCTTCTTTGCGTCTGCAGCTGAAGTTGAAAAATCTGAACTTCGGCGTCAATTCACGCCGCGTCAACCAATCAGGAGCTTGGTGACGTGGCGTCAAGTAATGCTGTGACCCAGTTCACGGGGTCAGGTCAGGCAAAATTCATTCATTCATCATGGAGGAAATACTGATAACGGCCATTGCTAATCCCCCCGAGCTATACGACACAAGTTGCTTTCCCTACAGAGACAGGAATAAAAAAAGAACTCGCTACGAGGAATATAAATTAGGAGATAGGGCAACCTGGTAAGTTCATTTTACTTTTGAAAGTTTTGACTGACCCTGCGAACCCGTGCAAAAGCCAGCAAGCCCGTCTACAGTCCCGCTATTTTACAATTATTTTCCAGCTGATGTACAGTAAATAGAGAAGGGAGACTCACTTCAAACGCTACATCGACAGCTGCCATCTTGCAAACAGACCATCTGGCATTACTTCCTCCCACAAGTTTGCGTATTTCCGGCTTGATGCGTCCAATTCGCTTTGGAAGCACGTCAAGGTGCAACTGTTAAAGTGTCAAACTTTGGCTTGCGATGCGTTTTTGACGCTTTGGTGTGAAGGCAAACTCTGAGTGGATAAGGATTTGGGTGAACTACTGCTCCCTACAGGTTTGGCATCTCTATGAATGTGCGTAACAATGCACTTATGCGATTAGGTGTGGACGGAGTTTTTTTTTTTTTAAAACAAGGTGATGTGAGCATTCATAACAAAAAATAAAAAAAACGGCTACGTGTGTCCATGGCATTAGTGTTGTTATTTGAGACATCATAAGCAACATCTTGTAGCATGTTAATGCATCATACTGGTCCAGGTTTTTAAAACAAAACATCTCGGATACAAACGCTGAGTAATGCAACATTAAGCTGGGCCTAGTTATTTAACCAGTGGCATGATCATGATAGAATGTGATGTATGCACAATAAAGCATGGACCATTATGAGATTCTTACATTATGATAACCTTAAGTAAATAAGGGAATAAGAATATTATTAATATTAATAAAAATATTTAACCGTTTGCAGTTCTAGGATTAAAAGACTGATGTCGCAACAGGACCTCGAAATGTATCATATGTTTTGTGTGTGCTTCTTGCTTTATTGCTGTTTTTACTTTATATCCTTTGTCTGTGTTTTACTGCTATTTTCATTTTACCCCCTAATCATGTAAAGCACCTAGAATTACGTTGTTGTTGTTGAAAGTGTGCAATACAAATAAAATTGCCTTGCGTAACATGTCTTTCCTCATTGAAAGTCATAGTAATCTTTTTTGAATGGCCCAGCCAGAGTCCCAGCTTGAATCTGACAGAGCAGCGGTCTCTAACTAAAGTACCCGAGAGTTACTATCCTGTAAGTCTTAGACGCATCCCTGCACTAACACCATGGATCAAATGGCACATTGGTAATGTCCCATTCAGGTTTGTTTGAACAGGGCTGCACCCAAAAGTTAAAGGATGGTAGCTTTTGGAAATGGAGATCCCCGTGACAGAAAATCTGTGGAGGAAGCTAAAGATAAAGTGATGGGAAGGAGGTCTTCCAACCTCAAAGACTTCGAGCTCATTGTAAAAGCTCAGTTCTCAGAAAAAATACGAGTGGAAACATGTAAAAAGCTGGTCAGGAAATATAAAAACCGTTGCTGACTGTGTCTCTTTGCAAAGACAAACCCTGAACTCAAAACATCTTAAGAACTGCTGAACAAATTAAAGTGTCCTCTCATTTCATTTCTAAAATTTGTCCTCACAAAATATAGACATATGATTTAGAGGCCTCTTCACAACAAGCACTGAGATCCAACAGACTGACTTCAAACTGCTGTCAAAGTAAAGTATAGTCGCCCCTTCAAATGTGTGTGTTGTCAGTTTCCATTATGTGGAACATGCAGCTGGAGTGTCCTGTCTTCACATGCTCATATATCCAGACACACACATTGTAGCACTGGACGATCAACGCCCACCCAAAGCCTGTCTGTTAATGCACCATCAAAGCCTCATCAGGTCCTTTATGATAACAAATGGAGGCAGCTGGAGGATTTCAATAAATAAAAGGAAGGACAATGTGACCTTTGGTTGTCATTGAGCTGGCTGGCTGGATGGAAGGATGGTGAGGATGGGGGAGGTGTATTGGTGGTGACTGCTGTGAAACGACAAGGACAGAGGGCTTTTTGGTGAGAGAAGGTTGAAGTGTGAAGAGTCAAATATAGACTGTTTCCCCCCCCTATTTTAGACTCATACAGTAAGTGGATTTTCTCGTCTCCTCTCACTCTCCCCATCTCCCTCGCCTGCTCTCATCTTCCTATTTGCAATATCATAAGTAGATAAAACCATACTACATGAGGAGTGTGCTATGCCTGTTCTTTTTTCATGTTTGAAAATTAAACTGAATAAACACGGAGAAAGATCCGTAGCAGGATTACTTCATAGATTGGCTATGCTTACATGGAAAACATCATATCTCTGAGGTTTACCTGAAAGTTTTTCATCCAAATTTTTGTTCCTGTTTAAAATGTAAGGATTGGTTCCTTTGCTGTTGCACTGAAGGTATTAAAGCAATTATTACACTGCAGTAAAAAAATGCTTTTAACAACTTACTGTTTGAACTTATACCAATTATATAAATAAAGAATTATGTGATTTTGCTTTAAAACAGATTGTGAACTGAGTAAAGAAGCTTAATCTGAATATAGCATAAGAAGCTGTTTAAAAGAAAACTGCAACAGAGAGATGGGCTTTGGCTAGGTGGAGGTCATATTGATGCTTAGCTGTTACGTACTTTTGGTGTATTGGTCGTTTCATATCTTAGATGTTTTCTGCCAAAGGATGTCCGGATATGTCAAAGTGTCAAAGTGTGAATTGACCTGGAACTGACTTCAGCTGATACCAGGCTGGCTAAAGGTATAACAGCAAAATGTCTGATTTGGCAGCATTAATGTAAGGGTTTGTCTTCTCTAGAGAAGCCAGACAGAGTGTGCTTTCACACCGACCGTGTTTAGTTCGTTCTAATCAAAATCCCTATTTCGTTCAAAAAAGCGATCTCTGGTCCGCTTATAAACCCATGTCTCTATGGAATCAAAACGAATCGAGCTTAAAATGAAACTGAAAAGAAATATTGGCCCTGAGAATAAAAATTGCCATTGAAAAATATAATTGTAACAGAAAATATTTACATTGACTCTGGAATAAATGACGTGAAATATGTTGTATTGAAAGTGAAACAAAAATTGAAAGTGAAAAAAGTTTTAATGAAACTTCAACTATATACATTAAAACAAATACCTCACAATCAAGTGTTTACACATACCTATTTTTTGTTACCAATACACACTATTTTTTACGTGTTGCTTCTTTTCAGTTTCATTCCAATGTCACTGTTTTGGTGCCAGTGCACCATGAGGGGCGGGGTTTTCAGAGCTGTATGTCACTTGGTTTCAGCTGTCAGTGAGCGGGCTGATTCACTACCCGTTTTCTAAACCAGCAAATAAAGGTCATTTGTACTTCTTTTTTATATCTGTAATTCTAAAATGTCCTCGTCTTACAGTCCTCGTATTCTATTTTTGAAATCACTAAAAGAGCATTTTTCCAACATTAAAACGACCTCAAATATAGACAAGTAAGAAAACCACAGAATACTGTATACTGGTTAAACCTGGACTGGATAATTTTACACTGATTACAGACATATTAAAACACATTTTAAAATAGTGAATACAAAACAATATATTTTTACATTTCTTCGAAACATGGTTAAAATTTCTTTCATCTAATCACAAAATCAGGAACCAAATTTCTTGTATTGTATATCATGCTCAGAAGCAGGAGCTCGGCAGGGTGGCATTCATGCAAGACGGCCTTATAGAGTCAAAAGAAACATCATGCATCATTGGTAATGTACACCTTTTAAAGTTATGATTGGTGTTTAAGAATTTAGTTAGGTGCATAAAATGTTATAGAAATTTATTTAAAACTAAAATAAGAAGCTGCTTTTTTAATACTCAAAATATAACAGCAGCCATTTTTCAGAGTGCAGACTCAGAATTATTTAATGAATTCTTTAATGAGCACAATCATCCTCAACAAAACTGATGACAGGGGAATGATTTACTGTCCAAAAAGTTACCATCTTAGGTCCAAACACCACAATTTGGCAATTAATTGTACAAAAATACTATATAATATAATAAGAAGGAATTTTGCTAGCCTCACAGCCTTTTGCAAGCCTCAGCATGAAAGAGCTTGTTTAAACAATCCAAATGACAAAACACCACCACATTCCTCGAGCTTACTGCCTGCAGAACAGTTCCTGCTGTGTATCTTCTGAGCCACATCTATTCTAATATTATCCCTGAGAGCGAGCGTCTGCTGCTAAAAATAGATCAGGGGTAAAAGAGGGAGGTCAATGAGAGGAGGAGGGAGAAACGTTACAGTAAATACCGGGCAACAGTTGACCTGGCATTATTTGTGTCGCTTTCACATCCCAGCTTTGCTTTGTCACACGTCTCTTCCTCCTGGTGATCTGCAGAGAAAAATACAGGCAATCAGAAAAGCAAAGCCAATTGTGTTCTATCATAGTCTTTCCTGTTCTAGGTCTTTCCATTATCTCAGAAATGCTGCAGTATCATTGTGGTTTGGTATTTGTGTACTATATTGTTTCCCTGAGCTGTGTTTCCCGCAGAGTGCCATTTAACTGAACCATCCCTGCCTGTTATTACAGACGATTATCTTCCAGTTACAGTAAGGCTGATGCCTAGCAGTCATCACTCAGACAGCAGGCCTTTCACTCAGAAACTCTGCCAGGCAGAGAGTCACATCTCTGTCTCCTCACCTTCAAGTTAGGGTCTGAAAGGCGATGGCTTCTGCAGAGACAGGCACTAATAGAGAGCATCACACAAAAGAGCGGGGATGAAACCTCCTCTGTTTGATATGCTGAAATACTTCGAACCATCACAGTCATTGTGTTGACAGTGACAGTATCCCGGCAGATATTAGACCAGAAATCACAGAATCTGAAGTGCAAGGAAGTGTTAAAATCAGAGCTCTTGTGCTCCATAGATAGAGTAATATCAGGAAAAAGAAGACACCTTAGTATAGCTTATTTTATTTGCTAACTTGCTGTTTTCCACCCCTCTAACCTCTTTTTTTCTCTATATAAAAAAGTGTGACCAAATCAGGTTCCCTAAGATCTCAATAACATAGGTGCTGAGGCACATATGAACTTTTTTTTCTCATTACAATCTGAATAAGAGAAAGCTTTGATGAATTTATCAGATACCTGCTATGAATCACAAATACTGTAGAAGATTTGAAAAATAAAACAACTAGAGGTGGATTACAGCTATAAAACAATTGAAAGACTTATTTAGTCCTAAATGGAAATCTTACATTCACTTTTGCTTAGATGATGCTAAACGACAATAAAACTGATGTTTTTATCAATAAGGAAGAACATAACGTCACATCAGCAGTGTAAAATTAGTAACTAGAAAACACTAGGCCAAGGCAATCCCCACCCCAGATGGTAATCCGGATCACCCCCATAATCTAATCACCTGTTCCTGGTCTTACTCCGCGCACTTCCTGAGAATTTAATGAAAATCCACCTACGACTTTTTGAGATATGTTGCTAACTAACTAACAGACGGACAAACAAACAACCCTGGCGAAAACATAACTTCCTTGGCGGAGGAAGTTATGTTAATAGATTTGTTCTTGGCTGTCATCACCACCCTTCCGTCAAGCTCAACTTGTTATTCTCTGTTTTTCTCAGTCCACCCATCATTTATAGAGATGTGTAAGGAAAACATCTTGTGATGATTCTAAGCATGAAAGACTCTAACCATCTTGTCGGAAACTGAAAAAGTGTTGTTGTTTTTTCGCAGTCAGTGAGCTCACCAAAACTAAGTGCTAACAGTTCCCTCTAACCACATCAGTCTCTATTGGAGAAGCTTTTACATAGTGAAGACTCCATGTCAATAATTTTCTGTATCAGTGAGGTGTTTAAAAATTAAGTCATAGGAAGTACAAATGTAGTAAAAAAAAAAAAAAAAAAAAATATATATATATATGTAAAATAAAATAGGATTAAATAACTTTATCTGAAGTGAGGCCTTGTGAAGTTATCGGTAATAAGTGCAGAAGCCATAAACTCAAACCAAACGATTACAGGTTCTTTGGGAATCATTCATATTTGCACAATACCTTCAGGCACTGGGAGATGCAGAACCCTGTATTAAGTTGGCAGTATCTGCTTTCAATTCTGTATATAGAGGAGAGATATTGTATCACCATGAGCTCTTTGAAAAAGGAAATTAAATACCCAGAGTGGGTAACAATGCGTAGAAAAACACATGCTTTATTTAAAATGAATGAAAGAAATGACTCTCAATTGGTTCAATTGTTTTACTTTTAGGCAGTGTTAATATTGATGTGACATTGTTTTTTAAGAAATTAAATTTCTGTTTCACAAATAATTTTGTGATAGACATAGGAGCTATTAGACACGTTTTACAGTTGATGTCATTTTGTGAAATTGTAATAGTTAACAGACAATAACATGATTCAGTAGGCATGATTTTATTTATAACTCAAATGTGCATTTCTTTTTTAAAAACTAGATTTTTTTCCTAAGGGGCTACAAATCTATAACTATCTATTTATGTCATAATTCTCATTGTAATCAACATGAAAATAACTACAATTAGGAAGTGAACCACCAGGCATTTAGTCAGACTGTCATGGAGGGTCCAAATGTGGAGGATGAAGGGATTTGTTGATGAAATAACCCAAACTACATATATGTCAAAAATCAACTGTCTCCCATCCAGTACTACACTATGCATAAGTTTACTTTAAATATAATTGTTTGATATTGTAAAACTGTAGACGGACGTTAAATGCTAAGTGCCAGACACAGTCACACCAGACTCAAAGAAACTGTTCTGTGCTTTAAGGAGGTCAAATACCTTATCTATGCTTCTTTTAATGGATTTGTGGTTCACTGTTAAAAAAATCTAATGGTTTTCTATATAGAAACCCGTTTTAAGTGCTACCAGGCAAGGCCGGATTATCCAATGGGCATTATGGGCACAGGCCCAGGGGACCATGCCCACTCGGGGGCCGACGGCCAATGGGGAGCCAACCTGAGCAGTTTAAGGAAGAAGAAAAATAGTTTTCAAATTTCAAATATGGCAGAGATCGGTGCTGGCGGAGATAACCAATAGGATCCACACTATTTTCTTTTAACTTAACAGTTCCTAAAGCGCGATAGTGGAAACCATAGTAACTTGCCCCGCCCCTACCCCAGTGCAAGCGCACAGGAACCGTCACTGCAACAGCTTTCTCACAGGTCTGCCTAAAAAGTCCATCAGACAGCTGAAGCTGATCCAGAATTCTGCTGGTCGGGTACTCACTAGAACCAGGAAAGTAGAGCACATCACCCCAGTTCCAAAGTCCTTACACTTGCCTCCTGTTGCTCAGAGAATAAACTGCAAAATACTATTACTAGTTTATAAATCACTGAATGGCTTAGCAATGACCTGTTGTCACCGTACCAACCACCAAGACCACTCAGGTCCTCCAACTCTAGCCTACTAAACATCCCTAGACTCAGAACTGAACATGGAGAAGAAGCTTTGCGTTTCTATGCTCCTCTTATCTGGAACAGACTTCATGGCGACTGCAGAGCTGCTGAAACACTGAGCTGCTTTAAATGAAAACTCAAAACTCATCTGTTAAGAATTGCCTTTCAGTAAACGATTAATGTCATATGTATCATATGTGTTCATGCTTCATTGCTCTATTGCTGTTTTTCATGCTTTATTGTGTATCATGTGTTGTGTGTGTTTAATGCTAAATTGCTACTTTTGATTTCCAATTGTTATATTCTATGCTTTTGTTTATCACCAAATCACGTAAAGCACTTTGAATTACCATGTTTGCTATACAAATAAAATTACTTTGCCTTAGTAATTAGGTAGTTTCTGAAGACATTCGGTTGCACTGTATTCTATTTAGGGTGTATCGGAGTAAAAGGAGGCTGGCTGAAATAAGTATGATCTCATTTTATTTTATGTTTTGAATTATAATTGAATCATTTCCTATCAGAAACAAACTTCTAGGTTGAATGAAAATTATTCTGAATCTTCCAGGGGTGCAAAACATTTTAGACCTAACTGTATTTGGCATTTTCCTTCCACTATCTATCATAAACAAATCCAAATAAATTCACAGAGGTTTGTGATTGTACTAGTTAGAGAGGCATGAATTATTTTGCAAGGTGCTCCATAGTAACATCTATACATGGTGAGTACATTTGTTTATATTTATAGTGTAGATTTAGCTGGCAGCATAATGCAAGCGATGGAGACGCTTTGACCCGAGTGAAAAAAAACACTTACTGTTTGGCAGGCAGCAGCTTGAGTTCCACATAAATAAACACAGGTCAGGTAATTCAAGTCGCATCTGATGTGACACTCGGCCTGTGCGGTCATCTGCAAATGCAACAGGATCAGGGTCCTGCTGGTTTTATTTTTAGCTGTATTGATTCAGGCCAGTAATGGAAAACGAAGGTGACGCCTCCTTCGGGCTCTCCTTTTTTTTCGGAGTCTCTCCTTTCCCATTTTCTCCTCAAAACTTGTACTGCCAGGGCTTCAGGTTCGCAACGGGGAAACCTGAAGCTGCCTGATTAATTTTAAGATGTAAAGCAGTTTGGAGAGAGGCCAGAATCATAGCTGAGAAATGTTGAAAGAGCCACTGAAAGGTTGTAGCTTGGATTTAAATCCTCTAAATTACTTGAGATGTAATTAGAAAAAATCTCTTTGACTTGTTCAACAAAGTCATTTTTAACTTTTAGCAGAAATGTGTGGCTTTTCTAAATATACAAAGATACACATGTTAATTGTGTAAAACAGGACTCTATTTAAGCTTCAGCAGCTAAACTGTCCTTCGGCACTCTTTAATTTACTGTTTCCACCCACTTCCCCTCTCCAAGGTCACGGAGGAGCTGGAGCCTGTCTCACCACACACTCTCCTCATAAAAGCAACCATCAAGACAAACACTAAAGTTTATCTATTGGCTCTCAACATACTTTGATAGCAAGGACTGTCTAACGTTGTTATACTGTCTAGTGGGTTTATCATTTATTAACTTATTAATGTACAAGGTTTCCAATACGGTTTGTTTTTAACATATCTGTAGATGTAACTTCACTGATTTAATAAGCACAAACAGCTGTGGAATGACCAAATGTAACATGCAGTTTTTTTTTTAAAGGTTTTTTGGGCCTGAGTGGCCTTTATTGATAGTGGAGTTTTGAAGGGGGAGAGAGGTGGGAGAAGACACGCGGGAAAGGTTGCCCAGGACGGGACTGAACCGGGGACAGCCGCGTCGAGGACCAAGGCCTCCGCACATGGGGCGCCCGCTCCAACCACCACGCCACGCGACACCCCGTAACATGCAGTTTTTATCTGCTATCCGTTATCTGACAAAATTAAGCTTGTGAAGTCCCACACACACAACACAAATGATACTCTACCAGTGTGAAGCTGGCCTTTGTGCATCCTTTGTATAGGTTGGATGAGACACAAGTTGAAGGGACAACATTGTTTGCCTCAGGGCCCATGGCACCTTAATGAAGCTTTGTTTTGGGTCACTACCAACATCTGCCTCCTCTCAGTCAATCCTTTTTCCTCTGGTAATTTCATGAATGGAAACAGAGACAGGGCTGAATCGTGGAGCAGTTGGTAGCACTGTTACCCTCTGTCTGCATAGAGTTTTGCATGTCTCCCCATGCATGTGTGGGTTCTCGCCAGGTACTTTGGCTTTTTCCCGCAGCCACATCAATCTCAGCCTTGTCTAGGCTAAATTGTCCATATGGATGGTTTATTCTATGTGTCTCTCTATTGCCCTGTGATGGACCGGCAGCCTGTCCTCACCAAGCCCTAACAGCATCTCCCTAACTTGTGGCGCTTACATCAGCTCAAAATCTGCTTCAATGTTGTCAACATGCCCGGCATTTTACAATTTGAATTCAAGGTGTAGTTTAAGATGTAGATGTAGCAATTATCAAAAAAGAAATGCACCTCTGGCAAAGTTCAAGATAAAAAAAAGAGTGTGACACTACACCATAACTTGCTTAAGTTTAATCAGATTTGTACAAACATCAAAAATGCATAGAAGAGAGAATGCAGTTTTGCATGCATTTCCATACTGGAAAAAGTGAAAGTGTCTAGTTTTGTCGCATTTAATTAAGTAAAAAAAATAAAAATAAAGAGCAAGTAACCAATGTGTGCTAATCAAGGGCTAAATTGACCAATGACCAAATATTGCCATATTGATTACTAAGCATTGCTTACTCTACAGTAGCTCTCTGTAGAGTGGCAAAACTGTACACAAATGTGTTTTTTTGCGTAAAATAACTGAATTTGGCTCTTTAAAGTTGGAGTTTTTTGTCAATTTTGTCAGAATAGTCGATCCTCCAGATGCTTAATATGGCTTTGGAGAGAGTAATACTCTAAATGAGGGTTTCTAATGGTCTAAAGAGTTACACCAAAAGAATTTGTGTAGTTCTAGGCCCCCTGAATATATTTTTCTTTATGTTAAAGTCTTGATTCTTACTCAATCTTTGTTTTGGTAGCTGCTGCACTCTGAGCTGACACCAAAAGCTTTGGTATAGTTCTGCTCTAGATGGCTTGTTAGCTTAATACTCTCATTTGTCTATCCACTTATTGAATTTTCTATCCTATTGCTATCCTAAATATGATCCTAGACAACATGTGATGAATAATAAACAGCATTAAATGGAGTCATCTATCCATCCATCCATTATCTAAACCTGCTTATCCTTGCTGGGTTAATGTGTGTGTGTGTGTGGGGGGGGGCTGCTATCTCCAGCAATCATTGGGCAAGAGGCAAGGTACACCCTAGACAGGTCACCAGTCCATCGCATGGCAGAGACACACAGGAACAGGACAAATAGCCGTACACGCACCGCACTTACACCTGAGGACAATCTGGAGACAACAATTAACCTAACAGTCATGTTTTTGGACTGTGGAGGAAGCCAGAGTACCCGGAGAAAACCCACACATACACAGCGAGGACATGCAAACTCCATCCAGAAAGACCCATGCAGGGATTTGCACTCAGGACCTTCTTGCAGCAAAGCAACAGTGCTACCAACTGAGCAGCCTACATGGAAGCAATTGTTTATAAATCTAGAAAAAGAGAAAACTAGCTTAAAAAGGACATAAGAACAGTTCTTCTAGTTTGGTGTATTATGCTTTGTTTTTAGTGTGTAAAAACTTCATGCTGTTACAAATAAACCTCAGCATTGTCATAATTCATTACAGATTAAAAATACATAGTATTAATATTAAAAGCTAATATTTACAGTATTTAGACATCAGCAACAATAACAGTGCAAGAATTGTTCTTTTTGTTAGTCCTATATTTGTGTTTTCTTGGGTAGTAAAATGTAAGATTTTATAAACAATATAATAGACAGACAGAAATAATAGGCACTTTGTTTTCATTTTTTCATTTTTTTTCATCTGGTCATTTTACACCACAACTAGTTCTATTTCTGAACAATGTCACCATGATGAAATGCCATAAGTCACTCACTTTTTTTGCATCTGTCAATTTCCCCTTCATCAACAATGTTGGCTACAAGAATTGACAGTTCACTGGCTGTTTTGAACTTCATAGAAGTTGACATGCACGGAGCATGATGCACCGATTGCTTCAAAGTAACATTTTCACTTAATATTTGAGACGGTATAAAATCTAACATATTATGGAGGTATTTGCAACATGTGTTGCACAACAGAATCATCATGAACCAATCAGAGCATGAACATGAAGGCAAAAGGGGGATAGTTTGCATATCTGCATAAAATTCCGCTGATCTCAGCTGGTATGCAAGAGCAGAAGCTGTTAAACACCAGTTTTAGTTTTTTCCAGTCAGGTATCAGCTCTCCCAAGGAAGTGGTCATCAACATCTCTTATTTGAAATGCTTCGAGAACACTTATTGCAATAAAATCTTGACAACTTTTGAATTAACCACGTATTCAGCTGAAATCGTTCAAGTGTTAGCTCTTTATTCTCACTAGCTACATTTATACTAGAAGCTTTTCTAAACTGCTGTCACACTTTCACTCTGCTCTGTGTGTTTGCGTGTTTAAAACATATTTACATGGATGTAAATCTAAAGAAAAAAGTGCCTTTTGTGAAACATCAAGTCACACAACTTTTGTTGTAGTGTATATTTTTTGTATAAGGCATATGTATTGGTATAATAGGTACAAATTTGACTATTTACTATTGCATCATTCCTTAAGATTTTCTAATCATCTTGGGTTGATAGGTCTATTCTCCAAACATAGTCTATTAATGCCCCAAATTGATTAGATAATTATTAGTAGAATTAATTGAAAAATGGGTCAGGCTGTGCTGCCGTTGGAGCCACATATCAAGTATTATGCATGGAGAAGTGAGGAAGTCTTCATCCGTGCAGACAAAGGATCTGTGGCAGCCTGGTTGAGCTAGAGATTTAACTGCATATGATACAGAAAAGATTAGTAAAATGTCATTGCTGGAGTATTTTTTACTATTTTTACTCAATGCAGAATATTTTTCCTAAAGAACGAATATACTAATTATATCTCATTGTAGTTAGAGCTTTCATTATAGGCACAATCCTGAGAATAATCTTTTCAAAGATTTTGAACTGGGTTTGTCTTATCCTGGAAATGTGTTTTTGTGTTGAACCTGAAACTTCATTTAACCTGAAACTTCATTTAACTTGCTATGCTTGTGTTGTTTCTGTGAATTTCTATAGTTTATAATTATCTGACTGGCTAAATGATCAAGGGCACCTGACGGTGCCAGTCTAACACACCATTTAAATGTATCATCTGGGGTTCCCTGCATAACACAAGGAGTTAAGACTGTTTATTTTCACAGCTTTGCCATATGGCACATATAAATATACACAACTGTTTCTTTTTATATTGATGTTTAATGCGGTTCTTCAGGTTTTTCAGGTATTTAAACCTGAAAAACTACTTAGTAAGAGTTCAAAGTCAGCATATTATAGCAAAGCTAAGAAGTTCTATTGTTTGGGGGAAAATGGCTGCAGGCTGTATGCTTGCAACATATTTCCAAGGAGGTTGTACTGGAGTTATGAAACATAAATCCCAGCAACACCCATTGATCTCTGCTCAGCAAAAAGTTTAGCTCTGTCTGCAATCAGTGGTCTAATAGCTATCTGAATGTGCTGATATATTAGACTGCTGCTCTGATGGCCCTAACTGTAGGCACAATTCAAAAATTCATGATTCACAAATTGAATCATGCATTTTCTGAAAGTGGTGGAAGGATAGTCCTGAACAAGCTCTTATTTTCTCTCTAAGTCCCAGTGCGTAGGGGTGATTCATGCAGTTCAGTGAAAAATTATAGTTTTCTCATTCATTGTCATCAGAAATTTGCTATTACATTTATAATGTCATTTATACTGTGGCCCGGGGTGGGCTGGTGTTGAAATTCAGCCCAAGAGCTTGGTTCTGAGAGGCCTTTTATCTGATGGCACTAAGAATACACCATTATTTTACATTTATTTGTATAACATCTAAACATATGAGAGTGCATTTTAATAATGTAAGAAAAATAACAAACAATAATGAGTCATTGAGGATGGTAGGAAAAAAAACCAGATACTAGGTGTGCAAAGAAATCTAAACCCTAATCTTCAGCTGGCTCTTTCTCTGGCTCAGTTCCCAGTGCAGAATCATGAAATTCCAAATTCTAGAATTGCGCTGCTCTGGATGGCTGCATGTTGGAGTGGCTCTGTTGACCAAATATTGAGTTTTGTTTTTTCGGATGTTGTTTCCTCTGTTTTCTTGAGTAAGATTGGCTTTTTTGGACCTGTGTACTTGCTGTGAAGCTGGAATAATTTTTGCTGTTAATTTTTCACTTTTTGATAACTTGTTATGATGCATAACCAAGGCAACAAGGTGATTTATAGCCGGGAGCAGCTGATTAACATTGCAAAAGCTGAAATAATACCTCAACTGAAGCCACAAATCCCTGATGAGTTGAGAAGGAGGAGGAGGCGTGGATGCAGAGCAGAAGCAAAAAGGATACAGAGAAGGAGGAAGTTCTCTTCCATTGCTCATAATGGTCAATGTGAGATAACTGGTTAACAAGATGGATAAACTCCAAACCCTTACAAGGACTCAGTCAGAGTATCGGGAATGCAGTGTTATGTGTTTCACTCAGACGTGCCTGCACGATCATATCCCCAACTCTTAACGTCTCTTTGCCAGACTTCCTGTCTATACGAGCAGTCAGAGATCTGAAGACGAACAGGAAAAGAAAAGGAGGTGGAGTAGCAGTGCTTGTCAACAACAGATGGTGTCATCCAGGACATGTTATTGTGAAGTGTCGCCTCTGAAGCCCAGATATTGAACTCTTGGGAGTAAGTTTTCATCCATATTATTTACCAAGAGAGTTCACCATTGTTTTTTTTAGCAGTTGTTTAAATTTCATCCTCAGCTGTTGTAGACAATGGATGTAATGTCATCAGTTCCGTTGTCACTAACCTACAGACTCAGCACCCCAATGCATTTGTGGCAATATCTGGTGATTTTAATCATGCCTCGCTCTCATCTACACTTCCAACATTTCAACAGCTTGTTAGCTGCTTCACAAGAGAAAATAAGACCTTGGATTTGTTTCACTAGCAAGGACCACGCTACAGGTTCAGAATTTAACATTTTATTGAAGGCATGTTGAATTGAATGGTCTGGGGAGAGGCAACGCTGGAGACCCGGAGGAAGACTCAGTGTGGGGGTGCAGTCTTCGGGAAATCGTCTTTCCGAGCCTGCTCAGGACCCCCCCAGACGGAACCTAAAAGAGAGAGACGTTAGAAGAGGTGGTACGGGAGTAAACTGGAGCGCAGAACGGGGAGGCTGTGCCCGATTGATGCTGCGGAAAAAAAGGGGAGGGTTAAAGGCGAGGGTCGGCAGGACCCTGTGAAAAAAGGCGAGGGTCGGCAGGACCCTGCGAAGGAAAGGCGAGGGTCGGCAGGACCCTGCGAAGGAAAGGCGAGGGTCGGCAGGACCCTGCGAAGGAAAGGAGAGGGTCGGCAGGACCCTGCGAAGGAAAGGAGAGGGTCGGCAGGACCCTGCGAAGGAAAGGAGAGGCGAGTCGGCAGGAACCCTGAAAAGAAGAGGCGAGTCGGCAGGAACCCTGAAAAGAAGAGGCGAGTCGGCAGGAACCCTGAAAAGAAGAGGCGAGTCGGCAGGAACCCTGAAAAGAAGAGGCGAGTCGGCAGGACCCTGGACCTAGAGGGAGGGGAAGGGAGGGGTGAAAACGAACGAGAGACGAGGGATGAAGGGCAGGCAGAGTTTATATGTGTATCCTGGTGGGATTAGAGATGTAGAGCAGACGTGTGGTACCGGGTGAATCGAGTTAAGGCTGATTAGGATTTATGAAGCGGGTTTGAGGCGTGGCCTTGCTCCTGAACCTCAGCTAACCTGTTAGCTCCATTTCACTAGCAAGGACCACGCTACAGGTTCAGAATTTAACATTTTATTGAAGGCATGTTGAATTGAATGGTCTGGGGAGAGGCAACGCTGGAGACCCGGAGGAAGACTCAGTGTGGGGGTGCAGTCTTCGGGAAATCGTCTTTCCGAGCCTGCTCAGGACCCCCAAAAGGTCTTGTCGGAGAGATTAGCAGAGAAGAGAATGAGCGCGTCGCAGATTGTGTAGATTACGAATGTAGGTTCGGTATGCTGAAGAGGACAACAGACCTAAGATTTGGATGATGTCGTCTGATATCCCTGACCTGGCGGCTGAGGTAGCTGTACCCCTGCAGATTGAATGTGCAGATTGAATGGCCGGAGTAAAAATCAGGGGAGATACCGGACCGGCGAGTAATCTGGTGGGAGTGATTGATGAACCAGAACCAGAATTCGGTAATGAGAAGTGGGTTGAATGGAGAGGCGTTAGCAGATGATAGAGGCTGAATGTAGCAGGTGACGGGTTCCTAGGGGCTGAGGCTGGGGCTGAGGCTGGAACTGAGGCGGAATAAGTGAATTCGGACGGAGGTGCCGAGCTGGTCTGTTTTACTTCTACGTAGGGTGTAAATGAGGGTGTCCTGACTAAGGATTTAAATGTCTGAGAGACATGGGTGAATGGAAGGATCGTGTCTAGAAGAGGAAGGGGCAAACTCGAACCCGAACATATCGGGAAACTGAAATAAGCGAGCAAGAGCATGGACTGAAGAGTTAGGTCGATGAAGGGGGATAGGTAACCGGAACGAAGCGTGAGATTGCAACGGGTGAGGAGGTCAGAGGTGAGCGGTAAGCGGCGGAAGGTTCTAGCTTTTTAAGACCTTTCCGAAAAACATCAGAACGTGGCTATGGTCGAGAGCTGGACAGGGGTTACCTGTTGCCAGCTTGATGAAGAAGCTGATTCCTGATAGATGAGATTTAGTGGTGGATATGTGGATTTTTTGGATTGAATGCGAGTGAGAGATGAACTGGCAGATAAACAAAGGAGTAAAAGGGAAAGAGACCATACATTACGTGAAAGGCCTTGAAGGCGTTCCAGCCGGACAGGTAAACAGAGCAGGTACCGGGTGAGAGGCTGTCGATGAAGTTCTGCAAGATGGTGAGGTTGTAGAGCTGCGGCGTCAGATGAAGATGGTGGCTGAAAACTGTGGGACTGGAGTCACGTTGAGGTCTGCAGCAGGAGCTAAGGATCTGAATTTCTTTGTTAATAATTTCTACAACAGTTTCATTATCGGAGTGAATGAGGATCGATTTCTGCGACAGGTCGTGTCCCCAAAAGAAGGGTTGCTATTACGATGGGGTAAAGCTCGTGGGGAGCAGAGGAAGGGAGGGTGGACTGGGGCTGAAGGGAATCAAACTCCGGGGACCAGCTGTTCCAGGAAGAGAGGAAATCGTGCCAGAGCCGCATCTCTGTACGACAGGGCTCGGTGAGGGCGAGCTGATTGTGGAGGCATGGCACGCTAGCGGCAGCGGACGGAAGGGACACGAAGGACCGACCCTGGGGATGATGCGGACGGCGTAGGTAAGATGACCCGAGAGCAATAGGAGCTGTTTCTTAGCGCGTATTTGTGAGGAAGTTAGAGCGGATCGGGGAGATACGGTGGACCTCCAAACAGCAGCGAAACCGGGATGGAGGATGAGTCGAGGGTGATGCCCAGGAACTCGAAAGTAGTAAGGGGGCCCACCGTCTTCTCGTCGGGAAGAGGGACACCGATGTCGGAAGCAGCCTCAGTGAGGGCACGAAGCCCTCAACGAGGTGGAGAAGAAGTGGAGGTGATGACCAAGAAGTCATCCGAGGGGGAGTGAAGGACTTGAGGCAGGTGTTAAGTATTAAACCGTACCCAACACGGGGTCTCGTAAAGAGAACTGGAAATCCTGGGACTACTCCTGCAGCCGAAGGTGAGCGGGACCGCAAAGTAGTAGGAACCCTTCCGACGGACGCTGGCGAAGCGCCGGAAGACTGAATGAAGGGGGGCAGTGGCGGAGCTAGGCTTTAAAATAAAACGGGGGTGGCAAGGTATTATTTTGTGGGGGGGGTCGATATACGGAGTATATGAAACGCTTCAAAACAGAGCACACAAAGCGCGCATGCGCATCGTGGGTGCAGAATGATGTGCTCAAAGCATATTATAATATAACATATAATATCATAGTGGACGGAGTTTTACCGTGTATCCTGCTGTAACCGGACGAGGCGCGCGTGCTGTTTGAATACTGAATGGAGAATGATTGACGGCCGAAGGAGGGAAAACGAGTTTCCGTAAACTTAAATTTAATGATGTAAATAGACTTTTGTCCCTCACATTAAGCTACGGAATGGCTTCAGAAGACGTTGTGAAATTATAATCAGACCCTCTCAGACCCAAGTCACCCCAAATTGACGTGAAAAGCGAGAGGCGCCGAAAAGCGCGCTTTTTGCATCCCTGTACTATCTCCACGGTAGTTTTAGTAAGATTAGTTCAATATTCTGCATTGTGCCGATATGAATAAGCCTACCTAATGTCTGTGATTGTTGCTGAACATTTGCTAACGACATGTTTTAAGCATCTTCACACAGGCGTGACAGTGTTAACGTTAGTCAGTCAGTTTCACGAGGCTAGTAACAATGCTCATTTAAGTATTAATGCTAAGCACTACAGTGCGACGTCACCCTTACTTCCCGTTAAAACAGTACTTCGTTTAATTTAATACCAATAAAAGCCGTACATACCAGCAAAACGCTCTTCATCGATATTGGCCATGTTGTTTTGGAGCCGTTTTGAGCACGAAAGAGGTTTCGATTAAAGGCCCTGAGCGGTTGAAGGGAAAACCCCTTTCCCGGAGCGCGCGCTGGAGCCCTGCTAGTGTCCAGCCGGACATGTCAGGGAGGCCCGAAGCGGCGATCGGGGAGCGCCGAGCTCGAGGGGAGGCTCTAGAACGAAGTACGGGAGACCGGTGCGGGCGGCGAGAGTTTATATGTGTATCCTGGTGGGATTAGAGATGTAGAGCAGACGTGTGGTACCGGGTGAATCGAGTTAAGGCTGATTAGGATTTATGAAGCGGGTTTGAGGCGTGGCCTTGCTCCTGAACCTCAGCTAACCTGTTAGCTCCATTTTATGTAAATGTAAAGGATGCATACATGTCCAAACCAAGACCTCCTCTGGGACAATTAGATCACAATCATGTTTTTCTCTGCTCAGAATATAACCCACCTGTTCAGAGGTAACCTGTGACAAAGAGAACTCTGAGAAAATGGTCACATGACGCTGAAGAAGCCCTGCAGGGTTGTTTTGAGACCACAAACTGGATGACTTTTTGCCAAGCACATGGAGACGACATCAATACCATGACTGAGTGTGTGAGTGACTATATAAACTTCTGTGTGGAAAAAATCATCCCCACCAGAACAGTGAGATGCTTCCCTGACAACAAACCCTGGATCACCATTGACCTGAAGGAACTGCTAAACAAGAAAAAAAGAGCCTTCAGGGAGGGAGAGAGGGAATTATTGAAGAAACAGAAGCAACTAAAGATCAAGATCAGAGACAGCAAAGAGGCATACAGGAAAAAGCTGGAGAACAAACTACAGAGGAACAATATCAGAGATGTCTGGTCAGGAATGAAAAAGATCACAGGCTTTAAACACAGGAAGGATTGGATAGATGAAAGTCTGGACAGAGCCAATAAACTGAACGCATTCTTCAATAGGTTCAGTTCAGGAACTAGCTCAGCATCCTCCTCTCCTGTGCCCAGCCAAACAGACATTCCACCCTCCTCCGACCCACAGCTTTCCTGTCACACCTCGGATGTTTTATCCTTCACCTCAGTCATGGACTCTTCGGATTCCAATAGTTTGTCTTCAACCAAGTCAGGAGATGCTGCTACCCACTTTGCCTCCCCCTCCCCCTCCCACTTGTCGGTCTCTAAAAGTCAGGTGAAGAGGCAGCTGGAAAAACTGAACCGAAACAGGGCTGCAGGTCCAGATGGTGTCAGCGCCAGACCCCTGAAGGCCTGTGCAGAGCAGCTCTGTGGGATTCTGCAGCACCTCTTCAACCTTAGCCTAACCCAGGAGAAGGTCTCAGTGTTGTGGAAGACATCATGCCTTGTTCCAGTACCAAAAAAACTCACCCATCAGTCACCAGTGACTATAGACCTGTTTCCATGACATCCTACATCATGAAGGTCCTGGAGAGACTCCTGTTGGCACCCCTAAATAAGCAAACAAGAACGTATCAGGACCCACTGCAGTTTGCTTCTCGCTGTGGAGTTGGAGTTGAAGATGCCATCATACACCAGCTTCAACCAACCCACTGCCATCTGGACAAAGCAGGCAGCACTGTGAGGATCATGTTCTTTGATTTCTCCAGTGCATTTAACACAATTCAGCCTGATTTGCTTCGTCAGAAACTCCTGAAGAACACAGGTGGAGCCCTCATCAATCGCCTAGATCAACGACTACCTGACAAATACACCAAAGTTGGTGAGACTGAAGGATTGCGTGTCAAACCAGGTGGTCAGCAGCACAGGAGCACCACAGGGGACCGTACTCTTACCATTCCTTTTCACCATGTACACCTCAGACTTCCAGTACATATCAGAGACCTGTCATCTGCAGAAATATTTAGATGACTCTGCAATTGTCGGGTGTATCAGAGATGGACAAGAAGCTGAATACAGAGAGCTGGTGGACCGCTTTGTGACGTGGTGTGGAAACAATCGTGTTACCTTACCTGCCTCGGGAGCGGTCATTCGGCTGAGGCTGCCTGGGTACTCTCCAGGTAGTACTTGGGTGGAGGTGGGGGTCTCAGCCTTCCCTCCACTGGGCGCCCTGGGCCGATGCCTCGGCTGTTGCTGTCGATCTGCTCATGCTGATGCAGGGACCAGTGCTTGGCACGTAACAGGTGAAAAATACATTAAGTTAAAAAATAAGTTTAGTGGGCGGAAGTTTTCTTTAATTTGGGATTAGTCGTGGATGGGAAAATTATGATAATTTTTTTGAATATCTCAAATTATCACGTGCAGGGGCGACTCTATATTTGGAAGCCCTGCAAGATTAGGCAGGCTTCCTTTCAAAGCAGAAGAGAGCTACTGAAATGAGCTACTGAAAGCAGAGGAGAGCCACTGACGTCTGGTAGCAGTTAGCAAACCATATCAAAATAGTAAACATAAAAACATTGATTGTCCCTAGCTGCCCCGAGTTTCCATGATTGCCTCTCTAATTGTCTTCCCTGTGTATTTAAACCCCTTTGTGTTCCCGGCCCTTTGTTGGATTGTTGTCTTTGTCATCATTGTGTATGCATCATTCTGGTTTCATGTCTATACTGATCATTAAAGTGTCTTATTTCTACTCCAATCCTCTCTGCGCTTGGATCATTCCACCACTATAACATGACAGTTACTGGATGTAATTAAAATTCTCTGAATAATTCACTCCATTCCACCTTATTGGCAATTCTGCTAAACATGTTAAAGGCAAGGCAAGGCAAGGTAATTTTATTTGTATAGCACACTTTCAACAACAAGGTGATTCAAGGTGCTTTACATGATTAAGAGGTAAAATATAAATAGCAGTAAAACACAGACAAAGCATATAAAGTAAAAACAGCAATAAAGCAAGAAGCATATACAGATACATCAAGGCATTACAAAGCATATAATGTAAAAACAGCAAGAAGCATGCACAAAACATGATACATCAAAACATTACTCAAAGGCAGCTCTAAACAGAAACGTTTTTAGTTGTGATTTCAAAAGAACTCAGTGTTTCAGCAGCTTTGCGGTTGTCTGGAAGTTTGTTCCAGATTAGAGGAGCAGAGAAACTGAAAGCTGCTTCTCCATGTTTGGTTCTAATTCTAGGGATGGTGTGTAGACTGGAATTAGAATTGGAGGACCTGAGTGTTCTGGTGGGGTGGTATAATAACAGCATATCTTCAATATACTTTGATGCTAAGCTTTTCAATGATTAATAAACTACTAAAAGTATTTTGAAGTCTATTCTCTGAGCTACAGGAGCCAGTGTAAGGACTTTAGAACTGGGGTGATGTGCTCTACTTTCCTGGTTCTAGTGAGGACGCGAGCAGCAGCCTTCTGGATCAGCTGCAGCTGTCTGATTGACTTTTTAGGCAGACCTGTGAAGATGCTGTTGCAGTAAGCAATCCGACTAAAGATAAATGCATGGGTGAGTTTTTCGAGGTCCTGTTGCAACATCAGTCATTTAATCCTAGAAATGTTCTTCAGGTGATAGAAGGTTGACCTTGTTATTGCCTTTATGTGACCCTGGAGGTTCAGGTCTGAGTCCATAACTACACCTAGGTTTTGTGCCTGATCAGTAGTTCTTAGCTGTATTAATTGAAGCTGTGTGCTGACCGTTGATCGTTCCTGTTTTAAGACTGTTCAGTCTTAAAATACATTCATATTTAATTGCAGCAGCATACAGTTACAAAGAAATTGTAAAAAAAAAATCAGACCTTATAATTTAGGTTAATGTATTCAGTGGCATCATTTTTTTAAATTGTAATATTCTGAATTTGTGGGACCCTTAAATAGTCCTATAACACTCAGGTCCTCCAATTCTAATTCCAGTCTACTCACCATCCCTAGAATTAGAACCAAACACGGAGAAGCAGCTTTCAGTTTCTATGCTCCTCTAATCTGGAACAAACTTCCAGACAACTGCAAAGCTGCTGAAACACAGTTATTTTAAATCACAACTAAAAATGTATTTGTTTAGAGCTGCCTTTGAGGAATGTTTTGATGTATCATGTTTTGTGCATGCTTCTTGCTGTTTTTACATTATATGCTTTGTAATGCCTTGATGTATCTGTATATGCTTCTTGCTTTATTGCTGTTTTTACTTTATATGCTTTGTCTGTGTTTTACTGCTATTTTTATTTGACCTCTTAATCATAGAAAGCATCTTGAATGAACTTGTTGTTGAAAGTGTCCTATACAAATAAAATTGCCTTGCCTTGGCTTTAACATGTTTAGCAGGATTGCCAATAAGGTGGAATGGAGTGAATTATTCAGAGAATTTTAATTACATCCAGTAACTGTTATGTTATAGTGGTGGAATGATCCAAGCGCAGAGAGGATTGGAGTAGAAATAAGACACTTTAATGATCAGTATAGACGTGAAACCAGAATGATGCATACACAATGATGACAAAGACAACAATTCAACAAAAGGCCGGGAACACAAAGGGGTTTAAATACACAGGGAAGACAATTAGAGAGGCAATCAGGGAAACTCGGGGCAGCTAGGGACAATCAATTTTTTTATGTTTACTATTTTGATATGGTTTGCTAACTGCTACCAGACGTCAGTGGCTCTCCTCTGCTTTCAGTAGCTCTTTTCAGTAGCTCTTTTCTGCTTTGAAGTCCCCCCTGCACCTGATAGTTTGAGATATAAAAAAAAAATTATAATTTTCTCATCCACGACCAACCAAAATTAAAGACACTTCCGCCCGCCCGCCCGCACCCACTAAACTTAATTTTTAACTTAATGTATTTTTCACCTGTTACGTGCCAAGCACATGTCACTGTTGTTTTTCTCTTCTGATTGAGTTATGCTTTACAAGTGCAAAGTGCCTGAGATAGACATGTGTGGACCTCCCATACCTGCTTGGCATTGGATGGCCAATCAGTTGTGGAGGCTGGCTTAAAAAGCACACACCTGAATATTGCCTAAAACTGTCTGCCTTGCCTTGCCTATAAAATATTTTTTAATGTAAAGTTTTTTTTTAAGTAGATAGAGATATTTTTAATTAGCAATCTAAGACTTTATGTTTTACTTTGGGGAAAATTTATAGAATAAAATTTCTATTGAGGAGTCTTTAAAATGGGAAAGACGAAAGAACATACATGGTTGTTGATCTTCATAACTCATCAATTGACTTTCACAAAAATAACTACTCACCTAAACGTACCCATATCAATGGTCACAGAAACCCCTAAAAGATTAAAAAGAACTGGAGAACTGTACTGGAGTACTGAAAATAAAGTCTGAATAAAGGAACTTTATTTACATAATATCTCTGTGTTTCCTTCTCACCAAGTAAAGAGTCTTGGTGTAATTCTTGACAGTTCACTATCTTTTCAATCGCACATCAATAATCTTACTCTGTCCTCTTACTTTCATTTACGTAATATTAATCGCCTTCATCCTTCCCTTTCCATACATTCTACATCTTCTCTTGTCACTTCCCGTATTGATTATTGTAATTCTCTTCAGTGTCCTTGGGTGTCTTGAAAGGTGCTTACAAATAACATTTATTATAATTTTTATTATCATTATTATTATCATTATTATTATTATTATTTGCAAGAATGCACAGTGAAAGGGTGGTGGAGTCTCCAAAGTTAACCTTTTAAGAACTGCCGCAATGAGAGAGTGGGGGGGGGGGGGGGTGTCTCTCCAAAGTTCATCGTTTGAGAACTGCAGCAACATTTTCAATATGTGATTATGCTACTTCTATAAAAGATCAATTTATTTTGTATTTCTTTTAACAGGTGTACCAGTAAATGTGAATAGTGCTGTAGGTCATCTTAATATCTGAAAGGTAACGCAACTGCTAGTGGTGAAAAAAAAAAACAGTTTTTGCAGCATTTAAAAATGTGCATATGCATGTGTAATTTGGGTTGAATATAAAAATATCCTTATGCATTTAGAAATTTAACAGAAGATTTGTTGCACTCATTTTCTCAATGGAAAGGAATCACTTTGAACCAAGCCTTTGTAATTTATTACAAAACCTGATATCTAGTTGGCATGTCTTTAATTCTTGAATTCTAATTTTTTTTACCAATTTTATTGGATCAAAATATAGGTAGTTGTTACCTTCATTTCTGCTAAGTGTGTTTTTTTTCCAGAGAAAGAGTTTTTATATCCCTCCAAACTCTTAACTTCCAATGAAAACGATTTAAGGCTCTAATTATCCCTATTTTACTTCAATTCAATTCAATATATTTAAGTAGGTGCAATTCACAACACATCATCTCAAGGCACTTTAAAATAAATGTAATTTTAATTCAGTTGTACACACATTCCAATTAATCCTTCAGTTCATTAGTCTAATCAGTTTAAACTTTTCTGTTTATGCCAGAAATATGCATTAACCTTTATACCCTATAGTTAGCTGCTGTTCAAATTTAGCATAAACAAAAACAAACAAATTATGTTTTAATTTACCCCTTTGATTCTACCTGAACCACCTCTAAGTCAGATTTAGATATGAGCAAATATTTTTGCATAAAGGCTTTTCGCTGTTTACTTTCAGCTATATTCATATGCTGTTTAGAAACAAGACAAAGTCACCTTTTCTATGTCTTCTTAACACAATTTTACTTACTGGGGTTTTCTTTGAAAAAAGAAGGAAGGTAAGGCTGCCTTGGTGTATTTTGAATATAACCCACAGACATAGAGAGACGCAGTGAACAGGAAAGGAATGGCTGGATGAAGGTATTGCCCCATTGAGGCATAGTGAGCAGGACTCCTTTAGTGTTTGGTGTCGGCTCAGAGCGTCCGCCACTGAAGCGGAGGTGAGTCAGACCTCACTTCGCTTTGGATCATTGTCACAAGCTGTGTGTGTCGCTTCACACACACAGGAACACATGTGCGCAGACAGAAACACACAGCAAGCTCCTACAGGGATGGCAGCCGACAGGCGAGTGTGTGCCACAGAGAGCTGTCAGGACCTATTGTTGCTGCGTCCCACAATTCCACCCTTCCTCAGACATGCACTCAGCTGTACTCTATGTTTATACATCAGGCCACATGTACAGGTGCATGCATCACGGTCCTTTCTCTGCACACTCTACGTTACCACCATGAAAACTGATCAGCCAATGTTCTTTTGAAAATATTTCCTAAGCTGTTAATTCCTTTTCCGCCCAATTCTCCTAAATTCTGTCATTTAATAATTCCCCACCACTTTATACATAGTGACAGCACTGTTGCATTGCAGCAAGAATGTCCTGGGTTCGAATTCCAGCATTTCTGAATAGAGATTCCATTTTCTTCCACTGCATGGAAGAAATCCTACTGGTTACTCCTCCCACAGTCCAAAAACATGACTGTTACCCCCCACGCACACACACACACACACACACTTTAACCTTGCAATCATAAGCAGGTTTAGATACTAGGATGGATAGATGTGTCCATCTAATGCTATTTATCATTCATCACATGTTGTCTAGGATGATATTTTGGATAGCAGGATGGAAAATTCAATAAGTGAATAAGTGAATCGTCTATAATAATAAATATAAAAAGAACAATCACAGTTAATAAAAACCATGACCTTCTCGATATGACAACAAAACAACTTTTTGGTGGATTTATCAGTGGAAATACATTTTCATACATGTCCATAAATTACATCTGAGGTCATACAGGATGCAGGACTCGTTTTTATATCAGCTGGGCTTTTGTTTTGGTGCTACTCCAACTGCAGAGTGTCTGGATTTGTGCACAAACACTGCTGACCTTTCCCTCAAAGGTTAAAAGCCTCCCACATACCGTACCAAACCTCAGAAGCTCCAAGCTGCATGTTTACGAACAAACAAGCGATTATTACTCTGCAGTCTCAAAAAAAGAAAAACATGCAATCAGAATCAGACTGTGATTAATAACCACTTTTTGTTCAGTCTACAAAAAAGAATTAGCAATAGCAACACAGAAATTATTCAAACACATTTTCTCAAAAAGAAAGAATAAATCACCTTATTGGTATCAATTTAAACAAATTGAACTATTAGAGTTAGAATTATATGATTATATATTATTTTATTTATACAAAATATGAGTATTTCCAAACTATTCCCTATTCTGTTGTCTAAAAGTGCTGTCCTTTTTTCCTTACCTTTGTCCTTACGTCCTCACTTCCTTCCTTCCTTATGGTATTGAGTAAACTTTTTTTTGTGCACAAATGTCACAGTTGACTACTTGAATGACCCAACTTGTGACTTATTTCTGTAAGGACACAGGAAAGAAACTTTACTTAAGTAAAAGAACAAAGAACACTGAATGTATGTAGAAAGGTACATCTGACGGGGGGAAGTGGCACACAGGCGTGAAATGAAGGGTAAAACACATTTGAAGAGAAAAAAGGAAAAGCAGTGATCTGAAATTGAGCAAAGGAATGCAAGAAGTCAACATGCACTCAGAAAACGAAACATGAGCAACAGCAGAGGTGAGACGAGGCCTAAAAAAAAGGTAGAAAGCAAAACCGAAGGAACTGACTTTAAAAAATGTTTCAACAAAATTTAACTAAATGCTTCAACACCCAGTAGAAATTTGAAACATTTGTTAATTTTACCTCACAAAGAGAAAGGGATTTGTATTTTTAGTTTTATTAATATTTATTTGTGATTACCGTTCTGCACTTATTTGGCCTCTTATCTATCTCCTCCAGCTTTTTCTGCTTGCCCTGTCAGTGTTCCCCAGCCGACTTTTACCCTGCGACGATTCTGGCTCAGCGTTTCCTGTTCTGTCTTTTTTTCGTTCTGAGACTTTCCCATTTTATCCACCCCACCTGCTCTTTCCCACTTATCTCTCCTGTGGGTTTGGGAGGAAGTTCACTCATCTCAAGAGGTCCAGAGGTGTGTGGATGGTGGACTTACAGTATATGTGTGTTTGTGTCCATTTGAACATGGCTGAGCGCATGAGGGTTTGTTGTGTGAAGTAAATGGCTTCAGGGATCCCCTGGGTTAGATATCAAATGTGCTCACAGAGAGCAGAGTCATGACTAAGACTGCATGCCTTTCATTAACACTGAGAGAGAGAGAGAGAGAGAGAGAGAGAGAGAGAGAGAGAGAGAGAGAGAGAGAGAGAGAGAGAGAGAGAGAGCTGCTGCGAATGCAGCTTGCAAAGTTGAACAAGTCAACTGACCTCACCATTGTGACAGAAATGAGAAATGGACAGAAATAAACCTGTGTGGCATCCAGTAAGGAAGCAGATAGGAAAAGATCTTTAGCATTTCCATTTGGTAACTTTAAAGGGGACATATTATAAAATTTCCCCTTTTTTCATCGTTTTGTCTTGCCATTTGGGTTTCTGCTGCCACTATAAACACTCCAAACATGAATAAAAACCATCCATCCAGTTTTTTGGCATTTTTTTGGTCAGAAATATTGTGCTTCTACAAGCCGTATGAAAAAGTGCCTTATTGTGACGTCACAATAAACGGAATTTGCATGTAACCGCCCCTCACCTGTCAAGCCCCGCCCCTCACCTGCCAAACCCTGCCAACCAATTCCAGTTCCATGCCATTCTTAGGTATGGCAAAACCTGCAGCCTGGTAACTGCTAATTTGCATAAAAGTGACAGAGCCCTCTAAACAGCTCATTCTGAAAGGGACTGAAATTGTCAAGAATTGAGCTGATGAGATCGCTTTATGTGGGAGTGATTTTGTACAGAGAACTCAATTAAACATGTTTTGTACATACCCTAGACCTATTATAACTTGTTTAAAAAGAGACATAATATTTCACTTTTAAAGTCAATGTTTGTTGCTCGTCCTTCATTATCGGTTCCAATTCAGGACCTCTTCTGCTCTGTTTTAAACAGCTGTTTTATTTTTTTTAGGGTTGGGGGATAATTCAATTTTATCGATTAATTCGAATTTGCCATTTAAGAAGATATATTTTTGGGAAAATCGAGATTTCTCACACAACTTTGAATTGAGGTAGACTCCCAAAGGAGATATTAAAATAAGAGTTTAAAAAATAGATTCTTTCATTTGTTATTTCTGTTTAAGAAAGTAAAGGGAGAAAGAAAAAAATCGATTAAAATCGGAAATCGGATTTGGTGTGAAAAAATTGGAGATTTTATTTTCAGGCCATATCGCCCTGCCCTAAATTTCTGTATAACCTGACAATTTTGTCCTGCAACACATTTTGTTCTTTGAGTTATAACCACTTTGTGTCCTGGATTTTCTTTCTGCACTTAACTGCAACTGTATCAACAACAAACCTGATATTTGAGACTTTCTCAGTGAATCTTTTCCCATTAAATAAAACCTGCATATTAAAGCAGAAGATCACCACGGCTTTCCATCTCAGCTCGTAGAAATGATTAGGATTCTTTCAATACTAGATTAGCTAACAACAAGAAGAAGGTAGAATGTCTGACCAGAAATTAACAGTCTTCATATAACTCTGTAATAAACTACTTGAAGGCTTTCCAATGCATTGGGGACTCCGTCCCTCATCTTAACATCCGGATATTGTCCGATATTAAATCATGACTACCTACCTCCCACCTCCTACAGCCTTCACTATGAATAGTTCTCCTGACACCTGTTTGAATAGAAACATTTTCTCTTCTGGTGCATGTGGTATACGTAAACCCTGAAGTACATTTAGGTGCTATCAACTGACTGCACTCCCCTTCAGCGGGGATGGGACCTGGCTAAAAGCGTCTAATCAATGTAGACAGCATTGATGTAGATGTTGGGCCATTTGTTGGGGATACTATACGTATGATCTATGGGATCTTTGTGCAAGGTAGACTGGTAAGTAAGTCCAAGCTGTAGTATTGATTTTGACTCTTAAATCCACTTCACTAAGGGTTTTTATCAAAGAGGAGAGGGAAGGAGTTCAAGGTGCATTCTAAAATTTGTGTCAATTAAGTGTTCTAATGACAGAAACGTGGAGCTCAGGGTTACTCCAACTTGAAACTGTCTGAGACTGATATAAAAAACGTAAGCAATTTTCTACTTAAGCACCCTATATTAACCTCTGTTTTTATCAGGCAGAACCTAATTTTATAGCAAATTAAATTCTGTTCTGTTGCAGGGATCCAGTTATCACTGCTAGGAGCATTTCTTTTTTTTAGCTCTTTCGACTACGTGATATTATAGGTGCAGGTTATAATTTGTGTTAACAAGGGGGAAGCCTCTCCTTTCATTGCCACTTAAATCTAATATCCTTCACCATCACAGGCATCAGTGACTCATGCAGGTTGAGACCTCCTATGCCAAGGCATGGCATGGAAAATTAATCTAATTTTAGAGCTGGCTCTAAGTGTTCTGTTGGACAGGGATTTCATTTTCACTCATCTTAAAGCTGCAATAAAAGACAGTGCTACCAAGAAATAAAAAAATAATAAGATGACTGACGGATTCATATGATCCACAAAACTTTGAGTAAATTTGCATGCACTGCAGCTTTGTACCAATGAGTCACATCCTGTTTTTGTGTTCATCCAGAATCGGATGCATTCAGGTAAACATTTCTGATGGAGATTGAGATGAAAAATAAAATATATTCAATAGGTCAGTCATGTACCAAATACCATCAAAACCTTAAAATACAAGAGTTCTGTCTTGTAAACATTTGCTAAGAAGCTGGGAATTTTTTTTAAAGATGTCTATGTCATCCTCAGTTTTATAAACTGGCAACAAAATTCATACAAAACAGGAAAAATTATGATCTTAAATATTTCAGAGTCGATATTATCTTAATAGTTGTCATACAGTGTGAGTGCCAGTTCCTTTCCAATTAAGATTAAAAAAAAATATGTTAAAAAGCAAAGAAAGTTGTTATTATTTAAATATTCTTCTCCACTTAGAACATATTAATTAATACATTAATAAATTTCTCTCAATCTTTGGTAACAGTCTCATTTTATTAAAAATCCAAGATATCTTATCGTGTTGTATGAGCAACCAAGATTTGGAATATACTAATATAATTCAAAGCTCTAACTTTCTTGGTTAATTTACCAATATATATATATGAAAATACAAAATTGCAAAAGGTGGAAATGATCAGTATAATGCATTGCCTTGCAACAGGATAGTTGTGGGTTCTGCATAGAGTTTGGATATTCTCCCCGTGCGTTCGTCTCCTTATCGTTGTTGATCACTCCCAATTGCCCTTATTGATGAGCGTGTGCGTGCATGGTTTGTCCTGACTGTCTCTGTGTTACTCTGTGATGGAATGTCAGTCTGTCCAGTATGTACCCTGCCCCAATGACTCCTGGAGATAGGCACCAGCCCCTGCTGACTATACCTTCTAGGACAAGCAGGTATAGACTATTGATGGATGGGTCAATAATTGAATATGCTGGGTATATATATATATATATATATATATATATATATATATATATATATATATATATATATATATATATATATATATATATATATATATATATATATATATATATATATATATATATATATATACTGTATGAAACAGTTTTATGTTTTTTTTTATCAGTCTATGGCCTCTGAAGCACTACAGCAATGCTTTTACAAGAGGACTCATATTATTAAAGTGGTTTTTCATTACTTTTTGTGATATCTTTGGGAATAGGTCATCATCCTCATATATTTCTTAATCAACTCTAACCTTCATGATTTGCACTGGTTTTGCCCTCTGTGAGCTAAAGCTCAGCATGGATAATTAATCTAATTTTAGACTGGTTTGAGTGTGTGTATGTGTGTGTGTGTGTGTGTGTTTCCCTAAGAGAGAAATACTGGACAGTGTTGTCACTTTCCCTCAGTGATGATGCCAAAGGATACATCAGTTCAACCCGGTTATCTTCCTCGCTGTTGTTACTTCTGCCTCCCCTCTCTCACCCACTGCTATTGTGTCCATCTTACACAAAGTAATTCTGGGCTTATCTTGTTTGTTTTCATGCATCTGTTTTTTCTACTACGGACCTGACACCTGTAATGCTCTTGATAATGAATTATTCCTACATTCAATTTATTTATTCTCTTTCTTTTTCTTTTTGTTTCTCCAGCAGCAGAAGCAGTGCCGGTACGGAAGGATGGGGATCAGGTAAAATGCTTCTACCGTTTCTTTCATGCCTCTGTTCTGCACACATACATCCTCATTAACATTTTCCTCAAAGCAGCTTTGACAAGATATAAAAGAGATGGTTGTTGGTACATTCCTCTGTGGAAAAGTTGTTTATTTTCTGTTAAGGGTGAGAGATGCACTGTTACCCACCCAGAACTGCATCTTGATGTTAAATATAAAGTCGCAGTCTTGAAAAAGTTGCCTGTATTTAATCTTTGAAAACAGCAACAATGCCAGAAAGAAAAAAAATACAGTTATAGAGAGAAGTGTGTGTTTATTTTCCATGTCGGTATGTGTCATCTCTGAGGCTTTTGTGCATCAGAGGCTTGTGGACAAAGCTTAAGCCTCTAGTGATAAAAACACAAAACTCACCTGACACATTCATTGTTAGCCCAACCTTCTTTTATATCTGACATTCTACATGAATACAGCTCAGAGAACAAAAATCGTCTATTTCTGTTGAACTGTTTTGGTTACTAGGGATCTACGTAAACTGAAAAAATGTGAGCTTTGCCAATTTTTACCTTATTTTACCCCATTTTGTTGCCATTTCATTCTAACCTACTTACATTTCATAGCCATAACAATCCATTTTATTTTCTACCATGACATATCTGTTTATGTCACTTGGTTGTTAAGTATTTTGATGCATTGTATAGATGAATAACCATAAAGTGCTACGTAATAATAAATTATTTGCTGAAGTTTTTTTAATTACAACTTATTTCCATATATTTTGCTTCTGATCATTGTTAGGGCTTTTAAATATAAGACATTGTAATCTCTGCTCAAAAGATGACTAAAAGTGATCTTCTAATGGTGGATGATATTTATTAGAATCACTTAACCAATTTTACTAAAAGTAGATTACGAGTTTAATTTGGACAATCCTTTTAAATGTTTGGTTGTCGATGCGAAATTTAACTTCCCCAATATGTAGATGAACTGACTCCTTGTCAGTACAAAATGAACTGGGATGATTTTTTTATAAGCACGAAAGGTTTGAAAAGACCAAAACTGCAAAAATTGGAAAAGGGTTCAATAAAAATAATAGCTTTGACCTAGGTGGTGAAGTTCCTTAGATAGAAAATTTGTTAAACTAGTGTTAATAATGAACTGCACTTAATGCACTGTTTGATAACTAGTATCAATTAGAATAGATGTATGATTGGATTGAAACTACTTTGCTTGCCTTGAGAAGACGTGTTGTGAATTGGCGCTTTATAAGTAAAATGAACTGAATTGAAAAGAACTACAGGGTGTTTAAAACTTAAAACCCTATGCAGACTAGTTCTTGTCGGCTTTAGACTACAGCCCCTATTAGCATTGCAAACCAGAATCCTGAACAACCTGATGCTGGGATAGTTTGTAGCTTTAGTAGGCATAATATGTTGTGTGCACTGGTTCTGGTAGAAACGATTTCTATTCTTTTATTGATTAAGTTCATTTTGTCTTCGTGATATAATGTTTTTTGTTTTTCTTTTAGTAAGGCAAACATTAGTTTTTAAAGGGACTATATGCAATTTTCTGAAATTTAAACTCACGACTGACACCTGTGGCCAAAAACCGTAACTGCTCTTCCTTTCTGCTCGCTCTCGCAGCGCGCGCTCCTACGCCGGTCGCTCTCAATCTTCGATCTTTTTCGGGCACTTGTCAGGGGTTTAACTTTTTTAGCCTTATGTGGAGTTACTGTTGGTGTCAAAGTTGTCCTTGGTCTCTACTGTGTATTCGCACAATCCATTGAACTGCTTGCGAGTGCTGACTAGCGGTGGTGGCAGAGTGATCTGAAACATTTAACATGAACGCTCTTGACGTCACATGCGCAGACAGCGCGGGAAAATCCGACCCGACAGAAAATAGAAAAAATTGGATACAGGCTTATAGGTGCACCCACTATGAGCTGACAAGGTGTCAGTATGCTCATCAGGAGATGTTTGAGTCATAAATGGTCAAATAAAAAGGCTATTGTTATTGTTATTGTTATTATTTTGTAGGGTGATAATCTCCATATCCAGCAGTATGGATATTTAAAGTTTATCTTCAAGATAAGATGATTGTTTTTGGAGCTTGTTAGAAACAAACTATTCTGTTAACATCTACAGGGCACTCACGAACATATTTCACCCTAGTGCCAGTAGTTCCTAATTTGACTTTAAGCTCACTAACAGCACTGACAAACTGTTGCTGCTTTAGCAATAACTATTTCATAGACCAGAGTAAAAAAAAACTTACAGAGTAGACCAGCTTAACTAGATTAGTTAAAGATTTGTCCAATTAAAAAATCAATGATGAAATAGTTTCTAGTCTGCCTGTTTTTGGAGAGAGCAGGAGAAGAAAGAACTTACTAGTATTTTTAAATCGTTGTGAGTTTTAACAATTTGGACTAAATCTGCAAATATAAATAAAAAAGAGAATTGCACAATGCGAAAAATCTAAATTAACCATCACACTATTTTACATTGGGGCAAAAAGTATTTGACAGCCACTGATTGTGCAAGTTTTCCCACTTAAAAATATGAGAGAGGCTTGTAATTTTTAAAATAACTTATTTGTATAAGGGTGCAGAAAATTAGTATTTAGCACCTACAACCAAGCAAGAATTCTGGCCCTCACAGACCTGTTATTCCTTCCCTAAGAAGCTCTTCTATCCTCCACTTATTACTTGTATTAATGGCACCTGTTTAAACTTGTTATCTGTATAAAAGACACCTGTCCACACCTTCAAACAGTCAGACTCCAATCTCCGCCATTGCCAAGACCAGAGAGCTGCCCAAGGACACCAGGGACAAGATTGTGCACAAGACTGGGACGAGCTAATCTACACTAGGCAAGCAGCTTTGTGAGAAGAGATCAACTGCAATTATTAGAAATTGAATAAATTCAAGATCACTGACAATCTCCCTCGACCTGGGGCTTCATCCAAGATCTCACTGTGTGGGGTACACATTATCTTAAGAACGGTGAGGAAACAGCCCAGAACTACAAGGGGGGAACTTGCCAATGACCTGAAGAGAGCTTGGATCACAGTAACAAAGGTTACTATTAGTAACACACTACATCGTAATCGATTAAAATCCTGCTGTGCTCAAAGGTACCCCTGCTAAGCCAGCGCATGTCCAGGCTCGTTTAAAGTCTGGATCAGTGGCTGTGAAATACTTTTTTGCCCCACTGTGCAATTACTTTAGAATTTACTTTAATGGAGTTTTGCAGTATATAGCAGTCACTAGATTTTATCTTTGGGAAACATTGTTGGGTATTGCTCAAAACCAGAGCAGGTGTTTTCAGAGGGCTGCAAAGTAGCACGGTTTTTAACACTGTTGCCTTGTAGCAAGAAGAGCCTAAGTCTGAATCTTGGCCTGCATGTCCTCCTCCTTGTGCATTCATGGCTTCTCCCCCGGGAACTCCAGCTTCCCCCTACACTCCAGGAACATGTATAGTAGGGACATTGGTTTCTCTTGGAAGTGCCTGCCTGTGTACATTGTTGATTTTCTTCTGGTACCCTGTGAAAGACTGGTGACCTTTACAGAATGTACTGCACCTTTCATCCAATAACCACTGGAGACTGTGCAAGAATAAGGCCTAATTTATAGTTCTCTGTCAGCAAGTTTGCACTCACACGCACACGTATTGACGGAGATGTTTTCCATTGTTGCGAAGCAATTCCCCACCAGGACAGCAGGGGCTGTAGACTTTTCCTGGTAGGTCTGCTCAGCTGTTGCAGTGGCATCTCTGACTGACAACAATTTATTTACTTCAGCTTGTAAACTCACATCCACAATTTGAGAGAGAGCGAGTTTTGATTCAGCTGGAAAGTTTTTTACTAGAACTGCAGCTCACTGAATACTCTAAAAACACATGTATTTTTGGCAAATATGATTTGTCATTTAATTTTTATGCAGATGATTGCCAGATCTATGTTCCATTAAAAAGTCAAAGGATAGTGTCATGCAGTGTCTGAAGGATATTAAAGAGTGGATGGCCTCAAATATTCTAAGTATCAATGAACAGAAAACTGAGACTATTTTGTTTGCTCCTCGTGGTTCATCGACTGCTCTGTCTGCACCACTGGATTCATTGTCTCGTTTTGTAAAGCCCATTATTTCTAATTTGGGCATGAAGGTTGACTCTGAACTAAATTTTGACAACAACTGTTGTTGAATCCAGTTTCTTTTCAACTGAGGCAATTGTAAAAAATTAAGCCTGTCTTAACACAGAAGGACTTTGAAAAGCTCATTCATGCATTCATTATAACAAGGTTGGACTACTGTAATGCTCTGTATGTTGGGGTTAGTAGAGTTTCTCTCTCCCGCCTGCAGAGGGTCCAGATTGCTGCTCCTCGCTTGCTCACGGGCACCAAGTCAAAGCATTTCTCACCAGTGTTGGCTTCATTTCATTGGCTACCGGTTGCTTTTAGAGTCCATTTTAAAATTCTTCTTTTAACATACAAATCCCTGAACGGATTTGCACCTTCCTATTAATCGTACCAACTTCAGCCATACACCCCTTCACGTCTTTTAAGGTCTGCTGACCAGCAGCTACTGGTCATTCCTAGGACTAGGCCGAAGCTTAGAGGTGATCGGGCTTTTGCTGTAGTAGCACCTAAGGTGTGGAATCAGCTGTCCTCTACCATCAGACAGTTTTGTAAAACTCTCCTTAAGACCCTCTTATTTTCATTGGCCTTTAATACTGATTGATGTGATCACTCATGTTTTGATTTTAGTATATTTATGTACTTTATGTTTTTTAATTGGCCTTTAATACTGATTTATGTGATCACTCATGTTTTGATTTTAGTATATTTATGTACTTTATGTTTTTTAATTGGCCTTTAATACTGATTGATGTGATCACTCATGTTTTGATTTTAGTATATTTATGTACTTTATGTTTTTTAATTATTTTTATCTTTGAGTGTTGTTTGTTGTTTTGATGTTCAGCACTTTGGTCGACATTGTTGTGTATAAAGTGCTTTATCAATAAAGTGGATTGGATTGGATGTAAAAAACAAAACAAACATAGCGGTCTGTTTTGTTGTTCTCTACACCTTCTGGTGTTCAAAATCACCAAAATACCATATTAGATAAACTGGCCCTGCAATATAAAGCATCTAGTGCACAAAAGCTGCATTGGCTACTAATTCCATCAACTATAGAGTACCGTACTCTCCGTAAAAAAAAAGGGCTCTATTTTGTCTGTCTTTGCGTGGCTGTCGGAGACCCCTTGCGTTGACGGATAATGGCGCTGCATGTCTCCACACCACCGCTGATGAAGAAGTATTAATTAGGCTTAAGACCTTGTCCAAACAAAGCAGGGCCTGTCATCCACACTTGCTTGTTTTTACAAGCTCAATTAATGCTATATGTAGAGGAACCACAGGCATAGGAAAGTTATTCTGATTCGATAGGATTTGGGGAACTACAGTACTACCACCTACAGGTTTGGCATGTCTCTGTGCTTAATCCATTGATGCTGTTAGGTGAGGATGGATTTTTTTTCTCTAAGAAGGTGGTGGTGTGGACTCAAGTTTTTTTCTAGATGGAAGGGGGAGGATATTCGGTTTTACAAAAACCCTGTGTACATGGCCTACGAGGGTAGAGACAATAGATGGATGGATGTTTTTCAGGAAATCACGATTATTTTGTGATATCGATTTGCAATTAATAAACAACAGTTATTAGCTTTACTTTTTCAACAAGCAGAGAAGCAGCTCTTATCACTGATGACCAAGCTCAAGCCCAATATCATCTTTTATGTATTTTATCAATCAGAATAGAGAATCATATGAACCGGTATGAGGCAAAGTGCACATTTTTATTTATATATTGTTTTATCTGCTTTTAAAAATTTGTCAGTGATGACAACGTGGTTGGAGTTGTTTCATATTTTCTTATCTGTAAGAAAACAGGAATGTATCTGTAGTGCTCTCATTCATTCATATTCATATTCATATTTTAAAAACGCATAAATTGTAAATGGCCTGTATTTGTATAGTGCTTTATCAAGTCAGAGGACTTCTAAGCACTTTACGCTACATTCATACACTAATGGTAAGCTACACTGTAGCCAGAGCTGCCCTATGGCAGACTGACAGGCAGGCTGCCATTTAATTGGCACCACCGGGGCACTGACCACCACCAGCAGGCAAGGCAGGCGAAGTGTCTTGCTCAAGGACACAACAACTGAGATGGACAGAGTGGGGGTTACAGGACAAATTCGTACCTCCTGAGCCACTGTTTCCACAACAAACCTCTGTCTGGAGTCAATTATCTTTTTCTAACTTGTTAACCCTGCCCATTTTTACAGGATGTACAATTCTGGAGGAATAATTCCTCCACCTCTGAACAGACAACCTATTAACCCTGTCCAACAAGAGGAACTTTCACAATTAAAAGGTTGGAAATTATGATATTCTGTATTATCTAATGCATAGTCTTCCAGTTTTGGGTCAGTGCAGCCAAACATCAGTCTAACTTACACGCAAAACAGCCAACATTTTATTTCCCCTATCAGTGAAATGTTCTCAGCAGGCTGAGCCAGTTTCCTGACCTCAATTCAAATGATTATTCATATTACAAGTGATGAATAGGCTAAAGGCAGAGTGGCCTGGAAGTGTGTCTGCTGTGTGAATCTGGCACTGTCACTAGGGATGTCTGTTAGGCACAGCAGACTTTGGGAAGTAAGTAAAACATTAAATATTGTGGAGTGTCCTGGCATACGAAAGGTTAAAGGCATATGCAGTAATAGCACAGTGGCCCCATTTCAGTCTGTTGCATGAGATTTCCCTTTCTTCAATGTCAGTCTTTATATTGTTGACTGCCTAGGAAGGGAAACTCCAGAGTATGATGAAATAGAAGAAATTCTGAATATGAAGACATTTATAACCTGTGATTTGCTCCAGAAAGTTTTGGTTTTTTTAGTTTAAGACCTGTTGATGACTCCTGCAGAGTCAGAGCCTTTTTTTTTAGCTAGAGTTAGCAAGTTATCGACTTTCTCCCCAAAGTCTGCCACCCAGAATAATTAATGACTCCAATTAAGAGAGGTGTGGAGGCTTGTCCGTCTGCACGTGAGCAATGTGAGAAGCTGGCAATTTATCCTGTAAGTCCCATTCTTTGTGACCGAGGAAAAGCTCAGAAAGCAAATATTTCCTATGAATGCTATGGATGGATGATCAAAATAAGAGTTTCATTGTAAACTTTTTACTTAAACACAGTATTTACGACACATGCCACCAACTGACAAGCATGGTAAAGGAGGGGGGATGACTTGGCATTAACAATTATGACTTAGAGAATCTGTACTCCAAAGTGTTCTACAGAAAAAAAAAAAACGGAGAAACTTTGCAAGTTTTGCTCGATTAGAAACACAGACAGTCAAAATGGGTAGCTACAAACAAGACAAACAGATTAATTAAAATTGACAGATAAAATCAATTATTTGTGATCTGACTACTTTGCTTATTGTGATTTCTATTGAGATACTGAATCAGTAAGGAATTCTGTTACAACTGAAACTTTGCAGAAACTATTTGGCTTTTTAGGGCTCGTAATAGTTTCAAATTCTTATTACTCATAACCTGTTTCTCTTATTTCATCTTGTTGTTTTCCTCTGGTGCCTCATTAAAATGAAGCAGGCTTCAAACATACTGTAATGTAGTGCAAGTATTTGATATGACAGTAATAACTATCCTGATGAAACACTGTAACCACTAATCAGCTCACTGTCAAAAAGACAAAATGAAAACAAAGAGTTTACATCAATGATTTCTTTTTCATTAGATTAATTGTTAAAGAGCCTACATGTTTACATTTTATTAAATATTAATCCAAGCATTTAGAAAAGCATTATGATTTAGCTTAATACAGCCGAATCACTGAATGTGTCTGAGTGAAATGTGAAAAAAGGAGAAGAGTTAAGGGTTGATAGCACTTGCCTCACCCTGCAGACACCCATATTAATCAAACCTGTGTGCTCTCCAGAGTGCATGACTGCGCTCTCGTGACTGGCTGTGCATGACTCGTTGAGAAGGTGCGTCTTTGTTGATAGCCTCTTACCAAGGCCACAGAGCTGCTCTCCCCAGGGCCCAGACTATTACTGGGCCATGTATCACTTCTCAGCTGGGGACTCTGGAGAGAGACGGAGGACTAGGAAGAGTAAGACACAGGGAGGGGGGCAAACAGAGATGTTTGTTTTTCATGAGTGATTGCTGCTTTTTCAGACACTTTGCCTTTAGAATTAGGGCTTAAAGTGGAAAATACATCCTGTGCTTTACAATGCCATACTGAATATTCACGTCCTCTGAACTTTTACACCTTTTGTCACCCTACATCCAAAAACTTCACTTAATTTTGAGGGGATCAACACAAAGTTTTACATAATTGTAAAGTGGAAGGAAAAAGACACATTGTTTTTAATTTATTTTAACAAATAGAAACCTGAAAAATGCGGCATGCATTTCTATTCATCCACCCTGAGTCAGTTCGTTGTAGCACCATCTTTTCCAGTTGCAAGTCTTTTAGGGTATATCTCTAATAGCTTTGCACATATAGTGTTGTGCAAGTCTTGTGATTCTTCTTTGCAGCATAGCTCAAGCTCAGTGGGGTTCTCAATAAGATTTAGGACTTTGACTGGGCTACTACCAATTTTCACAATGTGTACGTTGTGTTCATGGTGCGTAGCCTAAGGTTCCCACCACAGTTAATGTTTTGCAAGAAGACAAAAAAGTTACATTTTGATCTAATCTTGGCAGAGCACTTTTTTTCTCAGAATGTTTAACGGTAACAGTTCACAATGTTTGTTTTGTTTCGTTGATGTTCCTTTTCGTGTTTTGTTTTGTTTTTTCCCCTCTCTCTACCGTCCTGTGGGTATGGAGGCAGACTTCGATGTTTTCCTGTGTTTTCTTTGTTCCCCTTCCTCTCTTGTATTTTCAACTCACCCCCTCTCTTCACTTTTTGTTTCCTACCTCTCTTCTTCATCTTCTTTCTTTCTTCCCCTTAATTTTCCGTCTCCGTGTCCATAACTTCAGGAAATAAAACCCCCAGCAATTCATAATAAAGATTTTTCACACATATATCAAGTGGAGTACTATAGCATAAGCTGTACTGCTCTGCTTGTGAAAGTAAATCTGTTGGGCTTCTACTTGGTACTCAGACACCAGTTCTGAGCTCCACACTGCCAAACAGGACAAGGTAAAAAAAAAGAATGTTTAACGGTATCCCCCACATGATTTGTGACAAACTGTATACCAGAGATTTTATGGAATATTTTCAACAGTTGCTTTCCTCTTGCCCCTCCTCCATAAAGGCAAAGTTTCTGGACTAACTGACCAATAGCTGTCGTGTTAATAGATTCTTTCACTTCAGGTGTGAATCTCTGCAGCTCCTAGAGCTTTACTATGGGCCTCTAGGCTGCTTTATGTTATTTTTTTACATTAAACAAAACTGGAGTGTACTGGGAAATTACTTCCGAAAGCTATGAATTAATATATATATTTAACATTTTTTTTTAAATTATATTACTGACACATTAGGAAATTTCTCCTAATTATAGATGGAATGGTGGCTTTCTGTCTCCCTCCTATTGAAACCTTCTGAAATAGGAGAACCACTGAAATACTATACATTTTGTTGTTGCTTCAGTTTAGGCATTTTAGTGGCTTCAGGAGCAGGAAAATAAAAGTATTTGATCGACTGTCGTTTATCTCGAGAACTGATTCGAAAGCAGCCTTCAAGTCGTTTACTTCCACAAATATTTCTCCTGTGTGTAATTTATGGACCTGCAGAGAGAGAAAGGCCAGCAGGTGTTAAGGGGATTTGACAGAGTGAAACACAGGCGATCGAGACATAATTCACACCCTGACAAGGCTCAGGATCCAGTTTGGGCAAACAAAAGAGTAGCGGTCCAGTGCAAACAGGCTCAAACACAAACATTATTATGTGAAAAATAGCAACATGAACTGGAAACATTAAAAAAGTGATTCAATATCACTATCTTTACTGCCACCTCTGTCATTATGTGTGTGCTTTGTTAGCAAACTAAAAGGAATACCTACTTCATTTTCTCTTTTACTTTGAAATGGATCATATTTTACATAATGCTATTTTGATGATTACCTGTAACAGGATTTTAACAATTAGCATCATAAAGGAAATATTTGAGAAACAAGAATATGTTTCAGTTGTCTCATAAATGTCTTCAATATTTAAATATGGTTTTACAACCATAGCTGTTGTCCACTGCTTTCCATTAGAATAGACAATTTCATACATATGTCTGGTCTGGATGTCTAAATTATTTTTATCAGATACTAGAAACAATTTAAAAAATCACAATGGTGATATTTAATTGCTAATATTTATCATATCTGCATTACCTGTTGAGCCGGATTTTAACATGTTTTTGTTTTACTAGATGCCTTACACTATAGGTTATAAGTTTCACACATAAAGATTTAAAGCACGATAACATCCTACTGGAGTTCCATTGTCTGTTAAATACTCTGAGGAAACTTAAAAGGATATCTGAAAGACATAGCATTAGTAACATCAGGTGGTGGTTCATGTGGTTCTACTGAAAATCCAATCAATCGTGATTCATTGTAACCAAGGATAAATTCATAATCATCTGATGCAAAGCTGAGAGAGGACTTTGCTATAAGATATTCTGGATCTGTTTAGTCTCTTTGCGCTTCTTCTTTACACTATATTTTAAAAGAATCGAACATCTAAAGCGTTCTAAGTACCCAGTATGCATGCATAGACAGCTACAAAATCTTGGAATCTGGCAAACTTCAACCTTGATGAGGCCCCAAAAATGTCAGCCACAACAGGTCCTAAACGGTCGGCTGAATGGTAAGAACAAAGTCTGTGCCATCAACACTTACTCACTGCCAGTCATCATATACCATACGGGTATCCTGGCCTTGTCAGAGGAGGAGATAAAAGCCACTGAAATCAAGGCATGAAAGTTCTTTACAATGCAAGGAAGGTTCCACCCAATGTCCACCACCCTCTGACTACCAAGCAGGAGGAGGGAGGCTATGGACTGGTGACTGTCAGAGCCCCATTCCATGATGATATGGCAAGTATCCTGCATCACATCAGGAAGATGACCCCCCCAAAGAGGAGCTGTGGTACTACATGAATGTCTCAGGAAGCAGAAACACAGTGTACAAGGACAGGACCAGGATGAACCTTTATAGAGTCAAGCACCTGCAAATGGAAGATGCGGCTGATATCGAAAAGATATGTTTAGAGAGTGTTGGACAAAAGAAAATGACATATAACTGGCAAAGAGCCTGTCCCAATGCTGAAGAGGAGGTTTAGCATACTCTATTTTGCAGAATCATTTTAATTCAACCTTGTTGGGCAAAAAAAGACCTGTTGATCTACATTGAATTTAAGTCAAGACTTTAACCAAGACTTTAAATATGCCATTTAGAGAAGCCTTTGCTGGTGAGCTTTGTCCTGCTTGCATATCCTAAGTGCCCACACAAGGTCACAAGCTGAAGGCTGGACAGTCTCGTCTCAGACTTTCTGATAGAGATAAGAATTCAGGTTCCACCATTTATGACAAATTGTCCAGGTTCTTTACTAGCAATGCAGCCCCACATCTTCCAAAAAGGTTGCTCTATTGTATTGTAGGTCCACAGAAAATGTTCCTCAAAGACTTGGGTATCATAAAGCTATTTTTCTAAGAAATGTTGAGCCTGGCCTTTTAGGGATTTTTTGGTTAGCAGTGGTTTTCAACTTGGACCTCTTCCATGAACGCAGTGTTTGCCCAGTCTTATTCTAACCCTCAATTTCCACTGCATGCGCTCCGCTCCGGTCCACCACACACTCCGCAGCCGCTCGTAATTTCCACTGCATGTGCTCTAGATCCGCTCCGCTCCGGTTCGCAGCCCAGAGGTGGTCAAAGAAGTATGTGCGAGAATTGCAAGATCTCGCGATAAAAGCCAGTAATATATGCGGAAGTCAGAACAAAATTCGTCATTCCGTGGAAGACGAACAGAAAAGAACAGTTATTCTCTGTTATTATGTGTCAAGATATTTTGGACAACATATGTATAAATATACACAAGCTTATATTTATATCGCTATGCATACAAAAAAATTCTAGTCGTCTTTATTGATTTCTTTTGAAAAACACCCGGAAATGTGGTTGTTTTATATCCGGTTGATGCTAAGTGATTTGTGTAGATTGACTGCAGACTTCCTCCGGCGTCCGGCGGCGGCAGTGGTAATGCTCTCATTGACTACAATGGGAGTGTTTTTGCTGCGGAGTGCGTGCTGGAGCGGAGCGCATGCAGTGAATATTGGGGGTTATTGTTGAATGATGGACTCCAAGCCAAATGAGACCTGCAGTATGTTAGGTGTTGGTCTGTGTTGATGATGAGTTCTTGGAGTAGTTTTGGTAGGCCGGCAACTTCTTGAATGTTCACAAAATTTCAATGTTTCCTTCCTTTGTTGTTAATGGCTCTAACTGTGGTTAACTGGAGTTCTAAATAGATAGTGTGATGTTATACTTGTATGGTGAGTTGACAAATGTTAGTTTACTGGGAAGTTTTATGTTTGGATGAAAGCAGGTTTTAGTGCATAAAATGCTTCTTTTTCCCTCATGGATTAAAGAAAACACACTGTTAGCATTGTTGCAAGGTGGAGTTCAACTGTTATTTACTTCAGGGAGTCTGTGTGAAGAAAAAAAAATAAGCATATAGACAGCCACATTTTACAAATCAGTCATGACACGGGGCTTACTTTAAAAGCCTTACACTGTGATGAGTAGGATGTCCTTGGAATGTGTAAAGACCATTGCATTCAGATGTCTCCTCATGATTAGAAATCATGGTTGAACATTTTCTCTCATACACACTTGTTAATTTTGTCAAACACAGAAACAGCACCCTGACCTTGAATCGTGTTGGATTTGAATTACTAGAATAATTTCAAGGCTAATAGCAGCAGTTTTCTGCTCCATAGCACGGAAAGACAATAAATTATTGTCAGAACTTAACAGGGTAATTGATTATTACCAAGGACGCGTTGATCACTAGCCCATCAGCAGAAAATGTAGGAATTCAAGGCTAATTTTGCTGGGTGTGGGATTTTTAATATTAAAATTTAATATAAAGCATAGTTCTAGTGGGGATGTGATGACTCTAGTCCAGACAGGAGTTATTGGATGGATTGCCACGAAATGTGCTTCTGACATTTATGGGCCTCAGACAATGAACTGCACTGACAGTTTTGATCTTTGCAGGGGATGACAGAATTTATAATAGATGGATTTCTGCCTAGTTTTTCTAACAGATTAATGATCATTTGGAAGTAGCATTTAAACCATCTTTTAGTTAGTATCAATAAATCAATGGGTTTTTAAATGTGTATTTTCCGACTTTGGTGTGCTTTAATGTGTACTGCACTATTGTTAATTATTCCCCATATCTTTCCTAGATCCTATTAGCACATATGTGAATGTGAGGAGCTAAACCCCGCTGAGGTGACTTGTGGCAGCTTTGTTAAATCCCTCTCCATCTCATGGGGATGCTTTTTTGTTAGAGATGGATTAATTATTTTTCCACATTGACTTGCTATGAAAAACAAAAATCTCTGACATGAATATTACATTGAAGCTTCATAGAAAGCAAAAGGAGCCTACAGACAGATCATTAATTCCGGGTTCCTCTTTTCACTCGCCCTTGGTTTCGGTTTGCCAAACATTCTCTGACTATGAGACCAGATAAAAATGTTAATCAGGAGAGTATGGCCTTAAACCAAATTAAACCCAGTTTGACAATTATTCATGATAGGTATCAGGGAGCTAGAGGGTCTTTGCCAGGCAGCTGCTGATTGAAGATTTACAGAAACAAACTGAGTTTCTCCCTGGAATTTTATCACCACAAGAGAAAGCGGTCTCCAGAGGAGAGGGTCTAATCAGAGACTTAAGCTTGAGTTACAGCTAAAGGCATAGCTTTGGCAAAAAAAAACTCAACTAAAACGGTTGGAAAAAGTGTTTCTACTATCAGAACTTCTGGGTAATCTTACCAGACTTTCACGGTATGGACTTGTCTCCACTTCATCCGACAGGGCCATTTTTGGGGCCATTTCAGGAACCAAAGGAGTATCAGTATTGGGGTATGTACTCGTAATGGCCCGATCAAGTCGCTGAGTGGGAGCAGTAGTTATGTCATGCTGACTGACTGTAATTAAGAGGGAAATGAGCAGATATTGCCAAACAACCAGCTTTGTAAAAATAAGAAGAGTTGCTTGCAAAGCAGTTTATAACAACAGCTAACAGAAACACGGCAACCATCGCTGCTTCTTCCATGTCAATCTCTTGTTCTTTCTGCTAATGTGGGCGCCTTTTTGCGCTGATCAGTGACCGTACTCGCTGCTGAAACGGTCATGATATGCAGATGTCTTTTTAGCTGATTCCTTAAAGGCCCGATTGTGTATGGAGACATGATGGCTGAGAGGAGCGGGCCAATAGATTACCCCGTCAGAAAAAGATCTGAAGTTCCGATAGTGGAAACACGCCTTTTCACCAGAAGCCATATTGATGTTACTATTCTAAAGTTGTGTTGGCAGAGGCTCCGTACTGTATCAGTCTGCACAATCAGCTGATCGTGAGTCCACCAAGAAGCAAGACTTTGAAAACCATAGGAAAGCTCTGTCTTTCCCGCTGTTGCACAACAGCCTATTTTAAAATCCAATGGTTTACTCCACAAACCCTTGGTGGACTTTGAGTGGCGAGTTGCAGCTGATTAAGGTTGATTAATACTGCCTCGACCAGTTCAAGTTTAGTTTAGTAACAATGTTGCTTGACTGACAGAAAACAGCAATTACATCAACTATGGTTTTTAAAAATGGTCAAGTATAAAGCTTTGATGTCCACTTATATAACATTGTACTGTTGGTGTTGTTGAGATTGTATTCAGTTCCCTACAAACTCAGTGAGATAAAATAGCATTTTATAACAGAGTATGGATTTATTGCTAATATTACCTTTACAAAACAAAATAAGCAATTTTTTAAACTAGAAAAGCACCCGGAGAGCGCAGACCACCACCAAGACAGCTCAATACGAATGATTTGCAGCTAATGAATGTAGGAAATCTGTTTATGAAGTAATCATACTATTGGAGAAGCTCCTCACTGTAATATAAAAGGAACAGAAGTTTGAGACTAGTAGTATAAAAATGAGGATAAAAAGCCCTTCAGTTTACACAACATCTGCTCAAATCCTTTAGTCTTTGGCATTCACAGGTTAAAGTGTTTGTCCGCTGTGCTTGTGCCAATTGCAAATTGTTATAAATTGATGAATATGCAAAACAGCTTGTGAATTTACGTAAGTGTGTGCGTGTCCGTGCTTTACACGTACTTGCGTGTACATGTGGACAGAAAACAAATGGTGTCCATGTTGGGCCACACATCAGATTTGCTGTTGCCCCTGGTGATGCGGTTACCATTCAGTGGTCTCCATTGGTTACCTAAACATTGTGGCCAATGTGGAGAGAAAGAGAGATGCAGCAATATGCAAACACAGCACCTTACATCATCACACACTTTTTCGGTCACTCCTGCTGTTCTGCAAAGTGCTTTTTGAACTACACGACTGTGACAAAGCATTCCTTTTGTTCTTGCTTGCTGTCAGTCTAACAAATGTCAGCTCATCAATCAAATGTTATTATGAGACAGAGAACGTAAGTAAATACAAAATGTAGCTTTCATAGGAAGATTTCATTTATAATCGGGAAAATGTTATCCAAACCATACTTTCCCTAAGTGAAAAAGTCATTATACCCAAATATCTGGCCTTTTTGAGGCAATGCCACAACCTTTCAATTGGATTAAGGCCCAGTCCTCATTTTGTTCTTGCTTTTGTTGAGCTTTTCAGAGGCGGACAGTTGCTGCATAACCCAAGTAAGCTTGAGTTTAAGATCACAAACCAATTATGAGCCATTCTCCTTTAAGATTTTCTGGTTGAGAGCAGAATTTGTGAGTGCATCAATTAAGGCAAAGTGCCTGGGCCCTGAAGCAGCAAAACAGGCATAGACTATCACTATCACTACCACCACAATGTTTTACTGTTGATGTTTCTTTTCTTTTTCATTGAAATGCTATGTTAGTTTTAAGAAACAGGACATATATTTTCCAAAGGTTCAATAACTCTTTCATCAAGCCAAAAAAAATACTTCAATATGGCAAATTTGAAACAGACCTTTGTGATTTTTATTACCAACAGACGTTTTTGTCAAGGAACTATCCCTTTGGTGCCATTTTTGCCCAATGTGTTTCTGATTGCTGAATCGTGAACATTAAGGCAAGTGAAGTCTGCAGAGATTTAGATGTTGCTTTTGGTACTGTTGGGGCTTCCTGGTGGAGCTGCTGATGCACTCTTAGAGTCATTTTGGTAGACTGGCCACTCCTGGGAAGCTTCACCACTATTCCATATTTCTCCATTTGATAATGCCTCTTATTGTGGTAAATTGAAGTGCCAATGCCTTCGGAGTGGCTTTGTAAACCATTCTAGACTGTCAATTTCTTTATTTCTAATATCTTTTTAAACTTTTGAGCATGCCGTGTTGCTTGTTGAGCTCTGCAGGTTCTATTTAGGAGATTTCTTGATTCTACAGGTCTGGCAGTAATCAGACCTAGATGTGGCTTGTGAAACTGCTTGTCAGTGTGGTTAACCATAATAAATAAAGTTGAACTAAAGCCTATAAATTCAGAGATGTTTTCTTTTATTTAGTGCAACACCAACATTTTATGTCCTCCTGTGGAATAGTTTACACATCCAAGTGTATCAATTATACTAATCAGGCCAAACATTTGGAACACTGAAAGGGGGCATGAATAAACTGACCACATTTTTAACATTTTGTGGATTTATTAGGCAGAAAATTAATATTTTGTTTTGACTGTTGACATGTTAGAACCAGGTCAAATTGTGATGACAACTGTGTCAGTGGAGCTGTTGTATGGTGTCCCAGGTCTGCAGTGACTAGTATCTATCAGAAGAGGTCGAAGCAAGAAGCAGTGGTAAACCTAGGGTAGGGTCATGGAAAAACAAGGATTATTGATGTACATGACGATTAAAGGCTGGTCCATGTGTTCTGATCCAACAGACAAGCTACTCTAACTTAAATTGATGAAGAGGTGTCTGCTGGCATTGATGGTGACAGAACAAACAATGCATCACAGTTTGTTGCATATGGTGAGATGTCCAAAACAATCATTTGCATATTGCAATGTAATTTAAAACCTTGAAGTTCTTCAAAAACTAGTGCATATACAATGTGCTTCAAGCTGTATTCAAGCTTAGAATTAGAAAAATAGGTTTCAATCAAAAACAAGATTTCAATCAAAGCATTTTTTGTAAAGCACACAAGTAAGAATCCACTCTTTGTTTTTAATATTTTCAGAACATAATACCTTCGTATTCCACATATTAATATTCAAACTGCTTTTATTCCAGACAAAAATTATTACATTTCACTTTCCCTCCTTTAAAATCTCATTTGTCCTCCCTCTTTTGCTCATTGCACTTACGTTCTCCTTGTACTTTTCTCCTTCCTGTCCTTCATCCCCTCTTTCCTAGCATGGCTGTACCGAGTTTTCCTGGGAAGGAATCAATGTAAGTCTCCTAGTTTAAATCTCCCGTTTTTTCTTTCCAAATCTCCTCCTCCTGTCATTTTGCCCTCTATCTCGCACTGACTACCTGAGTTTGAGTTGTATGAACATAAGCCGACATCCTGCTTGTTTATCTGTCCACTCCTTCTTGCCACTCTTTCTCTCCTTCTTATCTCCTTTTGCCACCACCCTTCTGTTATCCCCATTTAATTTCTCTTCCACCTGTAAATTCTCAGTCATCCAACTCCTTTTTTAGCCCTCTACTAATCTACTATACTGCAAGCAATATATACTTTCCCATATGTACAGAATCACAGATAACAGGCTGTAATAGGCTTATCTTTTCCGCAGCTGAGTCCCAGTTTTCACTGAAAGCAGAGCACCTGTAGGCAATTGTTTATGTATCTTTAGCAAAAGTTATTTCCTCATGTAAACTTGTTTTGTTTCAAAGCTACATGGAAGCAAATTATTTTTCAGTGATATGACCAAACCTTGCCTTCTTATTCTTTATTTTTTTGAAAACCTGAAAAAACAGAAAGGCCCTAGAGGGAGCAACAAAAAACAAAATTGATACTTGTAAAAACTGTTTTATAACACATGTATAAAATGCTACTTAACCATAACTATAACTTAGTCTGGCCAATGCTAGACTAAGCTCACATGTTTTGAGCTGGATGTCAGATTATCCTCATACTGTAGTAAAGAGATGATCAAAAGGAAAGGTGCATACAGAATAGTATGAACCAGATATTTAAATACACTTTGTAAAAGAAAATAACTTTTTTCTTCTAAAAATCTGTTATGAAATTTCCTTAAAAAATACTTATTCTTTTCCAATTTCTTCATATTCATGAGTTTGCATACATTTCCTTATTTTTCGTGGATTTGCTTTTTTAATTTGCATGATTTAAATGGGTTAAAATGCCTTAGGTACCCGTCAAACTTCTCACAACAGTTAGGTGAAAGGTTTTTGGCCCATTCCTCCTGACAGAACTGATTCAGGTTTATAGACCATCTTGCTGGCATACACCTTTTGAGTTCTGCCAACAAATTTGGTTACAGGGTTTTGTGATTGCCACTCCTAAACGATGGCTTTGTTTTTGTTACGCCCGTTTGTAATAATTTTGTGGTATGCTTAGGGTCACTGTCCATTTAAAGGACACAAAGGACACGGTTTAGCCTCCTGGCTGATGTCTTGGAATGGTGATTCGGTATTTCCGCATGATGTTGTTGACCATCCTATGCTTCACAGTTGAAATGGTGTTGTCTGGTGCCCGCTTTTTTCCTCCAAATTTATCAATGGTTATTGTGACCAAACACTTTAGTTTTATCAGACCATAGGAGATGTCTTCAAAAACCAAGATCTTTGTCCCTCACTATATTTTAAATCTATTATCTGGCTTTCTATGTTGCCTTTGGAGTAATGACTTCTTCTCTGAATGGCCTTATTTAGTCTATGATATAACAAACCTATCATGATCTTAAAATAACAAACACATCGTTGTGGCATTTGGGCTTTTTCAAATGGTTTAAATGCATACTAATCATATTGTATGTAAAGTTCAGAATTTGAAGCACTAAAAAATATCATTATGTTGGCATTTATTAAAGTAGATGTACTTTTTTGTAAACCTTGCTGACCTAAAACAGTAAAGGTTTTACCTGATTTAATGTCAGGCAGTGAGGAAAGAAGTTTGTGTATCTAGTTCTACAGTGCATGTATGCACTGTAGAACCAGATACACTAGATATTTACATGTAAATATCTAGTTTAAACTGTAAATCCAATTTTAGCAAACTAAAATTCTCAAACATGAAAGAGCAAAACATTTTCTAATGGGTGAGATTGCAACAAGATTAAACTTGGATGGCTGAGGTTGCTAATCACTTCTGGAGAAGCAGACATATCCCCGAGTTGGAGATCAGAAATATATTTCAAGAAGGACTCACAGATCTGACTGCAACTGTCACTCTGACTGTAAATAAAACAACAGATCTTTTTAAAGCAAATGCATGACATTTTGTCTGAAAGTCACTAAATATTGCTGGGCATATAAGCTTACTCAGGATGAGAAAAACCTTTGTTAATTTTGCTGAACCAGGTCACAAATAGCAAGGATTTCGGTAAGTGGGATGTGTGAACTACCTGTAATAAAGAGTTGTAGGCAGTGGCGGACTGGGACTAAAAAACAGCCCTGGACTTTGACTCGACCCAGCCCACAACAACAGATGCGCGGGAAAACTCATCAGCCACAGACACAGGTTTCAAAATACTTAAATCTTAACCCATGATATTTTACCTTCCAAATTATAGCATTATAACTGATGTTGACTAAAAGATGTGTTAAGAGCATAGTGTAGAAAACTCACTAAGAAATAAACAACTCTCTTTAGATAATAATAATAATATTAATACATTTTATTTGGAAGCGCCTTTCAGGTCACTCAAGGACACTGTACAATAAAACAGAATAATAATAAACAGAATAAAACAACAACAATGGATAAATGTCTCTGCTGAAAAATATGCAGGTGAGGATACTGCCTAAAACACAAAACCAAATGGTATGAGTTATGATAAATCAATGTAAAAAGGCTGTGATTATACAGTTAACTTGAATACTTACAGAAATAAAAGCTCTTGAAATGTCTCTGCTGAACAATATGCAGGTGACTGCCTCAAACTATACCAGCAATGATCTGTGGCATCCTAACAGCTCAGTGTTGGGGGAGAAGAAGTTTCTTCAGTAGGTTGCTTTTTTCTGCAACTCTGTCTATGACCAAGTCATTGTCAAGGGACATGAGGATGTCTTTCTCTGTGGTCATAAGCATGAATGCTTCCAGGTGTTGTGACTGTGTGCTCCTTAATCGAGTCTTGATGCGTTTGAGAACAGAGAAACTTCTCTCACAAGCTACCTGTGTAACAGGCAGAGTAAGGAGGAACTGAAGGATTTCACTGTGAGTGAGGTCTCCCACACTGCTTGATCCATTGTCTGCATCTTTCCGGTTGAGTCTTGGGCTTCGGAAAAGCGGAAAAAAAGCCACCCCTCCCTCTAAACATTTGAAATATCTTGTGTTGGACTTACAAGTCCCATAGGCGCACCGTTTAACCATCTTGCTGAAATCACAAAGTTTGACGGAGGTTCTTCTCCTTATTTACGGTTGCTGAGCAAGGATTGGACAATAGCTGATCGGGGGCGGAGTTTTGCGACAACCGGTGCAACGTCATGGAATTTTTTAATTTGTCAAGGTGAAAAAAATTAAAAATTGGATATTTGAATCAATTTTTCTGTTTTTCCAAATGTCAGTTTGTGTTTAGAAAATAGAACTGATAAGTGTTACAAGGACCGTTTATAGTTTATGCATTACATCATCTACTCAATGCAATCTTAAAATGTATTTATTACTTACTCATCTTAATTAATTTGTGCAGAAATTAAAGGACAAAAAAACGGTTTAAAAACGTTTATTCAATATTTCTTCTGCATTCCCGTTGATGCTGTGGCATGTTTATATTGTGTTTTATAGCTAAACAACTGTAAAAACTGCAATAGTTTTGTTTCATTGGGGTATAGCTAAAAATGTAGCAACCTGAAATAACATTTACTAACGTCAGATTACCTAGCAAGTAAGGCTCATTATCCTCCTTTCATACTTACGTGCCGTGCACTTGTCTGGGGAACTTCCACCAGCTCATGTATCTGTCCCTCATCTCTCTCTCCCTGTGCTGCGGCTGCAGCCCCCTCCTGGCTCTCACAACGGCTGGCGCCGCCTACAAAATTGCAACTGCCGGTAGTTGAAGAGCTGCCGGTGTTATGCCGAGAAATGCACGCCTGCTGAAAATTGCATCCCCTGCCGTGGGAACGCGCATCGTTCAAACCTCCCTGATAACGAAAACGGATTCAAATATCTGCGACGCGGCAGCTTTTAAATATATTCTTAATATTACCATGTTTCTTATGCATGTAAGTCCTGAAAATGTACTGTTTTATGGCAGATTAATGTAAAAAAGGACGGCTTTGACACCTTTTACCTGAATACGTTTAACTTTACTGTTTTAACGTCACAGTGTCTCAGGAGTATCTTTCGGTGCCCCGCTGTTTATGGGTCACATTCTGCGCTTTTTCTACCAACAGCCTGGTAGTTAAAGCATTATATAACATCTAAACTTTTTAAATCAGCGATTAAAGGCTGACAGGGGTGCAAACAAGACACAAATAGAACCCAAATATTCAACTTTCCCTATAGCCTAGTGTACCATCTCCTTTAACCATAAAATGCATGGCACAGGTTTGAAAATCACACCAGCAGCCCAAAGATCATGCATTGTTCTATAAAAAAATATTTATGCCACACATAAATCTCTAAAATAACAGGGCATCTTTTGGAAATGGAGATTTGAAGGTTGCCACAGTATGCACCTCCTCTCTTTTTAACCCAACAATTGTCCTATAGAGCTGCAATTCACACCAGTAGCTCATAAGGAAAGTGGAATTTTATAGAAAATCTTACATCATTCATAGCAGTCTTATTCTTATTATAACTTGCTAATTCTTTGATATAGCAGGGGATGCATTTCTCGGCAGGGCAAATTATGAGGTTGCCAAAAAATGCATCCCCCCTCCTTTGAACCCAAAAATTATTAAATGGTTGTTAGCTAAGACATTTATCAGTGCAGAATTTTTGACAAAGTGTAATGAGATTAATCAGCCTTTGTTGTGTTCTGTTGTTTCGATTAGTGAAGCACAGTTCTGTATTCAGGCTAACTTTTTAGTTTAGAGCTTGGCATGTTACCAAACAGTTGGTAGTTTAGTCTTGTTGGCCAAGACCAAGTTAAATGAGGGATATTTAAATTGATTATTCTTTTAGCCCTTATTTTGTTATCTTCTTTTGTTAGTCAAAGCATGTCTGCTCTCTGGTGATACAGAGGAGCCAGGGGTGGACTGGGACAAAAATTCAGCCCTGGCATTTTCTGTCCAGACCAGCCCACAACATTATCAGCCGACACTACATAAAAGTCCACAAATCTCGCAGTATCTCCTCTCATGCATACTACAGTACAAATGAGAATCATATTCCTTGATAACAGTTAACAAATAAAGAACAAAACTGTGAACTCAAGGACTAACGGACTCAAGGACTGACAGCTATGGCAATCAATCACTCAGTGTTTATTCATTATAGGGTCAACAGAACAAAATAAGTTAGGTCATGACTAGGGGTGGCCCAAATCAAGTATGAATTCATAAAACATAAGACACATGACATGCTCAAATCAGAGACGTCTCAGTAGTAGCCAAAAAGTGAAGTGGAGGCAGTGAGAGAACAAGCCCCAAAAAAGTAAAAAGAAAAATGTCCAAAAATGGTATGCCTGTTTAAATTAATGACCAATCACAAACACAAAACGAGGGATTCGAGGGTCATTTGCACTTCACAATGCATTGAAGTATCTAATGCAAATCTTTAATTGTGTTTTTCTCAAAATGAGTTTTTTCCATCATTCAAAACGAATAATCTTGAAATCAGTTATACCTATATTCACCAAACTTTCCACCATTGTTCTGTGCTATGAGCTGAAAAAAATTACAGAGCGATTTGTCAATATATCGTTCAAAAAAATATATATGTGGTATTTTGTGTAAAAAAACAGGGCGAAAATGATTTTTTGGAGCTACTTACACTGTTTTTTGATTTATGAAGTAATGAAATGAAATAAACCTATTTCCCTCAGTAAAAAGTTTTTGAAGTTTTTTCTAAGCATATAACATATATGATTAGAAAATTAAAGAAAAATTCAATCTGTCTCTCACCAATTTTGAGATACGTTTAAAAATATATGCAAATTAGCACATTTTTAACCAGATTACATCTCATTTGCATATCTAAAAACATTTATATCAATACTCCTAATACAAAAGATGTTTGTTTTATTACTAGGATTAAGTTTGTCAAGTTTCATCAAGGTATGTTGAAGCTAACTTTTTTCCCTATTCACCTGTAGCGTCTCCCCTTAAAGAGTAACTAAACCCCAAAACAACTTTTTTTTGCTTCTAAACTGTATAAATGGGTCTTTACCAATGCAGGCTTTCGGTTTCTGGTGAATTTTTACATTTTGGTGTAAACTTGTTTAATTCTACACTTTTTGGTCTAAAAACGTCTTAGTGCTGCCCCCTTAGGGTTGAACGTTGGCTACTGCATTAGAATTTTGTGATTGGTGGAGAGCGGTACATCTCTACGTCACAGGCATTGACTATGTCACAGCAGCCATGGTCTCACAGACACGCCCCTTGGGTTTGGGTATAAAACTATCAGACATACCCCCCCGTTGCGAGTTTGGATTTGGATTGGGTTTTTCAGGTTACCATTATTATCACATTAGCACTTAGTTAGCATAGCTAACATACTGTTTTGAATGTTAGCCTATGTTAGCATTGCCATTCAGAGACTGGACCCATCCTGTCTCTCTCTCCCTCAGCAGCAGCACCAACCTCAGGCAGTGCTGACTCAGCGCCCTGAGCCAGCGGCTCGAATTGATTTGGCTTTTGGCCGCTGAGCTCCATAAAGCCTCCCTCTACTCCTACCAGAATCAGAATCAGAATCAGAATCAGAATCAGAATCAGCTTTAATGGCCAAGTATGACACATACAAGGAATTTGACTCCGGCAACTTTTCTCTCCAGTACAGAACTTAAATAAGTGAAATAAAGAAATAAATACTAATAAATAATAAAGGATAATATATACACCAAACCGGGGTTATTTTACAGTGAGTATGTACAGCAGTGCAGAGTTATAGTTTATTGTTATGTGAATTGACTCACACTCTGTGACTACACAGAGTTCATCAGAGCGACAGCCTGGGGGAAAAAACTGTTCTTGTGTCGGGTGGTTTTGGCGTACAACGCTCTGTAACGCCGGCCTATCTCCGGTGACGACGGAGGAGATCCGCTGGTTCAGGGCGCTGAGCCAGCCCCGCCTGAGCTCGGTGCTGCTGAGGCAGAGGGAGACAGGAGGAGTCCAGTCTCTGAGTGGTAATGCTAACATAGGCTAACGTTCAAAACAGATGAATGTTGATCAGATCGATCAGTCGCAAAACTGCCAACGTCGCTTTGGTCACTGTCCATGTTTCAGTGTCACATTAAGCGAGCTGTCACTGTCCTCCTGAACACACCCCCACGTCCCCCCCTCTGCTTTTCTTCCACACTTGGCCATAGCCCTCCGTTCTTCCTGGCAACGCCCAGATTGTAGGATTTCTCAAATGTTGTCTGGGGGCAGGGTTATGATTTTTCATGGGGTTCAGTTACACTTTAACAAAATCAACCGCAACTACCAACAGCCCTTCAACTCTGGGCTAATATGTTTTAACAAGTATTCAGTTATTCAGGTCACATCGCAGTCAATCTAAAACCGTTTTATACTTTATTTTGGGCATGTCTCAAAATGTAGCCGAGCCAGTGGCAGCTGGTGGAATTTTCTCCACGGAGGGCTATGACTATGATGGCTAGATATATACCAGCAGTAAGTGAAAATGTACTGAGGAATCACAACAATGTATTTATTTACATTAAAGAAAACAACAAAAGCAACATTACATTGTAATGTAGTGTTGCTCATGTTTCTTTGCCTTTTCTAAAAAGTGCTTCATTACATGGCTTAGCACCAAAATATGTTGAAGACCTGTTGTCACGGTACCAACCACCAAGACCACTCGGGTCCTCCAACTCTAGCCTACTAAACATCCCTAGACTCAGAACTAAACATGGAGAAGCAGCTTTCAGTTTTTATGCTCCCCTTATCTGGAACAGACTTCCTGACGAGTGTAGAGCTGCTGAAACTCTGAACTGCTTTAAATGGAGACTAAAAACCATCTGTTTAGAATTGCCTTCGAGTGAATGATTGATGTCATATGTATGAAATGTGTTCATGCTCTCTTGCTCTATTGATCTTTCTCTTGCTTTATTGTGTATCATGTGTTATTGTACATCTTGTGTAATGTGTGTTTCATGCTAATTTGCTACTTTTACTTTTAATTTCCAAAGTTATATTTTGTCTTCAAGAAGAGACTGTGGAACATGTTATATTATTTTGCCTGAAGTAAACTGTTGAGAAAACTGGTACAAAATTTACAAGATATCATATTGCAACTGGAGATCAGAGACCTTTTAAACAAAATGTAAAGTTCTGAAAAAAAAACAAATATTTGCTGAGATATCTCAAGAAGACAAAATTAATAGAGAGAATATAGTTGTTTGTTTTTTAGTATTTTGTAAAAATAAGTAGGGCATATTTAGCATGCATCAAAAGTCTATTGCTTGTTGTATTATTTTCAGGTTTTTTTTGTCATAAGTTTAAAATGCCCTACGTTTTTGAACTCACCATACATTTAGAACGTTCCTTGAATGCACCACAGGTGTGAGATGCAGCTTAGAACAGACAAGATTCTGCCTTAATTCCTGTTGAAAGATCGGTCTTATATACGTGCAGATTAATTTTTTACTTTTGAATTAACATTAAGTACAAAACAACTTCGTTTGTGAGTGGATGAAATGAACCGAAAAAGGTTTATGATTGGTCAGTCGACATACTCTGATCATGCAGCATACACATGCGCAGATCATTCCCTTTGGGAAGGAGCAAGCTGGGTCTCTAAACTGCAGGAAATATCGTCGACAAAGTTTCACAGAAAGTAGCTAAGGGTGGTCAGAAATTTCGCTAGATTTGTCGCTAGGCGCTTTTTGAACAAAAAAGTCGTTAAGGGGGTCTGAAAAGTTGTACGAAATAGCGACAAAGTCGCTAAGTTGGCAACACTGCAGTCAGCTGCACTTTATAACAGACGTCTGTGACGTCAGCCCCACGGCTATGGCAAGCCGTTTCAACATTTAATAGGTAGACTGGATATGCATTCTAGATATCTGCAAATTCAATTCAATTCAATTCAGTTTATTTATATAGCGCCAATTCACAACAGACATCATCTCAAGGCACTTAACAAGAAGTCATTTCAATACATTTATACAAACATTCCAATCAGTTAAAAAGTTTCCTATTTAAGGAATCCCAGCAGATTGCGTCAGTCATTGGCATGAGGTTGGGCAGATTTCCAACCACAGCAATCCTTCAGCAATCCCTCATACTGAGCAAGCATGTAGCGACAGTGGAGAGGAAAAACTCCCCTTTAACAGGAAGAAACCTCCAACAGAACCAGGCTCAGTAGGAGCGGCCATCTGCCACGACCGTCTGGGGGTTTGAGAAGACAGAGCAGAACACAGAAGGAACAGAAGATCCGATATAAGAGAACTTTCTATGTTACAGAAAGTAAAAAGTTGATAACAGGACACAGTGGATGTTCAGTTACTGAGAGGATCATCCCAGTCGATGACCCCCGTCCAACAGGGCATTGCAGCCAAGCAAGATACCAGACCAGGTGTATCTTCGATGGGGAGAAAAACACTGAGAGAAAACAAAGTTAACAGTCGAAATAACAGAATGTACTGTAATACAACTGGAGAGTCGTAGGAGAAAAGGAAGTAGCAGAGTGAAGAAAATTGGTAAGTCTGTCCTCCAGCAGTCTAAGCCTATAGCAGCATAACTACAGAGATAGCTCAGGATGACCTAAGTCACTCTAACTATAAGCTTTATCAAAAAGGAAAGTTTTAAGCCTGGCCTTAAAAGTAAACTGAGTGTCTGCCTCACGGACTAAAGCTGGGAGCTGGTTCCACAGGAGAGGAGCCTGATAACTAAAAGATCTGCCTCCCATTCTACTTTTAGAGATCCTAGGAACTACAAGTAAACCTGCAGTCTGAGAGCGAAGTGCTCTTTTAGGAACATATGGAACAATTAGATCTCTGATGTATGATGGAGCTTGATTATTAAGGGCTTTGTATGTAAGAAGAAGGATCTTAAATTCTATTCTGGATTTAACAGGGAGCCAATGAAGGGAAGCTAAAACAGGAGAAATGTGATCTCTCTTTTTAATATTCATCAGAACTCTTGCTGCCGCATTTTGGATCAACTGAAGGCTTTTAATGGCATTTTGTGGACTTCCTGATAGTAAAGAATTACAGTAGTCCAGCCTTGAGGTAACAAATGCATGGACTAGTTTCTCAGCATCACTCCTGGACAGGATGTTTCTAATTTTAGCAATATTCCGGAGGTGAAAGAAAGAAATCCTAGAAACCTGTTTAATATGGGATTTAAATGTCAAGTCTTGGTCAAAAATAACGCCGAGGTTCTTTACGTTATTACTGGGGGACAATTTAATGCCATCCAGATGAAGTGATTGACTAATCAGTTTCTGTTTAAGAACTTCTGGTCCAAAGACAGCAACTTCTGTCTTGTCAGAATTTAAAAGCAAAAAGTTTAGGGTCATCCATGCTTTTATGTCTTCCAGACATGCCTGTAATCTACCTAACTGACTGGGTTCATCAGGATTTATGGATAAATATAGTTGTGTATCATCGGCATAGCTGTGGAAATTTATCCCATGCTGTCTAATGATTCTACCAATTGGAAGCATATATATGGTGAAAAGAATTGGTCCAAGGACAGAACCCTGTGGAACTCCACAAATCAATTCCTTCCTAGTAAGAATTAACTTTCCAGATATCCATAAATCAATTTATCCTAGTACAAAGGAACATTTCGACTATCTAAAATGTAATTCTTCCTAGGACAAATGACGTCACGTTTCCCATTCATGTGTATGGGGTTTACAGCTGCTCCTATCCACAAATACATTCTTCCTATCTAGAATTAACATTGTGGATAGGAGGAATTCAATTCTTACTAGGAGAAATTCTAATTTCAGATAGCAAGAATTCAATTGTTACTATTACAAACTCTGCGGTGTGACGCTTTCGGACTTTTCAGCCAGCTGTAGTACTTCCGGAGCATAGTAACTTTAGCATTAGCTTTGGTGTTTTTTACCCGATCGCTGCAGGACCTCCCGCGGGTAACTGAACAACGTACACCGGATACCCAGACCACATATAAGACGCCAGCATCACAAAAAGACAAAGGTTTTATTTTATGTGTCCAACTACATAAACGAACTACGAAGGTAAGTTAAGCTTCTGCTTTGAGCTGCTGAATGTTGATACATGCTAGCGCTTTAATTAGCAAAGTTAGCTCTGTGAGGAAGCAACGTTAACAGTGATAGTCTTCACATTACGAGTCTTTTGTGTTTCTGAAATAAAATAGCCTAACTTCTGTGTTAATCTCAGTTTTAAACAGGAGAGTAAGGAGAGGTCAGGGTTCGGTCCGAGTGCTTCAGGTCCATGAGGAAAAGCCAGAAGTCGTCCTGCAGGTACAGTTCAAAAAGTAGAAGGTTCCTGCTTTTGAAAATGAAGTTTCTGCAGGTCATATCATTGCTGTGAATTTGATACAGATAAACACTATCATTACAGTATATGTATCATATGGTACCAGAGAAAACATGTGAAATAAGATGGTCAGTGCCAGAAAGAATTTAAAATTGCTCTCGCAGAAACACGATTTTGTGAAATGAGTAAAGTTAATCATGATCTATTATGCATTGTCAACTATAAATAGTATGTCAAAATCTCAATTTACACATTTCAGTTCACTAAGAGATTTTCACTAACAAAAGTTCCCAACTTTAGTGTGTTAAAGGTTGTCTCTCTTAAGCTGCTGTTGTAATCTAATAAATATATGGTGTTGTAACAGATTGTGCTGAGGGATTCAAAGCTGGTGGTGCTACTGTGATGCCCGTGTGGAAGATACAGCCTTGTGCTGTCATGTGGCAGCTCTACTTTACCAGACAGAACATTTGTCCCATCTGAGGTCTACATCAGTTCCCCCAGTGATCAGCTGCAAAGAAACTGAACAAAAGGGGCATAAACCAAGGACCATGGTAGCAAGCCTTTTATTACCCTTTCATTTTATGTATGTTTATTTCTTGAATGATTCTTAAACATGTTTTTATTTGGATACAGGGTATTAAACCGGGTCTGGTTAATGAAATGGTCATCATATCTGCCAGATGAAGGGAGAGGAGATTGACAGAAGGAATCGGGTATGATGTTGTGTACGAAGCTCCCATGATCACAACAATGGCTTTCTCCGGGGATTTACATCTGGTTGATTCCATGTTCGGTCCGGTGGAGGAGGGAAGTGTGCTGTCCTACCAGTAAAGATGGTCCCCAGAACCCGTCCACACACAGATGCCCTGATCGACATCCATTCAGATAATTCCCTGTGATATGGAAGTCATTAAAACTATTTAAAAAAGTAACTATTTGTTTTTTTGCTTCTTCTTCAAAGCCTTCTTGGCAAATTTATGACTTGACTACAGAACAACATAATTTTAGCTACTGTGTAGGAAATCAAATTTAAAAGTTGTGATTGAAATGTTGCTGTATTATCCTGTTGTTTGTGATGTAATGTTTGTTAAATGAGTAATAAATGACTTGGATTAAAGCTTTTTGGTGTTTTTAAATGCTTAATTTTAAAAGATAAGAGACATGACTTAAAATGAGGGACCAAACAAAAGCAGATTACAACTTTTACTGACCACAGAAGTATTTGAACAACGTAAGTTAGCAAAGACATAAAAAAAAAAAATATATATATATATATATATATATATATATACAAAAACTCTAATGGACCAATGCGCAAAGTCATTTAAACAGGAAAAACTTGTCAAACGGTTGCAAGGTATGAGCTGTAGAATGACTCCATTAGAGCTCCTCTTTCTGCTTGTTGAACACTGACCATGGATGGTAAAGAGTCCTGAAGCAAGGCCCAAAAACACATCAGTAGGTCATATGATGGAAACCTAAAAATGGAAAACAAATATTTAATAACACTAATACTTGTTCATAATTAACTAGACAACATAATACACACAATTAACTTCAAATAAATGTTGTAAATAAGAGTTTTCGTACTAAAATGGACGAACTTGCTTATGTCACGCACATGTGTACCATTCAAATAGCATTTCTGATCATGCATTTTAATCGGAATTATGTTACATGCTGTATTTGCTTCCATACTTGCTACTATTACACCCCAATAGTTATTTTAATAGAATACAAATACTTTTCTGTCTCTCCCGCTCTCACATACACACGCCAGTGCACACTTTAACATAAGTGTCTAGACCCACCTCGTGAAGATAAAAACAGGAGCAGCTCCCTTTTTAACAGCTGTCGATCTGTTTCTGATGATGGTTCATGGATATCAGAGCCAACTACACCCGGGTATGAGGCGTTAGGAAAAGTAAATTAAAAAAAAAAGTACACTATTGTACTTTTAAGATGCCTGGCTTTGTGGCACACAGCAGTGTTCAGCAGTTGCACCAGAAACTGGTATTTAAACTTTGACTGTTTCATCACAACTAGTGTAGCAGCTACCTAAACATAGCATGTAACATTTAGCATAGGCTAATGGAAGTATCCGTTCTGGCTGACAGTTCAGCGGAAGTTTGTAACTGTAGCTTTTGACGTTTAAGAAACGTCATTTACATACGTCAGCAGTAAAAAAACAAAGAAGGCATTATTGACCTCAACAATTAAGATACAGATAGCAACAACTTAATTGTTCCAAGGAAGATTGCAGTTCTTCCTATCTAAAATAACGTTCTTACTAGTTAAAATGTATTTTTGGATATCCAAAATTAAATTATAGATAGGCAGAATAGTATTTAAATTTTTCCTATCTAAAATAAGAGTTTGTACTAGTAACAACTGAATTCTTGCCATCTGAAATTCGAATTTCTCCTAGTAAGAATTGAATTCCTCCTATCCACAATGTTCATTCTAGATAGGAATAATGTATTTGTGGATAGGAGCAGCGCTAAACCCCATACACATGAATGGGAAAAGTGACGTCATTTGGCCTAGGAAGAATTACATTTTGGATAGGTGAAATGTTCATTTGTACTAGGACAAATTGAATTATGGATATCTGGAAAGTTAATTCTTAGTAGGAAGAATTGATTTAAAGATATCTGGAATACATATCCAGTTTACCTATTAAATGTTAAAACGGCTACCTTAACTTTTTAAGAATTTAGACAGTGGCGGCTGGCCAATAGAGGGCGATAGGGCGCGGCCCCCCCAGTGTTTTCCCAAGTGTTTTTTATTTACATTTTTTTAAACAATAATCACATATTCTAAGTTGTGTGTTTAAATTCATAACAAAGTATCATATTTAAAAATATATATCATTTTCGGAGAAAAAGCTCCCGCTGCTGCACTGCTTGGGGCGACAGAAAAATCGCCCCAAGCAGTGCAGCAGCCAGCCAATCACTGACAAGAAATTCGCACATAGCAACAGGAATTTATCCAATCAGCGTCGTTGATCCGGACGCTTGAAGGGCGATAGAGAAATTGCCCCAAGGCTGGTGTGAGGACGGGCAAGATATCTGGTGGTGACATTGACAGTGGGATTTCTCTGCCACAAGGGGGCGCTGCTGTAAGAGTTAATAGCTTTGTGTGTACAATTTTGTGTAAACCTAATAAGTTATTTGTTTCCAGTTTGGTTCTTAACTTGTTTGTGCAATATTGTATTTATGTTTAGTACAAGAAGGCCTCCAGTTGTTAATATTGGCATTAAAATAATCAGTATTTCACAGAGTACTGGTATCCAGCCGTTTATGTTTTATTGTTTTGGGATGATTATTGAAAATGACTTGATAAGCTATATGCACAGCTCCACTACTTCCTGAACTAAGTACAGCCCTTTTATTTCCTGTCTGTATTGGACAAACTGATCAATCCAGGTGTGTCTGACCTCAGTAGTCACAACAACAATGGTCAGACACACCTGGATTAATCAGTTTGTCCAATGATGTAAGACAGGAAATAAAAGAGCTGTACTTAGTTCAGGAAGTAGTGGAGTTGTACACAAAGCTCAGAAAGCACAAGTTTGATTTAAAAAAAGAAAATAAAAAAAGCCCAGCCCCACCAAGAATATTTTTCACCAGCCGCCACTGAATTTAGAGATATCTCAAGCTTAATTTTTACTAGTAAAATTTTGATTATGAATATCCTAAAATACATTTTCTCCTAGTAACAATATAGTTATCTAAAATTTCAACTTTGACTAGGAAGAATGTATTTGTGCTAGGATAAATTATATTATTGCTATCTAAAATAGGAATTATTGATAGGAGTGGTCGTTGATTGAATGTTAAAACGGCTTGCAATACACGGCGGGAGGGTGGCGATATGTAAATCACGCCCCCTCGGGGCGCACGAACGCTGCGCCCCAAATTGTCCTATCTCTTGTATTGAAGAGGAGCCACTGCGCTCCACTGTACAACTTTTAACGAGAGTCTATGGGCAAAGATTTTTGCAGCCCAAGGCGGAAATTTGTCTTCAATCAGACAACGCTGATGAGCGTAACAACTCAACTCACCACGAACTATGAAATATTTATCTGGCACATCTGAAAGAAACGCACATATATTTTGAAATATTTGTATATCATTATACATTTTTTAAAACGTTTTATTTAAGGTAATATAGCAAGTGGTGAGTGGTGGGGCGGCGCACTTGCGCCCCCTATTGGCCAGCCGCCACTGAGCCGAACCAACCCCACGCTAACGTTACTTACCATGCATGTCTCCACTTGCACCTCGCGCAGCAGCACCTGCTGCTGGGGTGGTGACCCCGGCACCAAATAGGTCTGTCAACCTTAAACATTTAGCAGCTTCCACCTCCAGACAGTTCAGCTTTTTGAGCCGTACTTTTTCAGCTCCCTTTTCAGCTCAGCAGCATCCTGTCCCACCACTCCGGTGTTCCGTCGAATAGAGCAAGGTGTCGAAAAAGGCAAGGTGGTGCTACTGAGCATGCGCACACCGCGTCATACCTCGTCGGGCGCGTGCGACTACAAAATCCTTTGTTGACCCCATCGAGGAATGCAAGCAACTTCAGACCCTTGCAATGCAGCAGGGTTTTTTTTATATTAAAAGAGTAATTTGTAAGAAATATGTAATTTTATTTTATGTTATCATTAAATGGTCCTGATATGTTAGGCTGCAAGACCTTAACAAATGATGTTCATTTCAAATACTTGTATCACTGACAACCATAGGCCTATTAATATATTTATATTGAAAACATTTTCAACTTTTAAATGTATCAATCTATTGAAGGCTACGTTTACCTAATGGTGATTCCAAAGTAGAAGTATGTATGCAGACACATAAACTTTAATTATTTTGATGACACCGGCGACAGATATTGGAGCTTGCTTTTTTCGATGATCTTGCACAACTTGACAGACGCCGCTGTCGAGTCAGGCAAGCTCGGGTGCGCGCTTGCTTTTTCCGATGACCTTGCACTCTTCGACAGAACACCGGCCCATGTCATGAGGTCCCGCCCACCCTGGTTTGTGTTGTGATTGACAGCACTGTCATGGCTCTCATAGGCTGTCAGCCCATGTTTGATTGACGATGACAAACATAGACCAATAATATGTGTCGATCCTGGCAAAACACTGCTAGCCCTCTGTAGCCAATTGGCCGGCCCAATTGGAGGGAATTTAGAGAGAGAGAAAAAAATAAACAGCAACCGGCCCACATTGGGTCAGCGGCCCACCGGGATGATGCCCGTCATGCCAGATGGCCAGTCCACCCCTGAGAGGAGCAGATATTGTCTGAGTAGTAGTGAACAGCTAAAGATAGATCAGAGGATGTGGGTAATGGAAGCTACAAAAGGAATGCAGTTGTAAAAAGAAAACAAAAGTAGGAATGAAAGGTGGCTTAAACGCTTCTCTGGGCTAAAAGAAAAGGTAAAGAAATAGCAAATGTAAATTAAACAATTTAGTTTTTACCAGGTCCTACAGTTGAGCAGACGAGATTAGATCAAAAGATAACATTTTTTGTCAGCTTGTTTTCTTTTTCAGCGTTTGTTTGTAGATTTGCTGCTGTGCTATGCAAGATCATGCAGATTGTCCTGTTGCATGGCTGAATTTCAGACTAGCTTTGACAGTCACTTTGGTGACAAATACGTTTTGGTTCGAGAACCTATTGGAGTACATGAGTTTATGCTTGATTCAAAGACTCATGAGACTGCCAAACAATCTGACATCATTGGCCTTTTTCCACCGCTGGTAGATGTTTAAGGTGAATAGAGACTTTCTTCTGATAATCTTTGCTGATTAAAACTTTTTTCATGACAGTTAATGTTTAGTGTTCTGCCATTATGAGAGCTTGTTTTTTAAATTCCTGTAAACAAAACACCGTCTGACCTCAGACTGATCTTGCTGGGATTTCCATTCCTAGGAAGACTGGCTTCTTTATGCTTTTAAATAATGTAGTTTTGTTGCTTCCGACTCTGTCATGTTTTGAAATGATCCAACAAACATTCCTAGTTTAATAACTTGCTAAAGAAGATTTTTAGAGATCATTATTGACTTTTTGTTAATATGTTCATACATTCTCAGGAGAAACAAAGTACCAAAATATGTGTTTTTACAGAAATGTATCAAAAAAACCTTGTCATTACTTCATGTTTAAATACTTAGAATGTTAGCTAATTAGTATAGTATAACAAGTTTTTTTCAGCAGCTGGGAAGAAAATAAGTATTTGGTTCTCTTATTTCTGGTTTATAGTAAATTAACTGATATTATATACACCAGGTGGAATGTAACATGTTTAACTAGTCACATTAGCTGTTTTAATATTTAAACCATACTTTTAATCAGAAATCCTGATATTTTTCTTGTTAATGTTAACATGTAATTGAGTTAAGTTTCCTTCAGACTCACAGGCGGCCTAATAGGCAGTGTTTTACTTTGAAAATAACTGTTTATCTATGTTGTAGTTTGTTGGAATTTCTGGTTCTGCCATGAAGATGATTCAATGAAATACATAAGATCTGATGATGTCTGTAAGATTATATCATAATTAAAAATGTATTGATCATAATTGCGTGGTTGGTTTCTGGTCTGGCCTTCCGGCCTTGCACAGTAAATCGTTTATGTAAGGAGCAGGGGCAACATCATACGTGCTGAGCATTTTACATTTCCAAGTCTAGCATGTTTCATGGAAAACAAGCTAAAAGTACAACAGGTGAAACAGAAGGACTTTTTTCTGTAATGGCCCTCCTGTTACTTATTTTAGGTCTTGCTCTCTCTCAGTCTGGCAACCTGAATGAAATGGAGACATGTCTTGATAAGCTGTAGAAAACATTGTTTTCTTTTGAAAAGCTCCCTCTATCTCTGTGCTTTTGCAAACTTCCTTTTTTAAACAGAACACTGAAAAAGCTTACATACCTAAATATGATGCTATTGGTAAAAAGAAAAAAGAAAAACAAAGATGGCATTTTTGAGTTTCCAAAAAGAAGTCAACTGTCAGGGCTGATGAGACTTAAAACTGGCTGATTCCAATCAAGTTTTCCTGTGGTTTTCTCAGTATCATTCAAACTTTTTTCTATTTCACTATGAAGCACCTTTTAACAACTCCATGCCCCAGATCTTTACTATACTATTCCATGGGGACAATCCGTCTTCCATTGGGGTGCATTTATTCTAAATAATCACTTCTACATTCACACAAGCCTTTAATACATTACTTTTAAGTCATCAACATGTCCTTTGAGCCATCATATCTTAAGGAATTTCTTGTTAAATAATGATGCCTGTAAGCCTAATTCACAATGTGCAAAAATAATTAACCCTCCTTTCTTATTCCTTCTCCTGTAACCTCTCTCCTCTCTTATTTCATCTCCTTCAAACTGTTCTCTGAATCTTCAATCACCTGGTCTTTTCACCCCAATTTCTTTTCAAATCCTTTCTCTTATTCATCTTCTCTATCTATTATTACTTTGTCATTTTCCATGTCACATTGATTATCACTCTCTTTGTCTTGTCATCTACATCTTTAACAACTCACCCTATCCTCCGTTTTCACATCTTTTTTCACTAACGTTTTTAAATTCAACCATGCTTTACTCCACCCTTCTTTCTTTAGTTGTCTATGGAGGATACTACTTCTATTCTGCCTCGACTCAACAGGAAGTCCCCCAACGCCTATGGAATTGGTGCCCTGGCTAAGTCCTCTCTGACAGGTGTGTCAGGTGTGTGTCTGTCCTACTAGGTGGTAAAACAGCCCCCATGTTGCCTCCACATGCTCCACAGTGGGTCGAGGGTGAAGCTGTTGTTGACTAATAAGGTCTGAACTTTCATTTGTGCAAAAGATTATTGTTTTTCTTGGAGTGCGACTCAAATGGTTATTGGTTTCTACAGTTAAATGATCCCTTTGGGGTTTGATTTAACTGCAATCATCTGATAAAATCAGCTAAATATAAATTCTAATTAATTCATCTTAAATATTTAGCAACATCTCACAACAAATGTTAAGTGAAGGCACTTCATAAAAACAGCATAAAAAGCCCTAATCAGTATGACATCATACACAATCCAATCTTAAAAAACAATCTAGACTAAATTACCCCAAACAGCTCCAATATAATCCTGTCATACGCTCAGAATCATATACATTACATGCAGTCCAAATCCAACCTTATCATAATAGAACTTTGCAGCAAACCCTCATCCTAGGCAATTATTAGACAACAGTAGAAAGAAAAGACTTTCTTTTATAGGTAGAGACCTCCAGCTGAACCAGGCTAAGTATGAGAGGGCATCTGTAACTGACCAGTGATTGAGAGGACAGAGGAAAGAGACAAAGCTATACTTCTCAAGGAGTACTTTCTCTAAGACAGAAAAGTAGAATACACACAGTTAATGGCAGTATTGTCTAACATCAATTATACCTTTCTTTAAATAATTTGTTTTACTATTTATCTAATTAAATGGTAGAGACCCCTGCATTCAAAACTGCCATTAGTTGAGAGTTTGTTACAGTTGGACTATGACAAACTGTCTATAGTCTGTCAGTGGATTTATTACAAACAAATTAATCTAGTCTAATCTTAATTTAATTTTGGTTATTCGTGTCAATCACACATGGGTGGAATGCTAATTGGTTTGTTATCTTGGTTAGTAAATCAATTTATCTTTTACAAAAGAAATAAATTTAAGAGAACATGGAAAGTTAGCTGCAAATCAAGGCCATAAATATTATCAACAATTATAATGCAACAGCTCATCTAATATGGCTTCTTTTTTGGAACATGCTTAAAAATGTTCTGATCTTTCTCCACAAAGATCTAAGTCTGATCAAAATATTGTTAATAAAATGTAAGGATGAAGCGAGTGAACTTCCATCCAATAACATATTGGAAACCTTTGCAGCTCTGCATTTTCATGTGCATGTGACTACCTTTCCTTCTTTAGACTGAAAACAGCACCAAGACCAATGAACATAACAAAATATGTTTTTTAACATATATTTTAGACTGCCCACCAATGGTAATAAAATGCTACAAACAGTTAATGCTACAGTAATAGTGTTCAAATACACACAGCACGTAATGATCCAAAACAAAGTATTTTCGGTTGGTTTTATCATGCTTGGCAGACCAAATAATCATCTGACACACAGACAAAAAGAAAGTACATAAATGACCTCTTAACCTCAGCAATTGGTGTTATATTTTGTAAATCCAGCCTTGCTTCAACAGACGACTTCACTCTTGACCGGGAGGAGGAAAAGGAGCTTGGAACCAACATGACCGCCCCTGTGGGTGCCCCTTCCTATATCACTTCCTACTTTTCTCCTCTCTCTCATTGATATCAACAGCTGACGTCAATGACACATGTCAGAGTCATTGATGGAAATCCAATCAGGTCTTTGATTTCAAAGAAACTAAAGTAAGTGATATAACTTACTTTAATTGCCTACTGAAGCATCACCACAGGCGTGTTGGGGAATGTAGTGTACTGTAAGGTGGCAGTGCTGGTGTTAAATATTTGTGAAGTCGCTGCTCTTGCGTGCAGTGTTGTGACTACCAGTGGCTGGTTCTTCTTCTGTGACCTTTCTTGTGCTCAATGCTTCCGACTGTAGCGCTCTGTGCTCAGCATTGTGCAGCACTTTCTAATGTTTGTGGAAAAAACAAAAATCTGTTTGTGTCTGGTGTACTTAAAACAAGTATGTTGGATTTGTTTAACAGTGCATATAATCATTTTTGAGTCGTTGAATTGCATTGCCAAGACCCCAACACCCTCCCTCTTTCATCCTCATTTGCTCCATTCCTATTTCCACCCCCAATTATGCTCTGCAGCAAGAGTTTGATTTTCAAATGAGATTGGCTCTTTTTGTCTTAGGGGACAATTTGGTCTATTTATAGCTCAGCCTGCAACCTGTCCTGTGGACCTGGGGAGTCATTTCCAAAGCTCTGTCTCTGTTTATTCAAGCCTGCTTGATTTTAATAACTTTTTTACTATCAATCAGCCACTCGGCACCCATTTGACTTAAAGAATATGTCCCTAGTTTGAATCCGGTATTTGCATCTTAATTGGGCAAAGATTTACGACGGAACCCTTATTCTCGTTAAGAAAGCAAAATGGGGACCTAAAATTTGATAACAGTATTTTCCGGGGATTTATTGCTGATTAATCTATTACTACATTCAGAAACGCTAGAGCAGTACCAGCATAATGTGCTGTGAAAAGAAAACGTAACCTTTATCAAATAGGCTTCTCTTTAGGTTAAGTTACATTAAGTATAGTGAATGTTCAGACAAGCATTACACGGTAATGATTGCAGATATATTTTGAATCAGACAGTGATCAGTACACCAATTTCAAGAAACTGAAAGCCTATTCGCACAGAAACAATCATGAAAATGTTAGCATTTTTGTTTTAGCAAATGTTATCATTTACACTTACAAAACAAAAATAATTTAACTAATACAATTGGTGTAGATATTTACATTTTCAGTCATAGTTTTATCAATATCTCATAGTAACAATGATGTACGTTTAAAAGCCAAAAGACAAATATATTAGTAAATTCCAATAAAAATTTTTATGTACTTATTAGTTAAATGTGCTAAATTTCAACAAAATATCAAGATCATTTTACTCTCTCAAATACAAGTTATGGCACTTCTTAGCTTTCCTGAGTTAATGTATTAAATGTATAATATAACCCTGATAAAGATATCCACCTTCAAAGTTTATCAGCATTTCATTAATGACAATTTTTCATTGGACTTTAATGGGGATAATTGAGAACACAGATATTTGGGGATCAGTGTACTTATTTGTTGACTGTTTGCTGCAACTCTCAGCAACTGTTAAAGCTTAGCTCTGTTGTTGTTGTTGTTGTTGTTGTAAATGGACAGAAAGCAATAAATATATATTGAATAATAATAATCATTTCAGAAGTCCAATTCATTCAAATAAAATTCCTATATAAAAAAAGTCAGATTCAGGCCAGTTCATAGAAAAACTCCACAAAAAAGGCCATAAAAACTCTAAATTCAGATCCATTTCATCCTAAGAAGGCACAGAGTGACAGAGGATGGGAATGACTACCCTTCAACAAGGAGAAGCCTCCACCACAACCAGGATCAGTATAAGCAGCCATATGCCTTGACAGGATTGGGTTTGCTTGTAGAAAGTTGTTTTTTGGTGTAATTGGAGCATTTTTGAAGCAATTCCACATGTGTAGCAGCAGCAGTGCGTTTGAACAGGGCATGAAAGCAACAGCTACTCTTGCAAAAGTATTACCGTTTCAACTTTTGATGGCATAAAAGGAAGTGAATTAAGCTAATCTACTTTTTTTTTTAAAGGGGAAAAAAATTACTGATGCAGAGTGAATTTATTTTTATTCGTCAGTGTGCCCCAGGACAGCCGTGGCTATAACGTAGCTTACCATCACCAGTGTGTGAATGTGTGCATGAATGGGTGAAGGACTGAATGTAGTGTGAAGCGCTTTGGGGTCCTCTGGACTAGATAAAGCACTATAAAAGTACAGGCCATTTACCATATTCAAAGCAAAATAGGTGCTTGGTTTCACTGATCATCTCACACCTTGTCACATGAGTTCATGCATAACAGTATATTAAATGTCTCACTGACATCCTCTGTCATCGTCTCTAGGATTAAAAAGATCCACTACATTACAGTTTCTCGTCCTCATTCTACCTCCTCCCTGTGCCTCAGTTGGAGGTGTAGTCTTTTGCAGAGGCAAGAAGATGTTTTGACAGTTTGTGTGTGTCTGTCTGTTGTCTTTGTCTCTTTCCACGTGTGTTGGTTGCTGGCCTGCGACTCCTGCCACCCTCATACTTGCTGTAGGTGTGACACGGTCAATGAAGGACAAGGTGACCAAGCCCACTGCAATGGCCCAAGGTCGGGTTGCCCACATGATTGAGTGGCAGAGCTGGGGCAATTCATCCGCGGGGCCATTAGGGTGTGTGGGACGTGCCAACCTGCAGCGCGAAAAGGAGAGGAGGTTGGAAAACGATGCTTACAGCGACCTCAGTGATGGCGAAAAAGAGGCTCGCTTTGCAGCAGGTGAAGATGACACCTTGAACTTTGTTTGTACAACACGTAAAATGTCTAGAAACAAGTCCTTGAGTCATATTGACCATATTCCACACCATCTCAGAAATATGCTGGTGAAATATGAAATGCCTCAGTGATTCTGGTTGATTAGGCTTACATTTACTTGTTTTCAACAGATCCTGATTTTCCATTTGGAGTAAACGTTGTATTCTCCGCCACTGCTCTCAAAACTGCCTGGTTCTCCATGTTAATGACTGTTGTTACCTCTGCCACTTTAATTACTAATTAACACCTGTATGCACTAGCAAAGCAGGGCCTAAGATTCCTATTATGCACTCCATCCCTAATTAGTAAGATGAGGCATCATACTGTTACATGCCACATTTTCTAACATGAGCCTTGCTGCCTCTTAGCTTGTACTGATGGTTCTCTGTCCCCTCCTTAGGTATTATGCAGCAGTTTGCAATCTCTGAGGCGACTCTGTTTGGCTGGAACTCAGTGGATGGCGACAGTATGGGAGCTGGATCAAACCAGGGTAGCATTGCTCACCTGAGCGAAGTCAACCAGGATAGTATTACCAGCAGAGGTAAATCAGCTTAAAACCTCTGCATGTTTTATACTTCTTCTACCTAAATGGTAAAATGGAGGTACTGAGGGAATCTCAAATCTTTATGAAAGGAAGAGTGAGTCCTTGATCAGTTTAACATGCTAAAACCCAGGGGAGCCAGGTACAAATAGTTACAAAAGGCACAAAAAGATGGCATACAGTCATCTTTGTGCAAAACTTTAATATCAATCAGGAAATGACTGTGGAAAACTGTGTGTACCCTTTTACAACTACTGGCCTGTTGGCAACACTGAGAAGTATGCTAAGGAATTTTGAATGATGGAAAAGAAGTTATTGTACACCCTGAAGAAATTTGACAAACATTTCCATGTTTCCATTTACATGTGTAGAAAATACTTTCAACATCATTAGTCTTAACTTTAATAGAAACTATTGTAAGTGTAGCAGTGTGAGGAGAGAATTTACTTAATTACCAAGAGAATTCTTGGTCTAAGTCTAAGGTAATGACTGGCTCATCAGCTGCTTTAAGTTTCTAATGGCAGTCCTTTTGGAACTGTGTTTGAACGCAGCTGGTGTTAGAGCACAAGTCGGTTAGAAAACATTCTCTGCTCATACTGCTGTTGACAGCACTTGGGTCCCAAGCTATGGGGACTTTTCCTATGGAGTTGGCAGACAGTTTAAGTCTTTGGCAGTTGAGATAGAGGCGAGCCACACCAGCAGTGTGAGATGAAATGAAGTGTAGGCCTAGCCTTTGTCAAATTCTCATCTTGGCAGTTTAACAGGCCAAGATTAAGGTATAAATTGTGGCAGTTTTTCTGATTTAGTTACAGCTGTTGACAGCGTGCACTGCTACAAAAAGGCACCATCACAGGATGAATTTGTGTAAGTTCACAGGAAGAAGGTTTAGTCAATGTACAGATAATATGTGATGTGTAATTGCAACCAATCAACTTTTTGGGTAGATGTCTTGGGTTACCACAATTTGCTTGTTCAAACGAACAGCATCTTTGATAACTATGCTTTTAGTCATGTGTAACCAATAGATCGTACATCTCGATTTGGTTATGCATATGCTTTTTTCTTGATTAAAGTGTATACATAGAAAATCCCTGCAAGACTTTAAAAATTAGGCTGCCAGAATCAAAGAACCAACAGAGCATAAGACATTTTAAGCTCCTACGGCAGGCAGTTACTTGTGCAATAATGAAATAGCTTTAAAGATCTCTAATTTAGCCATATGTCTTTAATGTCACATACAATCTCTGAATGTAAGAGTTGCAAACTAAAAAGGAGCCTTGTCAGTCACTCTTTGAGCCAAAAGTCAAGTACTTTTGGAGGTCAGCCACACTGCTGCACATTTCTGCTTTTCACTCCTACAGGGCACTTAGTCAGAAACTTCCAAATGACAAATCCGGATGACAGCCTGTCATTTCTGAAACATCAGATGGGGTTTAACATGTGCTGTGAGAGAGAACTGACTTAGAAATCTAAAGGACAAACAGAATGACACAAATACATGAGAATTCTTTCTACTTGGTTTTGAAACGAAAAACGGATAGGCTCGAGTTAAAAGATATGACTGTATTTTAAGTGCAAATTTTGAAATAATAAAAAAAGAGGAAAGCAGATTACGTAGGAAACCCCACTTAACATCAGAGAAGCAACCATTAAATAACTATAATAAAGGTAATGTGAATAATATGTATAATAAAGATTATGTGTTCTAAGACAACTATAGGTCTTTCTAGCTTCGGTGAAATAATCTGTAATAAATTTGCAACTCTAACCAGGGTGCCACCATCACTTTTACGCCAAGTGACATTGTAAAGTGAATGAAATTCATCTCTCACTGGTGTTTAGCAGTGCAAAACTTTGTCTAAGCCCTGCGGGACCTTGTAGGTTAGCACAAGGACTTAGCTCTGCAGCTTTGCTTTCATTAACACCACCATATGGGGCTCTGCAAGGCTTCATTTAGCATGAAACATCAACACACATTTGTACAGCAAACAAACAGCAATCGTTAGAACTTTATTGAACAGAGGAGATGATTTTCTACTATGTCTGTGTGTCTGTTTTATCATAGCAAACATTTTGGTGAGTAACGCTCCTATTAAAGCCAATTTGTGTTAATCTTATTCAATAAATTACCCCTTTCTTTGTGGAATTTATTGCATACTTATTGCTTGGTCTCTTTTTATAACAGTGTGTTTTTCAGTACCTCACATCCCAATATTTCTGTACATCTTTGAACAGACCAGGTGCTCCATCACTCTTCTGCAGATGTCTGGCCTCACACCTACGTCTCACAGGGCCTGTACTGCCTGTCTTCCTCTGATGCTTGGGACCCAATCACCAGCCAGCCTTCGGGCGTGGTTTCACCTGCCGCAGGCTCCTACATCATGCCTGCTAGTAAGGATTAATCACCCGTTTGTACTAATTTAGTCTCTAAGCACATGTATGGTTGTGTGGGCACTGGTTATAAATGATTTTTGTGGGTGTTTTAGGTGGTGGTAGTGGAGCAGAAGGTACCCCTGGAGATGGGTATGAGAACACAGTTGGCGGTTACCTTCAGCAGCACCAGACTCAATTTACACTGCAACAACAAAATCAACTCCAGCAGCTACAACAGCTTCATCATTACCAGCAGCAACAGTTTCTGCAGTACCAACAACAACAGGTATGTTGCATACACTTTAGGTTTGTTAAGATTTCTTCATAATGCAAGGGATTGCTTCCATGGTCACAGAAGCAAATTCTGTTCAAACCATCAGTACAATTTCTGTGCTTCGTGCACAGAAAAAAAGATGCTGGAGTTGTCGGTCTATCAAAATGTGGCCGACGCAAGTATACATGAATAACATGATCTTATTGCTTTTATTTCAAACAGCAAAAGTAACTATTATTCCTGCTGCAGCTATAACTATATGATATTAATAGTTTAATTGCTACATTTCCTACATTTACCTCAGGTTAGTGTATTAATAGTCACTGATTAAAATTAGAGTTTAAAATAAAGGTTTCTTTAGCCAGAATGCTTCAGCTAAAATTTAAACAATACAGTGCTCTGACATGCATTTGCCACCTTACAGACTTCTTCTGGTTTTGCTTTTTTGTAAAGCCTAAAGAGTTAACAATCAAAACTGTTTAGATTAAACTATGAAACCCTGAATAAAATTTAAAACAAAACAGTTTTCAACTGATACAAATTCACAACAAACAAAAACTCTCCATACTAATATAGCTCAATCTGAAAACTCAACTACACGTTTCACCTCAGTACCTTGTTGGACCACGTGGTGGAAACAACTATCATCATCCATTTACAATGGCTGCCAATGAGTCGTTTATATCAAGTTTGAGGAATTTTGGCCTATTCTAGTTTACAGAATAGAGCAAAGGCTAGGTTACGCTACTCTAAAACCTGTCTTTTGTGAGGGGGGGGTTATACCCTTTCGGCGGTGGACTTGCTGATATGCTTTGAATCAGTTTCCTGTTTTTTGAAAGATTTACAAAGTAGTAGAAGAATTAATCATAATCTGGTGCAAAAATCTCCAGAATTTAGTTGGACTTTTTAATTCTATTGATATTGCACAGAATATCACTCATTTTTGTCATTCTGAATTTATTAAAAAAGTCTGATATTACCCCATTAAATAACCATATCTAATCAAATAAAGCTCACAGTTGACTAAATTATAGAAATGCCAATCTCAGCTCCCACTGTACTTTCAAAAAAGTGTTACATCAAGAAAAGTGTTTGGCAGTGCTGCTTTACCTTTATCTTTTTTGAAAGCAAAAGAAATGCGCATCAGGAACCTGTACCAGACAGGTGAAAAAAATTCAGTTTTTTTTTTTATTTCTTGCAAATAATTAAAATGACAATAAACCTCTAAATTTAGGTTGCATTTTAGGTGGGCTTGAAAACATTTATTTTTGAAAGTTTTGTGTAACTTCACACTAAATACAGGCTCATGTTTTGACCAAAAATATCTCTGTTGTGGTCAAGACAAAATATTTTTCGCAATGAAGTCATGTATCAGCAAACTAAAGGACAAATTACTGAGTTTACATCCCTGAGGGGAACCTGTCTTTGGCTTGATAGTTCTTCATTTTTCTTTCATCAAAATCAAAAGCTGGATTTTCTTTCAAATTCTAAGGGTTTAGACTCGTCTCATTGACATGCCTATCATTTTTTGCGCTTAGGAATACTGTGTTAAATAATGTGCAATCTGCTATATTTGTTTATGTGATAACGATAAGTAGCAACAATGCGAGGTACTGTAAGTGGGATTTAGACAATGAGAAACTACAATTCCAACATTTATTGGGTAAGGATGACACAAATGTTTTGGACCCGACAACACAAAATGTGACATCATCAGGACAGCTGCTAACGTTTCCCCTTGCACTTTCTGGTATAGCTGGCACTCAGTTAAAAAAAATAACTTCCTGTGTTTTGTTGTTGGACATCAACTGCTGATTTTTACATTCTCAGATTAAAGGATGATTTTCTGCCAAAAAATAGGTGAATCATGAGTGGGACATCTAAGGAGATTCTCTGCACCGCTGGCTGCTCTTGCTGGGTGCACTATTACAGCTCATTGAATAACTGTGGGTTTTGAAACAATAAATTTTAAAGTTCAGGGACTGGTTCTCTGAAAAAGGTTTGCTGACAAGACCTCAATGAAAATCAGTTGGTTAGATGTACTCGATGAATTGATAGTATATGTATTAAATTGTATTAAATGACATACATGAAACTTTTTTTGTTTTTACATCAATGTATATGGGTCCAAATCTGTTTTTCTACTGTTGACTCTAGAATAATCTCTGATTTACAGTTTATGGGTGTGGAATGCATATGGGATGCAGAATTTTATTGAAGAGCTGACAATGATGAGATCATTAGTGGGAACATTTTCTTTCCAGGTGAAAGTTCGCGGCATGAAGATAGAAAAAAAATAGATTTTTCACTGATTTAGCAAATCTGTAAATGCTCAGTGGTCTTCTTCTCCCATTATCTTTCCTTTCTCTTCTTTAGTCTTTGGAGCAAAGGCTACACAGTGGCTCCCCTTCCCTCCAAGCCACTCCCAACAGCACCATCCACAGCCTCGGTCCACCTACTCACCCCCGGCTAGCAGATCTGTGGGGGTCTGCACAGATAGAGGCCCATCAGGTATGCGCTTGCCTGCTGACTCAAAATGAATGCATTACAATTGCAAAATAGGTGATGGTTTAATAAGGCTTGACAGAACAACTTTGACAGAGAACAAGGACACAGGGGTGTTTGACAGCACACACAGTCATAAGCATACAAATCTGTCTTTAGTCACTACCAGGCTGAGACATTGCGGTCATCACTATTAAGCTGTTATGTGACAGAGGATTACAGTATGTTTTTGTTACATTGCATAAAAGTATCCATATACTAATTTTTTGTCTCATTGGTTTGGGTTTTTTATATCAGCAGGCCTATTTAGCACACAACTGTAGTGCAGTGAGTGATGAACTGCCAGAGATGTCTTCCAGGTAGGAGACAGGCTGAAGGTCTGCATGGTGAACTTCCAAAGGTCTGCATGGCAGCTTGAAGTGGATTTGATGAATTTTGGGGAACATTCCTGGGTAAATCATCCTGGCCTACATGATAGCATGTCTGAAAGTCTGCAAGGCTACAACTCTGGATTCAGCATCTGCACCTTTTGCATCCACTAAAGTATTGTTTATCCCTAATGCCCAGCATAGGAAATCCAAGCTGGGTTGCAACAGGAAACTGCTTGCCCCTCTTCCCTACTTACTCTGTTGCACATTTTTGCCTATTTTAGCGTTTCAGGGTTTTAAATTATATACAGACCTGTTAAACATGACAAGAATAGTTTCCACTATGAAACAAAGAGTTGGAATGCAATTGAATCAGCAACTCATCTGCTTTCAGGTGGAGATTGTTGGTCAGCTGAGTGGACAGATGCTTGACATGGTTGGAGGGGTTGTAGAGACGGTTGGAGAGGAGCCAGAACCTGAATCCGAAGGGATTTTTGAGCAACATGAGGAGGAAGAAGAACTGACTAGGGTGTGCTGAAACTGTTTCTTTCCTTAAAACCCTTGGTTAAAATTTTGATTTAGTGTCAACAGAGCAGTCACAATGTTAATAAATTTGGTTGCATTGGGTTCAAGAAGCAGTGTGTATTTGAGTGCTATTAATCTTTTGCTTTAATAGAAAATTAACACCTACATTACCTGAGGCACATCTCTAACATTATAAATCATCTTGATTACATTTTACAGGTACAAGAGATAACACTGACCTTAGAGCCAGAGCCATGCTCTTTAACACCATCACCGTTGAGGGAGGAGGCGTCAATGACAAGAGGTTCAAGCCCAGGAACACCAGCGCAGACTGCAGAACCCATTCCAGAGAGAATACCTTTTGATGTCACCCCTTGCGTTGTTCAATTGCTGGAAGAGAAAGACGAGGAGACGGAGGAAGGCTCCATTGTCGTCGTTGCAACAAACTGAGTCACACGGCCACAAAGACTAAAACTTTAATAATTAACCAAGCTACTACCCCGTCCCTATCCTTCTCCCAGATATTTACCTTTCTATACCTGAGTAAATGCTACTTCAGCTGGAAATGTTGGATGTAATGTATACAAACTAGATGGCATTAATCCCCAGCCTCCCAGTTTAGCATCAAAAGTGGAGCTTAACAAGACTCTGAACAAGTAACATTAAAGGAGAGGAGGGACATGATGTCTTAGACTGCTGAAACACAAAGCCTGATGATATAATGAATTACTAATGTTTGGACCAACTGGACTAACAGGCCAGGACTGGAAACCAAATAGGGGATAAAAGGATTGATGCAAATTTCCCCAAAACAAACAGACAAAACAGAAACAAATAAAAGGGCAAATAATAAAATCTGTGCAATACAATAATTATGGATAGAAAAATGGGTTGCTAAATATTCCAGAGTGTTTTGGTTCACGTTTCTTGGAACAACAGAATACTCAAGAGATGCTGTTGGAGAGCTTTTTGGTTTGCTAATTGATGCATTTTGGTTGGACTGCATTCCTGCTTAATGCAAAGTGAAGACTCAAACCTCAGAGCAACCTGAGGCGTGCACTTGGAGTTATTTGCAAACACACCATCTGACCACGACCAAAATAATGCATGCTTTTAACAGTGACCTTGCCCTGACAGTATAACACAGTATAAAAGTAATAAACTGTTGTTTTTTTTTACAATAAAATAAAAAAATCAATAAACTGATATGTATCTGTATGAATGTAAGACTGTATGTGTGTATGAATGTAGCTGCTTTGTGTGTACAAATATATATTCTGGGAAACAAATTCACATCAGTGCTGGTTATTTTAAACAAGTTCTGTATAAAGGAAAATCATTCAGGTTATTATTTCGGTGGGCGTCAACTAGATTATATGCTATTATAAAAGAAAATGGGAAAAAGAACACATTTGTTGCTTTTAGTTATATATTTATGAACATTCAAGTGCTTTTACTATAAAATAGTCACAAACTGACAAATGTAGAAGACTCTAACCTTTAATTTCAGTATATTCATTTATTTGGAAGGAAGAAATCCCATGTAAAGAAGTGATTGATTTTACAACAGCCCCAGTGCAAAAAGATAAATTTGGCACATCTAATAAATGTAGATAAAACATTTTATTCACTTTTGTATTGGTCAAATGGTAAATGATCTGTTGAATGAACTTAGTCTTCATAAGTTAAGAAATAGTTAAAATAGCTGTTCAATTGACCCAAGTGGTTGCAACGTATTAACAATAGGAATACCAATAATTTTGACAGCAGGGTTTTTGTGCAAAAATATGGGAACTTTCCTCATCTCAATAAATGTGGACAATTAAAAGTTAAAATTCTACTAGGTTTGCATAATATAAGAAACATGTAAATAGTGATGCTATTGCTGTATATTGTGATGAAAATGTTTATTACATAAGTCTATGCAATGAAAATCTATCCAACAGACCAAAAATATTTTTAGCATGAAGAATTAGCATGCATGATATTTGCAATATATTTGTCCTAGTGAATAATGCATTCAAGCAGTCCTTTGCAATTGCAATATTACAATGGCAATTGCTATCCGATAAGTTAAGCAACTCCAAATTCCATCAAACTTTTCAGTATGTAGTTATGATACTGTATCAAAAGATACATTTTATTTTCAGACCAATTACGCATTTTTACCAGGCGCACCAATGAGGTTTGGAGGGTGCTTTATTTGTAGAGATAACGCATAACCTACTTTTCTTCCTGCCCTTTTTTGAATAATTTCTGAGGAGTAAAATTAAACAGATCCTTAAAAGCTCCACAAAATGTCTTTACATGCAACAGAATTTATTTTTTAAAGTATGTGTCAATAAATGTCAACATACAGGGAAGCAAAATCCATCGCAGCATGTAGCTTAAGCGGACAATTCATTCTTACTCTCCAGTAATCAAGACCCTGATGCCCCTAATTGCTCTTTTAATCATCCATCCTCTTCTTGTCCTCATGTTGCTCAGTGATCTTATCCTGTGAGCTGTTCTAAAGCTTAGGCACAGAAGTGACACTTAGACAATGACTTGGAAATAGGGAATATAAAATGAACCAACTCATTTCCAGTAAAGGGAAAGATAAAAACTGCAATTAAGATTTTTAATAATGAAAGATCTTTTATGTAGCACACTTACATTGGTTCAGTCATAAATTAAAGAGCCTAGGCAACCATTAGAAGTATCGGCACAAAATAAGTTATTGTAAAAATCCCACTCATTAAAAAAGGCCAATTAGTACAGGAAATATAACGGGAAATCAATTAATGTGCATTATTATGAGTTTATAATTTTACTTTAGACCTTGTGTGATTACTGAGAGGCAGTACCTTGCCTGGCTAGTTTTTATTGGTTTCTTCATTAAATATTTAGAATTTGAACATTCATCTGTAGAACGCTAAAAAAAAAAAAAAAAAAAAAAAAAAAAAATGATTCCACAAATGATTCATTTAAAGGATGGTAAAATGGGCCCTTAATTTCAGCACTCATTCCTCAACACCAATGGATTAGACCAGAGCTGTTCTCAGTACTTCATATAAATTTGGTTTAGAATGATCCCTACAGTGAAGTTTCATGACTTCCCGACTGTACCTATTAAAAAGTTGGTTTCAAAGAAGTCTGTGGTTCTTTGGAGCCAGGGTTAGCACGCAGCATTTAATTAATAGTTATTTCATGCGGAACCAGTAATAGGACGGAAACCTGCTTTATCCAGCTAAAGTAAAGTGGAAATCTTATGTAGAGTAAAAAGTGGTCCCAGTAAGTAGTACTAACTTACACTCCATCTTACAAACTTACACTCCATTACTTTTATAGCAGAGGAATTCTGACAAAATATACTTAGCTACAATAACAAAGATTAAACACAATTGTTATTTACACAAACATCTTTGAAATTTTTGAGACTGAAGTTGGTCAAGGACATCTGAAACTTGACTTGGCCCTGCTCAGACTAGCGGTTAGCTTCAACCTGTGAGCCCTAACTAATCTCAATTCATACAAAAGGACGAAGCTAAACCAGTTATTATCTAGTCATAGCCTTTAACTGGGAAAATGACGTAGGAAAAAAAAATGCAGATAGCACTCATTTTATGTGTTATAAGTGATGAGAACAAGAAAAAACATTGTTTGAACACATCATACTTCACAAGAACTCAGGACTCCTGGGACATCCTCATCGGTTCCTCCCTCAGCAGAATTGGTCAGTTTAGTAACTACAACCACTTAAAATATTGGACCAATCACACAATAGTAGTTGTACACCACACAAGAAAAAACTTCTGCCTAGAATAGTACATGTCAAGAATAAGCTGCAAGAACTTGCAAACCAGGACTTTTCAGTTACATTTTATAAAGAAAAGGTCTGCAATACCTTCTAAGAATCTAAAGATACTTTCTATGCCCTACCCTGCCTGAGACCAGATGCAGCTTTTGTGACCATTTTCAATGACAATAACCCTGCTATCGTTTCCAGTGTTAATTGACTACAAAAGAGTGAGCCCTATATTTAAAGCTCAGATTCAATGAAGACAAATTCCACATTGACATTCAAATAAAGCTTTATTTCTCTACTTTCTTGCAGTTATATGAACATCTCGATAACATTTGAATCTACTGAACACCAAAAAAAGTTAATAAATACATATAATTACCTCAAACAGATGATACAAGACTTATAGAGACTGAACCCCTTTTTAAGATACATATTAATTTGAACATTAAAGCTTTTTTTGTGAACTGATAGATTTAAAGACTTAAGGCAGCACCTGAGGACTAATTTTGGGTTAAGAGAACATAATAGTGCCAGAGTACAAAATGAAAAGTAGAAATGGTGCATCATAAAGACACGTACAAATGAATGCATGTATTTCAGCATGGATAACATTAGTATATGGAAAATAAAATTTAAATCTTTGCTGGTGGTTGGAGTTTGGTTTGTTGGGTAATTTACAATTCTGCATACTTTTTATGACATCACCAGTGAATAAAATTACTTTATATAATTTAGGAGTCCTCTAAGGTGCTAACTTGAGTTCAAACTTGCACCCAGCTCCTAATTTCCAGATAAAACAGTTTTTCAACTACGGAAAACTCTGGAATCCTCTTCCAGATCAGCATTAAAGAAGAGACATGGGGCAAAAACCTTCTATTCCTAATACAATATATCAATTTCTGTGCTTACCATTAAATTCAAGATTTAATTAATCCTGGCTGTTCATCCTTTAAATAAATATGATAATTAAATCAAATTCAAATGCTAACCGTCAGCTGTCATTAACTGTCACAGACACTAATCATCACTTTGCTGAGGTTGCCGTAGATGTGTGTTCGTTCTGTCCAGTATGATCCTCATAAATATTCTCCAGTAAATTATTCAAAGAAGCTGTGAGTCATTCTGGGATGTGCCTTTGTATATAAAAAAAGGATCTGTGTTGGAGAGGGTTTGGTGTTGTCAGTCGCCTTTAGCTGCTTCATTAGTCAACTTAGCCATGAAGAAATGAGCTCCTAGGCTGCTTCCACAAGGTCAGCGCAGCTTAGGGGTTGTTGTGGGGCCTTGGCCAATCTTCCATGGTGGACTGAGCAGCTTCATTACTGCTTTGCTATCCAAAAGGTTAGAGCCATATGAACTGCACCTGTTCTGATTTCATTTTTAAAAGTAAGACAAGAACAATCAGGTAATACGGGACTACTGGAACCTATCTGTGGAGCCACGTGTTTGTTTTTGTCAGGCAGTATTTTTGCTAATTTTTCATCAGAGTTGCTAACAATAAATGAAAAAAAAAAAAACATTCAGCCTCGATTTTTTTGGAAAATAGTTTCAGAGGAACAGAAGTAATCAACTGAACTTTAAAGAAAATGGAAGCAGCATACTATGCATTTACTCCTTTTTCTTGTTTTTAATGAATTCTTAACAATAACCGAAAAATATATAACAAGAAGGTTATGGGGAAAGTTGTGTTAAGTTCTGTCAAATTCCCCAGATGCTTCTTTGGCTCTAAAACAATCATAAAAATAATTTTAAATCTGATTTCCTATACTCAGCAAATGCAATGCGCTACAAGTTCTGGTCAAGCTGATGTAGCAGGAGCATGTAAATTGAGAGTAAAAGGGGGGTAAGGCTTGATCCCTGAGGTACAACACAACTCAACAGAGAGTTTGAGGAAGTATCGGTTCTAAAAGTGATGGCGATAATTTTGCTGAATTCTAAACCACAAAGAATTTGAGGCAGTGTAATAAAAAGAGGTACAGAAAGTGCCCAAACACCAGAACAATAAATTAAGAATGGAGAAAAACCTCTTAAATAAAAATTTCCAGTATCAAAAATATTTGTAAGCTAAACCATTGGCTCATCATCACTATCTTCTTCCTCCTCAAGGTGTCTCTGTGAGGGTCTCAGGGTGGAGAGAGGGATAGAGGAAGAAGGAGATGGAGGAGGAGTTGTGGAAGGAGGGACAGGAGGAGGAGTGGAAGGTGGAGGGAGAGTGAGAGTGCTGTTATAGCTGCACCTTCTACTTCTTGAGCCACTTGTTGAAGTGCTGCTGCAGTGGGTGCTACTGCTAAGCTCCTCTACTTCCTTAGGCACACCCTCAATCCATACCTCCGTTTCATGCTCATGGTGATCATGAAGTTGACTGTTATGGGGGTGGAGATGGGCAGGGGTTAAGGAGTGCAGAGGCTCCGGCATAATTTGAGGTGAAGGAGGTGAGGTTGCAGTGGGAGACGAAGGAGCACTGGAAGAAGAAGGTGGAGGTTTAGGGACAGATTTGTGTTTGCTAATGTCACGAAAGCTGGCCAAGGGGGGCCTGAGCTGGACACCGGAGCGTGTGGACCCCTCTATGGCCTTTTGGAGCTGAGAAAGGGGAAGAAAGAGGGAAGGAACACAGAATTAGGTAAAAGAATAAGAGAAATTGGATTAATGAGAAGATCCTTCATAAAGAAGATTACATCTCCATATAAATAATATGGAGGATTAGCTAGATGCTTACAAAATTATGGAAATCACAGACAATCATGTTTATTTAAATATTTTTAGACAGTTTCAAAGGCTGTGCGATCAAAAAAATTGAAACCCTACCCAAAACCATTTGGATTTGGGTTTCACAATTAAAGAGATCCAACAAAGCTTAAAGGTAGTTTGAAACGAATCAGCTTAACAAAACAGACTTTAAACACAGTCCAGGTCCACGTACAAATTTTGATTTCATCAGAAATATCAATTTGAAGACAGACAGGTAGAATAATATCTGGGTAGATTACACAAAACTGTGATTGGGCAATACGCATGTTCTTTCTTTTCTGACCGTCTCCCATGCCAGCATGTATATCCCAATAATATTCTACAGTCGTCCCCCCAACTAATATTAATGATTACTGACCATGGCAGAATAGCTAGAAAAGATAATGCTGTTAATGCTGTTAGAAATGAGAATAGGATCAAATTGGCATCAGCAGGTCAAAGCCTTACAGAAAATAAAGATTGGAAATTGGCGACAAACTTGTGCCGCATCTGTACTCATTGCTTTCGCTTATTTATCAAAGGAGAAGAATTTAGCTGTATTTGGTTGATATAACCAAATACTGACATTGTTTGTTTTATCTGGTCATAATATGAGAAAGAAGCAGAAACAGTGGCTATTGGTGTTAGGCAGCAAGAGAAAAAAGAAATAACTTTCCTAACTTCAGTTTCTTACCTCTTTTAAAGCCACCACCCCCACAAGCTTCCCAATGCTGGTCACATAAGCATGACTTAGTCCAAGCAGGGAAAATAATGTATGGGTCTGCAGAGACAAGGTGAAAAAGTAGCTCAGCCAATTGACTGAAAATATCTCTTCTAAAAGGACTTTTTTTTTATCCATCTATGACTTCAGACGATTTACAAGCCCTGTGCTTCTCTGTCTGCTCTGTCTAGACACAAAGAGAACAAAGTGGCTTCAGCCTGCACACAAAGGCAAAGTCCTTGAGCATATTTTAAACTGCACAAACTATATTTTTCATACAGCAGCTGAGGTCGCACTGTGGGGAGATCTTTGTATGCATCAGTACATTTCAATCACAAGCACTCTTTTGCACATGAATGTGCATGGTATTCTGTGTATTACCATGAAAATGAAACCACAAAAAACGAATAATAAGGGTAAGACGGTGTTGATTTGCTTCAGCCTCTTGCAAATGTCTATAAATCCTGGATCCACTAAGATTTATAATAACGGGAATCCAATCCAGTGGTGACAACTGCAGAATACATGAAAAAAAAAGAAACCTAATGAGGGTATAAAAACATCGCTAGAAAGCAGATTTACATAATGTTATAAAATTTGCAACTACAAGGGATTTCTAGTTTGTCTTTATTCACACTGGTATTTAAATGCAAAATGAATGGAATGACAAGTCATCTTAAGCAGTAAAGCAGTACAATATTTTGGTTTTAAATATAATGATAAGAAGCAAGCAATGAAAAATAAAGATTCAACAAAAACTATGCAATTCAATAAAAAGGCCATAAAGAACATAATTACACTAACAAGGGAGTGACTAAAATTATAAAAAGTAACTGGCATATTTTGAAAATGTGACTGAAAACATGTAAAGAAAAAGAGCAAATGTAGATTGCAGTTTCTTGAATCTTATTTTGGCAGTTTTTGCTAAAATTAGCTAAAAGTGACAAAAATAACAAGACGCAGCTATTAAAGCAAAGCTGTGCAAACACTAACACTGTAAAAATGTTTTGGAATATCTAATTAATTTTTTTAATATTTGCAACTCCAGAGAATTTTTGACAGACCTCACAGCAAGGTTATGTTTTATCACTTTTTTCTTCTTCTTACTAATAAGAATAAACAATAATTGTTTTATTTATACAGAGAAAAAAGGGTCCTAATGAGCACTCGTCTTCCTTTTTAAAATTCATGAAAACAACAAAGCTTTTGTACAAACAAAAGGTCTCACTTTAAAATAAGCTGTAGGTTTGTATGTGAAACTGATGCATTATTGCTTAAAATATGTTTGTTCTTCATTCAGTGAAGTTACTAAAAGTAGGTAGAGGACCCAGAGATTTTACTTAAGTAAGAATAGCAGTACTAATAATATTACTCAAGTAAAAGTACAATGTTGTAAAACTACTCCTAAAAGTAAATGTTTTCAAAAACGTTACTTAAGTAAATGTAACTGAGTAAATGTAACTAGTTACTGCCCACCTTTGCATATCACATAGGTATGCATGTGTGTGCATTGCAGGACAATTTTGTGTGGCGAAGGGGTCAATATACATCTCACCAATTTCTATCGGCTTGTCCAATCAAAATTACCCAATCACGTTTTTGATAGTCTGGAGTTTGCAAACGAAACTCATGCATCCAATTGTGCTTGGACCAATTCTTTTTACAATATACATATGCTTCCACTTGGTAATTCAAATCAAACTTTATTTATAAAGCGCTTTTCATACAAGAAGTTGCATCACAAAGTGCTTTACAGATTAAAATGACCCCACATAAAACCACCTTCCCTTCCCAGATTTAAAAGCATGGTCACAGTTATACCCCCCTCCCCCCAACCCATCTCCCATGCACACACACAGTTAAAAGAAAAAGTAAAAAAGGACATTGGGCCGAGTGTAGATGAACCATGCAAGGAAAAGCCATCAGAGGAGCCATCTGCCCCAGCAGCGGTAGACTAACAGCAGCAGCTGAGGCACCAACACAGGGCACCCAGTGGAGGCAAGGCCAAGACCCCCACCTCCACCCAAGCTCCACCTGGAGAGCACCCAGGCAGCCACAGCCCACCACCGCTCCCGGGGCAGAGGGCTCCCACAGAGGAAACACTGGAACGGGGATTAAGATCAATTAAAGTATAAAAATAAACAGTAAATTAATGTGCTAAGATTAAATAGTAAAACTGATAAAAATATAATCATATAAAACATGCAGAGCAATTAAACAAAGTAATAAATAATAATCAGTTAAAAGGTAAGCTAAAAAGGTGAGTTTTGAGTCTGCTCTTAAAAACATGAATGTTCTCTGCAGCCCTGAGGTCCTTTGGCAGCCTGTTCCAGAGGTGAGGGCCATAAAACTGGAAAGACGCCTCGCCATACATCTGTGTCCTGACTTTTGGGGTGACAAGGAGACGGCTGCCAGAGGAGCGCAGAGACCGCGAAGGTTTATATGGTAAAAGCAGTTCAGAGAGATAAGAAGGCCCAAGACCATTAAGATACTTAAAAACCCTTAATAGAACCTTAAAGTCGATCCTGAAATGTACGGGGAGCCAATGCAATGATTTTAAGACCGGTGTAATGTGCTCCCGCCTCCTGGTCTTCGTCAGGACACGTGCTGCTGAATTTTGTAGTAGTTGTAAACCTGATATACTCATTTTGGGAAGACCAGAAAGCAGGGCATTACAGTAATCAATTCTACTGGAGATAAGAGCATGCATCAGTGTTTCCGTATTGGCCCGAGAGAGAATGGGCGATGTTCTTTAGTTGATAAAAACCTATTTTAGTAATATCTTTTATATGAGGAATAAAAGTCATTAGACAGCATGGCATAAATTTCCACAGCTATGCCGATGATACACAACTATATTTATCCATAAATCCTGATAAATCCAACCACTTAGGCAGATTACAGGCATGTCTTGAAGACATAAAACCTTGGATGACTCTAAACTTTCTATTGAAAGGCATTGAAAGTTGTCGTCTTTGGACCAGAAGCTCTGAAAAAAAAAACTGCTTCATCTGGATGGCATTAAATTGGCCTCCAGTAATAACATAAAAAACCTCTGTGTTATTTTTGACCAAGACATGACATTCTGTGTCTCTCCTTTGTCTTCTCGCACCCCCAGTTGGTCGTGGCAGATGGAAGCTTGTACTGAGCCAGGTTCTGCTGGACGTTTCTTCCTGTTAAAAGGGAGTTTTTCCCTCTCCCTTGTCGCTACATGCTTGCACAGTATGAGGGATTGCTGAGGGATTGCTGTGGTTGGAATATGCATCAACGGGGCACAACTGCACTTCATTGACGCAATGCAATTTGCTGTGATTCCTTAAACAGATGCATTCTAATCAGTTTAAAAGTTATCTATGATTGAACTGAAATGACATTCTCCTGCAAAGTGCCTTGAGATGACATCCATTGTGAATCAGCGCTATATCACCAAACTGAATCGAAATTGAAATAGGAGGACATCCAAACTTCAACCTGAAAGGCCCTAACTGGAATTGGCCCCTATTGCCGTGTAACAGTGCCAACAACCGCTGTTTTAAAGACGAACCCCTATACGTTAGAATTTATTTCATCATTCATTGGAGTATAAATATGAAAATCCGCGCTTTGCTTTCTTTTCCTCCACCTTCAACGTACCTACAGCTCTGCCTACGCTCTGTTTGGAAATACACATGCAAGAAATTATGGTTTGCTTACATTACACTGATCAATGCATGAATATCGGTTACTTCAGACAGGGAATAAACCTCGTTCAAAACACCTACTGCGATAAAACCAGAAAATCAATAGATGGGTCATTTAGATTAGATTATGCTTTTCCAGTTATGTGCGTCATTTCTGAACGCACAGAACGACCAGCGTGTTAAGGCCCAACATCCTGCCTCCAGGGAAATCAAATTAGAGCAGGAGAACAGCTGTTTTACAAGGATTCCACCAACCTTGTGCAATGATGTTCTCTCCACCAGCTGGAAAGGCGAAGGGTCAATTCGTATCTCATCGATTTCCATCGGCTTATCCATCTCTGCCTCTTCCCATGCTTTGATCTGCAGCAGCAAATAAACACCAAGGTTGCAGACATGAATCATCTGACGGAGATTCAGTCTTACTTGGGAGGGAAAACAAAGTTATTTTATTCAGAAGTATGACTTTAGCCAGAGGGGAACCTCAAGATTGTTTTTTATGAGGAGTCATAAAGCATATAAACAAATCTATCAGGCAATAAAAAACAACCGTTATATAACTTATAAACACTGAGCTGTCTGTATGGGTAAAACATATTTCTGTTTGTGCACAGTATATTTAGCTATGTAGAGGAGAATGCCATTATTTTCTAACAAGGAAGAATGCTTCAGGCTTGAAAAACCTTGAAATCTAGAGCATTGTCCTTGCATGTCCCACATTTACCCCTGAGACTTAGAGGGTCTGACACCTTTTAGCCTGTTTGTGGATTTTACCGATGAGACTTGGCCTTCTGTGACAGGAGCAACACTCTTCTACAGGACGGTGTTCTGGGTAAATTTGGGAAGGCGTCAGGAAGAGTAAAGGCTGGTTGGCAGATAGAAAAACACCAGAGGGAATCATAGAGCTTTGGTGCATTAGCACAAAAAAAAGTTCCGTGCTTTGAATCTCCAATGCAGCAGATTTGCAACACTAGCGAGCCACATTTTAATGCCGTTATTTCTATGATTGAACAACTAAGCACAGTGTTGTGTATTAGAATGTGATCTCCTTGAATTTTCATGAGAATAACCTCTTAAAGAATAAACACAACATGGAAGAAAATAAATGATTTGATGGTGCAGCGATGCATATATTTATATATCAGGATGTGTTGATGCAGAGCAGAATTCATGGTTCCATCATTCACGGCAAGTTTCTTTCGTCCTGAAGTCACTCCAGAACATTACACTACCACCATGTTTGACTGTCAGTGTGATGTTACTTTTCTGATGTGCTTTGTTAGTTTTACCTCTGTTGTAACAGGAAGAACATCTTTCAAAAAGATCACTGAATATTATCAGTGTGGAATATTATCTTGGAACGCTCCCATGGACGCTCTTTTTGCAGTCATGAACTTTGACCTTACTGAGATAAGTGAGGCCTACAAAGCTTTTGATGCTTTACTAGGTTCTTTTCGGACCTCCTGCATGAAATTACTCTTAGTAATTTTGTTGAGCCGACCACTTCTGCGACGGTCGCCAATATTCCTTATTTTCTTAATTTGTTGATAATATCTCAGTGTGGTTCACTGGTGCCTTAAAGCCTTGAAACTGTTTTCTTCTGATTTGTTCTTAAATTTCTTCAGATTGGGCATGACGTGTTGCTTTCAAAGATCTTCATGTTGTCATATTGGTTCCATGTCAGGGATGTCTTGACTCTACAGGTCAGGAAGTAATCAGGCCTTGGGTGTAGTGAAACTGAACTCAGCTTTCCAAAAATTGTGGTTAAATGCACAACTGTGTCACCTAGTGCCAGGTTGGTTCGGATAGCTTTTCTTCTTTAAAGGGGCTGTGTGGAGTTTGACAGTTCTATACTCGCGATTGCCCCCTCAGGCCAAACGCTTAACTGCAGCCTCAATGGAAAGCTCGTGCATGAAGCGCGCAGGCTGTACACTCGCACCCGAATAAACTCTTTGTTTTTTCTTTTAGTTGGGGTCTGGGCTGGAGTTTCGCCGGTTCCTGAACCAGGTCTCTTCTTATTCTCCACTGACTCTATCCTTCGAAAGTTACCTCTTCCTCAGCGGTTTCAGCATTTATTATTGGGATAGCAAACGCTACACTTCAGCATAAAGGCACATGACGTCATTACGCATTACGCTCCCCCTGGGAATGTAGGTGTGAAATCTGCTTGTTCAACCCGAGCCACTCTCTATTTCAGTGAATTTACAGGCTTAAAGAATTAACCACAGTGAAAAGGCCAGAGGTCATTCTACTGACCAGGGCATTGCTGGAGCATGTATGAGGAAGAAATTCTAAATGTGTATATATTTATTTGTGGTTAGATTTACGTAAAGTCCCTTTAATAAATGAAATAATTTGAAAACAGCTTTCAGTATTTGTCTCAGATTATTTTTGTCTGGTACTGAATTTTGTTTGATGATGTAAAACAATTTAGTGTAAGAAGAAATCTGTAACAAGGCAAATACATTTTTATGCTTGTTTATAAATTAGTATTAAATAAGCTTATGTTTTAAATCAGATCCACTAACAAAACAAAATGATTATCATACAAACTAAGTATAAAAGGAGAATTATTTTTGCAGTATATTTAAAAGCAGATTGAGTAGTTTCATGTTTACAAATTTAAGAAAAACAGGAAAAGAATGTCAAATAATGAAACCTGAGTTGTTCTTTAAAATGTTGATGAAAAACATTTTGCACATCTATGGCTTTAAAATTATTGCAAGATTGTCATAGCATCTGAGTTTTGCTCTTTTGTTTAAAAGTCTCAAATTCTTCTCTTAAACACAGATATACTATTTCAGAAAGTAAACCCTTGGTGCATGCTGGGATTCTGTTATCAACAATAAATATAATAGACTGGAATACTCAGGGCTTTAAAAAGTTTAGAAATCAAAATTAGTGATATTTTGATATTTTATATTGTGAAAATAAATTAGATTTAATAAGGCGGTAAACTCACCATAGTGTTTAAAGGCCATGCTCCAAAAAACATTTTCTTTAATGTTTAAAATTCCTCATCATTTGCCACTGACCTACCTCGTCTGATGTCACTGTGTCTGACAGAGGAGGAGGGCAGGGCTCCTTGGGATAAAAAAATGAAAAGATAAAAGATTAGTTTCTGAATTTGTCAATAATACAACTTTATCTGGGTGTCTATAAGTTAAATGAAAATCTATATTTTTTACAGCAATGGTAATCATTTGTTTAGGCTCTATAAATTACATTTTAGGGACGGAATAATTTCAACTTGCAGAGGCTGTTTTTCTAGATTTCATATTTTTATGTTTAGCTTGTAGTCTCTCTTCACCTTGCACAGCAAATCCAGTAGGTAGAGGCCTGAACTGGATGTAGGCATTGAAATTCAGGCCAACACCTGCCGAGACTTCTTTTGTGGAACTGGGCCCTGTCCTGCATGCATTGACTTTATGCCTTGCTAAGTTCTGTCCTCAAAGTAACAGAAAAAATACCATCTTACTCTGATAAAATACTATTTATGCTTATTTACATAAAAAAAAAAATAGTAGGAGTGTTTTCTACTTTCAGTCAATATCACAAAATATTCTATATTATTTACAGAATTACTAAGACTGTGGTTAAAAATGGTGGTCTGAACAGTGAATTACTATCTTCAACGACATTTGATAGTACGCCGGGGGAAAATGTTCCTCTGCATGTCCGTTTGATATTCTGAGTAATAGATTTGTGTTTGATGTAAAAACATTCCCCTTGGAGGGAATTGATAATCAGCTCGACAATTCGAAAACCTTAGGAGTGGGCAGAACAGAAATCAAGTTCTGAACCCTCCAGCTTGCAACCACACAGTTCTGTACAGTGTGATTTTCCAACCTGCAGGTGACATGCTTTGTTTCTCCCTGTGAGTCAGACTGACTGCAGAGCTGAATATAATAGCTTTCCGTATGAGAGAAGACTGGAAGTAAATGCATGATTTCGCAGAGGTTTTTCTGAAGCAGGTTGATATTTTAAAACCTCTGTCGATCAATGAATAGAGGTCACAGGCTAACAAGTTTACCCAGCAGCACCGGTGCTTGAATTTGGTTCTGGCTTTAGGCTACAGCTAGGATGAAGAACTATTTGCATTTCAATAGTTCAGAACATGTCATTACTGAGTCACATCTAAATAGCTGATTCAAGAAAAATGAATAAATTACCACCCAGAAAATAACATGCAGAGCTCCACAAATCTGTTATCTGGATACTGTTATGTTAATAGAGCATGCTCAGAAATTCAACGACACTGAAACCAACTGCATTAACAGACACACCTGCAGTTCCTTCTCTGACTGTCTTTTCTTAGAGGTGAAGAGATTTCTGAGAGTTCTCCTCACCGACTGCAGGGGACCTTTTTCTGAAAGAGGAGTGGAGGAAACAAAATGTTGCAGGGGATGAGAGTCAATGAATAATAAAAATACACCTTTAAAAGAAAGTAACCTAACTGCAAATGGAATGTCAAGAATCTGCAAGAACCAAAGAAACCTTTTTATTGTGGTTGCCTGGATACTGCTTCACTTGGAGGTTGCCTGTTGTTGAGTTTGATAAGCTACTGAGGAGTTTAATGTGCAAAAAGGCGCACGTACCATCTGCCTCCTCATTCCACCAAGCCTTTGGTCATTGCTGTTAGTGCTACAAAGCTATTCTGTCTGATTGTTTGACATCTGTTGAGTGCAGAGAAACAAACATGTTTGATTCCTTCTGATGAAAAGCTGACAAAAATTAAATGCATCTTACCAAGTTTGGCACATCTGGCAGATGTGAAGCTGCATCCAGCATGGATCATCCAGATGAGCCAATGCGAAAATTGTTTTGTCCCAGCAACGATTTATATATGCACCGTGTATATAGGCATTGCTTTGCAAAAGTATTTATACACTTGTCACATTACAACCACAAACATATTACATTGGGATTTTGTAAGACGGATAAATAAAAAGTAATGCATAATTGTGAGGTGGAATGAATAATATACAGGTTTTTCAGGTTTTTTACATATTAAAATAAAAGTATAACCTGAACTTGTTTTCAACCCCCCACATTACTTTGTAGAGATACTTTTAACATAGTTACAAGACATCTGTAAGTATTTTTGGGCATGTATCTCCTAGCTTTTCACATCAATAACTTAATAACAAAATACATAATTTTATGGAGAACCTCTGTTAACACCAATTTACAATTGTTGCCGCAGATTCTCAATTGGATTTAGTTCCGGAATTTAACTGCTCCATTCTGAAACCTACCATCTTAACTAAGCAGGTGCGTTCAAGGTGATCTACAATGTTAGTATTTCACCCCGCATGGTGTTTTACATATAGCCCACAGGTCACATTTTCCCACATTCATCGTTTCCTTAAACATTTTCTAGTAAACTTTATTCTGTTTTGAGAATAGCTTTCTTCCTTCCTCTCTTCCATAAATATTTTACTATATTTTAGGAGCACACAGCTAACAGCTTAACAGCTTTGACTCGGACTTGGACTAGACTCCTGACTTGAGTCCCTTTTAAGGGACTTGTGACTTAACTCGAGCAGCACGGCGAGGACTTGGACTTGGACTCAGACTTGCAATGTTAGAACTTGGACATGTGAAATCGTTATTGTTGGAATGAGCATATAGCAGATGATAATGTTAGCTTGTTAAATTAGGTCAGATTACTGGGCAAATTCAATAACAACTTCCCAAAACCTTTTAAAGTGTACAGGTGACATGTTGATTACCTATCGTTTTCAAATTTATTTTAATTATGTATTATATTTTTGTTATAGCATGTGGGCATTGAGTTAAAAAAATAAAAATAAAGTAAACCATGAATTCTGGCCATTATTCTAGTCTTAAAATCTACACTCTGCTGTCTTATTTTTGAATTGCTCTCAGGTGATAATGACTTTCTTTTTGGGACTTGGACTCAAACTTGGCCTGTAAGACCCAGTAATTTGACCTGGACTTGCATTTGGACTTGAACACTAAGAAGTCAAGTGTGACTTGGACTAGAGATGGTGACTTGACTACAACACTGCTCTGCAGCTCCTCCACAGTTACCTTTTGTCTCCTGGTTGCTTTCCTGATCAAAGCTCTGTTTACCTGGTCTAAACTTGCATAACACTTTGAAAACCAGGTATCATTAGTCTTCTACTTTGCAATTAGGCATGACTTTGAGTTATTCTGTCACATAAACCACTTTAAAATACATTGAAGTTTGTGACTGCAATGTAAAAAAACATTCAAGGGGCGTAAATACCTTTGCCAGGTACTGTATGCAAATGACTTGTTTTAGCTAGCGCCAAGCTAAATAGTTCAATTATACTTCACTTCACCTCTTTCAAAGAAAAAATTAGTTAAAACAAAAATCAAGGGGAACAAAAATGTAGCAAAGTAGGAAAAATAACAAAACCTTATTTCCCTTACAGATGGTTATTAAGCTGGACAGAGATATCTGTTTATTCTAACTCCTTAGGTTTTTAATCAAGCATGACCTGCATTATCATTTAGTTGCAGACCTCATGTTATGCATATTTCTAAAAATGTGTGCCTGACTAGAAAGATATTAATGAGGCTGTTTGTTTATCAGAAAACTGTTCCTACCTGGAAAGAAAACCTAAAGATGAAAATGAAGGCGAAAGCAACAAGAGGAATTCTTTTCATAATCAGCGGATTTAATTGTCTGAAAATGTATCTGAATCCCCAAAACTCCAATAAGAAGTCAATTAAAATAGTAAGCTTTCTCTGACATTGGAAGTTGCTGTTTACTAAATTACTTTTTTTTACCCGTGCTAATTTTTCTTCTTGCACTTTTCTTACCTCATAATTTGAATAAAGTTAGTTTGATCTTTCAAATTTCTGAAGATATTTTTCATGTTTCTTCAAAGCAGAGATCTGAAGTGTTTTGCATAATAAATCATAAAAATACTTACATAATCATACACTTCAATGTTCCCTGATATGTTTTTTTCTTTCAGGAGTAAGAAAGTCATACCAAAGAGACATTCATTTACATCAATCTAGTGAGTGAATATGTATAGAGGAATCAATATTCCTCTGAAAGGCTATCAGGGGCATTTATTCCCCAGCTGCACAACTATTATACATAAAAACACAGTGTAGTGGAGCAAAAGAAATAGGGTCATCCGCAGATTGACTTCTTGTCCTCCATATTATTTATGTAGTAATTAACTTCAAGAGGAACTTGGGTTATGAGGTTCGCTATTGCAAACTGCTTTTACCTCGGGGATTAATAAAGTATTTCTGATTATAATACAATAGCAATGGCAAGGCAAAGCAAGGCAAGGCAAGGCAACTTTATTTGTATAGTTGCCTTTAATTCTTGAGATGATTAGAAGACTACAGTTGGAAGACCCAAGTGGTCTGGAGGGTTTATCTACAATAAAACAAACAGGCGAGAACACTCTACTTTATAAACCTCATATCTGACAATAAAAATAAACCTACATTCCTTTTAAAACAATCAAGCTTTTAACTAACTCAGGTCTGAAATCCTCCATGGCATCATCTGCTGTGGCATGTTAGGATTCTGCAGACAACTTCAGATGCAAGATAAATGCTATTAGATCTAACTTTTATCCTTAAACAAAATGTTGGTTTTATCAAATCTGAAGCATTGTCTTTACCCGAGGAAACCCTGGAGAGTTCTGTCCTAGTTGATGCAAAGATACTTGGTTGAGTTTTCTCCCAACTAAACCCAACTACCTGCCTTTTTGACCCAGTTCCCACATATCTTAAAAAACATTTTATGGTTTCTTTGAGTCTGAGGTTTTAAACATGGTAATTTGCTCTCTTCAGACGGGTGTTTTTCCCGCTGCCTTTAAAACGGCAGTGGTGAAGCCCCTTCTGAAGAAGAGTAGTCTAGACACAAACATTCTTGATATCTATTGACTGGTATCTAACTTACTATTTCTAAGTATGATTTTAGAAAAGTTGTTTTTATGGAGCTTAATGCGTTTTTAAATAAACAACATTTTGGAAAATACCATTCAGGTTTTAGAACAAACCACAGTACCAAGACAGGACTTTTAAAGGTTATTAATGACCTCAGATGTAACTTGGACAATCAAAAACTCTTTGTCCAGGTGCTACTGGATCTTAGTGCCGTCTTTGATACAGTAGATCACCAGATTTTATTACACAGACTGAGTAGTCTGGTGGGCCTCTCAGGCAACGGTTTTATTCTTATCTCACGTATTGAGATAAGAGATTTTTATTAAGTATGAATACATGCTCCTCAGGAACCCATAAAACCAATTGTGGGGTTACCCAAGGTTAAATTTTAGGTCCAGTTCTTTTTAACCTGTACATGCTGCTACTTGGGGATGTCATCAGGAGACACAGCATTGATTTTCACAACTATGCTGATGATACACAGCTTTACATTGCAGTCTCCTGAAGACCTAGAGCCATTTAATGTCCTTTTAAATTATATTTTACATATTAAAACATGGATGCAGAGAACTTCTTAAAGCTCAACCAGGACAAAACTGAGGATTTAAATATCCGTCCCGAAAACAAGAGAGAGATCATTTTACCAAAACTGCAAAGTTTCAAATCTTCTCAATGTGTGAGAAATCTGGGTGTCCTTTTTGACTGCAGTGTTATATTATTTATTCCACAAATAAATAAAGCAACAAAAACACGATTCTCTCATCTTAAAAACATAGCCATTACTTGAGGGAAGGAGTATGTTGAGGGTAGGGGTTTTCTGACTGTGTGTGTTTTTAATTTATTAGGTTTTAATTTTGTGTAATGTATATTGTTTTTATCTTGTATAGCACTTTGTACTGTTTATTGGCATGAAAAGCGCTTTATTAAATAAAGATTTATCTCATTTGATATAGTGACAACAGATCTTTAATATACTTTGGGGCTAACCCAATCAATGATTTATAAACTAGTAAAAGTATTTTGAAGCCTATTCTCTGACCTACAGGGAGCCAGTGTAAGGACTTTAAAACTGGGGTGATGTGCTCTACTTTCCTGGTCCTAGTGAGGACACCAGCAGCCGCTTTCTGGATCAGCTGCAGCTGTCTGATTGACTTTTTAGGCAGACCTGTGAAGACACTGTTACAGTAATCAATCGTAAACGCATGGATGAGTTTTTCGAGGTCCTGTTGCGACATCAGTGCTTTAATCCTAGATATATTCTTCAGGTGATAGAAGGCTGACCTTGTTATTGCTTTTATGTGACCCTGGAAATGAAATCCGATTTTTTATTTTTCAGAGGGGATTAAATGATACAGAAAAGTGTTAACCTTTCAACTCACCAGTTGCGGGTGCAGTGTGGTTTGAGGAAGTCTCCTGGAGTTTTGGAGGGGGTAGGGGGCCGTTTCTTTCCTCCTGAACAGGGCTGCCCTGCAAACAAAAAGATACAGCTCTGAAAGTCTAACCTGAAGCCCCAAACTGGACAGAACACATCTTTTATCATTTAGATTGGTTAATAAAATTCAAAGAAGAATAAAATCACACTGAATTGTTCTCTTTCACTAGCAAAACTATTCTCCCGTTACATTTTTGTCAGTTAATGGGATGCTCTTGATAGCAAATTCTGTTCTTAGGGAATATAATTACATTCTACTTTTAGTTGTTTTGTAACTGTTTGGTCTAAATTGTGCAGGTAAAATTGTTAAAATACAAGCAATTATTTTTGTCTGAAACAAAATGATAGATTTTCTTGTAATAGGGTCAGGGTCACATAAAGTCAATGACAAGGTTAACCTTCTAGCATCTGAAGAACATTTCTAGGATTAAAGAACTAATGTCTCTACAGGACCTAGAAAAACTCATCCATATGTTAATCTTTAGTCGAACTGATAACTGCAACAGTCTCTTCACAAGTCTGCCTAAAAAGTCAATTACACAGGTGCAGCTGATCCAGAACGCTGCTGCTCGTGTCCTCACTAGAACCAGGAAAGTAGAGCACATCACCCCAGTTCTAAAGTCCTTACACTAACTCCCTTTACCTCAGAGAATAGACTTCAAAATACTTTTACTAGTTTAAAAATCATTGAATGGCCTAGCGCCAAAGTATCTTGGAGATCTGTTGTCACTATACGAAACCCCCCAGACCATTCACATCCTCTAATTCCAGTCTACTCAACATCACTAGAATTAGTACCAAACATGAAGCAGCTTTCGGTTTCTATGCTCCTCTAATCTGGAACAAACTTCCCGACAACTGCAAAGCTGCTGAAACATTCATGCATTTTTACATGTCAAATGCTTTGTGTGTGTTTTATGCTTTATTGCTGTTTTTACTTTATCCCCTAATCATGTAAAGCACCTTGAATTATCTTGTTGTTGAATGTGTGCTATACAAATACAATTGCCTTGCCTTGCCTTAATAAACATGTAAACGGCAATAAAAAGCTCATTGTCGGCCCACCTTTTCTCTTTCTTCCTCTTCTTCCTCATCTACAAAGGCGAATGACTCCCAGCTGCTTTTTGGACACTGATTCTGCTCCTGTAGGGTGGGACCCTGAGCTCACACCCAGGGAAACATTGGAAAGCAAATAGATATTGTGCTTGAATAAATAAACACTCAGATTGTGATATCTGACATTGTACAATCTTCCAGTGACGTGTGGTGAGGTTCATGACTGGTGAGGCACAGACTCCTCTTGAATCGGAGATATTAATCCCAAATTAGAAGCTTTTATTTCAGCTTTTTAAGCAATTGTAAAATTTTTGTTGTTTTAACAACTTTTAGTTATGGCTTAATCAATTCCATAATATTTACCAATATAACAGGAAGAAAAATAATACAGTCTTTTACATGCATAGAAGAAGAGTGTCTGTTTTCTTATTATGTCTAATGGTCTAAGCAGTGCCCCCTATCAGTAAGGCACAGTATTTTCCGCCTCACCCTGCATAGTTTCGCTCCACATTTAGGACCAATCAGAAAGACTAAATATGTCATACACATTTGCTAAATATATTAGACAGACTGTAGACCGTTAGCATGTGATAACTTGTACATGTGTAATCAAAAATGTTCCTTGGCAATATAGAGAGAGAGAAATGTGCATGCACCAACTGCCTGCTTCATTCACTGTGTGTAACAAAGCGCCACCAGAGGTGAGGCACAGCACCGTACTTCACCGCGCAGTACGTAAATTCATTATTGTATAAATTCTGTGATTTTGACCATGAAAATGTTGAAATATTACAGAAAGCAAATTTATAGAACAGATAAGTTAAAAAATTGATTTTCTAGCATAATTTTAAGTGTCGATTTTACTCGTCATTATGACAGGTAAGTATATAACCTGCCTCCCCTGACCGCACGTCACTGCAATCTACAGTATACAACTGCGCAAGTCTTGCTCCACACTTCCTCTTTTTGTAAGCAGCTATGGAGGAGAAAGACTTTTGTAACATTTTTTTCAGACTTTTGAAAAGTATTTTTCCCTGTGATGCTTGTTTAACTCATCCAGCATCTCATTTCATGTTTGAAATATGGTGAACACCAAATTCCTGAAAGATAAATGCAATCCACAGGAGATGGACAGAATCTGAAGCACGTCATTAAGAAATAGCAAGGGGTTGCAAACTTTACGCCAGGGGTGCCCAAGTCCAGTCTTCCAGAGCTACTATCCTCCAACTTTTAGATGCATTTTTTCTCCCACATACCTGAATCACGTGGCTGAGTTCCTTCATCACCATGTCATCCAGCTATGCAGAGTCCTGGTAAAAAGCCAATTATTTGATTCAGGTGTGCTGGAGAAGGAATGCATGTAAAAACTGAAGGACGACTGAACTTGGGCAAATATGCAAAGTAAAATTTCCTTTTTATGCCGTGTTACAACATACGCAATCCTTGGGAGGCTGCTGAATGAATTGTCCAGAAGACAGTCAATGACACCGTACACAGGGGGGTCAAGCCACAAAAGTTAATTGCGCAAAAAAATCTAACAGGCAATAACAGACCAAATATAATCTAAACACAAACGTTTCCAAACCTTCTATTTCTGTTTCATTTTAACAAACAATTTTTATAGCTTTTATTGAGGCACTCAATGGATAGAGAGGCAAAAACAGCCTTAACTAAGTACATGAAACAGACAAACAGTCTCAATTACTAACAGTCATGATTTATATTAAACATAACCTCTTGTGCAATTTTAACCAATCATTAGGGCAATTATTGCAGTTGCAATTATGCTTCGGAACATGTTTCATGCAACCTATTATATTTCTGTTTTATGGAGCAAACACTTCCCATCCAATTTAATGTAATCTGAAGGGCACTTCAGATTAAACACAAATAACATTGGGCTTCCTAAAACATCAGAGTGCATACAGGAAAAGCATATTGAGATTTTCTCTGATTATGTGAACCATTATCCAAAGGCAATGAGTTGTGAACAGCAGAATTTACATTCTTATATGTTAAAGTAAACAACCAAAAGAAATGACAGAGTTACATCTAATTGTCCTCACCTCCATCAGAAGTCTTCTTTCTGGTGACAACCACCAATCACATAGAGCTAGTAGCTCCACACGGTCAATGCTGCCCAAGAGGATCATAGAATCTAGAGAAAGAAAAAAATAATTATTTGGTCTGCAAGAATTCTGTGTAATTCAACTGCTTTAGGATTTTGAGGCTGCCAAATATAGTCTTACACAAACCCATCTATAATACATTCGAAGTGTTTCATTTTCTGTACTAGAAATTGGTTTTACTGTGTCTCACTTAAGTATTTTGATTCAGTTCAATTTAAGCATACCTTTTGAGTCAACCAAAGGGATAGATTTCAGTGAGGAGGAGTCCAGCAGGTGTTTGACTTCTCTGTATGTAGAATGGGAGGATATGAACTTCACCTTTGTCACCATAATGTCCTCTACAAAGATGTTGTATTGGCTGCAGGGGTAAAGAAATATATATTTAAGATTAGAAATACGGGGCTGGACATCTCAGATTTTTAGAGATTTTCTTCCAGATCTGTGGAGCATATAAACTAAATACTGCCTCCCTTTGTTGCGGTTTGGTCCTGGGATCTCAGGTATCTAATGAACATAGTTCTCACTTGACAAGCAGTCCTCAAATGTTTTTAAACCCAAAACCATTCCGTGTCTCAAAGACCATTAACAAGATTTATGCACTTTATATTATGGATAAATGTAGTCAGTAACATTTGTCTTGTTGTTTAAAGCTGCTTGTCATCAGCATACGCATGGTAAAAAGTCTAAAATGTTGAGAGCATGTATATGTTAAATAAAATTGGCATGAGAATGCACCCTTGGGGAACCCCACATGTGATGCTCATTTACTCAGACTTATAATTAGCAAATGACTAGAAGTTGTCCTAGTTCACCAAGTAAGATCTAAACCAATTTACCAGACAATTCCACCCCCTTTTCTAGTTTTTCAAACACAGCTTTGAGATTCCGTAAAACCATGACAGATGTTTTTGACAAATCTCTTGAAAATTCAAATAACACAAACCTCATGTGTCCAAAGCCAAGCTCTGGCAAGTATGGTAGCTTCTTGACCTGGATAATAGAGTCGTACAGGGAGGGTTGCAGGCCCTGGGCCACCATGTTGGCCAGGATTACAGCCACCATCATGGGCAGGATGTGGGAGATCTGACCTGTCAGCTCAAAGCATATAACGGCCGTAGATACAGTATGAGTCACAGCTCCGGTCAATGCTGCTGCTCCTGTGGTAGACATAGGGTGGGGAAATGAAGAAAGTATGGGACAAAGGGCAAAGAAACAGTAATGGAAAAAAGACGAGGTACAGAAAATGCAGACTGAGGATATAATGGAAAGTAAACTATGGGACCTAAACAGTTCAGAGGAAGAATGAAAATTGAGGTAGGGGGTGAATCCGTATAAAAATACAGGTTTTTGAGAACACAGCATGGAAATTGAAAAATAAAGATCAATGAACTAAGAGGAGAGATGCCCTTTGAAGGGCAAAAGATTTAAGACTGAGGGGAGGCCACATTTCTGAGTCAGCTGCTGAGGTGAGGACAGCAGAGCAAACCTACGATGACATTTAACTGTCAAAGCAAAGCAACCAGAGGTTCCAAAAGAAAGAGGGGGGGAGAAACAACAAACAGGGAGAGTTGGGGGAGGTGAGGAGGATTACGTGGGCAGGAGGCTGACTTGACGAGTGATGACTGGAGGACCAGCGAGTTTGACAAGAGGTAGAAGAGAAGTTGACAAGAAAGACACTTGACACTTTTTGAAATCACTGGATGCAAGAAGTTGGCAGGATAGAGTGAAAAAAAATCCATCAAGAGATGCTCCATGATAGGCTAAAAAATGGACAGCTTGACAGCGAAACTTAATAGATTTTTAATGGTGCAAAACAAATAACCGCTGATGATACTGATGTTTTTGAAAGCTGACTTAGCATGAAAAAAGGAGATAACATAAAACAGATAAAAAATAGATGATACAAAAAACTAAAGACTTACCAATGACTGCATAACCTCCTGGAATGATGCGGTACAGAATGCCATCAAACACAATCCCATGAGGAAATAGGGTTGCCATGACTTCCCCAACTAGCCTGCCAAATGCAGCTCCTACAAAAGGGAGCCAAATGGTAAAAGTGAATACATATTTAGCAGTAGACACTCAAAAATGAAACATCTAGTGCTATTCTACAGTATTATATATGAATTATTCATTCATCCACTTTTTATATGCATTTAATTCTGTTCAGTGTCGCAGAACTGGGGGGCTAGAGTTTATCTCCAGTGGGGAAAGCCAGGGTACAACCAGGAGACGGTACCAGTCCATTACAGGGCTAACACAGACACATAAAACTTTAATCACATACACACTTAAGAGTAATTAGATGAAAAGTGTTTTTTTGTCTTAATAGAAAAGTCAGTATTTAAAGGAAGCATGAGAGAGGACAGATAAGATTTCTACAACTAGGTCACACGGCCTCACAACAGGATCCAGTAATATAGCGAGAGTGTAGCAAGTGTAATGTAGAGGCAGCACTTAGAAATTACCACTTCAAAGTTCTTCACTTGAGGCCCCCTGACCAAATAATATATTTCTACCCAGAAGCAATCTTTAAAAACAGCTGTTGAGCCACTGAAAATTGGTATCTAATTTAAGGGAACCAAAAGGGCGTCCATCTGCATGCCTTAAAAAAGTACTTTGCTATCTTTAAGGATGCATAAAACAACAAAGAAGCAATTAAAAGCTGTTTATTGTTCAACCAACCTTCAGTTCTCCTTCAAAAATGCATTGCACATCTTTTTAAATATGTGAAATTGGAGAATATGACGTAACAGTCAGTATAACTGAAGAGGGACTGAAATTGAATCATCACTC